>WOXC01003287.1:0-600000 GCA_011680675.1 Gymnobelideus leadbeateri
AAATGTTCACATCCCTATATGTGGAGCTGATAACTGTCAATATTTGAAATCTCTATGATTATCATGACCTGTAAAAGGGTTATACTTAGAGGGTGTGGGTATGAATGCACTAACATGGAGTCTAAAAAAAAAAAAGACTATTAAGGGGATCAATGGTACTGTAATGGGAAAAAGGAAAGGATCAATGGTACTGTAATGGGAAAAAGGAAAGGATGAGCTAGGAAAAGGTAAAATATGCCATCTGAAGAGGCATCAAAACACACTATAGAAGAAGGGAAAGTAAGAGGGAGAGGAACATCATTTAAACACTATTCTCACTGGTTCTGGTTCAAAGAAGGATCAAGTTAATCAGTGAAGTTTAAGAATCTAACGTGAATAGACACATAAATTCATTAAATAGAGGAATTGGAGGGAGGGAGAGGAGCACTGTTTGAAATTTACTCTCATTGGTTTAGAATCAAACGGGGAGTAATTTACTCTGATAAGTATAAAAATTTATTGTGTCCTATAGATAGTGGGAGGGTAAGGGGGGGGGTGAAAAGGAGGAGACTAAAGGGAGGGATTATAAGGGAGGGATATTGTAGTAAGGGGAGAGGGTAGGTTAAGAAGGGGGGTCACTGGGTGGGAACACTGAGGGAGGGGGCGGTCAAAAGGGAAAACTTCAAGGAGGGGAAGGGAGAAGGAATAAACAAAAACACAAACAGGGGAGGGAATAGGATGGAAGGGAAGAGACAGATAGTCATCATTACTGTGAATGTGAATGGGATGAACTCTCCAATAAAACAGAGGCAGATAGCAGAATGGATTAAAAACCATAATCCTACAATATGCTGTCTTCAAGAAACACATTTGAAACAAAGGGATACCCACAGGGTAAAGGTAAAAGGTTGGAGTAAAATTTATTATGCCTCAGCTAAAGTAAAAAAAGCAGGGGTAGCAATACTTATCTCAGATAAAGCAAAAGCAAAAATAGATCTAATTAAAAGAGATAAGGAAGGAAACTACATCCTACTAAAAGGCACCATTGAGAATGAAGCAATATCACTACTTAATATATATGCACCAAGTGGTATAGCATCCAGATTCCTAGAGGAGAAGTTAAAGGAATTAGAGGAAGAAATAGACAGCAAAACTATACTAGTGGGGGACCTTAATCTTCCCCTCTCTGAACTTGATAAATCTAACCTCAAAATAAACAAGAAAGAAGTTAAGGAGGTGAATAAAATCTTAGAGAGACTAGATATGATGGATCTCTGGAGAAAACTGAATGGGGATAAAAAGGAATTTACTTTCTTCTCAGCAGTGCATAGTACATACTCAAAAATACACCATGTACTAGGGCATAAAAACTCACAATTCAGTGCAGAAAGGCAGAATATAAGTGCATCATTCTCAGATCATGATGCAATAAAAATTATATGCAATAAAGGGCCATGGAAAGATAGACTAAAAACTAATTGGAAATTAAACAATTTAATCCTAAAGAATTGGTGGGTCAAAGAAGAAATTATAGAAACAATCAATAATTTCATTCAAGAGAATGATAATAATGAGACAACATACCAAAATTTGTGGGATGCACTAAAGGCAGTTCTCAGGGGAAGTTTTATATCCCTGTGTGCATACTTAATTAAAGCAGAGAGAAGGGAGGTCAGTGAATTGGACATGCAATTGAAAAAGCTAGAAAAAGAACAAATTGAAAATCCCCAATTTAGTACTAAATTAGAAATATTGAAAACCAAAGGTGAGATTAATAAAATTGAAATTAAGAAAACCATTGAATTAATAAATAAAACTAAGAGCTGGTTTTATGAAAAAATCAACAAAATTGATAGACCCTTAGTCAATATGATAAAAAAAAAGAAAGAAGAAAACCAAATTATGAGTATCAAAAATAAAAAGGGTGAATCTACCTCCAATGAAGAGGAAATCAAAAAAATAATGAGGAATTATTTTTCCCAATTGTATGCACATAAATATGACAATCTTAGTGAAATGGATGAATATTTACAAAATCACAAGTTGCCCAGATTAACTGAAGAGGAAGTGAATTACCTAAATAACCCCATCTCAGAAAAAGAAATCAAACAAGCCATCAATGAACTCCCTAGGAAAAATCTCCAGGGCCAGATGGGTTCACTAGTGAATTCTATCAAACATTTAAAGAACAATGGATTCCAATACTCTACAAACTATTTGGGAAAATTAGTGAAGAAGGAGTCCTACCAAACTCTTTCTATGACACAAATATGGTACTGATTCCTAAATCAGGAAGAGATAAAACAGAGAAAGAAAATTATAGACCAATCCCCCTCATTAATTTAGACGCAAAAATTCTAAATAAAATATTATCCAAAAGACTCCAACAACTTATCACAAAAATAGTACACCCTGATCAGGTAGGATTCATTCCAGGAATGCAAGGATGGTTTAATATTAGGAAAACCATCAATATAATTGAGCATATCAACAACAAAACTAGCAAAAACCACATGATCCTCTCAATAGATGCAGAAAAGGCTTTTGACAAAGTACAACATCCATTCCTATTAAAAACACTAGAAAGTATAGGAATAAATGGAGCCTTCCTTAAAATAGTTGCTAGTATCTATCTAAAACCATCAGCAAGTATTATATGCAATGGGGATAAACTAGAAGCCTTTCCAATAAGATCAGGAGTGAAACAAGGGTGTCCACTATCACCCCTCTTATTCAATCTGGTACTTGAAACGTTAGCAGTAGCAATTAGAGAAGAAAAAGAAATCAAAGGAATCAAATTAGGCAAAGAAGTGACCAAGCTGTCACTCTTTGCAGATGATATGATGATATACTTAGAGAATCCTAGAGAATCAAGTAAAAAATTACTTGAGACAATAAATAAATTTGGCAAAGTTGCAGGATATAAAATAAACCCACATAAATCCTTAGCATTCCTGTACATCTCTAATAAAACTCAACAGCAAGAGATAGAAAGAGAAATCCCATTTAAAGTCACTGTAGACATTATAAAATATTTGGGAATCTACTTGCCAAAACAAACCCAGAATCTATATGATCACAACTACAAAACACTTCTCACACAAATAAAATCAGATCTAAATAGTTGGAAAAATATCAATTGCTCGTGGCTGGGTCGAGCTAATATAATAAAAATGACAATTTTACCCAAACTAAACTATATATTTAGTGCCATACCAATCAATTTACCAAAAAACTACTTTGTAGAGTTAGACAAAATAATAACAAAATTTATTTGGAAAAACAAACGGTCTAGAATATCAAGGGAATTAATGAAAAGAAATGCTAGGGAAGGTGGACTAGCTATGCCAGATCTTAATCTGTATTATACAGCAGCAGTCATCAAAACTGCTTGGTACTGGCAGAGGTGTAGAGTAGTGGATCAATAGAATAGATTAGGTGCAGGAGACCCAGCAGTTAATGAATATAGTAATCTATTGTTCGATAAACCCAAAGACCCCAGTTTTTGGGATAAGAATGCACTATTTGACAAAAACTGCTGGGAAAACTGGAATACAGTATGGCAGAAACTGGGCATAGATCACTATCTAACACCATATACCAAAATCAAGTCTAAATGGGTGCATGATCTAGGTGTAAAGGATGATACTGTAAGCAATTTGGGAAAGCAAGGAATAGTTTACCTGACAGATCTGTGGAGAGGGGAAGATTTTAGGACCAAACAAGAATTAGAGAGCATTATAAAATGCAAAATGGATAATTTTGATTACATTAAATTGAAAAGCTTCTGCACAAACAAAGCCAATGTAACCAAGATCAAGAGGGAGGTGGGAAATTGGGAAAGAATTTTTACAACCTGTGTCTCTGATAAAGGACTCATTTCTAAAATTTATAGAGAATTGAGCCAAATCTATATGAATACAAGTCATTCCCCAATTGAGAAATGGTCAAAGGATATGAATAGGAAGTTTTCAGAGAAAGAAATTAAAGATATCTATAAGCATATGAAGAAATGCTCTAAATCACTATTGATTAGAGAAATGCAAATCAAAACAACTCTGAGATACCACATCTCTCCAGTCAGATTGGCTAAGATGACAAAACAAGAAAATGACAAATGCTGGAGAGGATGTGGGCAAATTGGAACGCTAATACATTGCTGGTGGAGTTGTGAACTTATCCAACCATTCTGGAGAGCAATCTGGAATTATGCCCAAAGGATTATAAATAATTTCATACCCTTTGACCCAGCCATACCATTCCTAGGGTTATATCCCAAAGAGATCATAGTAGTGGGAGGAAGAACCATATGTACAAAAATATTTTTAGCAGCCCTTTTTGTGGTTGCAAAGAATTGGAAACTAAAGGGGTGCCCATCAATTGGGGAATGGCTAAACAAGTTGTGGTATATGAATGTAATGGAATTTTATTGTGCTATAAGAAACGAGGAGGTGACAGATTTCATAATTACCTGGAGAGACTTATACAAACTGATGCTGAGCGAGAAGAGTAGAATCAGAAGAAATTTGTATACAATCACAGACATACCATATCTGTGACGACCAACTATGACAGACTGGACTCTTCAGCAATGCAGTGATATAAGTTAATCCCGAATGACTCAAGAAAGTGAGAAATGCGCCATCCAGAGATATAACTAGAAAGAACTGAGCCTGAATCCTGATGGAAGCAAACTAAATGATCTTGTTCTTCTCATTGTTTGGTTTTACTTCTTCCTTACCATCTTTCATCCCACCTAGTACAATATGCCTTTGTAATTGGAATAATGTTTAATATGGATGCATTTGCAGACCCTATACTGTACTATATGATGTCATGAGGGGAGGGAGAGGGAAGTAAAGGAAATTTGAAAATCAAGGAAAAAAAATGGATATACTTACATGAAATAATGAAGAATGAAATGTGCATAAGAGAGAGAACATTATATACAATAAAAATATTGTTTAAAAAAATAAATAAAAATAAACACTTACTATGTGCCAGACACTGATCTGAGAACTGGAAATACAAATAAAAACAGGCAAAAAGACAGTCCCTCCCCTCAAGGAGCTTACATTCTAATGGGACACACATAAAAGGAAATGGAAGGAGGGGACATCTACATGTTATATAGTGACATGTAGACAAAAATTAAAAACATACTGAACTATAAACTGTCTCATTTTTATTAACTTGATATAATACTTTTTGTGCAGCTGTAAATGGGCGTTTCCTGTCTACATAATAATAAAATCACCATAAAGGATTCCTTTTGGAAAAGAAGTTTCATGTATTATTCCAATACAAAATTCATTTGAGAAAACCAGCATGCTGACACCTAAAACAATAGGACTGCCTTAAGCTTCAGTTATTATACAAAATATATTAAAGATTTGTTCTATGCTTGTTCTATTTTTGAAAAAAAACTCATAATAAACAAATATGCAGTACATATACATATTTAATTATATAATTATGCATAATGCCTGAATGGAGATGTCACCAATGTACAGAATTTGGTATTGGCTCACATGAGCAGCTTAGGTTGAAGGGACTGGAGCCCTCCATGTACCACTGATAACAAATTGCCTTTTCCTATATACTTGACTCCCTTTACAAAACAAAGTCCTCTACTTAGGGCTTTTCTCTACTATTTCTAGGTCTGTATGTGGATCTATGTAATTAATCTCTCGTTTTTTATTGAAATTTGTGCTTCTTTACATTGGAATGGATTTTTTGTCTGCTCTTGCTCCCCTGTGCTTTGGTCTTGCTGAAGCCATTACAAGAATCCAAACTTTTTCACAAATCTCTACCATGTCCATAACAGTTCTATGAACAAGGATTTGTGGCCACTATGTGTCTTTTTCAACAAAAAGGAAATAAAATAACTTCAATGAAAAGTCAATAAACAATTAGGGGAAAGAAGAGAATAGTTCAGTCAGATAAGAAACCAGTGACTTGTACTGTTGACTCCAGGGGCAGAATTAGCCTCTTCTCATAAGCTCAGCCTCCTCCCAAATGAAGAGTAAATTATCAACCAGCTTAATGGGGAAATGAGCTTTGAGCCGATCCCTTTTTGACAGACAAATAGAAAAATGGATGGTTCCTTCATCTACCCTGTGGACTTACCAAGACATGAACTGGTTTTTTGAAGAGGAAAATTGTGGTCACTGCTCCTCAGCAGCTGACCTTCATTGTCTGATAACTGGGTCTCAAAGAAAGGAAGAAGGTTGGGTACCCTGCTTACCTCTGCCTCCCTTCATCACCACTGTAGTGGATTATAAGAATGATGATTAATCATCTGACTTTTAGTCTCTTTCCCCTAGAGGCCTTTCCCAAAACACAATATTAGAAAACTAAACTCAGATATCACAACTGGTAAACTCTAGAGCACTGTGTCCTTGAATATTTCATCTCCAAAGAAGCATTTGAAAGAGAAGTGTTATTTATACATGTATATGTAGCAGAATAAATGTGATCAGGCACACGTATGTTGCAAATCACCCTTTATCATGCCATTTGATTCATTCTCATGCTTAATTTTATCATATCAAGTTCTAGCTATACCAAGGGGTATATTTGGATATTTAATTATTAACTATTCTCTAACTAATTAGAGAATAGCTATACCAAGGGGTATATTTGGATATTTAATCATTAACTATTCTCTAACTAATCTCTTTTTCATCATTCAGTTGACTCAAACCTGAAACTCAGTTTATTAAAATGCTATTTATTAAGACAACCAGAAAAGCCCCCTTTCTCAATAGTAGTGCATATGTGTGATTTAAGGAATAAAATCAATACTAAAAACAGACAATGATATTTAAAATATTTTAGCTATGAGGAAAGCCACTCCAAAAGTAGGTAATATCATTTGAGGAAACAATTTTGCCATTCACTTTGCTCCTGATATGGATTTAAGCCTCTCAAGAAACCTTCATGTTTCTTCTCAAGGGAAGAGTTAAATTCAGTCTCCAAAGAATTATTTGTTCATTTTCTTTGTTCTGTTTTCAGGCATCTCATGAAACACTATATCCAAAATGAACTGTAAACCTCCAGGTCCTCACAGAAAAGTCACAGAATTCTCTTTATATCATTTCTTCATAAAATAAGTTAATGCACTTCTAACAAGAAAGACATTTTCCTGATCTTCTTTCACTGTCTCTTCCACAGATTCCTCATAGATCAAAGATAAAACACAAAGGGAGCCCAGAAAGCGAATTAGAGACAACCAAGCTGAACTCTCTTCAAATTCCCCTCCAAACAACTTTAAAATAGTGCCTCAAATCGAATTTTGAGCATCACAACCAACAAAAGGTGAGGATGAGACATTTTTTCATCTTAAGAAACTCAGCAGAAAAAGTCTATGGCACCAGAGTGGAGGCCTGTCCAGAGCCCATACACATGGCAGCAGCAACAGCAGCCATTGCTGCAGCAGCTTCAGGAGTTCTCAGTCCAGGGATAGAAATGTGGTCAGAAGGAGATTATAGAGGACCTTTTACTGGCACCTGATACAACTGGCACTGATTGGCAACTCTACTGCCCATACACAGTTCTGAGTTGCAGTTCCAGGGTGGAAAAGAGTGCTGGTGATCAATCATAAGGGCACAGGGTCTTTGGTCTCAGTTCCAAAGCAAAAAAGAGTGCTAGCACTTGCATCTGTAAGGGACAAGGGTCCCTTCATGGGTAAAGACCAAAGTACAGACCAGGAGAGCAGCAACCACACTTCTAACTGCATAACACCACCTTGGAAGAACCAAAAACTTGCAGATGCCCAGAACTGATTCTGAAAACCACAACACAAAAAAGCTGGAAGCTTGGGACAATACCTTCCCACTCCAAGTTGAGCAGAGCCAAACTTTAACATAAAGTTCAAAGTCAAAAAATAGGCTGGAAAAATGAGCAAACAATCAAAAAAAAAAAAAAAGAACTTGACCATAAACATCTACTGTGGAGGCAAGGAAGGTCAAGATATAAACTCAGAAGAAAACAATGTGAAAACCAGTTACAAACAAAAGCCTCAAAAGAAAAATGCTAGTTATACCCAAACCGATGAAGAATTATGGGAAGGGTTAAAGAAAGAGATGAGTGGCAGAGGAAAAATTGAGAAAAATAGTATAGTGATGTATACAAATTATGAAAAGAGAATTACCAGTTTGGTAAAAGAGACAAAAAAAAATACAGAAAAAAAATTACAGCTTAAAAAAAACAGAATTAGCCAAATGGTAAAAGAGGCACAAAAATTCACTGAACAAAAGAACTCCTTTAAAATAGAATTGGCCAAATGGAAAAAAAAAAAGAGATACAAAAGTTAACTGAAGAAAACAATTTTCAAGGGGGCAGAGCTGGAATGACAGAATGAAAGCAGGGGCTTGCTTGGGCTCCTCCCCTAGTCACCTCCAATGCCTGTGGGGGATGACTGGACAGATTCTGAGGAAAAAAGTTTATTAAATTTTGTGAATCTACTCTGGAAATATGTATGTATGTTCATAGCTACTGCTTTGTATATCACATTGGTATTATACCACCTCACACCCATCAGAAATGACAAATGCTGGAGGGGATAAGGGATAAATAGGCACACTAATGTGCTATTGGTAGAGTACTGAACTGGTCCAACCACTCTGTAAAATGATTTGGAATTGGACCCAAAGGGCTATAAAATTGTGTTTACCTTTTGACCCAACAATATCACTCTAAGTCTATATTCCAAAGAGATCAAAGGAAAAGGAAAAAGGACCTATGTGTACAAAAATATTTATAGCAACCCTTTTTTGTGGCAGCAAAGAATTGGAAATTGAGGGGATGCTTATCAATTGGGGAATAACTGAACAAGCTGTGGCATAGGATTGTGATGGAGTACTATTATATTGTAAAAAATTACAAGGAGTATGGTTTCAGAAAAACATGGCAATTGATGCAAAGTGAAGTGAAAAGAACTGGGAGATCACTGTATACAGTAATAGCAATGCTACAGTGATGATCAACTGTAGATTTGGCTACTCTGATCAATACGATGATTCAAGGCAATTCCAAAGAACTCATGGTGCTATCCACCTCCAGAGAGAGAACTGATAAACTCTGAGTGCAAATTGAAGTATAATTTTATCACTTTATTTTTCTTGCTTTTTTAAAAAAATATATGGTTAATATGGAAATATGTTTTGCATAGTTTCACAGGTATAATTGATACTGTATTGCTTACCATCTCAATAGGTGGGGGAGAATTTGGGAGGAAAGGAAAAAATTTTGAAACTCAAAATTTTAAAAAAGAACCTTTAAAATAAATAATCAATTTCTCTTTTTAAAAGCAATTGGGGTTAAGTAACTTGCTCAAGGTTACACGGTTAGTTATTTATGTGTGGGTGCTAATTTTCTGAGGCCAGAACCGATCCCAGGTCCTCCCGACTCCGGGGCCAGCACTCTTACTCACTGAGCCACCTAGCCACCCCAAATAATCAATTTCTTAAAAAGGAAACCAAAAAAACAAGATAAAACACACCCTGAAGTGGCAAAAAAAAAAAGATAAAACACACACACAATCTCTCTCATTCTATAGAGGGAAGAACTTCAAAGTCAGGCAGTTACATTAACTGTTGCTCCCAACTGCCAGCAAAAACTGCTTCTCTGCAACATTACATTTGGTTCTTAAATATATAATAATGGTATCTAGAGTCTCTGATGGAAGGCCAAGTGAAAATGGTGTTACATATTTATATTTGAAGGATAAGATAAAAATGAATACTTTGGTACTATGAAACAGACACACTATATTGGGAATCATTTGATTTGATTTCTCTCATTGCAATTCGGCTGTGACCTAGATATCTGACCTTGAAAAGATACTTTTCTTCTCTGGACCCCAATTTCTTTTTATCTAAAACCAGGAAACTGTAACAAGAGCAAACATCCATTCTAGCTCTAACATTCTACATTCTCTAAGTTCCCTTTTCATGGTCTGAACACCTATGATTCCATGAGCATATTTACAGGTAAACATATTAGGAGTCTTCCTCTTCATTGATATATCTAACCATTTCATAGGCACCTGGAGAAGAAAGACAGCTAGGAGGTTATCATGGTCATATGCCTCCCAAGAACCATTGTATGGACTAGCTACTCAAAATGCAAACTCAGCATAAGACACCAGGTGACACTGAGTTAAAGCTATTGACCCAGACATCCACTACCTGCACAGAAATCGGCTGCCTGTCTATATCTCTATGCTTCCTGGGAAGCACTCTCAACTGCCCAACAACTACCTGAGTTCCTCTCAGCTTGATCCAAGGTTTAAAGTGTAAAAGATCATTATCATATAATTTTTCATAAGTTCATCAAAATTAACTTATACTCCCATTTCCCATTAAGATTCTTATCTCTCCAATCTTACATGACCCAAAGGAATATATATTCTCATTGCAGATTTGAGTACATTTACTAAATGAAACTGAGATTAAAGTTAGAGTATTAAAAATTCCATAGAGACCTGCAGTCTCTGATCCCAGCGGCAATAGCCACTCACTCCTATTAAGATCCAAGTTCTCAACTTCATAGTCTCCAACTGAACAGATGCCTCGAAGGTCATTTGCAGAAGTGAATTATCAAACATTGTTACCAATGTCATAGTCAGGGGGACTGGGATAGGGGCTAGATCTATAATTTTATTGTTATAGAAACCTCCTGAATTAAAGAAACTCCCTCTACTTATTCACATCAACCCCTTTTCTGACACTTAAAGTCACGGAGTTAGTACCCAGGGACACAGATTAAAGTGTGGAAGAATACTACAGTCTCACCTTGGGGGAGAGGCCTCTTTTTATAATGGTCACTGGAGAGTTCCTCTGGTATCTGTAACATCATACTAGCCTGACCCCACCCCTGAGGCCCTGAAATTCTTGATGCAAATTCACTGTCCATGATATTTCTAAGTTGGAATTTTCCATCATTTTTCCTCTGGGACTCCTCTCATGCGTTTTCTGTCCTTGTGGACATGCCTTCACTGGCAACTGGAAAGCTTCAATCTACAGGTGTTGAGGAGAAAAGCATAGAAGGACTCAAGAGTACTGTGCCCTGGTTCTTTAAATTCTCACTGGAGCTTCACAACCTATTTCAACATTCTGTGTTCATCTTTTTATTTTTACTGGAGTCATTCCACCCAGCCTTCCCCCACGTCAATTCCTATGACTTTTTAAGAAAAACAAAAGGAAAAATAATTATAGCCTGTAGCAACCAGGAGTTAGGTGAGCACCTAGGCATAAAAAAGGCTGTCTTTGATCCCATTTTCTCCCATTTCCTCTGTGGACATGTCCTATCAACTGTTCATTCTCTCATAGGCATCTACAGTCTGGTCCCTTCTCAATGTACAAACATTCTCAGTTCTCTGCTCCTATAAAATGAAGCAACATAACAAAAACCCTTCCTTTGAATCTGCTGCTATTCGAATTATCCTATCTTTTCTCCAAGAATTGGTGTGGTTCACTAGACTTAAATCAAATGAATGAATGAATAATACATTTATTAAATCCTATGTGAAAAGCACCATGTTAAATGCTACAAATACCAATAGAAAAGTAAGGAAGTCCCCACTCTCAAGTAGTTCATATTCTGATGGGGAGACAGCATATATGGAATGTTTTAGCAACAAGTTAGATGGTCTATGGTTCTGTGGTCCTTACAGTACAGCAACAAAGCAGATGTAATGCCTACTTTTTTCATAATTCCCACTGATAAATCATATCAGTCTCTGATGTTCAACCATTTAATAGTGCCAAGGACTTATAGTGATAAGAGCTTTCTTTTCTGGGTCTTTAATAGTTGTGGCTCCAGTACCTGCCAGAGCAACTGCCAGGATGCATCTCCACAAAGGTTGCTTCCTAGGATTAATAGCTGCTCTGCCTACATTTAGAGGATCAAAATCTCCTTTTCATAAAATCCTACTTACCACCTCTGTGAACTAGGTAAATCTCTTAACCCTATATGTGTAGTGACCCCATGGACTTACTCTCCCAATTCATACACACACTAACAGATCAGTTCCCAGATCTGGGTGAGTTATATCTATTCCTGGCCCCCTGGGGATTTTCCTGAGGGGCTTGGGGTGACTTTCTCTACTATTATTGACTCAAAACCATATTCCTGTATGTTCTCCCTGCCAGTAATTAGTGACCTATTTTCCAGTTAGCATCAATTAACTTTTACAAAGGGATATACAGTACAAAGATATAGCAAGAATAGAAACTCTGGTTTACCAGAAGTAACAGTCTACCATCAGTCACCTCAATCCCTGGGAAGACAAGGCTCTTACTTAAAGCATTGACTAGAAAACATTCACCCTATCAAGTTCAATTCCAAATATGGTACTACCACTACCAGTGGGCTGGGTCAAGCAGGATGTTATATTAGGACTCTAGCTGTCACCTCATCTATACTCAGCTTCCAAAAAAAATGTGCATGGTCCCCAGTTCCTAATCTCCATGCACTCAATATCAATATTCTGACCTTCCTAAACTCACAAAACAACAGCCATCTCCAATACCCCTTCTCCAAAAAGGAAAAAAAGAACAAATTCAAAGAAACAAAGAATAGAAGGCCTGGGCCATGTTTCAGTCCTGGAGGGAGAGAGCCCAGGGCCTCTCCCCAAATGCAACTGGGCAAGAAAGAGAAAATGGTTCTACCTGTTAGTATTTCTTGAAGGCCTTCTCAGCACTGTCTCAGCAGTCTACTGAAAGGCTCTTCTTCTTCGTGTGCTAAGCATACAAGAATCAATATGGCACTTGCATCAGAAGGACACGCTGTTTGTGCTCATAAGGATTGGGCTCATGGTCCAGACCTCCATCAGAATTATAAAACAAGGTGCTTAGACTAGGTGACTTTTAATGTCCTTTTAGTTCTAAGTCTACGGTCCTCCCCTTCCCTTCTCAAATTCCCAGAAAGAATAATCTACTCTCGCCGTTTGCACTTCATCACACACTCACTCCTTAACCCCTTGCAGTTTGTGTTTCTCTATATTCATTTTTCTCCCCTGGACCTGATCCTCTTCCATGGACTTAATTATTTTTGCCTCTATTAGTCTATTAAAAATAGCCTTTCCAAAGTCACTAACAACCTCTTTATCACCAAATCCAGTCCCTTTTTCTCAGTTCGTATTGTCTTTGACATCTCTGCAGCATTTCCCACAATTGACCACTTTCTCCTGCCCTCCCATCCTTCAAGAATGCATTCCCACAGTTCTCCTCCTATCTCTCCAACCATTCTATCTCTGTCATTTTTGCTGCATTTTCATTCTCCAGTCTCTTTAATGTGAACATCCCCAAAGATTCTATTCTCTGTAAGTATTCTCTTGCTTTGTGGTCTAAAGAACTCTTTTGTCTTTACTGTTGTTGTTATTCAGGCATGTCCAACTCTTCACAATTAGTATAGGGTTTTCTTGGGAAAGATACTGGAATAGTTTGCCATTTCCTTCTCCAGTGGATTAAGACAAACAGAGGTTAAGTGACTTGCCAGGGTCACACAGCTAGTTATTGTCCGAGGCCAGATTTGAATCCAGGTCTTCCTGCTTCCAGGCCCAGTGCTCTATCCCCTAAGCCACCTAGCTTCCTCTACTGTCCTCCTTTGTTTTTGTTACATATATATGTATATATATATATATATATACATATATATATATGTGTGTGTGTGTGTATGTGTGTGTGTGTGTATATATATACACATATATATGTATATATGTGTATATATATATATATATATATATTTGCTCATGGATTCCATTTCTATATCTTCACTTTTAAAACTCTCACAAAGAAAATTTTACCAGTCAGCTTCACCTGATGGATCCAGGACCTCTAAAACTCACAAGATCACCATCTAAGCCATCTCAAGTCATCCAGGAAAAGTAACACAAAGCAGTAAAAGCAGTCAATAGTCCCAGACATGAGCTTGCCTACTTGAACTTCTCTACACTAAATGCCATGTGGGAGTAGTCAAGAGATTGGGGGGAAAGCATGCCCCGCCCCAAAGTTCTCACAGAAAATCTAGTGAGAGAGAATGCTATTTGCCACATGAGAGAGTCCAAATTTCCATGGAATGACTAGGGCCATCCTGTGAATGTTCGGAGAGCCCCATTCTATGAATGCTCCCTGAGGGTATTCAACCCAAGCTACAGTTGTATATCATGTTCTCTAGTCCTCTAATCATCCTGGTCACTTGGTTCTGAACAAACTCTGACTTGTCCATTTTTCTCTTAAAATATCATCCCTCTTGTGACTCATGATTTGAATATACAACATATTTATCAACACTCGGATGTACTTTTTTAAAAAGCCAAGGTTAATGATAGGATTACCTCTTTCATGAAAACAATTAAGAGTTTTGATTTGATGCACAAATTAAGTGAACACCATTTACCTCTGCTCAATAGGAACCCCACTGAGATTCCCCACTAGTAATTTCTAATCAGAAAGTCTTCTATATGTTTAGAATAAATAGGCAGAGAGCTTATTAAAAGGGCATCACCATTTTCCAGAACACTTGACATTAATTATGAATGTTCAAGGTTCAAACCTCTTGGGAGGGAAGAAAGGAAGGAATTAAAGAAAGCCATTCCATCAGTATTCAGCATTAATGTAACCAACTCCAAAAAAAATCTACCCTCTCTACTTTTAACAGCATTACTCCACTTTAATTCTTAAGTCTGCTTAATTAAGTAGGGTTTTATATTTCCTCACCTTTCTTGGTTCATTTACACCAGCAGAACCTTTTTTTAACCATTCCTCAGCCTTATACCTTCTCTGGCCCAGTTGACTTTCTAATTTTTATTGTTATATAACAAAAGTCTAATTTTTATGTCTTCTCACTAGGAAGCCTTCAAGATTATTTACTGGAGAGTTATATGGTTTCTAATTTATATTGTGCCATTTTGCTAAAAATAAATACTGTTTTAATGTAGTTAAAAGTATGGTTTTCTATTTTATTTCAGAGACAGTTATGATTATAATACAAAATATACTAAGTTCTACAACACACTATAACATATAGAGTTATATAACATATAACATAACATATAGAGCGGGCCTCTCTTTATAAAACTCTGATAATAAAAATCTATACTATAGAGATAACTTAATGAGAAACCATAGTTTCATATGCTGACCCTGCTAATGCAAGGGAGGTATCATTTACTCTTACTGACTGTGTATATCATGCTATTATTTCTTTTCCTTATGTAGACATGTCAGAGTATCCCTCCTGTCATGACACCTCAGGTACAATTTGGATGGAGTCTTTGACTCCTCTCACCATTCAGGAAAACCCTAGAAACTTCAATATAAGCCTTTTTCTGAAATTCTCTCCCAAGAGGATCCTAGGTTTCTCTGAAAATACTCATATTAATAAGACTTTTAACATTAAATTTTTTTATTAAATTAGCCCATAGAAAGTCAGTAAAATTCTTACACTGCCCACAGTGACCTATAGAGTCCTTCTGACTCACAAGACTACCTAGTATGGTTCAGTCTCCATAGAAATATGAACTCCCCTCCAGCCTCTACAAACTGAGAGCATACATGACTCACAGTACTGTATAAGGGTAAAGTTTGGATTCACAGATCCATATTATACTCTCTGTCTTCTTGTTCCTCAGCTCCAGGTCTTCCTCCAGTCCTTAGTTGTATGATTCCATTTTCAATTAATATATCTCCCTCTCAGTGGTGCTCCATTGTCCTGCTGCAAGTTTGGTGCCCTTGTCCAGAGCTAATTGCTTCTTTCTAGGGGACACAAGAACATACAGACCTTTCTCCAAATCCATGTGAGCTTCAGTGACTTAATCTGATGCAGACCGTTTCTTCTGGGGTTTTCTCTATGTTGTGGCCTTCAGTGTAGGCCTTTATCTGAGTTTTCACGTAGCTGAGCATATCAGCTTCTTTCCCTCGTTACTGCTTTGAGATCTCTATCTGCCCTTCCTTGCCAACAAAGTCTCTTATATGTAGAAATTTCTCCCTTCTTAGAATTCATCCTGGAAAGACTTCAGAAAATGGGGAGGGGTTTACCTGACTCTTCTCAGTGCAAACCTACACTATTCTATTATTAAATTCAGAATTTAGAAAGCTGCTCCCATCTGAAGCCTGATGGGGAAAGCTATTATCCTTTGGTCATTGTCCCACGTTGTATCTATAATCCCAACTCTGTCAATAAATAAGTCAATGTGATATAGAAATGGGATTTTGGTTGTAAGCCCAGCAAAGGGAATTGATTTGAGCAGAAAAAAAAGCCCCTTCCAGAAGGAAACTTCCTTTGAAGAAGCATCATGGGACCTTGAGGATCAGATATCACTCTAAAACAAGAGTACAGACATTAATTTCACCCATAAGGGCAGAACTAGAAATCATAGATTACCATGGATTTGCTCCAGGCAAAATAAAGACAAAAGGAATAGATATGTCAATAGTAAAAGAAATTTTCAAAACAAGAAGTGGAATAAACTCCAGAAGACCACAATAAAAGACCATCTGAAATCAGTGAAATAAAACTAAAGCCCAAGGTAGAGAATTTTGTGAAGATGTTTCTCATCCAGAAAGTCAGAGGATAAAGGCAGGACTGATTCCCATAAGTACATGAGTCAGAGAGTCCTAAGGTGAGGGAGGTGACAAAGATTTTGCAAGCCTGAAAGCTAAGAGAAAAACCCAAAATAGAAAAGGGGGTGCCACAAAGTTTGTGGGATCTTGCCAAAGTCTTGAGACTCTTATTTACACAGAGCTTCAGGTAGGGAAAAAGATTCTAGAAGGGTGGAGAAAACCTAACCTAGTCAACCCAAGTCCTTGCCCAGGGTCATACAGGTAGTACATGTCTGAGTCTGGATTTCAATTCAGATTTTCCTAACTCCAGGCCCAGTGCTCTAATCTACCATACCACCTAGCTGCCCTTATGGCTATGAATGAATTTAGAGCATTTATTAAGTTCTTATTATGTACCAGGTCCTGACTAAAAATTCCAATAGAGAAGAGACTGATCCAACCCTTAAAAGAGCTTAGATTCTTAAATATGTATTCAGTCCATTAATCCTCCCTTTTCCTATTTCTCTAATGTTATGTTTTGACAGGTATAATTTTTTTCTCTAAGGACTACTTTAGCTGCATCCCAGAAATTTTGGCATGTTGCCTGATCATTATCATTGCCTTTTACATAATTATTAACTGATTCTATGATTTGTTCTTTGTCTTACTTGTTATTTAATAATTCATTATTGTTTCCATTTAAGTGTGCATCTTATGTTTGTTAGAGGTACTCAAATAGAAAGAGACAACAGATATAGGTAAGTGATGGCCAGGGAAGAATGAAGTCACAGAGATAGTAAGTGGAGCCATAGGGCAATTGAATTATGCACCCTTTCCAGAAGCAATGGCTTCATTTAATTACTGTTCCCAGAACAGGAGACGGAAGTGGCAGTGGGGGTAGAAGGGAAGGAGCCATCACAAGAAACTGGCATGTTCAAGGGCTCAGATCAGCTAGATGCACGATCTCTCACCAATCACCAAAGCTCTATTATGAGAGCTAATAGATACATTGGGAGGGTACAGTGGGAACAGTAACAGCACTGAGCATCATGACAAGATGGGAGCTGGAGCTGGAGAGATATAATGAGTTCTTACCAATCATCCTTGAAAGAGACTAGGAATTCTAAGAAGCTGGGGCTGAAAAAGGAATTTGTTCCAGACATGGAGGGCAGTTTATACAAAAGGACAAAGACAGGAGATGGAGCATCATGTGTGAAGAATAGCCAGAAAGCCAGTTTAGTTGGATTGTAGTGCATCAAGTGGAATAATGAATAATAAAACTCCAAAGGGAGGTTAGAGGCGGGTTGTGAAATATTTGAAGTGCAAAACAGAGAAGCTGAATTTGGTTTTCTACCAAAGAGCGGGTGCTACTTATGGAGATTACTGCTCTGATAGGATTTGTACTAGATGGCTTTCAACATCCCTTTCAATTCTGATACTCTGATTGTGTGATACAATCCATACTTCCAGAATATGTAATTTCCTCAGGGTGAGTTCTTCTTCCAGTAAGAAATGCTGCAAGCCCTCTACCTATTAGTAGATTGTCTTCATGCATTATTTTGACTGAAAAATTCATTACTGCATACAGCCAGGTGGTGATGATTCACTCCAATTTAGAAAGGCTGATCCTCAGACAACAGACATACAAAGTCCATAACTGAAGCATTTCCTGCTTAGTAGCATCTCCCACAGCTTGTTCTCCTTGTTAGAGGCTTTAGTAATAAAAATTCTCTTACCCCAAGAAGGTCAAAAACAGGAATAAAAGTCCTACCTAATACTAAAATGTGCATAGCAGTGGTTTTTTTGTGGTAGCAAAGAATTAGAAATAATATGTGACTTGCCCAAACTTTCACAGCTAGTAAATCTCTGAGGCAGGATTTAAACTCAGGTCTTCCTCACTCCAAGTTCAAAACTGTATCCACTATGTTTACTAGAGATATTCAGGAACTAGAATTCACTATGTGGAAGAACAGCAGCTTACTAATACTTGTCAATTTTGATTG
This sequence comes from Gymnobelideus leadbeateri, assembly GCA_011680675.1. Lineage (NCBI taxonomy): Eukaryota > Metazoa > Chordata > Mammalia > Diprotodontia > Petauridae > Gymnobelideus > Gymnobelideus leadbeateri. The sequence continues at coordinate 18,533 of WOXC01003287.1, forward strand.
CTTGAATTTAAACAAATTTAAGGTTATAGGTTTACAAAATGGTGTGCTTTTCAAAAATAAAAACAAGACATCTATATATCTGCTATCTTTTAATATGCTGATCTAGCTAGCCATGGCCAAATACATCATCTGATGCACAGACTCCTTTCCTTAAACATTCAAGTTTACCAGTCACTGACTATACTCAAAGCCTTTCCAAATAGGGAGAACCTGTGAGTTGGGACTCCACTAAGATAGCCTTAAAGAATCAAAATCACTTCCAAGCCATGAAGATACAAAAGGCCATCCCTTTAATATCTACATTCTACTGATAGAATCATATAGGTGCAAATAATGAACATCTATCTGCTCTACAAAGAATCAAAACTGTGAGTCATTCAAAGGTAATAAGGAGTTACTTATACACGGCAAGTATAAATAGATTATAGTGTGTTATCAATAATGACTTGTATATGAGAAAGGGTATAAAAGTTATATCACTGAAAAGGAGTAAGATTAGAAAAGGAGATGAGCCAATCACATAGCAATATTAAAAAAATTACAGACAAACAGCTGGATCCCTTCACTGATATCTCTGTCTATACACACACACACACACACACACACACACACACACACACACACACACACACACAATTTCCTTCTCTGCTCATCTCAAAGAGACAAAAAGAAATGGAACACAGCAGAATCTGAGAGAGCTCAGCATCCGTGTCCTTGGAAGAATTTCTGTACAGTATTTAAGTTACTAAGATTCGTGAGAATAAGGTGGCATATAGAAGATTGTACTCTCACAAAAGGGGCTCAGTCATACTCTTATTAACAATCAGGCTCAACAAAGCTAAGTACCTCCTATTTGCAAGGGGCTATGTTCCCTGCTATAGGACATAAAAGACTATTAAGACAGTTGCTGACTTTAAAGAATTTGCAATGTAGTAGAGAAGATGAGATACTTATACTTCAGATACTTCAAAAATGTATGATTTCATCACCAACACTGATGTTAACCTTGACAGTGTTTATTAGGTGGTCTTCTTGAGATGGTCGCTAGTTTGGACAAAACTTCGTTGACACATTGCCAGTCTTTTAGTGAGGCATAGGGAAGGGGTGGGAAGCAGGAAAAGGAGAAGGGAACAAATATTTATTAAGCACTTACTATGTCCCTGGTACTGTGCTAAGTACTTTACAAACATTTCAACTGACCTTCCTAACAATTCTGTGAAGTAAATATTTTCAATTCAATTCAATAAACATTTGTTATATTCCTGCTATGTGCCAGGCACCACACTAAACACTCTGAAAATATTACTTTATTTGAGCCTCCCAACAACCCTGAGAAATAAGTGCTATTATTATCCCCATTTGACAGTTAAGAAAACTGAGGTAGACATCAATTAAGTGACTTACTCAGGGTCACACAGCAAGTGTGTGAGGCTGGATTTGAACTCAGGTCTTCCAAGGCCAGCACTCTATCCACTATACCATTTAGATGCCCCCAACTGAAACTTCTGTGTGTGATAGAAAATCAGATACTGGGGCAGCTAGGTGACACAGTGAATAGAGCACCGGCCCTGGAGTCAGGAGGACCTGAGTTCAAATCCAGCCTCAGACACTTGACACACTTACTAGCTGTGTGACTTTGGGCAAGTCACTTAACCCTAATTGCCCTCCAAAAAAAAAAAAAATCAGATACCTTACCACAAAGTGATAAGGCAATGGTGTAAAGTAGGAAGATACATACACAAATAACTGTGATATATTTACTCATAGACTATTTGTCTATCCAGAGAGAAAAGCTTTGTTTTCATTGTGCTATGTCTACATGGGACTCATGAATCCAGTGATTAGTCAGTGAACTGGTCTGTTTAGGCAAATTAGCTCATCAGATGAAAAGCACATAAAAATTCCAAAGTTATGCTTTGATTACTACATGTTTTGATTAGTGATAATATTAAAGTTATAATTGAGAAAAATCCTAGAGATTCAATGGATTAAAAGACAATGCTTAATAACTTTCTAAGGTCCCAGTATTTAACAAACAAGACTTCATAGGTATCTTTTTGATATTGTGTTAGCTAGCATGTCCACAATGAATAGCATGTGACAAAGTGAACTTCAACTCTATTCATTCAACGTGAACAGTTGAACTACAAGTATACTTTAATCAGCTGTAGTTCTGCTGGGGTGGGGAACAGATGCCAGAGGAGGTTAACATAGAATATGTTCATATGTGTAGCATGTATGTAGTTTATAGTCCATATGGATAAGAAGTACAATATTTTTAAATATATGCATTCAAATTAGAAGTCGATTGAATAAGGCATTATCATTTTTGTTATATTATAAAGAGTAAATGAGTTCAGAATTCCAGGCAAAGTTCAGAATTAATTTTCAAATGGGTAAATTTTGTTATGGTAACATGCCCCTCTGAAGAACAGTCCTGTTCCCTAAAGGACAGCCTTGTGATACTGCCTGCTGCATACATAGAGAAATGACCCCTGATTGAGAGACCTTTGATATTATGATGGTACTTATGTGTGTAGAGAGACTGGAGAGAGGGAGACACAGAGAGAGAGATAGAGAGAGAGAGACAGAGACAGAAAGAGAGAGAGAGGAATTGGGGGAAAAAGAGAAAAAACAGGTGAGGTGAGAGAAGGTATAGACCATGGGTGGGGAATTGGTGGCCTCAAGATCGTATGTAGCCTCCCAGGTCCTCAAATGCAGACCTATGACTGAATTAAAACTTCCTTTGTTCTATGAAGTTTGGATTCAGTCAAAGAGCCTCACTTGAGGGTCTAGAGGGCCACATGTGACCTCAGGGCTGTAGGTTCACCACCTGTGGTAGACTTTAAATGGAGAAAAGAAAGTCTGCAGAATAGTAGACTAGTGAGGAGGAACTGGCACACAAGATACCCCTTGATTCCCAACACCTGTACCCCAGAGACTGCTAACAAGAGGAGATTGCTCTGTCCTCCAATGGAGCCAAGATCTCATCTCATATCACAGAGACCAATGGCTTGTGTGTTCTATTGCCTGATCTAATCTGTGTGGTTTCCCTAAGTGCAGTTTTGTTACTTGTTTTTGGTAAATATATTTGCTCAAAATTTGTGATAGGTTTGTATAATAAATATTTGGTGGGAAGCGATCAAAATCGGCAGAGATTAAGCTGTTACCCTCTTGGTCCAGTCAGATCTACAAAATTGGCCACAATATTAATACATTTTATTACAGCATCCATATTGGCTCTGTTTAGGTTGAAGTAAGCTATCTCTAGGCATTACTTTTCTTTATGTAACCTTTTATTCTAATGTTTTATAAAAAGAACCATTTTGATTAAATTGACTGGTTAATTGACCAGTCATGAGATCAGATAGTCCCTTTTAAACAGAGACATAACAAAGAAATTTGAGGATGAGAAGGAGGGGTGAAGAGGAGGATCTGAAAAGTTTTTCTGTCTAATCTCCATATCATTTACAATTTGTACTTTCACTATTTACCCAGGATATACTTCACAGAAGGAATATTGAAAGCAAGCTCCAACATGTCCAAAAAATTCTAAGTAAAAAGTTACATCTGGCTGAATATTTTTAATAAAAGGTTCCCCACTTTGAAATGTACTCATATCTGAAGGGTAAAAGAACACCATAGGTAACTAAGTAATTACAATATCCAATCCAGAGTTCCTTAAAAAATATGAAATGCTTAAGGCTTGTGGATTGTTATTCCCTCACTTTAAATGTATTATTTCTCTTGCAAACTAACTGCATACTGTTTTACATCCAGATATCACACTTAGAGGAAATTTGCTAGCTGTTTTTAATCCACTAGACAAGAAAAGCCTAATACAAATTTAATTTTCAAGGATTTGGTTATAGTCTTTTTTGTTTATTTCTGGATTAAAGTAAGGAGAAAAAAATATGAGATAAAGGACTCTAATAGACTGTAACAAAAGACTTAATAAAAAGAGTTGGTGTCATGAAAGTATCCACAATCTGAAAGATACTCTATGCATCCTATTTTTTTAATGTTATAAGCAGGAGCTCTCCACTATGCCCTTAATTCATAGGAGCCCAAGGGTCAGAAAGTACTGATAAGCAAGTGTGTGCTAAAGCAGATATGATTTCACAGGATGATGAAGTTCTTAGAGGCACAATGGAGGAGGCCAAAGGATTGAAGCCTCAGGGTGCTTACATTCTTCTGAAGGGATACAGAGTGATGATGTATACATGATAATCTGAGAAGAGAGAGAGAACTCACAACTAAAAGGATCAGAAATGGCTTTTGATAAGAGATGGCAAAGGAACTAAGCCTTGACAGATGTTAAAAATTCTAAAAGATAGAAAACAAAAAGGGTGCAATCCAGGCAACCAAGAAAAAGAGGAGAGAGTGAACCCCATATCAGCTGTAAGTAGATACTGAAAGGAACAAAAGGGATTTTCCATAATTACTACATGAACAGCTAGAAAAAAATGAAACAGATTTTTTAAAATGAAATGAAAGCTTTGGAGAAAAGAATTGGAAGTGAGAATAAATAGTTTAGAAGATAAAATGGCAAACCTTACCCAAGTAATAGATTCTCTGAAAACTAAAATAGACCAAAGAGAAATCAATGACCCCAAGAGACAAAAAGAAATATAGGAACAAAATCAAAAAGAGAAACAAATGTAAAATATCTAATATTAAAAAAACCTGACCAAACAGTTTAATAAGAGATAATTTAAGAAAAATTGGACTCCCTAAAAACCATGACAAAAAAAAAATCTGGACACCATTATTTAACAACTGCCAAGATAGATCTATTAGAAATAGAGAGTAAAGTGAGATTCAATCTATCAATTTACTACTGAAAGAAGCCCAAAATAAAAAATCCCAAGAATATCATTGCTAACATTCCCATGTCAAAGAAAAAATACTGTAAAAATTCAGAAAGAATCCATTCAAGTACCAAGGAACTATAGTTCAGATCACAAAAGACTTGGCAGTTTCTACTATAAACAAAAGGACATCTTGGAATACAATATAATTAATAAACATTAAAGACAGTGGGATCTTCAGATTCCTATGCCTTTTAATCAACTGTATGACTGAAATTTTTTTGTAGAAAATTATAGAAGGTTGTTTCATTTCTCATATATTCATCAAATATACCCTTACATAGATTTTAAAAGGGTCAATCAGTAGTTACTGATGTCCTCTGTTTTAAAGCAATTACCACAATTAGAACAAAATAAAACCCAGATCAAAAATCAGCTTCACCCACTGTGCTTGTTTTGTTGCTGTCTTGGTCAGTAAGAAACCAAGTAGGTAGAAACAGCACTTTCAAGGAGCTCTCACCCACACCACTTCAAAATTATGTAAAAGGGGTACTCTGAATGACCTCTGGAGCTCCAGAACCCACAAAATGACACAGAGAAGCTAACCTCCAACTGAGGACAGCCTAGCAGCCCGGCAGGCGAGTGCAGCACTCTGGGAGCTGAGCCCAGGTCCACATGAGTCTGAGGTTTTAGCCCCAGGGCAGCTGGAATAGCAGCCAGCTGGAGGGACCCCAGAACACCAGCAGCTGTGGCATTTCCAGAATTATCAACACATAGATGCCTAGGACAAAGTGAGAGGTCAGTGCCCTACAGACTTTGGGACTGGTTTGGAGAGCATGTGAGATTCTTCCCCTGGGGGCGAGAAGCCAATAAGGAGCCAGCACAGCTTGCGCCACATTGCCATGTTGCAGCTTCAGCTCCTGGCCTACAGACTGAAGGGTGATCTGGCGATCAGTCTGGGGGGTAATCGCTCTTGCTTCAACCTTCTTGGATCTGGATTGCCATCTGGGGTGGAGGTCTTGGGGTGTGTGACCAGCTTGCCAGAGTGTGTGGAGGCTTCACAGAGGCCACTCGACTAATACCTCTGGCAGTTGGGAAAACCCCAGCATTTGGGATGGAAGCTCCCCTGGCTGGTGGCAGAGTTCTACTGTGGCAACAAGCCCAAAAGTCAAGTAACTGAGTAGCAACATGCCTAGGCAAAGGAAACAAAATAAACAGAAAAATGCAACATTAGACTCCTATTTGGGGGGCAAAGAAGATCAAAGCATGGAACAGGAGGAGGACTGTGAGGTCAGAACTCCTGTACCAAAAGCCCCAAATGAAAATATGAGCTGGTTATAGGCCATAGAGGACCTTAAGAAGCAGATAAAAGAAGTAGAGGAAAAATTGGGAAGAGAAATGAGAAAGATGCAAGAAAAGTATGAAATGAGAGTCAACAGCCTGACTGAGGAAAATAACACGTTAAAAAATAGACTAACTCAAATGGCAAAAGAAGCTCAAAAAGGCAATGAGGAGCAGAATGCCTTAAAAAGCCAAATTTGCCAGATGGAAAAAGAATCTCAAAAGCTCACTGAGGAGAATCATTCCTTCAGAATTAGACTGGAGCAAATGGAAACTAGTGACTTTATGAGAAATCAAGATGCTATTAAGCAGATCCAAACAAATGAAAGAATAGAAGGCAATGTGAAATATCTCATGGGAAAAACCACCGACCTGGAAAATAGATCCAGGAGAGATAATTTAAAAATTATTGGACTACCTGAAAGCCATGATCAAAGAAAGAACCTAGAAATCATCCTTAAAGAAATTCTCAAAGAAAATTGCCCTGATGTTTTAGACCCAGAGGGAAAATAGAGGTTGAAAGAATCCACAGATCACCTCCTGAAAAAGATCCCTAAAAGAAAATCCCAGGAATATTATAGCCAGGTTCCAGAATCCCCAGATCAAGGAGAAAATACTACAAGCAGCCAGGAAGAAACAATTTCAATATTGTGGAAACACAATCAGAATAGCCCAGGACCTGGCAGCTTCTACACTGAGGGATCGAAGGGCATGGAGTATGATATTCCAGAGGGCAAAAGAACTGGGAATGAACCCAAGGGTCACCTACCCAGCAAAACTGAGTATTTTGTTTCAGGGGAAAATATGGTCATTCAGTGGAATAGAGGACTTTCAAGCATTCTTGAGGAAAAAACCAGAGTTGAATAGAAAATTTGACATTCAGATACAAGAAACAAGAGATGCTTAAGAAGGTAATCAGGGAAAAGAAATCAAAAGGAACTTATCAAAGTTGAACTATTTACATTCCTACAGGGAAAAACAATAACTGTAACTGATGAAACTTTTCTCAGTATGAAAATAGTTGAAGAAGGGTATATGGGCATATGAATACATATGTGAATGTGTATATATGTTTTCAGGTATACATAGATAGAGGGCACAGGTCAAATTTAATAGGAAGGGATGATACTTAAAAGGTGAAATTAAGAGGTGAGAGAGGAATATAATGAGAGGAGATGGGGAGAGACAGAATGGGGTGAACTATCTCATATAGAAGAAGCAAGGGAAAATGGTTACAAGGGAGGGGAAGAACAGGAAGGCAAAAAGGCAAAACCTTATTCTCATTGAATTTGGATCAGGGAGAGAATGACATACATACTAAATAGGGTTTCTCACCCTACAGGAGAGTAGGGGAGAAGGGGATGAGAGGGGGGACAATGGAAGGGAGGGCAGTCTGGGGGGGGAAAGTTGGAAGCACCCACTTTTGAAAAGGGACAGGACCAAAGTGGGGAGTGGACCAGGTGGGAGGTGGGATAGGAGGACAATATATCTACTATGATAATGTTTTGCATAGCTACACATGTACAGTATATACTGAGTTGCTTATCTCCCTTTTAAAATCAAATTTTAAAAAAAATATATAAATACTGTGATTAATACTATTTTGCATATAATTGGGAGATTAGATGTACAGGTATTGGGGCACGAGGATTCACCTTGCCCTACTGGAAAAGTCAAAGGGGGTATGGGAGAAAAGATGGGAGAGCAGATTGGATGAGGGGATATCCTGTGGTACTGCTATTCTGGGGCGGTGGGTAGGGGGAAAAACTTGTAATTCAAAATCTGACGGAAATGAATGATGTGAATCACAAGTTAATAAAGCATTTGGGAAAAAAAAGAAACCAAGCAGCTAAGGCAAGAAGTAGTCTTTTTTTTTTTTTGGCCCAAGTTTCCAGTTGTAGAGATACTTAGTGAAGAACAGGTAACTAAAGAAACTTTATACAGTGATAGTCATCCTGAGACACCTACAAGCTCATTTCTTCTCTCACTGTTCTTCACAGTTTTATGAGGTCATACTCCTGATAATTTTCTACCATCCTCCACTTGGGAAGAAGATGTGACATTTAAGGATACCATCAGTATAGAACACAAACTCATTTCCAAAATATTATGAAGTATGGTAGAAAATTACAAAGACCGTTGCTTCATAAAACAGTCAAGGGGGGAAATGAGTCTGCAAAAAGCTTGGTGTGAGACTCAATCAATCCACATCATCCTAAAAGCATTCACAGATTAAATTAGGACAAAGATTAATGAACAAAAATGAAAAACATTTGCCAATTCATCCATAGCGACCTATTTTCATTGTGTATGTCAGTGGATCCAACACATTTGGACTACAAAGTCCCTGATGTGCTATATGAAGAAGTTTAAATGGCAATAAAGAAAATGAAACAGAGAAAAGCAATCTTGCCAGACCAAGTAAACACAGAAGAAATCTGTACTGTAAATAACCCAATTTAGAAAGCCTTGAAATAATTGGAAAATATTCTCTTATGTGTTATATAACTGGTTTATGTGTTTGCTATGTAGTTCTGTGCTAAGCATCACTGCTATAAATGCCTTTATGTGATTTTATATTAAGTATATGCAGATATACATGTATGTGTATTTACATATGTATACATACATGTATGTACTAAAGCTATAGTATATGCTGTATGTATCTGGATGTGATCTATGTACTGATTGTAAATCCTTAATGTGATGCTATATGTTTTCTACTATATTAAATTTTGTACATTTAGTTTATGACATTTTGTTCTATATGCTACTGATTATGTACTTTATATTATGTTCATAATATAACATATATTAGTGCTAACTGCATATATTCCAGTGTAAATTCCATAGATTAGACAGTTTCGTGTGTATTGTATTATATAATGGATATCATCTTCATTTATTTTGCTTATGATTTATGTTCACAGATACTCCTGTCCATCCCAGGTAAGTTGTAGCTGCAAATTCTTTACTAGGAAAAAGGACTGGCTTGCATACATGGTAGGTCAAGTATACCTAGGTATACCCTAATGCCTCACAGGAAGTTGGTCGTTTTGTGTCTCGTTTCTTAATTTTATATTTGTTTAGTTGTTCATTTAAAAATTGTTTAGTTTGTTTTAATATCTTTAATTTCTTAATGAATTAAATAATGTCCTTTGTGATTTATATTAAAATGTTCACCTTAAAAAAATAAAAATAAAATATCCTGGGTAAGCACTCTAATGGGAAGCACACAGTTCTATAAGAGGATATAAGGAGACTGATGTTTTTTAATTGGCCAAACTAATCAAGTTTTGATACTAGCAAATATGCCTAACAAAGATAAGAATGTGGACAAGGTAGATGGGGGAAAAAAACAAACAACTTTACCTCCTTAGTTTCTCCATTGTTCTAGTTCCAATTCATTTTGCATGCTAAGCTAGAGAGGAACTTTGGAGTAGCTAACACCAAGTTACATAGTTATCTGTAGTTGAAAGTTCTGATCTTCATCTGGACATATGAGCCTCAAAAAAAAAAAAAAAAAGACTGGGACCACCCTGCCTTTCTATTTGTTACCTAGATATTTCAGCTATAATAAAAGAGCAGTCACTGTGCCCTTCTCAAGGAGAGGTTCTAGCTACTACACCGTTGCAGAGAAGCTAAGATGGCTTGGGGGGACCTGGAGAAATGAGCCTAGCAGACACCAGGAACATGGAACTGAAACTGCACACTATGCATTCATCATGAGACCAAAAAAGTAGCAAAGCCTACAAGTACATTCCCCCGTCACAGATTTTCACTCTTTTATGAGGTGACACTCCTTGTTGTCACTAGAAAAACAGTGGTGACCTGTGGAGACACATACCAAGCCCAGTGAGAGTAATGAGATGACACCATCTTATCAGAAAACTTTGGTATCTTGTAGCACTAGGGATGTGATAAGCCCTTCCACAATGTGTCCAGGTTACACATGATATAACTATAACAATAAATTATTGCTGAAAATCATCCCTCTGAATCTATGCTCCTGAGTTTGCTTTTGCACCAATCTGTACCACATAACAAAGAAAAAGTATACCAAAATGTATGTGCCCAGTAGCATTTTACTTAATTCAATCCCTTCAACATATATTTATTATGTACCTAGGTAATGGAGACGTCAAGACAAAAAGGGGAGAAAGTCTCTACCTTCACAGAGCTTATATCATACTGCATTTTGTCAAATTATGTATCAAGTTGTATGTCATATATTGAATAATGTACATTTTATAGTGTGGGAAATTGGATGACTCATTTGCTTTGCTGTGAATTTTGCGGCATAGAATCTTACCATAAGCAAAAACTACAAGCTAACGGGCATAGTAACCAAATGTTCAATAAAACCAAGAATATCAACTTCCAGAGTAAAGACTCCTATTCAACAAAAATTGTCCAGAAAATTGGAAAGTTGTTTGGCAGAAGTTTAGAACATTTTAGACTATATACCACAATAATCTCCAAATAGACAGCCTCAGTATAAAAGAACATATCATAAATTGGGGGGGGGGGGTGTAAATAGAGGAGACTGGAACAAAGAACAATATACAACTATAGCCAGCAAGAGAATTCCGTGTGAAATAAAGGTCAGAGATTAAGAGAGAAAATACACAATTTTGATTGCATAAAATTGAAAAGATTTTGCACTAAACAAGATCAATGAAGCTAAAATGAGAGCAGCAAAATGGGAAGAGTCTTTGCAGCAAATAACTTTTATAAAGGTCTGATATCTCATATATATATATATATATATATATATATATATATATATATATATATATATATACACACACACACACACACATATAAAATAGCTCACATTTATATTGTTATGTTATTATTGAAAATGTTTCAAATAATCAATCATGGGATACACTCAAATTTTTAAAAGTCTAAATGTTAATCTCATAGCCACAAGTTTAATAAAGTTTACAAAAATGAAAGAGGGAGGAGAAGAGACGGAGAGACAGAGACAGAGAGACAGAGAGACAGAGAGAGAGAGAGAGAGAGAGAGAAGACTAGGAGGGCCTATGGGAAGAAAGACATACTAATATGCTGTTGGTGCAGCTAAAAATTGACCCAATTATTCTTTTTTTTTTTTTGCTGTTTCTTTTTTAAAATCTTTTTAAAATTTATTTACTTTTAGTTTACAACATTCAGTTCCACAAGTTTTTGAGTTCCAAATTTTCTCCCCCTCCTCTCCCCGCTCCTTCCCCACTATGGCAGCATGAGATCTAATATAGGCTCTACATATACCTTCACGTTAAATATTTGTCAAGTTTTAAAGAAGAATTATAACCAAACAGAGAGACAGAATGGGGTGAACTATCTCATATAGAAGAAGAAAGGGAAAATAGTTACAAGGGAGGGGGAAAACAGGAAGGCAAAAAGGCAAAACCTTACCCTCATTGTATTTGGATCAGGGAGAGAATGACATACATACTAAATACATACTAAATGACATACATACTCACCCTACAGGAGAGTAGGGGAGAAGGAGATGAGAGGGGGGGTCAATAGAAGGGAGGGCAGGCTGGGGGGGAAGTTGGAAGCACCCACTTTTGAAAAGGGACAGGACCAAAGTGGGGAGTGGACCAGGTGGGAGGTGGGATAGGAGGGAGGGTAATATATATTGTCAGTCTTTTACAGTATATCTATTATGGTAATGTTTTGCATAGCTACACATGTACAATATATACTAAGTTACTTATCTTCCTTTTAAAACCAAATTTTTAAAAACATATAAATACTATGATTAACACTATTGTGCATATAATTGGGAGATAAGATGTGCAGGCATTGGGGCACGGGTATTCATTTTGCTCTACTGGAAAAGTCAAAGGGGGTATGGGAGAAGAGATGGGAAAGAGCAGATTAGATGAAGGGATATCTTGTGGGACTGCTATTCTGGGGTGGTGGGTAGGGGAAAAATGGGGAAAAAATTGTAACTCAAAATCTGACAGAAATGAATGATGTAAACCAGAAGTTAATAAAGCATTTGAAATCTGAGAAAAAAAAGAATTATGACCAATGGAATGAATGAGAAAGAAGAAACAAAACAAAGCAAAATGAAAAAGAGAATGAGCAAGTACTTTGCTTCAATCTGCATTCAGACTCCATAATTCTTTCTCTGCATGTGGATAGCCTTTTCCATCATGAGTTTTTTGGAGCTGTCTTATAACCTTATATTGCTGAGAAGAGTCCAGTCTATCAAAGTTAGTTATCACAGATACAATGTGTCTGTAATTGTGTATAATGTGTTCTCCTGGTTCTGTTCCCCTCACTCAGCATCAGTTTATATTTCTGTCCAGGTTTATCTGAAGTCCGTCTGCTCCTTATTTCTTGTAGCACAATAGTATTCCATTAAATTCATATACCACAACTTGTTTAGCCATTCCCCAAATGAAAGGCATCCCCTGGATTTCCAATTCTTTAACCAGCACAAAAAGAACTAGTATAAATATTTTTGTACATACATTAGCCCAATTATTCTTGAGAAGAATTTGGAATTATACTATAAAATTTACTAAACTATACATACCCTTTGTATATATATTTCAAGAAGGTTAAAAACAGAGGGCTAATACCCATAAATACAAAAGCTTTTGGGGAAAATTTTTTGTGATTGCAAAGAATTAGAAAGAAAGTGGGTATCCATCATTTGGCGAATGACTAAAAATTGTGGTGAATGCAAACACTGTGGAATATTATTGTACCACAAGAAACAATGAACCTAGAAAATGTGGGGAAATTATATGGATGCTATATGTTTAATTCATTTGATGAATTATACATATTTGTTACAAAGAAGGGTTTCCATATAGGGCTTGGGAAAAAGGATAGTGAGCCATAATAGTGAGGGAAGCAAACTGAATTATGTTTGAATGGCAATGTAACCCATGTTGCCATGAATATTTAGGTCTTTAGGTAGCTATGTGGCCCAGTGAGCACCTGACCTGAAGTCAGGAAGACCATATTAGCTGTGTGACACTGGGAAAGTTACTTAACCTTTGCCTCAGTTTTCTCAACTATAAAATGGGGGAAATAATAGTATTTATCTCTTAGGGTTGTCATGAGGGTTGAATTAAATGGGATTGTATTTGTAAAGTGCTTAGCATATAATAGGTGCTATATAAAGAGAATTGAGAATTCTTGTACTACTTTCTGAAGATTATTGGGAGAATGATGCAAGAAGTTGAGCTAAATTGGGAATGATAGTTCAGGGTTCATTCTACATCTGGAGGCCAAGTGAACATTTCAAAGTCTTAAACCAAGGCGAGTCTCTGCCCTGAGTATGGGAAGGAAACAACTTCTAATATCCAAGTAACTCCTCCAAATTTTGCCTTTCCCATGAAAGAAAAGACCCAATCTCAGGAAAAGCTGATTTCTGCTATAGTTAGTGCTCAACCCTGGCTTAATATAACCACTAAGATTTTCTTTAAAAAAAAAAGCCATATGCAATAGGTTACAGTTTCTTATATAATTCTCTTATTCTTTATATATTGAAATGTTTGTATTTGTTGATAACTGTTAAACTCATAAAAAAGAAAAAAATTTTAAACAAAATGTTGTTGCCTATCCTTTGTTTTCAAAGAGGACCAATGACATCATGCAGGATGATGTCCTGACTTGCACATGAATTGGATTTAAAGGAGACAGAGTTACACAAAGTCATCCACCTTGCTTTCTCTTCCTGAGTCATCAAAGTTCAGTGGCAAGACAAAAGTGGGTCGATTGTCAATGGCCCAAGGTATGGATAACCCTAGTGTCTGAGACTCCTGAGACAACCACCTTCATTACCATTGGAACAAATTGTTCTCATCTACCTGCTCCAACAGAGAAAGTCTTTACATGTTTAGGAAAAGTCTTTACATCCTCCTAACTCACCAACAGGTCTGAAGATTGTCAGTTACCTTCAACCTGGTTTAGCCATCTGCTGAGATGGTTTTACCAAGGTGTAGCCTCTGAACATGCTACAGCTCCTTGGAGCCACAGCAGAGAGTTGGGTAAAGGTAGATGAGTCCTGGAAAGGACTCAGCAAACCCTCACACACATACACCCAACTGTGTCTTCAAAAGACTGTTGGTAAAACATGTCTAACCCCTCTCATCTGAGAAGTGGTGTGTAAGGTACAGAAGGAGGTATAAATTATTAGTTAAAGCCAATGTGTTGACCCGTTTTGCTTTTTTTGTCCTTGTTCTTAACAAGGGAGGATTCTACTCTGGGGATGGGAGAGGCCAACAGTGATGTACAAAAAGAAAAAAGAAGTCTTTAACAAAACATAAAAAAAAGGAGAAAATCTCAACATCTACAAGGAAACCTTTTATTTGGACATTGCACAGACTTCTTTTTTCCCACAAGTCATAGTATTGAAATTGTTTCCCAAGGGGGCAAAAAACAACAACAACAACAAAAATGAACTCATTCATCCTGAAAAGGAGGGTTGAAGTGCACCGTTATGTAATACATTCTCAAGTGCTAGCTTCATGAACAAAATTACAACTAGGACATGACTTGGTATTTGACATTTTTTCTATGCATTCCTTTTTTTTATTTAGTCCAAGTTGCTATACGTAGTTTCTGTAGAACTGGAGATTGGCAGTGAAATCCTCACTGATATCTAATGTACAAGTACATGTTATTATAGTTAAATCATAAAATATTAGAGATAGAAAATCACAGAAACCAACTATTCCAATTCCCTTCATTTTATTGATGGGCACACTTAGCCCCAGAGAGCTCAACTATTTGGCTGAGAAGCAACTTGATATTGTGGAGAGAGTGCCGCACATGGAGTCAATAAATGTTATTGTGTGAATTTTTTCATTAGAAACCAGCTCTGTGGTCATGAGTGAGGCAATTAACATATTAGAGCCTCAGTTTCCTCACCCATAAAGTAGATTTTGAAAACAATCTATAAAATATAATCTGTAAAACAGATAAAAAAAAAATCTTTCCACTACCTACCACAAAAAATTTCTTTGAGAAAACTGCTTTGTAAATCTGAAAGCACTCAGTTTCCTTGGAGTCAAAAGATCTGGCATCAGACAGATGCTGTCTCTGCTTATGACATGTATGGCCTTGGGCAAATCACATCACCTCTGTGGTCCTCAGAATCCTCATGCATAAGCAAAGAATTGTACCATCTTTGAAGTATCTCCCAATTCTAATATTCTGAGTTTCTGAAATGACTAGAGAATGAAAAGGGGGAAATAAAATTTAGATTATTTTCCCATTGGTCTACTGCTGTTTCCAATGCAACATGCTCCACTATCTCCCATTATCAATACTGTTGATAAAGAATAAATTAATAAAATTCCTCAAAGGCAACAACAAAATCACTGAGAATTTTGCAAAATTTCACAATATATCTCCCCCCATCCTTGACAGCCTCTGGGATGAAAAATGTACTATGTAAAATGTAATCTGCTTATAGTTATAATTGATTTAAATTCATTGTCTATTTCTCTGCTTTATAACTTTATAATAATTCATTATTTTTGTTTACAGTATGCTGATCATGAATAACCTATGCCATAACCATCTCATATAATACTGTTAGCCTAAATTATACGTTGTATTATGGGTATATGCACACAGGCACACAAAGTCCACCATGAAATTTTCTCCTCCTATTCCCTCTAACTTGCTTTCTTCCCACTCTCTTCAGCTTTTATTTCTGTTCTTCATTGTTTCTTTCTTATCCTCTAACTTTGCCTAAGGCACTCACAGGCACTGCTTAACCCTGCTACAGGCAGAGGGGACTAAAAAGATTGCTTATCCTGAAGCTGATGTATAAATGGATTGCGTGTTAATTAATTATGACTAGGATCAGCCCAGTATAAGGCCAAGTTATTTCCAAAAGGCAAATTTAAGGCCAGGCACTGGAAACATTCAACAAAGATTTATTCTGTGGCTACTATCTCGGATGGAATTCAATGGTTGCTCCAAGAAATACAAAGATAAAGATACTATACACATTCTCAAAATGCTCCTTATAGTCAAACAGGCATGATAAAACATGTACACAGATAAAAGCCTTAAAATGAGGATATTTTAATATAAAAAAAGGAGTACCAAGAGCTATAAGATCTGATAAGGGATATAGTTGTGAAAATCATAGAAAGGTTCATAGTAAAGAAAACAGTTTGTCTAGGACATTGAAATAGTAGTATAATACTCTCAAAAGCAACTATGTAAGGATTAAAGTCTGTGAGCAAAGGTGTAGAAGCAGAAGATTGTTGGTGTAGTTAGAATAAGGCAAATAGTCCAGTGTGGGTGGAACATAGCTTAAGGGAAAGGAAATAACACGAGATAAGATTGGAAAAGTAGATTGGAGCTGGATTGGGGAAGGAAGGACTTGAATATCAAGATAAGCAATTCAGGCTCCATTCAGTAGGCTAATGGAAGTCATTGAAAGTTTTTGATCAATGAAATATTTTGATCATCACTATGCATTAAAAAGATTAATCTGGAATGAAGAACAAACTGTGGGAGTACCAGGAGCAGGCTAATGCATTATTGACACAACTAAAATAGCCCTTTTTTGTATTTAGCATTTATCATAATCCTTAACTATATTAGGCTTTAGCTTTTCTGACACAATATTTATAACACTGCATTGTTGTTCAATCAGGTCCAAACTTCATGACCCCATGGACCGTAGCACTCCAATACAATCCATGGGGTTTTCTTGGCAAATGATACTAGAGTTGTTTACTATTTCCTTCTCCAGGAGATTAAAGCAAAGAGAGGTTAAGTGACTTGCCTAGAGTCACACAGCTACTAAATGTCTGAGGCTGGATTGGAAATCAAGTGTTCCTGATTCGAGGTCCAGTACTCTATCCACTAAGCAAGCTAAGTTGACTAGTAAATACTTTTTATTATTCAGTCATGTCCAATTTTTCATGACTCCATTTAGGGTTTTCTTGGCAAAGATACTAAAGTGGTTTGCAATTTCTTTCTCCAACTCATTTCATAGATATGAAATCTCCAACTCAGTTTCCTAACTGAGGCAAACAGACTTAAGTGACTTGCCCAAAGTCACACAGCTAGTTTCTAAGGCCAGATTTGAACTCAAAAGTATGAGTCTTCCTGACACTGGGCCTAGTGCTCTATCCATTGTGCCACTTAGCTGCCCAAACTTACCCTTCCTTTAATTTGTTCTGTTGCTTATCCTATCTTCCATCTTCTGTAACCTGACCTTCTGTAATCACTTTGTTGATAAACTAGCCATGCAGTGACATCTGTTTCTTTAAAGCCCCCTTTGTTCTTCTTCAGTAGAATTCTAATCACCAGAATAACATTCTAGAGGATTTCTGATGTCTCAAAAGTCTCAGGATATAGAGTCCTACCTGTTCTCCCTCTAAATTCTGAAATTATTTCTTCTAAGGTCTAGGATACACTTCACACTACTGACATATCACCACCAGACCCAAGACATTTTTATTAGCTCTCTTCCATACCTGGAGTTCTCTCCCTCCTCACCTCTGCTTTCTGACTTCTCTAGCTTCCTTCAAATGCCAACTAAAATTCCATTTTCTACAAGAAACCTTTCCTGATCCCCCTCAATGCTAGTGCCTACCTATTATCTATTATCTTAAACTTATCCTGTATATATCTTGTTATACATACCATACCTTACATGTTGTCTACCCCCATTAGACTCTGAATTCCCTGAGAGCAGGGAACAAGTTTGGGTTTTTTGTATTTGTTCCAAGGTATTTTTCCCTTTCCTTGTGTGCCACAGCATTTGACACAGTGCCGAATAGTAGGTACTTAATAAATGCTTGTGGGGGGGGAGGGGAATTTAAAACTTATGGAAGTGAATGTTGAAAACAAAAAATAAATAATTTGATAAAAAAATAAAGTGGGAATAGTTACTCCTTCCAATAAATTTTATTTTTTAAAAATGCTTGTTGATTGACTCATGTTCCTCTCCTAATCTATCAGGAACTCTAAGACTGCACAGTACCTGAGAAATCCAATATTGGAGAAACAGAGAACAAGCAGAGTTTTTGGTCCACAAAAGTGAAAGAAGGAGAAAATATGGAGAAGAAGGATATGGACAGCAATGTCAAAAGCTGCAGAGATTTCCAGATGAAACTGAGTACTGAGAAAGGTCACTGAAACTGAAAAATAGAAAAGTGACCTTTAAGAGAGCTGTTTTGGTTGAATATTGAAGAAATGAAGTTACAAGGGGTAACTTCATGATTTAAAGTAGTTTTTTTGTTTTTGTTTTTGTTTGTGTGTTTTGCCCTTTGGAGGGCAATTGGGGTTAAGTGACTTGGCCAAAGTCACACTGCTAGTTATTGTGTCAAGTGTCTGAGGCCAGATTTGAACTTGGGTCCTCCTGACTCCAAGGTCAGTGCTCTATTCACTGTGCCACCTAGCTGGAAACAGAAATATCAACTACTCTTTAGTAGCCAAAGACAGAAAGTAAACATGTTATACTTTGAGGGAGTAATAGATTAAAGGGAAAGCGACTTTTTTTTAAGGATAAGGGAGATCCATGCATACTTGAAAGAAAAGAAGGAGTAAATGAAGAGGGAGAGGTTGAAGATGTAAGAAGGAGAAGGAATGACTGATGGAGACCTAGTACTCTGCTTCTTTCATCACTTGAAGAGTGGAGTCTTAATATATAGACAGCAGTCTCTATCTTCTTGCCCACACCCAGGGCTTCCTTGGTCATCCTGACAATGATGGAATTGGAATCCACAGTGGAGAAACTGTACCATCTTTGGTACTAGGCACCTTGCCAGACTGACCCTGAATCTAAGTTTAAACATTAATATTACTGTTTTGTGTTGTGTGTGTGTGTGTGTGAATGTATGTGTATGTGTGTATGCATGTAAAGGTAGACAGTCAGTGACTCCCACCCCAATTGAAATAAGTAATAAGATGTTATTCATGATATCTCTATCAGGAGAAAATGTATATCATCTGTCAAAAAGCATGTTAAGTGCCTACTATGTGCCAGGTAATATACTAAGATAAGAACTGGGATTACAAAAAAAAAGCAAAAGACAATCCCCAATTTCAAGGATTTCATAATCTATTTAGGGGCAGGGGAGGGGAGGTGGGTAACAAACAAACAACCATGCAAAACAAGACATATCTATATACACACACACACATACATACATACACACGGGGGGAGGGGGGGGACTAGTTGGAGCAGTGAATAGAGCACCAGCCCTGGAGTCAGGAGGGTCTGAGTTCAAATCTGGCCTCAGACACTTAACCATACTAACCTTGTGACCTTAGGCAAGTTACTTAACCCCAATTGCCCTGCCTTCCCCCCTCCAAAAAGAAAAAAAAAAGATATATATACAGGGTAAATTGGGCATGTTCAACAGAGTATGACAGAGAGAGTGTTCCTACAGAAAATGGAATTATAGCTGGGACTTGAAGGAAACTAGGAAGAACAAGAGATGGAGATGATAAGAGAGAGGATTCCAGGCATGGAATTGAGTGAAAATGTGAAAATGAACAAAGTTGGGAGATGTAGGGTCTTATGTGCATTAAAAAAAGAAGAGGCCAATATCACTGGATTGAAGAGAATGTGAGGGAAATTAAGGAGTAAGAAGACCAAACAGAAGTAAGGGGATGGGCCCTTTAGTTATGAAGGGCTTTGAATGCCATTTTTTTTTTTACATTTGATCTAAGTAGTGATGGGAAACCACTGAAGTTGACTAAATACAGGAGTGATATGGTCAGACTAGCACTTGAGGAAGATAAGCTCTGGGGTGGCTAAGTATAGAATGGACTAGAATTGAGAGAGACCTGAGGTCATAAGATCAGCAGGCGAGTTATTGCAACAGTTGAGGAGTAAGGTGATAAGGGTTTAGACCAGGATGGTGGCTGAGTCAGTGGAGAAAAGGGAGTACATAGAAGAGATATCACAAAAATAGAACTGATAGTACTTAGCAACCAAGTGGATATAGAGTGTAGGGTCTTAGGCGCGGGAGAGGAGAGAAAGGATGAGGAGCTAAGGATAACATCTAAGTTGTGAGCCTGGGTCAATCAGTTAGTAAAACATGTATTAAGCACCTACTATATACTATGCACTGTGAAAAGTGCTGAGGATACAAATGTGAAAAACATTTCGACAATCTCTATCCAAAAGTCACTTACCATCTAATGGAAGAAGATAATACAGAAAAGAAAGCTGAAAAAGAAGGGTGGGGAGGAGGTTACCCCACAGTCTACTCTGACAAGGTGCTCTCATTGTGCTTAGGACCTCCAGTAGAGGCCCTGTCTCTTATCTACTCCCTTCACCTCATACTGCAGCAGGGTGTGTCTGCTTTCTCCTCAAACCTCACCCCACTGATGCTAATGTTAAATACACCACAAGGATTAACAGCTATTCATTTTGTTTCTATAAAGGGGAATAAATGAAAGAAAACAAAGGAACTAAAAAAACACAGGGAGGGGTAGAACTGATGAATACACACAGAAATCACTTTTTCCTGATACAGGCTCTTTCCTTTCTTGGGAAACACAAAAATGCAGAGGAGTTACTCAGCTAATGGGAGCTGCTTCCTTCTCAGACTCAGCTTGGAGACGAGATAGGTGTGCTAGGCCCAGAAATATCCACATGACCCTCAGTTAGAGGATGAGCTCTAGACTCTCATTCCCAACTCAGATGAACTCTTTCTAGCATCATTCTCCTAACAAAGCATTCCAAAAATTCCCAGTTCCAAAATGTCACTAGCTGTTGAATTCTTGGGGTGGCATCTGCTAGAGCATCATATCTCCATGGCAACATGCGTTACATTATCATTCAAACATAATTCAGTTTGCTGCCCTATTCCTCTTTCTCATGCTTTTACTGTATCTGGTACCTTGCTCAAAAGGAACAGATTAGATAAACGGGAACATGAAGTAGTATTGTACCTAAAGATGATATTAAATTGCACGGAAATGCGTGAATTCATGTGGGGAAGCATACTGATGACCAAATAAGGTAAGGATAAAAAGAGGAAGAAACTGAGGTGTTCTATTGTTAGGCGTACACTATTAGTCCCTAAACCAGCTGGAAGAATTCAAAGAAAACTTGCTATTCCCGATTACAAAGCCAATAAGAAATTGTAATATAGGGACAATTCAACTTCTATGTCATCTGGAGTAGATTGGTACAGTTATATGTAAAGAATACTGGCTCTAGAAACAGAGGATGTAAGTTCAAATCCTACTTCTGAGACTGATGACCTATATGACCTTGGGTCGTCAGTGAAGCAAGATTTATTAAGCATTTACTCTGAGCCAAGCTTTAAGGAATATAAAAGTGAAACCATCCCTTCCCTCAAAGGGGGAGAGGACATATTCATATATGGGTATATACATACTGTACGTAAAATGAAGACAAGGTAGTTTCAGATAGGAAGGTACTGGCAGCCAAGGTGGTCCTAAAACAAAATATTAAAAGAAGCTTAACCTCCCTAGGTCTCAGTTTCTTCATGTGTAAAATGGGATGCCTGAACTATTATCCTTTAAGATTCATTGCAGCCCTAGAACTATGATCCTAGATATGGTTCTCACTAAAAACAGGGTAAATTTTCTTTATAAATAAATAAATTTTATTTATGTCACAGTGGGCTGACACTATAAGCTCAGGGGATTGCATCAACCAAGCATGCTGCCCATGCTCAAAAGGGCTGGGCTTGGACCATCCCCCATTAAACTCATTTTACTGATCATTCAGTCTGTCAGAATGTGGTGGAGATGATAGAGAAACTCTTATTGTCAACTTTATCCTGACTTATCAATCAAGAATGACTGGTAGGTAAGATTGAACTATGAGGTCAAGGCTGTCACCACACCAAGTTCATCAAAGAATTGGCAATGTTAGTATTTAGCCAGTTGAAAAGAAAACCCAGAGGGAAAAAAGTTATCTTCAAATATTTAAAGGATCATCATGGGCAAGAGGAATTAACTTTGTTCTGTTTGGTTCCAGGTGGTAAGACTACAACAAATAAGGGAAGATTAGAGGGAACCAAATTTTGGTTCAATGGGGGGAAAAGTTTCCTAACAATGAGATTTATCAAGAGACAAAGTTGTGCAGGCCCCAGTGATGATAAGATCTTCAAGTACAGGATAATCACAAGTCAAGGATGATTCAAAATCTGGTTAGATGTTGCACTAAATTAGAGGTCCCTCCTAATCTGCATTTCTATTATTCTATGATTCTTTCTTTCCCCTTTCCTCATTTCTCCACCCCAATTTTTCTACAAAAAGAAAAATCTCAACATTAATATAAGCAGTTGCCTATTAAATGAGTTGTATGCACATGGAGTACTTTCCATTAGCAATCACAGGTGGCATCCTAAATTCTGCCAGATTTCTGGTTAAGCATGTTGTTGGGCCACAAGGATGAAAGTGAGGGGAGTGTGGGTGGTACTATATAAGCCAGCCCACTTGAAACATTCCACATGCCAATCCTTGTGACAAGGAAATATCTAATGAAGGGGAATGAACCACAACTAGCTTTTATTTTCTTTGTTAATGATACTCAAAACCACCCACAAACCAAGTTCAGAGAGCAGACTCCTAAATGAAATCTAAAACAGCAAGAAAATATTGCTTAAAGGACTCCTTGATGCTTATCCCCAAGAATTTTCCATCAGCTCTTTAACCCCCTTTCAGTATGGCATTTTTGCTCTATGCAGAAGCAATGTTGTGCTCTGCCTGGAATCATAAGAAGTACTGATAGAATTACATTAATTATGTCACACCGCTAAAATTTGTCTTAAAATACTCCATCAAGTCAGTCTTCATAGACAAAATGACTTGAGAAATTATCTAGTTAATTACAGCAGTATATCTAGTTAATTCAGGTTAGGAAATCTCCCAAATTTTCTCCATAGGAGTTTAAGGGGCAGAATGGTTAGAAATAATAATTGTTGTTATTGTTCAATCATTTCAGTTGTGGCCAACTCTTCATGACCCTATTGGGATTTTCTTGGCAAAGATCCTGGGGTGGTTTGCTATTACCTTCTCTAGTTCACTTTACAGAGGAACTGAGGCAAACAGGGGCAAGTAACTTGCCCAGGGTCATACAGTTAGTGTCTGAGTCAAATCTGAACTCAGGAAGATGAGTCTTCCTGACTCCAGGCCTGGCCCTCTCTCTACCACCTAGCTTCGTCATCATCATCACAATGATAATAACTTTCATGGAATGCTTTAAAATTTACAAAGAAAATTCATCATGTATTATCTTATTTGACCCTCCCAACAAGCTTGTGAGATAAGTGTTATTATCCCCACAACTGCCTATGTAGACTTTTAGTATGTATGTTCTTAAAAAAATAACAACACTTACGGAGCAGAAACATTACTCCTTAAACTTTTATTTTTATTCTTTGACTATTATCAACAAATATATAATTTCCCTATATAGGAGATGGGTTTTGGACTTATTTAATTGGTGTGGGTAACTCCCGGGTGAAGTTAGCACCTCCTTTTCAACTTACAAACTTAGAGTTGCCTAGAGCACTGAGACATCAAGTGACTTTCCCAAGGACACATAGTCCTTCATATTATATCTTTTTTCTATATTATCCTGGCTTTTTCTTCATAATAGTAATTTATTTAGGAATATTTTTAAAATATGACAACAGTATTTGATTTTAAGAAATATATAGTAATTATGAGTCCCTTATGACAAATTTATGTGGAGTAAGATGATGTACTGAATTGGCTAAAAATAAAAATCAAATAAAACAAGGAACATTTGTAAGAGAAAAGTATTTTCAGTTCCCCATTCTAGGCCAAATATCTGGATAATTCAATTTTTAAACTTAATCTTATCTAAATTATTCAGTTACTATACTCTAATTCAAACCAAAAGAAGATCATAGGGCATGAATTAGGTGAACAGTTTTGACCCTATGTTCTATTTGTACAATCAATTAATAGAATTTTTACAAGATTTTTTTCTATGTATACCTGTTAAGGATTTGCACTACTCATTGAAACTTTAATCAGGGAAATTCACTCAGACCAGCTATGTAACTATGTGACCATCACTACTATGGAACAAAGATAGCTCACTAAGGAAGGGTCTTTAAATATACAAGGTGGTTAACATTTATGAAGAAATTTCCATGGAACTCTATGACAAAACTGGCCAGCACATGCACATAGATCTCAGTCCATTATTTAACCATTACCATACATCTGACCAGAGATAGGGAGGAAACAAGCATTTATTAAATACTTTCTATTAGGCACTTGCTATGTTTTATACAAATATTATCTCGTTTGGTCTTTACAATAACACTGTGAGAGGTAGGTAATATCATCATACTTATTTGATAGTTATAGTAACCAAGGTAAACAGAAGTTAAGCGACCTGCCCAGGTAACATACATATTTAAATCCAGATTTGGACTCAGGTCTTCTTGAATTCAGGCCCAGAACTCTATGAACTTTACTCCCTAGCTGTTGGGGAGTGACTACCTGAATGGTAGGCACAGCACTTAAGAGGAACTTACCAGACTCTAGAGCACTGGAAATAATTCAAATTGAAACATATCCCTGCTGGTGCATATTGACTTAGATAACTACAAATTAACATTGTCTATGTTATGTGGTATTTTTATTTATCCTGTTAAATATTTTCCAATTACATTTTAACCTGCTTCAGTTGTACTCTCACTACAGAGTCTGGCACATGGTTGGCAAGCTTGACACCTCAGCTCTAGAAAGACATCTAATGCAAATTCAATCCCATTCTATTTCATAGAAAATATCATAGTATTGATAAGTAGAAAGTAAATGTTGTATGATTTTAATGACCAAGACTGTCCCAGAGAAGAGATGAGAAAATGCCCCTTCCTACCTTCATTGCAGAGGTAAGGGACTATGGATATGGCATACGCCATACACTGTTCAGAGATAGTCAATGTTTTGCTACGTTTATTTTTTTTAATCTTTCTTGCAAAGGATGGTTCACAGGGTAGGGTAAATGACATAATAAATGAGCATGATTTTTTTTAAATGGCATAAATCTGAAATGTTTGGGTTTGTTTGTTTTTTTTAATCCTGAAGATATGGCTCTGCTCTGTATTTGAAAGAGCTCAATGCCTAGGGCAAGGAATCTCCTTCTAGAGAGAAAAGCCCATTCTGGCTAAGTCTCTGAAAGATAAACAAATCACTTCTCATTGGAAAAATGCCATGAAGTGTTTTTCCCAAAGATGGTATTTTTTTCCCCATACTGCAATGACTGGATGTGTTAAGATGCTTTCCAAAACAGCTGTAGCCTTGAAGCTCTAGATTAAAAGGGTTATGGCAGAGGAAGAGAGAACAGAGCAATCAAGTACTCCAGCTGAAGCCAGAAGCTGGAAGCAAAGAAAAGCACCCCAGCCATGTACCCAGGAAAAGCAGACCTATGAGTGATTAACAGCAACCAGGAGAACCACAGAATAACCTACAGGAGCATGTGACCAGTAGGAGAAATGCCCAGCAGCAGCTACGTGTCCAGAAGAGACAATGTCAAACACATCCGAGTATCCAGCTAGCAAAGACTAGGCCACATGAGACCAACAGTGATTAAACCCAATGGAAATCACAGAAAACAACAATGGCCCTGCAGCATGAGACACAAGTAATGCACCTTCAGAGTGTGTTCCAGCTAAAACACGTTTTCTATGTCATATAGTTGTAAAGTGTCAGAACAAGAATTTGAACTCAGATCTTCTTGTTCTAGCTACAGTGTTCTTTCCCTCTCAATGGAAGAGCTGAATCTTTGGTGGCCTTACTAGGTTTTATTTGCCTTTCTAGGAAAGTATAGAAATGCTAAATAGGATATAACCCTACCATAGCCATTAGTTAGTTTCTGCTGGCAAATAGCTCATGATTTTGAAAACTAAATAGGCTTGACTGATAAGTCTGTGGGTGATACATTGATAGTAATTCATACCAGTCATTAATAATGCACTATTTTCCTAAAAACCTTTCACTGATGGTATAAGGAGATTTAATAATTTATATCATCTATGTCTCCCTATTTGTTTGGGGAAAATAGTTATCAAAAGCCTATTTGTAGCTTGCTGATTTTTTAAATCCCTTAACCATATTAACTGCTAACTTAAATGGAGATTTTTTTTGGAGATTTTTTTATCCTGTCAAAGTTTAATAATTTCATGAAGATGATCTAATCTAAATAGCTGAAACTAAGAATTAGAGATAATTTACACAACAATTTGGTTCAAATAAACATGGAGCTGCTGTTGCAAAGACTATTGTCTATAAAATAGAAATGCTTCCATCTTATAGGCAGAAATCCTTTCAGGACAAACATCATATTTTATTCTTTAAAAAATATGTTATTAATCCTATCTGCCATTTTTCTTTCTGGGCCTGAGGTATTCAATTTTTTTCATAAGAGGAAGAGTATTTTATCTTTTCCACCAGGATGTGTAACTCATTTAACTCATGTTCTATGATGGCAGGACTAAGAAATGCAATGTCTGGAAATTCTTTCATTAAAACTGAAGATTTTTAAACTCAGGAAGCAATCTGAAGTAACAGATAAAAGTTTGGCCTTGGAGTCAGGAAAGTCCTGCCTCTGATACTTGCTCTATGTGTGCATATGTGCACCTTATTTAATGTGTCAGGGGCCCAGACAATTCTATATGATTATAGATTTTAGACAAGATACAGACGAGTTATCAATCTGAATCAGTGAAAAGGATTTCCATGCTGGGAGGCCTTCTGCACTCATGAAATCATTTTTGTGGACCAAGAAAAAAAAAATAATTTTATAGCAAACGTTTCTCCTAAAATTACATTGAACTGCATCTCTGGAACTAAGTTTAATATAGTCTGTTACGTTACTTTCTTTTCAACATGAAGATGAGAGTGCATGATTTGCATTATTGGTCCTTTTGAAACCCCAAATCAATAACATCTTTTCTTAAAATTCCCAAAGGACACACTCCTTCATGAATAAACAAACCTGCAGATATCCATGTGTTGTGAAAGCTGTTCCCCTCACATAGCATGGGTGTGCCTTTCTGTGGCTTGATGAGAAGCAGAATTTGTATCTCCAGTATCTTCTCCCTTATGTCTTTTGCCAAGGGAAACTTTAATTCCTGTCAGAAGGGGAAACAAGAGGTTGAGGCCAGAGGTCACTCTATGCACCTCAGAAAGAGGCGGGCTAGAATTATATCTATCTGCTCGCTTAAAATTTATTAGTCCCTGGGATGTGTTTCTCAAATTTAAGACAAACTTTCAATTACAGTTAATTAATTGAGCAAAAGGAAAGATCTATATCCAAGGCTTGACCTCTTTCCCACAAAATACTAATTCTACAATGAATATACATAACACTTAGCCAAGAAACCCATTTATCCAAATTAGCAGCAAAACAGAATTCAGAGAAAGTATACATAGCAGAATATATACCAGACAATATAGAAAGAAGGAGTTCTCCCACTAGAAACAAGAAAAGTCAGCTCAACTGAGAGAGTGTCCCATATCTCACTTAAGGAGAATTTCCCAGAATTTCTAGTGTAGAAAACTAGAGAGAGGGACATGATGGAGACTGCCAGTTCCCCTCACATAAGCTTTTTTCCCAGTCTTTCCCTTTGAAGTTGAAAGCAAGAAGCACCAAAGTCCAAAGTCCACCAAAATCCAAAAAGACTCAGTGATTCAAAGAAAACTCAAAGAAGACAGAGAGTATATGATGGAGAGCAACAAAGCTCTCCCAAAGTTCCCTTCTAAACAACTTTAAAATAACAAGTCAAAATATGAAAATATGTACCTGATTGCACATATATAAAATTTTTACGTTTTTAGGGAAGGGGGGGAGGAGGAAAGAAGAGAGAAAATTTGGAACTGAAAAAAAAATTTAGTGGATATTTAAAAGTGTATTTAGACATAATTGGAAATGTTAAAATATTATTAAAGATAATTTTAAAAATAAAAAGTCAAATCAAATTCTGAAGTGATAGAGCCAACAAAAGATCAAGGTGAGATTTTTTTTCAGTCCAAGACAATTAGGAGTTTTGAAAAAAAAGGTTGTGACACTGGGGTGGGGAGGCTGGCCCAGAGCCCACATGATGGCAACAACAGCTGTGGGCCTTGGAAGTGGAAACAGCAGTAGCAGCAGCTTTGGGGAGCTCTCTAGCCAGAGACAGTAGGGGGATCTGACAACTGGTGAGAAAGATATTACAGAGGACCCCTGTACTATCACTGGGCAAAGAACAAGGCATTGTTTGGCAACTCCATTGCCCAAACCCATTTCTGCATCACTGTTCCTAAGCAGAGAGGAGCACTTTCATTCTCAAGGGAGCCAAGCATCTAAGGAGTAGTATCACTTATAGTCCTGAGAGAACAGGGTCCCTGAGGAGCAGCACTGATTATAGCTACAAAGGATCAGCAATCCTTCCTGGGTAAGGACCAGAGCACAGACCATGAAAGCAGTGATCACACATATTCCCAGATCATACCACTTTGGAAGCACCAAAAACTTCTAAACTCCCAGAACTAACAACAAAAATAAAACTGAGAAAAAGTCTGAAGCTTGCAACAATGCCTCCCATTCCCAAGCCTGGAATAAAACCCAACTTTAACATGAAGTTCAAAGTCAAAAATATGCTGAAAAATGAGCAAATGATAAAAAAGAATATAATGATAAAAAGTTCTTATTGTGACAAGAAAGATCAAGAAACAAATTCAGAAGACAGCATTGTCAAAACAGCCACAAACAAAGCCTCAGTGGAAAAAGTTTATTTGGACATAAATCAAACAAGAATTCCTAGACGAGCTTTTTTTAAAAAAGATTTTACTAATCAAATACAAGTGGTAGAGTGAAAATTGGAGGAAAAAAATGAGAATAATGTAAGAAAATTATGAAAAGACAATTAACAGCTTGAAAAAATAAAAGAAAATGAAACATATCTCACAAGAAAAACAACTGACATGGTAAATAGGTCTAGGAGTGATAGTTTTAAAAATTATTAGACTGCCTAAAAGGCATAATCAAAAAAAGAGCCTAGACATCACATTTTAAGAAATTATTATCAAGGAAAATTGACCCATTTTCTTAGATGCAAAGGGTAAAAGAGAAATTAAATGAATCCACCAATCACCACTTGCAAGAGACCTCAAAATGAAAATTCCCAGGAATATTAGAGTCAAATTCCAGAGCTCCCAGGTCAAAGAGAAAATACTTCAATCAAAAAGAAACTATTCAAATATAACAGAGTCACACCCAGGATTATACAAACTAAATAGCTACCATGTTAAAGGAGGAAAGTGTCTGGAATATGATATTTAAGAAAGCAAAGGAGCTAGGATTACAACCAAGAATAACCAACCCAGCAAAACTGAGTATAATCCTTCAGGGTAAAAAATGGATATTTAATGAAATAGAAGACTTTCAAACATTCCTGATGAAAAGACAAGAGATGAGTTAGAAATTTTAACTTTCAAATACAGGATTCAAGAAAAAGAAAAAAATCAAAAATCCCCAATTAAACAACAAAATGGAAATCCTGAAAATCAAAGGGGAGATATATAGAATTCAAAGTAAAGGAATCACTGAACTACTAAACAAAACTAGGAGACAGTTTTATGGGAAAAAAAGATAGATAAACCATTGTCTAATTTGATTTTAAAAAAAGAAGACAACTTTACAGTATCAAAAATGAAAGGGGTGAATAGACCACAATGAAGATGAAATTAAAGCAATTATTAAGAGTTATTTTGCCCAATTATATGCCAACAAAACTGACAATTTAAGTGAATGGTAAATTAACTTAACCATTCAGAGTCAAAGCAATTAAACTACCAAAAAATCATTTTATAGAGCCGGGAGAAAAAACCAATTCATCTGGAAGAACAAAAGGTCAAGAATATCAAGAGAATCAATCAGAAAAAAAAATGTGAAGGGAGGAAACCTAGTAGTACCAGTTTTCAAACTATATTACAAAGCATTAATCATCAAAACAACCTGATACTGGCTAAGAAATAGAGTGGTGAATCAGTGGAATAGATGAAGTAAACAATACACAATAGTAAATGACCATAGTAATCCAGTATTTAATAAAACCAAGATCAGGCTTTGGGGGCATGAACTAACCATTTGATAAAAACTTGCTGGTATAACTTCAATATTTTAATGATGATCAACTGTGAAATACTTAACTCTCTGATCAAAACAATGATCCAAGACAATTCAAAAGGACCAATTATGAAAAATGGTATCCACCTCCAGAGAGAAAACTGAATTCTGAGTCCTGATTAAAGCATATTTTTTCAATTTTTTCTTCTTTTGCTTTTTTTTTGCAACATGGCTAATATGGAAATGTATGCATGAATTCACATGTATAACTGATATCATAGTGATTGATTTCTCATAGGGATGGAGTGCAAGAAGGAGGAAGAGAATTTGAAATCCCTTGGGGCAATGGACAGCTGAAGAGAAGAGTGAGAAGGCATGGATACTGAGAGGGGATTCCAGGCAAATGTAGAAAGAAAAAAATGTTCAACAAGAAAAAGTATAGATGGGCTGCATAATCAGAGATTTGATAGGAAAAGAACCCTACCATGAAGAATGTCCTCTCTAACACCTTCAATAATTTGCATTGTTCTGGAAATGAGGCACACTGGAAATGGGGAACCCATGTGGCAAGCTCTATAAGGCAATAGCTGAAAACACCTCTAGGGGAGATCCTAAAATGAATACCTAAGAACCTTTAATTGCATGAAGAATACAGAAAAAAAGAAAGAAACCAGATAATTATAGAGGTCATGAATCAGAGAACGAGGGTCTAGAGTAAATAGGAAGAGAAGAATAATAAAAAGAGTAAAAAAATCCTTTTTGGAAAGGGACACAAAAAATGAAATCTAAAATATAACGTGTAGCTGAAAGGGAGGGAAGAAAGGGAAAATGTCAAATGAGAAGAAAGCATCAGGGGCAAGGGTTAGAAAGCCAGTGGGGACAGGACCACCTAAAAAAAGATTAAGGTAGAGTAAGTAAAGGAACATAAAGATGTATCTGCAGGAAAAGAGAGAACTTGAAACTGAAAAGCTTCTGCACAAGCAACACTAATGCATCTAAGATAAGGAGAAAAGTGATCAAAGGGGGGAAAATCTTTGAGTCAAATTTTTCTGATGAGGGTTTGTATGCAAGATATATATAAACAAAATTATATATACATATATATAGTCTGTGTGTGTATGTGTGTATGTGTATGTGTGTGTATAATTAATAGCAATTCTCCAGTAGATAAATGATCAAAGAATATGAAAAGTTCTCAAAAGAAGGATTGCAAGCTATGAACATAATGCTGCAAATAACTAATTCTAAGATAAATGCAAATCAAAACAACCTGGAGGTTTCACCTCACCCCCTGCAAACTGGATAAAATGACCAAAAAATGTCAACAATCAATGTTGGAGGGGTTGTGAAAAGAAAGGTACATTAATGCACCACTGCAGAATAAACTAGATTTCAATTTCTGACAAAATTCCAGGATATTTTCTTAAAATTGTGTGTGTGTGCATACGTGCACACACTCACGTGCATACATGCCCACACTCACGTGCATACGTGCACACACTCACGTGCATGTTTGAGACAGACAGACAAAAAACAAGACAGAGACAGCAATGGCCCTTCAAAAGAAAAGCAACAATCACTAAAAACCCACCATGGCTTCATAGAACAGGTGTTGCCAAAATATCCTTCTCTTTTTTTGATAGACATAGTTGAATGAAAAAAAAAATGCTGTAATCATAGTATACCTTCATTTCAGCAAAATATTTAAAAAATATTTTTCATACTATCTTTCTGGATAGGCAAGAAAGAGAGATGGGCTAGAAAAGAATGCTTAGATATCAGTTGAATGATGCCAACTTAGATGGGAGTGCACACTAGCAGAATGCCCCAGGAATCTCTCCTTGGTTCTATGCTACTGAATAATTGCATTGATGACTTTAATGACAGCGTTCACTAAAGCCACAGAAGGCATATTTAGCAAATTGGCATATCATACCGGAGGAAGAGCAAACACTTTGGATGATAATAATAATAGCTGATGTATATATAGCACCTGGGGCAGTCAGGTGGTACAGTGGATAGAGCACCCACACAGGAAGACCTAAGTTCAAATCAGGTCTCAAACATTTACTAGCTGTGTGACCCTGGGCAAGTCACTTAACTCTGCTTCAGTATCTTTGCCCAAAAAAACCCCAAAATGTGGTCATCAAGAGTCAGACATGACTGAAACAACTAAACAACAATAACAACAATATGTAGCACCTCCTCTGAAGTGTCTCCCCTCCAATTCAACCACTCATGAAGACCCATGGAGGAAAATCACTTCAGATTCAAGATATTCTGTGAGTCAACACTCCTTAGACTAACCCTAATTCCAGCCAATGTGTTTACCTTCACTACTCATTCAGAGGACAAAATTATCTCAAAGCAAAGCCATTTACTGAAATGCCATAGCAAGAACAACAGCAACAAAATATTCCTCCAATTATACTAAGTCATAATCTCTCACAAAAATGCACAGAATCAGTGGGAAGGATGGGCAAAGAATGTGCTAGTACTGTACACGGATAGAGTCACTATATAGAGTTTAATGGCAGAGAGGCACTTACTGGACTTACAACTGGATAGAACAGACCTATATGCATGCCCACACACTTAGAGGCAGTCCTCACTTACATTCTCATTTATAATAAATATACTTCCAGTAGTATGAGCAAGAAGAAAAAATCATTACTCACTACTGAATAGGAGACAAAGGATTAAAACCTCAAGTTGTGTGGTCCTATTTAGTATTACAGTATAGGGCCCCATTATCTGGCCCCAACACACTGTTGGACTTGGCCCTTCAAAGTTTCCTTTGAGAAGATCTTTAAATGTAGCTTTTGTATAGCTCACCTTAGGGTTTCACCAAATGTGTAAGAGGGTCCACAGACTTCATACAAGAACTCAGCACTCAACAAAGGCATATTGTGTACAAGGTAACCTTTGTTTTGAGCCCCATAGAAACTGCAAATCAGGAATCATAGTATCCCACAAACAAATGTAGAAAACACATAAAGTGATTTTAAATGGGACATAAACAATCAATACAATTCTCCCTCTCTGATCATTCCTTTTTTTTTCTACAGAATATAGAGCATGATTGGACTCCACCCAGTGCCACAGGAAGGGCTGTAGAAGAAACAATATCCTTCCCATCATAGCTCCACTATCTGAATAATTCATGATATTAGCAGAGAACAAAGTCTATAGGTCTTTTGCTTCCTCCTGTCATTGTCTCTCTTCGACCCTTGATGTCCTCTAGCTATGGGAATTGAAGGAGATTATGGCACATGGGCAATCACTTTCTCTAAGAAGGAAACTGCTCAGGAAATTCCCTATCTCTGTAATATAGGGTTGAATATACAAACTTTCAAACTGGGGTTACTGACAAGACAAACTCCAAGAATATTGCTGCCCAAAAATATCTCTCTGGCTAAAAAAAAAATAGATTACAGGGGCATCACATCCAGGAAATACACACACACACACACACACACACACACACACACACACACACACACACACACTCTCCTAATTAGTAGAATGAGATTCAGGAATGACTTGTTTTATGAACTCTCCTCTTCAGGCACATGGGCAAGCACCATGTCATTTTTATGTATTCCTAATGTGACAAAAAATGAAAATTATAAATGTTGGAGGGGATGTGGAAAAACTGGAACACTAATGTACTATTGATGGAGTTGTGAACTGATCCAACCATTCTGGAAAAGAATTTGGAACTATGCCCAAAAGGCAATAAAACTGCATACCCTTTGATCCTACAATGCCACTGCTATCTCTATATCCCCAAGACATCCAAAAAAGAGGGAAATAACCTATTTGTACAAAAATATTCATAGCAGCTCTTTTTGTAGTGGCTAAGAACTAGAAATCAAAGGGATCCCCATCAACTAGGGAATGGCTAAACAAGCTGGGGTATATGATTGTGATCAAATATTATTGTGCTATAAGAAATGGTGAGCAGAATAATATCAGAAAAACCTGAAAAGACTTACATGAAATGATGCAAAGTGAAGTGAACAGAACCAGGAGAATGTTGTATAATCCCAGTGACAGCAATACCGTCCAAAGAAGAACTGTGAATGACAGCTATTTTCAGCAGTATAATGATCTAAGACAATCCCAAAGGACTCGTGATGAAAAGGGCTATCTCCAGAGAAAGAACTGATACTGTCTGAATACAGACTGAAGCATGCTATTTTTCCCTCTTCCTTTCTCTGTTTTTCTTTTTCTTTTTTGTTCGAATGTTCTTGTAGAAAATGACTAATATGAAAATGTTTTACATGATTGCACATGTATAACCTATATGGGATTGTTTACCATCTCAGGGAGGGGGAAGAGTAGGGAGGGAGGGAGAGAAAGACAGAATTCAGAATCTGAAACTTAAAAAAAAAGTTTAAAAATTGTTTTAATGTGTAATTGGGGGTGAATAAAATATCGTAAAAATAAAATAATCTGGCTCCCTCCAATTTTTTTTTCTATGTGCTCCTCCAGGATACCATACCCTTACCCAGATTTCTGCCATCTCTTGAGACACTCTACTTTCAGTTCTCCTGTCTCTGACTTCTAATCAGAAAAATGGGGGGTTGGGGGTGGGGAACAGGCATAAAGAGGATGGAAACTCTCCTCTTAGGCTACCTACACAAATGCATGAAGCTCACCACGTGCTTCTGTCAAAAGGCAGCCATGGAAGCCATTTAGGGACAGATGTGGAAAGGTTTAATTTCAAAACCCTTCCCTGACTACACTTACATCTATGAAAAATAAAGATCCAAAAGGTAAAACCACAACAACACATTCCTGGGTCCTCTGTGAAGACTCCTTTTATAGGCCATATTTATCTTGGGGAAAGCTCAAGACTCAGAATAAATAAGGAGTTATCATCTCAACATGCCCAGGAGCATATCTATTCTCCAGAACAGGGATTGATTCTTACCTTTTTTTTGTGTCAAGGATCCCTTTGATAATGTGTTGAAGCCTCTGGACCTCTTCTCAGAATTCGGTTTTTAAATACAAAAAAAATAAAATATAGGATTACCCAAAATAGCTAATTATATTAAAATACAGTTATAAAATACTTTTTGGAAAAAATAAAATTAGGGACCCCAAATTAAGAAACCTAATCTATCAGGAGAGGGTCTCAAAAACTCTGAGCTCCTCAAGTTAATTGGGCAACTCCCATCATCATGCCTTATTTGAAAAGTCCCACACAAAAATTTACTTTCCTGTAAGCTCATCATATTGATTAGGAACGTTCTTTCTTCAAATTCGTACACACAAATATGTCTCTGACAAAAGCTATAGAATATAGGTTAGTTGTCTTGGTTCATTTATAAAGCACAAGGGGAAAAATAAGTAAAACATTAGGAAAATCCCAGTGTTGAAGAAGCAGATACTTTTATGCTAATTTGAATCTCATTATTGCTGTTTAAAAAAATAATTGTAGATAACTCATTATACTTCTTCAACCATTAAATTTGCTTCCTCCAAAAGAAAACTGCTTTTACTTGGCAAACAGAAAATGTCACTGTACTTTATTTAATCTTCCTTTACAAAACCTTTGACTTTTTAAATTGTCTAAATCTCAATGTTGTAGAATAACTGGCAGGGCAGACATGGGATGATTTTAGTACTTAGGTGAAATTGCCTTGGATATGTATCAGTGGATTTTGTAGCACAACAGTAAGATTTGCTGCCGTGTATTAGTAATGAATTTTTGCCAATTTTGGTCCTAAAATTAACTGTGTGCTTTTTCCTATTCATTTCTTAAGCAAACTTCTTCTCCATTTCAACTTCCATAAAATGAGGATTCTGGGTCACTGAAAACTGTGCAGGTTTAAAACACATCTGTGGAGAAAGATGCATTTACTCTTTCCAAACGGGAGTGAGAAGGAAGGATGAGATCAGCCATTAATCAGGATCCCTAAGGAGAAGAAACAGGACATTTCTACTTTTACAAAGAACCTCTGAGTCTATGCACTGCAAGCAATGTAGGTTGGCACAGATAAAGGTAGCAGAATGTATATGGCTCATACATGGTTGCTGGATACCCCTCAAAAAATAAAGATCCTAGAAATAATCAGAACCATCTGCAAACTATACCTAATTCCTGAGATTTTTCCATCTAAATCTCAACAAGAACTATACCTTGGCAATTGCCATAGCAATACATGCAAAAACTCAGTATCACCTAGGTAGCTACTAAAAAAGAACAAAACCTCTTTTCTATGTGGACTTGGGCTAACAAAGTCATAATTGAGCCAAGCTTTCCTATAATAAACTCTTGCCAGCAAACTTTAGGCAAAATGAGTGAAGTAAAGGTTGTCTGTAGATCAGATACTCTTTATTACCTAAAAACAACAATAATTGCAGCAAATGAACTAAGAGGACAACATGTAAAAGAAAGGAAATGGAAGAAGTCCTCACCAGGAAATCCTCACAGTAAAACTATCAGAGATAGAAAGAAAAATGAACAAATTTTTAAAATAGCACAATGAGGAAATAATATGACATAAAAGAATTCCAGGAAAGTATTGCAGAAGTATAAAATAATTTTGTAATAACTATAACTTTGAAAGTATAATTAAATAGCCTAAGAAACCTCAGAGTGGTTGGAAAACCTAATCATAGAATGGAAGTGTTTAGCAAAGTGTTTGGCTCACAGTAAGTGCTTAAAAAATACCGCTGACTGATTGATTGAAGAAAGAGGTTATGAGTCAAATTTGAACTGACTCTTTTTTAAATGGCAAAGCAAAAGTGATTACCTTGAATGGAAGTAGAATAACCCAAAAAAATCTATGAAGACTTTGGAAAAGAAGATGTGCAATCAAGAACTAATTAGATCAACATCTAACAGCAAAATTGGTATGGGGTGGACTATAAAATCACAATAATGAGAAAATAATTGACTTGAAAAGTAGAGTTCAATGAGATACTTTAAGAATGTTTTAGTCTCCCTAGAAATTTGATGAAGCAAAAAGCCTGACTGATATATTCCAAGAAATAATACATTTCCCAGAAATATTAGCCAACATACAAAGTAGAGACTGACACAACTCACAAAATAGCATAAAAGAAGAACCCCAGAGTTTAACTCAACAAGAAATGTGATGGGCAAGCTAAAGAGTTTTCAAGTTAAAGAAAAACTTTTGCAATTGTACAGGATGCTATAGATCTCACATCCAGACATAGATGCTCAATCCATGAAAAAGGAAAAAATATAATATACCAAACTGAAAGCCAAATGGAAATGTCTTGTACCTAGGATAAATTACTCTGAAAATTTTGAACATCCTTCCGTGAAGAGTGGACTTTTTGCAGAACTAGTGACTTCCAAGCAGTGCTTTTGAGAAAACAAAAGATAGCTAGAATCTTTAAAATCTTCAAACAGGGTGCAAATGTAAACCTAAAAAGACAAATGAAAATCTGGTGTAGATATAAGGAAAAAGAAAGACAAGACTATGACCTCATGAACATTCCCTCTTCTCTAAGTCTTTTTCAGGAAACAAAAGGAGATAAATTCTATATTTAAGTGTTCAAAAATTAGTACTTCTTAGAACTGGGAATGGTGGCATAGGGACAAAGAGGATCTTATGAAACATCATCTTATATAATTTGGGCAAAAGAAGGTAAGAAATAACATCAAAGAAGTAGAATAAAGTAAGCACAGGGCTAGGTTTAGAGAGAGGAAGATGAGATTCTTGAATGGGAGTTCTTGGGGCTGGAGAGGGGATTACATCTAACAAAACAAACTACATCTAGGTCCCAATTAAGGTAAATAATGAATCTCCTGAAGTGGTTACATGTATTAGAATTCACACTATTCTAAGCTATAATTGTGTAAAATATGGTCATTGGTTCTAGTCCAAAGGAAATATGCAATGCAAATTTGAATGTGACCACTTGAGGGGATTCATTATTCAGACTAATTGGGATCTAGCTGTACAACTATGAAAGATGATTACAAAAAAGGGGGAAGACATATGAGCTAGGACAAAAATGAGGTAAGAGAAGATTGAAATGACTTTTTCCCTAAAAATACAAAATGAAAGTATTCAATGTCAATTTCTTCTTTTATAAAAGCAACATTATATTCAGAGCCTTTCTTCCCTCCTTCCTTCCTTCCCTTCTCTTCTCCTTCAGTCCACATCAGGAATCATACCCTTACATGTGGATTCCCTGCCCAAAAGAATATAAATTTTGATTGCTTATACCTCACAAGATACCTTGGAGTTTGGGGGGGAAGGGTAGATTTTTTTTCCCTTCCCTACTTATTCTATCATTAAAAAAAAAAAAAAACTGGGACAATTAACCCTTTTATCCCACGTACTTTCATGATTTCTTGAAATAGAACTCTGAAAAACCAGGCTTTGATAAAGCCCACTGGGATGCAAAAGGGGCTACTAGACCACGCCTTAAACCAGGGGTTCCCAAGTTTATTTGGCCTACCACACCCTTTTCAAAAAATAATAGTATTCAGGCCCGGGCCTGACCTTGTCGAGTTGCCGCAGGAGTCCAAGCATAAGGTCAAGCCTCCGTCTACCACAGTGTCTCCGGTGGTCGAGCAGCCGCGGCCACTGCCCCACAACCACGAGCAGCCTCTGGCTCCGCCCGCGGATCTCCACAGTTCCTAGGTGAAGCTCCAGATGAACGGCCACAAACTCAACGAGAATGGAAATTGAAAAAACGAGGGTCTGGAGCACGTGCCCTCCTCCTCCTCCATTCACCACCGAGTCGGGGAGAAGATCCTCCCGGACGCCCAGCCTGAGTCCGGCCAGAGCAGCTCCAGGGGCAGTTCTCACTGTGACGGTCCTTCCCCCACAAGAAGATGGTCAGTTAATGTTTGTTGCGGACGTGCGCACCGGCGGGGACCATAGCTCTCAGTCTGAAGAAGCAGCGGCCGAAGGAGAAAAACCAAGTGAAAACTTTGCAGAAAAGTGTGGACTGGACGCCAGACTGGTCAGACCAGCCGGCCTGAGCACACTGCCCCTGGCCCCCAAGGAATTCCACTTCCGCACTCCAAACGTTCCTTTTCTTTAAGAATGAGGAAAAGTGGAACCATGAAGAAAGGGGGCGTGTTTCTGCAGAATTTCTTAGTGTTCATTCCATCGCTGTTCATCTCTCATGTTGGGACTAGGCATCTATATTGGAAAACGTCTGGGTTGCCATCTGCTAGCACCTACTTTGGGAGAGGAGAGCCCGGGACGTGCGCGTGCCCTGTGAAGTGCGATCCCCGTGGTCACGTTAATGCATTTGAACTAGAGACCCTTCTAAGCATGCCCCAGTCCTCGACCCTCTTTTTTACATACCCAGGTTTCAGCCCTTCTTGGGATTTATTCCAACTCTTGGGAGGCATTTTCATGATCTCGTTCTCTTTTTGACCTGTAAGAACTCCAGAGTTTCTTACAGAGTTTGCGGTTGTCTAGAAATTTGCAAAGACTTCTTTACAGATGCCACCAGCAAATGATTTTTCCCCATAATCCTGCTTGTTGCCTCCTTTTTAGTCCCACCTGAGTTAGAGCTACCGCATCCATATAGAAGTATTGATTACTTTAGGACTACCATCAAAGAAAGAAAGAAAGAAAGAAAGAAAGAAAGAAAGAAAGAAAGAAAGAAAGAAAGAAAGAAAGAAAGAAAGAAAGAAAGAAAGAAAGAAAGAAAGAAAGGAAGGAAGGAAAGAAAACAAAGCAGGTTACCAAATATTATCAAACCTTTATTTTTTTCAAGAAAAAGACAAGCTCTGGTAAGCTCACAATCTATAGTTGTAACAAAGACAAGAAAAAAGAAATACAAAAAAAAAGTAGTCTTTGGCAATTAAAAATGTCTTTAAAACCAGCTTTAGGGCCATTTTCTCTCCAACCCTTCTGGTGTTGACTGGCACCTTGGAAATTTACAGGAGGCCAGCTTCACAAATAAGTGATGGAGACTAAGTACAATGACTAAAGGATTATCACAGTGTTGTCTTTTTACAGATGCAAAGCCCTTACTTCTAATAGAGAGGGTCTCAGGCCTAGAGGAGACAAGAGAGATGGTATTTGGGACTTTGGGTGTTGGGAGTTTTTCCTGCTATGTGTGAATTTGCTTTCATTTTTCATCTCTTTCTTTAAATGATTGTTTTCCGTTTTTGTTTTGGGGTTTTTTTTTTTCCCCATAAAGAGAATTGAATGAGTTCTAATGTGTTTGGTGCATTTACAGGCTTCTTGTTATTGAAAATTTCATTTCTTCTGGAGCCCTTTAAAGACACCCTTGAGCTTCCAGAGCTATTCCAAGCACTTGGGCTGCTCTCTGAAGGAGTCCTAGGGGTGGGAAGCAGTTGACCAGTTCCTGAAATGATGTCCTTTTTGATGTTCTTCCAGAGCTATAACTTGTTTATGTGTACTGTACAGTCTCCCCCAGGGCAATGCCAGGGACCTCAAGCAGGATTCCCCCATCCCACACCCCCCTCACATCCTGTTCTAGGTTACTAAACTCTTCATTTGGGAAACACAACCTCTCCTTCAGTGACACTTTCCTTCTTCAAAATGTGAACCTTTAATACCAAATTGTTAGGAAGCATCAGGATTTCCAGTGTCCTCAGGTAGATTTTATTGGATTTCAGAACATGTAGCATGACTCTGAAGTTTACTACTATATTTTGACATATAAATAATTACTGTTTATGACATAGATTTTAATTTTGGCTATTTAGAGAACCATCGTTACTTTGAACACTAGTGATTTGCTCATTTAATTAGTGCATTAGGTTGATGTGAGTAAAATATTAAAACAGCCAGTTTGACCAATTTGCAGAAACTGTTCCATCGATTTGGTTTTTTCTGCATCACATTTTATAAAGTAGATGTGTTATGGCAGAAATGAGCAAAGGCCATACACAGAATTTAATTCTTAACTGACTTGTTTGTGTTAATAAAATTGGCCATGGCAAGTATGGAATAACTTCTTGATTATGCTTAAATGTGTTTTCTCCTACCATTTGAGAAAGCATTGTAAGGTATGAGCCAGAGCCCAAATAAAAGCAACAATTAATTTTTTTAGATGTCTTTGTTATTTCTTTTCTCTGTCTCAATTCTAAATGTGATAACACTTGCTTTACCTTCTACAACCCATTTATTTCAAGCATATATCTTGGATTTCATTTGGAGGTGATTGAGATGTCTGGTGAGGCTGCTTACTGAGATGGCATTGAACACATGGTTTTAAAACATATAAATGGAAAAGGCTAGTTTACTTATAAGGACTAATTAATGGCATCTTGTTTTCTATTAAAATTAGCACAGTTCAAAGGGTGGGGAGAGAAGAAGATTTATGTTTAAAATTGGGCACATCTTTTTAAGAGAAATAAATGCATCACCCCTTTACAGGTTAAATAGTTTTTATCTGTAGAGTGTTTAAAACGATTATCTTTACAACTTTTTCACCATTGAAAATAAATCCATCTCTGTCCTTTATTTCTCAAGTAACTGTGAAATCAACTGTTCTTGGAATCTTACTGAACTAAAAATGGCTAGAGCTTATTATCATAAGATGATACAAGGCAGTATTTATTTGATAACCCTGCTAGAGTTTTGGGGTGAAAGTCTTGGTCTCCCAAACTTTGAGTGAACAAAAACAGATCAATGTATAATCTTGAAAGGATTTCAACTATCAACAGGTGAAGTTTTGTAAAGATAAATGTTGTTTTTAAAGTTTTATACCCATTTACAGTTTTGGAAATAAATGCAGGCTTCATTTTTCTTACGTTTAATGAAAACTGGCTTAAAATATTTGTAAAGAGAATTAAGAGTAAAATTGCAAAGACCCACACAGTGAAAAATGAAGCAAGTTAGTTTGCTGTAGCAAAGCATTAACTATAAATTGAAGACCATCATTCAGTTCTTTCAACAAATTGAACCATTTGATGAAATGATTGGTATTAACTGAGCCAAAGTGATTCTGCATTCTTCATCCAAGAATGAACTTTGTAACATTATATACAGTTTACAATATGTGCATAAGCTGCAGTTATAAACATTTTG
Organism: Gymnobelideus leadbeateri; assembly: GCA_011680675.1. Taxonomy (NCBI): domain Eukaryota; kingdom Metazoa; phylum Chordata; class Mammalia; order Diprotodontia; family Petauridae; genus Gymnobelideus; species Gymnobelideus leadbeateri. Next base: position 60,793 of record WOXC01003287.1, read on the forward strand.
TACCATTAAAGCTCTCACTAAAAAAAAAAATTTACTCAGCACCCCACTGGAAATCTACTTTCTTTAACCCTTTAATATATTTTGAAATTTGCATCATTTCAAAAAAAAATTTTAATGGCACATCTTAAATTTAATAATTCATTGTAAATTTGTGGGGTTTTTCCTGCATTGAAATTTTGATGATGTAATATTGTGTCATGTAACCATATAGTATCATACTTTAAACAAGTCATTATACATACATATCCCTGCCTATGCATACTGGACTTCCCAACATATGGGACATGCTTGCCTACCAATGCTTACTGTTAAGACCTGTGAGCAGATTTGACCACTGATGGGTTATAACTCGCATTTTATATGTTTATTTGGGGAAAAAATGTAATAACTATGACTTTAACTCTGTCACACAACAGATGAAACCTGTTTGAACAGTTTTTCAAAATTGTCTTCTCTTCTGTTCTTTCCTTATGCTTCTACTGCCCCCCTTATTTTTATTCAATGCCCCCCAATTGCACCCCAGGCTACTGAGACCCCCTGGATCATTTCAGTACCCCTCAGGGGATAGTATCTCCCACTTTGGTAACCTCTGCAAACCAAATCACTCTGCTTCTCACTGATTGGCCAATAATAGGTCTAAGCTCAAACCTCACTTGGTCATTGTTTGGGATTTGATAGTTTAGAGTAAGTGTAAATAGCAGTTGTTTCTGCTCTGGCCAGAAATCCTGAGAGTCTTCCCCTCCAAGATTTATTTATTTATTTTGAGAAGGTAAAGAAACCTCATTCCTTACCTAGCCTTAAATCACTGAATCACTGAATGGATGTTGCCTCAGACAGATTGAGATGTAGGAAAGACCTTAGATTAAAAAGACCAAGGTCTCCTTGCTGCATCTGAGGCCATCTCCAGCCATCCTGACCTATGTCTTGCCACTGGACTCAGATGACTTTGAAGACAAAGTGAGGCTGATGACTTTGCACAACCCTGCCTCACTTAAATCCAAATCACTTGCCAAGTCGAGACATCACCATCCTGAAATCATTAGTCTTCATTAAGAATGGAGGATGAACAACAATTATAATCAGATTAGTATGAGAAAGATACTTAAAATATAAAGGAAAGCACAAAGTTAAAATGTGAGATTGGGGTTCAGTTTATTATGACTTAATCTGAATCAAGAAAAGAAAAAACAGCCATAATCTCTGACAAGGAAAAAATAAGAAGAGATATATTCAAGAGAGAAAAGTTATGAATTCCGTCTAGCTTAAAAGCACTATTAGATAAATAAATTGCCCGTGCAAATAACTAGAAAAAAATCAGCTAATTAATAATCTAGAAGAGCAAAAGTAGACATTTTAAAATCCCAAGAAATTGAAAGTAAAAAGGCTATTGAGGGGGCAGCTGGGTGGCTCAGTGAAAAGAGCACCAGCTCTGGAGTCAGGAGAACCTGAGTTCAAATCCAGCCTCAGACATTTAACACTTACTAGTCGTGTGACCTTGGCAAGTCACTTAACCCCAATTACCCTGCCTTCCTCCCTCCAAAAAGCAAAAAAAAAAAAAAAAAAAAAAAGGCAGGCTATTGAGCTGACAAAAAAAAGAAGTAATGTTTAGAAAAGACCAATAAAATTATTAAGTGCTTTAAGAAAGAAAAATCACATTACCGATATTAAAAGTGGATAGTTGAATTTATAAATTGAGAAGAAATAAAAAGAAAGTATCAGCAAGTATTATACAACATAAAATGCCAACAAAACTGAAAACAAATTAAATAAATGTATGTTTATATTTAAAATATGAATATTCACATTAACAGAACAGAAAATAGAGAATCTAAACAAACATTTCACAAAGAAAAATCAAATAAACTGTAAATGAAACTCCAAATGAAAGAAACTTTTGGACAAGATGAATCAGCAAATGAATTATATTAATTATTCAAAGAACAAATAAACTGACAAAAAAAAATAAGAAAAGAAGTAACCTCACTAAACTCCTTCTTTGAGACAAAAATGATCCTAATTTCCAAAGCAGTGAGAGACCTAGGATATAAGAGACAACAGAAGATATCCTTATCTTACAGATGAGATGCTTTAGAGGAAGTCAGTCCAAGAGGAATGGGAGGTACTCAAGAATTAATTTCCAAAGATACAAAAAGAAATTAATCCAATGAGGCAAAAGGAGATTTGTCTGAAGAGACTAATATGTCTCCACAGGTAACTTACTAACCAATTTATATTTCCAGAAGGAGAAGGAAAAGGAAGAAGAGGAGGAGGAGGAGGAGGAGAAGAAGAAGAAGATGATGATGATGATGATGATGATGATGATGATGATGATGATGAGTACCAGGCATTGTGCTAAGCACTTTACAATGATTATGTCCTTTGATCCTCACAATAACCCTGGGAGCTATATGCTATTATTATCCACATTTCATAGATGAGGAAACTGAGGCAAAAAAAAGAGGCTAAGTGACTTTTCTTTCAGAGTCAGCCAGCTGGTGAGTATCCAAAGTTAGATATGAACTTCTGATGCCAACCCCAGCATTTTATCTACTGTGCCACCTAGCAATACAGAAGTTGTACAGAAGATAAAAGCAAAGCCAAATAATAGAAGATGAATATTAAAATGTGGCACAGGAGGGAAGGAGGTAAAAAATGTGAAACAAAACATTTTTAAAGAATAACATTAAAGTTGTTTTTACATGTAATTGCAAAAAACATTCAAATATTATTTTAAAATATTATTTAAAAAACATCAATTGGGGAATGGCTGAACAGGGTATGGTATATGATTGTAAAGGACTAATATTGTGCTATAAGAAATGATAAGTAGGATGCTTTCAGAAAAACCTGGAAAGACTTACATGAACTGATGCAGAGCAAAGTGAGCAGAACTAAGAGAATATTGTACACAGTAACAGCAATAGTGCATGATTATCAACTATGAATGTCTTAACTATTCTCAGTGATGCTCTGATCCAAGACAATTCCAAAGGACTCATGATGAAAAATTCTATCCACCTGCAGAGAAAGAATTGATAGAGTACAATGGAAATCAAAACATACTTTTTTTACTTTGTGGCATTTTTTGTTTGCATTTTTTGTTTGCATTTTCTTTCACAAATTGGATGAATAATATGGAAACATATATAATCTATATCAAATTGCTTGCCATCTCAGGGAGGGGCAAGGGAAGGGAGGGAAAGAGAACTTTTAAGTCAAAATTTTTTAAAATGTTATCAATTGTTTTACATGTAACTGGAAAAAATAAAATATTGCTTTTAAAAAAAAGAATGTGGCCCAGTCTATAAAGATTGTATAAGAAATGCCAAAAGCTCAAGATGAGCTGAGGCTGGTGAAAGAAGCTAAGAACAAGGGTAAAAAAGGACTGTTTCTCCCTTTTTATTCACCTATATTGGGGGGGGAGGGTGGAAATGAAGTTCAAAAAAAGGAATATGACTTTTTCTTGGAATGGAAGGGACAAGGATAACTGACCACCCAGAGAAGGTGGCACTCCCCAAGTCTTATTTAATTTGTTTCCTCTGCCAAAGAAAATGCCCTTTACACTAGGAATGACAAAATGAAAATTACTAGCAAAAAGTTGATATCCAAGTAAGATGGTAAAAGAGCACTTAACCTGCATGTAATGATTGCAACCTTGAATCCTAAAAGGACCATGTTGAATATGACTATAGTGATATTTAAAGTACCATAGAATATGACAGTGGTAGATTTCTAGCTAAGATGGTAGGCTAAAGAGGAAGGAGACAGACTGCACAACTCCTACACACCTACTCCAGCAAAGCCCTAAAGTTCACATCAGAATAATAATAAAGAAATTGGGTAATTGATATTCTATTCCCACTAATAGCCCAAAATAGAGATCATTAATTTTTAAACATATGTATGAGAGTGTGTAAGCATATACCTTTGTATATGGGTGTTTATCATGTGTGTGCCAAAGAAAATAGGTCAACGCATTGGCCATGTTTGAGAATGCATATGTCATTTTGCATACCTAGTCCATTCTGCCTTTAACAAAAGATACGTATCCTCAGTTTCATCATTAAACTTCTGAAATCACTATTGGTCACTACTTTGGTCAGAATTCAGAAGTCTTTCGAAGTTGTTTCTCTTCACATTATTATTGCTCTCACATAAATTGTTCTCCCAGTTCTTTTCATTTCACTCTGAATCATCTAAGTCTGTTTCTCTAGATTTGTAATTTTTACCACTTCTTGTAGCACAATAATGCCTCTTGTATGAATCCTTTTAGTTTCCTAAGTTAAATGACTTCTTTCCTATTGCCCATGTTTTATTTTCTTGACTGTTTGCATAAGACAGTAGTCCCCTTCTAACATGAGCAAAGTTCTTCTATTGTCGGGGAAAACTCCAGGTTGGGGAAAAATTAGAAAAAAAAAATATGTTTCTAGGGAAAATCCTGGATAAAGACAGTGACCCAGAGATTTTAGAGAAAACCCCTCAAGAATGAACCCAGTACATAGGAAAGAACTGAGCTTTAGCCTCTTACAGTTCAACCAGATTTCTAGCAAAAGGGTTCAGAGTAATCAATAGTCTCTTTTGCTCATTTTGCATCAGTCTTTAATTTAAATTTAATTTAAAACTGTGAGATTTCTCTAGATCTAATATATTCAGTTGACTCATCAGCTAACAAACCAAATTCCCCAAGGACATTAAACTTAAAAATATTTGTTCATAAAGAACTAAACAGTAAAATGACAAAAAAAAAAAAAAACATAGCCCCCAGTTCAGTGAATATAGTTTCATGCCTTTTCCCCCAAGAATAGTTTAGATCTTGATCCACTCCAAACACTCATCAATCTAGTAGAAGAGACCTGTACAAAGTCTCTTTGCAACCATGGGCAGAGCAGGGAAATGAGAAATGTTAGTGAAAGTAGTTTAGGGATCCAGGCTCAGATTATCAACTGCTGTTCTTCAGTCTTTTACCATTGGTGAAGTTTTCTCACAGTCCCAACGACCTCCATGATTCTGGACTGGATCCCACCTCAGGAGCTGATTCCTATTTTCATTTATTCCTTCTTCCCTTTTCCTCCCATTGGCCTCTGCCTTGACTATCCTCCACACATCTTTGGAAGAAGGGCAGGTATGGGGAAAATGAATAGGTTCAGTTATGGACAATAAGTTTGAGATGCTTTTGCAATCTAACAATTCTTCTTTGAACTCTTCGTGTTCTCAAACTGGCTAAACAGCATCTGCAACCATTACGGTACTGTGAAGTACTGCATTTTCGAGGTGTGAATGATGTTAAGCAAGTAGCCTAAGATTTTGTGAAATCATTATTACTTCATTGTATCATTCTGCAAGAATTCCGTCATTCCTGCATTACATCTGTGGAATTTCCTAGTCTCATATCAGTGATTTTCTTTCCAGGTAAACACTCAAGGATTAAGATACTCTCTCCAACCTACTACAGCTCTACATAGGTGATTACTTTTCACCCACATGTGTCCCATCAACACCACTCTGACCCCTTTCCACCTTAATGCCTGGGACAACTCCATCCTGAAGCTAAACCCCTAGGATAGATAACCTACCTGAACTCATTCCTTAATGATTAATAGACTCCTACCCCCATCATAGGACACCTAGGTGTAACAGTGGATAGAATGCCTGGCCTGGAATCAGGAAAACTCATCTTCCTGATTCAAATCTGGCCTCAGATACTTTCTAATTGTGTCAGCTAACTATGACTTGACTGTTTGTCTCAGTTTCCTCAGCTGCAAAATAAGTTGAAGAAGAAAATGGCAAACCACTCCAGTATCTGCCTACAAAACCCCAAGTGGGATGATGAAGAGTCAGACATAACTGAAAATGACCACATACCCCACCCTATCTTTCCCATCCCACTGATTCTGAATTCCTGGCTGTTATTGTTTGAACCCTATTCTCCAACCTGCCCTAACTGTACCTTTATTCCTATCTTCCTCAACCAACCCCACCCCTGGCCAATATCCCATTCAAAAATTACCCACCCCCTCCACTGTGTTCTCTGGAATGGCTACTCCACTCATCTTTAAACACATTCTTTCTTTTTCCTTCCATCTTCTTGCACTCACTAAGATCAGGATCTGTCCTACTGACCCTGGCCACCCCCTCCCAATTCATCTGGCATGGTGGAGGAGCTGGAAAACTCCTTTGCCACTTCTAGGCTTTCCCTCTGTCATCATCACTCACTAACTCCTTCTTTGAAACTCATTCAATCCATAGGTTGTGATGACTCTGCTCTCTTCTCCTCTCTTGGCTACTTATCAGTAATCTTTGTTGCATCATTGTTGAGGCCACTCCTATTCACCATGGTTGTCCCCCAAGGGGCTTGATCCTCTTCTCTTCTCCCTCTATACTATTTCATTTGGTGATCTCAAACACCCCTTATGGATTCAATTATCATTTCTATACAGATGATTCATATATTTATATATATACACACAAACATACACATATGCATGCATGTACACATGTACTTACATGTGTACATATGACTATATATACATATAAGTGTGTATATGCATATATAATCTATATTTTTACATATATATATATATGGTCCTTTTTCTCCTGACCTCCAATATAATATCTCCAACTGCCTATTGGACACCTTGAAGGTAAATGTTTCATAAACATCTTAAACTCACATAACTCATTATCTGTACCCAAAATATGCTCGCCACCTACCAATTTCAGGCATTTTCATTGGCTCTTCCCCATGCTGGGAATTCTCCCCTACTTATCTTCATGTCTTGGCTTTCCTGGTTTCCTTCAAGTCTCAGCTAAAATCTTACCTTCTTTAAGAAGGCTTTTCCAATCCCCCCTTTACACAAATGCCTTTCCTTTAAGCTTATCTCCAATAGATTCTGTATATATCTTGTTTGTGCAATTGTTTGCATGTTTTTCCCCCCATTAGACTATGAGCTTCTTGAGATCAGGGACTATTTTTGCTTTTCTTTGTATCCCTGTATTTAGCACAGTGCTTGACACATAGTGGGTACTTAATAAATATTTACTGACTCAACTTGACTTAACTATGGATGGGGATAAGAATTAGACCTGTAATTTCACTTATATAAACTCCCAAATAAGGTAACTCTTTCTATCAATTGACCTTCTCTGTAATTTATACTCAGAGAATTGCCTAGGGCATTAAGAGTAGAAGCAACTTTTCAAGAATCAAACAGCAAGTTAAGTGTCAGGGGTAAGACTTAAACACAGGTCTTCTTGCTTCTAAGATCAGCGCTGTGTGTCTCCGTGTGTGTGTGTGTGTTTGTGTGTCTCCAAAATGCAACTCTGTCTTTCAGACCTCCTGAAAATAACTTTAATTGTCCCTTAGGGTCTCTAACATTTTACTTAATTCACAAATTAAACTCCTGGCACTATTGGCTTTGGGTTAAAGGCCAAAGAGCAAAGTGTCACATTCCCCTATTATATTCCCTATTCATCTTACTTTCTCATGATGGACTTTAATATCTTTCAGCCAGAAAAGGAAGATTAGTAAATAATTTACAAGGCTTCCCTTTTCCAGATTTCTTGAGGATCTGGGAAAATTCCCAGTTTTCAGGCATCTCATGTAAGACAGTTACATTTTTCTCCCTTCCAAAACCCTCTCCCAGTATCTACAGTAGTGTGGGAAATCTTTCCAATGGTGACCTTACTACTCTCAAATCCAGATTTTCTGGCAAGGCCCCATATATACCATTTGCATCAATATGTGACTTCTTTCAATAGTATGTAGTGACACTATGGACATGGGTTTACTTTACTCTATTAAACAATTATACAATGGGACTTAGGTTTATGTTTGGCCTAGTAAGGTTTGTACCAAATAGAACACAGCTAATTCTGGCAAGCTAGACTTCCCTAAACCTCAATACAAGTCTTGGACAATTTCCCATAAATGTAATCTGGGCATCTGGCCCTGGCTTCATGCAATCAGACCAGATTCCTGTCATGGAGATGCTTAATTATTAATGCTTTATTTCTCTAATTTTACTCTCACCAAGATTTGAATGCTCTGGGAAACTTCTCTAGTTAGCTGGCTTACAGTGTATTGTGTTGATTCATTTGATAGCAAAGTGAAGCTATCAATGGCATCAAAACAGAAACATTTACTCATAATATAATTGATCAAGAAGCCAAAAGAAAATAATCCCAGCCTGTGTCCACAGTGAATACAAACTCATTCACCTTCCCCATCCCCTGAAATGGGATGAAGTCCTGCTTTAAGGAAGATCTCCTATTCTTCTTTTCCCACAATATGCCACCATCTGAATTTGTTCTTCCCTGTCATCAGTATTCACATCGTGAGTGGTGGCCAATATATTTACTTCTTCTGCTTAACTCTACTTTGTCACAAGAGGTAAAGATGGGAGTTTGTAGTCAGTCAATAAATATTGTGCCAGGCACTAAGCTAGGTTTACAATTTGGAAAAAAAAGATAGTCCTTGCCCTCAAGACCCTTAAAATATAGTGGAGGAAGACAATACAAAAACAAAAAGAAGAAGCCAAAGAGGAGTAGAGGATATCGAGGGTAGATAGTGCAGGGCCATGATGTTTATGGAGTAAAATCAAACAGAGCTGCTGATGGAGAATGAAGAGTTACTTGAAAAATTTTGAGGAAAGATTTGGAAGGAGTTTATTGCTCCATACTTGAGCCCTCCAATCAGAGTAGAGAGGCAAAGGAGAGTGCTGAGAAGGTGTTACATATCTGAGTCAATTTGCTTGATGATGAGACTTCACGTATTGAGCATATCCTGAAAGAGGCATGGTATTTGTATAGGCCAAACCAAACAGAACAGCTGATAGAAAATAAAGGGTATTTGTATTCAAGATGGGGTAGTTCATGGGGAGTGTCAATATTTTTAAGAGCACCAACAAATATGATTAGTCTACCAATTGGCTTTAAAGTAGTAGCCATAACTAATATAGAGAAGTTTAAGGTTTATTCTTTGCATATATTACATAATTTGGATTTGAACAATAGTAGATTCCATGGGGGTTTTTTGTGGGGAGGGAGGAGGAGTGGAAGGCAGGATACTTGACATGAAATAAAATGTTGCTGAAAGAAGTCATTTTTCTGGGGAAGAAAAGAAAGGATATAATTTTCTTATATTATCTATCAGTAATGTCAGAGATCAGTGAGAAGTAAGGAATTAAGCCAGCTGGCTATATCCACAGATATAGGATGGATAAAAAAAGATTGATAGCAACCCATGGATTCAAATCAGCTGGGGTTAGTAGGCAGGGCAAGATGGGCTATCTAGAGTTCATACAAAGAACAAGCAATCATGGTATATACGCGTTAAACAGAGAACAATGTCAAATGACCTGTAGAAATCAAAAGGCCCACAAGGACTGAGAGAGCAGTAGCAAAGGAAGCTGACTAGGCTCACAGCAGCAAAGGAAGAACCTTGTTGAATCAACCTTGGGTGCCTTTATAATCTTACTGGTCAGAACTAGAGCAGAATAACAAAGCTTTTACCATGATAGAAAATTTGCCCCAGAAATCAAAATGGGGAGGAGGGAGCGAGAGATATAAAAGATTGTTCACAGCAGTTCTATTTCCTTAAAGAAGAAAACAGAGGCAGAACCCAAGATAGTGAAAACAGGGCATGATCAAACTCTTGAGGGTTAGCTCGACTAACATTCCAGCTTCATCTTCTGGAATTCTGGACTTAAAAGGACTTCAGCCCTAGTCCAGATTAGGAGTTGGAACAGAGACTCAGCTCAGGAACCAACCCCAGGAAGCCTATCCCTTCAGTAATTAAGGGCAAGTTAGGCAATCCCAACTCCCACCCACTTTACAATGAAGACAGATACTTGTGGGTATAGTTGATCTGTCCTTAGCCCACTCCCACCTTAGCCTTGGATAGAGCAGCACTAGGCCCCTGGTATCCCTAGAAGAGGCTACTGCGTCACCAATCCTAGACTGGATAAACTTGGAACCATATAGCACACCCAAAGTAGAGCAAAGGGCCCCCTTGCCATTCAGGGGCTCATCATGAGCTATGGAAGTAGGTAGGGGTCCGTCCTAAGAAAGGGCCACCGTGTTTCATAAAGTCAAATTTCAATGACCTGACTGAAAAAGCATTGTACTGAAGAGTCAGGAGACCTGGCTTTTCGTACTTATTCTAATAGGAACACTGGGTCTCTTTTTCCTTATCAGTAAAATTATGGAGTTAGACAAAGCCATTACCTATGAGATTTGAGATTCATGAGTCTATGAGACTTGGATACAATTTTACTCCACCTATACTCATCCTTCTTCTATGACCTTGTTCAAGTTAGCTCCCCTCTTTGAGGCTTCGGTTTCTTTCTCTGCAATATAAATAGATTGGACTAAGTGACCACTAAGGTCCCTTCTGGTATTTTAAGGGTTGAATTTTTATTCATATTTTTGGTTTGTTTATTTCAGGGAAAGAGGTAGTGGGGAGGATCTATTTCAAGTCCTCTTTCCCCAAAAGCATCTATTATTGGTTTGCTGGAAGAATCGCCACCATTCCCCATCACCCTTGGTAATCAGATTCCATGGATGCCAACTATAGCTTAGCACCTGCTTGTCAATAGTAATTAAAACTGCAAGCTATTAGATAATATGCTTCCTCTGCTAGGGGGCAGCCTCCTCAGAAACAAATAACTTCTTCCTCTTCTTATTTCTTCCTTAATGTATTTTTCTTCTCTGCTTTTCTTTTCTTTATTCTCTTAAAGCAAAGAAAACAACATAAAACCACACCCATTCTCTGGATTTGCCTTTCTTTAGTCCCTCTTTACACACTGAAGACATTGAAATTCTGGGGAGGACAATTCTCCTCTCTCCCTGTCAGTGTTGTGAACATGTTATTATTATTTTGCCCCCTCGGGTTAGTCAAGTGAATTTACCTTTCTAGGTTTTTCTTATGCCTTGTATTTCTTTTTCAAAGGATCTACCCAGCTCAGGTTTTTTCAGCAGGATTGTTTTAAAGTCTTCTATTTTATTAAAGTTTCATTTTCCTCTCCTATAGAGACACTGAGTTTTACAGAGTAAGTTACTCTTGGCTATAGATCTTTTTTTTTGCTTTTGCTTTTGTGTATGGCATTCCAAGTTTTTTTTTTCTTATTTATAATTTCTACATAACCTTGTGCAATCTTGACTGACAGTGTTACCTTGGTCTCAATTTCTATATCTTAGGCTGTTGCCAGAACTTTTCTTTGACCTACGACTATTTTTTAAAATATATTTTTCTTTAATTTTTCACCTTGGAACTTCCCTCAGCACCTGGAACCTTCTCATTGTGGAACACCCCTGGGCCATACAAGTTTTATTTTCCCATTGGTGAATTCTATCCAGGAGTACCTATTTTGGGCACAAGACTAAGCAAACAATGCTTCATTCCTCTCCTGGATGAACTTCTGATTCTCTGTATACCATTCCCATTTTCAAGCAGAGGTATCTTCTCTCCACCCCTCATTTTTATGTGTTGTCTTCCTTCAATAGAATGTAAGCTCCTTGAGGGCAGAATCTGTTATTCTTTTTGCTTATATTGGTATCTCCAGCACTTAGCACAGTGACTGACACATAGTACATACTCAACAAAGACTTGCTCTCTGTTCAACCTAGAAGCACTAGATTTTGACTCTGACGTTTCTAGGCATGTGAAATCTCAGTTCTTTTTCAGAGAATGACTTGTGGAGTTTTTCTGTTTTTATTTTGCCCTCTGGTTCTAAGATTAATGGGAAATTTTCCTTTATTTATTTTTTGAAATACAGGTTTTTTTATTTGGTCATGGTTTTCAAGAAACCCAATGAATCTTAAATCTGTGCCACTTATATTTCTTTCCAGGTCAGTTGATTTGCTAGTACCACTTAGCTGCCTATAGTTCTGGATGGAAAGAAATAATTCAGAAATATTTGTCTTTGTTTAGGTAGTCAATTAGTAAATATTTATTAACCTGCTGTGTGCCAGGCAGTTTGTTAAGAATTGAGATAGGACACCAAAAAAGTCAGTCCCTGCTATCAAGGAGTCTATAATCTAATGGAAGAAGACAACCCACAAAAGAAAGCTGAAAGTGTAGCTACAAGAAGGTACCTGGGTGGAAGAAGTCAGGGAAGTCCAAAAGAGTAGCTAGATGGGAAAGGAGACAGCTTGGTAATGAGAACTAGATTTGGAATCAAGAAAATATGAGTTCTAAAACTGCCTCAGACTTAATCTCCACCCTCAACTTCCTCACCTACAATATAGCAATAATAATAGAGCCTCTCAGGATTGTTATGAGGATCAAATGAGATAATATATGTAACATGACTTGTAAACCTTAAAGAGCTACATAAATGTTAGCTATTATCATTTTTTATTATTAATTTATCTTTGTTTTGAACCCTCTGGTATGTTTCTCCGTAGAGCCAAATTCTAAGAGCACTCACAAACATTGATGTTTGGGGAACCTGCTTCTAAGTATGCATAATAAACACCCTGCCCTCCATTTTAGAGCATTTGCTGAGATTCTGTGAGTCTTTCCCCGTCCACTTGTTACATGATGGAAAAAAGCCTTTTATTTGGCTTTTGAGTTGACACAGAGTTCATACAAAAATTATTAACCAGTCAAATCAGTTTATTTTTTTCCTGGAGGTGATCAAAGTAATAACTGTTTAAACATGCAAGTGGGAAGAGAGATTGATCCAATGCCAACAGCCTACTCTCTCCACCTGGCCCATACATGGCATGAATGCATGGTACCTCTGTTGTTTGTCTGTTTGCAATTGTTATTTCCTGTTCCGGGGAAGGAATAATGGAAATCCCACAATCTTGTGAGTTTCAAAATATCAGAAGAAGGTAGAGGTATAAGACCTAGAATCAGTATCAGAGTTTGCCTACAGCTGGCTGATGACTGATCTCAGGGAGTGATACATGAGAACCAGTCAGGGGTGTGGGAAAGCCAGTTCAAACTAGCGCTTGAGAGCCTATTGTTAAATTTTCAAGGGGAACATTTACATCTCAGAAATTAGCAAATGCCACATAAATCAGGGCTTGGCTTATTGTTTTGTTGATTGTGTAAGCATAGGAAAATGGTGGGAGAATGTTAATAATGGAAATTAAGCAGAAAAATCTGTTCTGAATGCACTTGTCCAGAGAGCCAGATCCTAAATGTTTGCCAGCACATCTCTGGAGCCAATCTCTGGTAGTTGAGGTGCTATGTTCTGCAGTAAGGGAGCAACTGGTCTAGGCTCCATGTTACATTTAGAAATACACTTGGTTCATGATAAAACAAATGCTTTGCAACTACCCATTTTTTATGCCCATTCTCCCTCAGAACTACAATACAAAACATGGAATAGATCTCGATATATGTTTTCAGTAAATGTCCTTTTGTAAAAGCTATTTAATGTTGATTAGTTAGATAACACTGGAGGTATTAATCACTGGAGAGAGTGGAACATACTAGAATGGGTACTTGAGCAGTAGCATTAGAAGAACCTCATAACCCCTCAGGGGTATACCTAGAACCATGAGGAATGATGTAGATAGGCACCTTGCCTTGCTTGTAGCTGCAAAGAAGAGAGAAACAGAAAGGTAGGTTGTACATGCACTGAGTTCCAGCTTAGTAGACATCCAGGGGACTCATCCGTGAGTCAAACATGGTTAGAAGCCAGACCCCAAAGTTTCAGAGGGTGTTATTGAAACCAAATAGAAAATATCTGTGGATGTTTCAAAAAATGGACCCATAGAGGCCAGTTCATCAATATCATACCTGGAATCTTTCATGTTGACTATGTTTCTAGGCTACTTTTTGTATTGTTTTCAAGAAACAAAGCTCAAACTCATCTAAGTAGTTGTTATTACCAGCTAAAATTTAAACCAAAAGTTAAAGGTATTCCCAGAAGCAATATCATCAGCCCTCTTTCAATCCTCCTTCTGTTGTTGACACGTTGTTGAAGTCTTTCTTCTCCTTACTCAGAACCCTCAGGACTCCCTCTGATATTGTGGTATCTCAAAGCTAAGCTATAACTTATCCTAGCAGCTCATCCTCTCCCAACCTGACTTAGCCATGTTACAAACTAAATTCTTTGAAGATACTTTAAGCTTTCACATTATGAAATTTGGGCTTTTTTGTAGTACAAATTTGGCTTCCCAGGAACATATTTATATTATGACACTGATACTATGGAACAAAATAGTCACTTAAACATTGTTTTATCTGAAATCATAGTTTTTTAAAAAATAATAATTCACTATATTAGAGGGTGTATGCTCAGGGTGTATACCAATGCCAGTATCAGCTTTCACTACCATAAAGTTCCCTTCAAGATGTGAGAGTCAAAAAAGTTTAATTCAATCAAATAAGTATTCACCATTACTCATTATATTTAAAAATTGAGAGAAAATGGATGAGGCTTTGTTTTTGGTTTTTGGTTGTTGGTTTGGAATGAAGGAAGGGATAGAGTCAACAATAAGGATAAGGATTAAATGTAAGAATTACATAGAACACTTTTCCAAACACTATTAAACTATTATAGCTTCCTATAAATTTTTTTCCTTTTTTCAATTTTTTAAATTAAATTTTATGTTTATTTTAGTTTACATCATTCATTTCCACAAGATTTTGAGTTACAAATTTTCTCCCTGTTTCTCCCCCAACCACCACCCCAAAACAGTGATCCCAATGTATACCCCCTCCCCCAATCTGCTCTCTCCTATATCCTCCCCCATAATCCCTCTGACTTTCCAGTAGGGCAAGATGGATCTCTTTGCCCCAGTGCCTATACATATATATTTTTAAATATTTGAATTTAAAACTTTGAATTCCAGCTTCTTTTCCTTCCTCCCTCATCACCCACCCTTACTGGGAAGATAAGCAATTCAATATAGATTGTGCATGTGTAGCTATGAAAAACATTTCCATGGTAGATATATCATGAAAGACTGACTATATCTGGCTCCATCCTATCCCACCCCCCACTTGTTCTATTCTCTACTTTGATTCTTTCCCTCTTCAAAAGTGTGTGCTTCCAACTTCCCTCCCCCTCAACCTCCCTTGCCCTCCATCATCCCCCCTCTCATCCACTTCCCCCCTACTCTCCTGTAGGGTGAGATACCCTATTTAGTGTGTATGTCATTCCCTCCCTAAGCCAAATTCACTGAGAGTAAAGTTGACTCATTCCCTTTTGCCTTCCTGTTCTTCCCCTCCATTGTAACAGTTTTCCCTTGCCTCTTCCAAATGAGATAATTTGCCCCATTGTTTCTCACCCCATCCCCTCTCATTATATTCCTCTCTCACCTCTTAATTTTACCTTTTAAGTATCAACCTTTCCTATTAGATTGGTCCTGTGCACTCTGTCTATGTATACCTGTATACATATATACACATACTCACATATGTATTCATATGCCCATATACTCTCCTATGTAGACATATATATGTGTGTGTGTATATATATCTGTGTGTGTGTGTGTGTGTGTGTGTGTGTGTATAAATTTTATTCTCTTCAACTATTTTCATACTGAGAAAAGGTTCATAAGTTACCATTATCGTTTTTCCATGTTGGAATGTGAATAGTTCAACTTTGATAAGTTCCTTATGATTTCTTTTCCCTCTTTACCTTCTCATGCTTCTTGTATCTGAATATCGAATTTTCTATTTAGTTCTGGTTTTTATCATCAAGAATGCTTGAAAGTCCTCTATTCCACTGAATGACCATATTTCCCCCTGAAACATGATACTCAGTTTTGCTGGGTAGGTGATTCTTGCTTTTAATCCCAGCTCCTTTGACCTCTGAAATATCATATTCCAAGCCCTTCCATCCCTCAGTGTAGAAGCTGCCAGATCCTATGTTATCCTGATTGTGTTTCTATAATATTGAAATTGTTTCTTCCTGGCTGCTTATAATATTTTCTCCTTGATCTGGGAGCTCTGAAACCTGGCTATAATATTCCTAGTAGTTTTCTTTTTGAGATCTTTTTCAGGAGGTGATCAGAAGATTCTTTCAATCTCTATTTTGCCCTCTGGTTCTAAGACATAAGGACAATTTTCCTTGAGAATTTCTTGAAGGACATTTTCTAGGTTCTTTTTTTGATCATGGCTGTCAGATACTCCAATAATTTTTAAATTATCTCTTCTGGATCTATTTTCCAGGTCAGTAGTTTTTCCAATGAGATATTTCACATTGCCTTCTATTTTTTCATTTGTTTGGATCTGTTTAATAGTATCTTGATTTCTCATTAAGTCACTAGCTTCCATTTGCTCCAATCCAATTCTGAAGGAATGATTCTCTTCAGTGAGCTTTTGAGATTCCTTTTCTTGCAGGCAGATTTGACTTTTTAAGGCATTCTTCTCCTCATTGGCTTTTTGAGCCTCTTTTGCCATTTGAGTTAGTCTATTTTTTAAGGTGTTATTTTCCTCTGTCAGGCTGTTGATTCTCATTTCATAATTTTCTTGCATCATTCTCATTTCTCTTCCCAATTTTTCCTCCATTTCTCTTATTTGGTTTTCAAAATCCTTCTTAAGCTCCTCTATGGCCTGCAACCAATTCATATTTTTCTTGGAAGATTTTGGTGCAGGAGTTCTGACTTCACTGTCTTCCTCTGTTACTTTGATCCTTTTTGACCCAAAAGAGGAGTCTATTGTCAGATTGCTCCTTTGCTTGTTCATGTTGCCACTCAATTACTTGACTTTTGAGCTTTTTGCCACAGTAGATCTCTGCTTCCAGAGAGGGGAGCTTTGTCCCAAGTCACTGGGGTTTTCTCAGCTGCTGGAGCTATTAGTTGGCTGCCCTCTCTGAAGCCTCCACACGCTCTGGCACACTGGTCATGCACCCCCAAGACAGTGATTCAGATCCAAGTAGGTTAAAGCAATAATGATTTCCCCTCAGACTGATTACTTGGTCCCCCTACAACATGCAGGCCAGGAGCTCAGAAGCAGCCATGTGGCAGCTGCTTTACCTCAGCCACTTGTCACCCTGGGGGCAGAGGCTGGACTGCATTCCTAGACTCCCTGTTCCCAAAGTCCACTGACCTTTAACTTTGTCTTTGGCATTTATGGATTAATAATTCTGGCAACCACCACAGCTGCTGGTGATCCACTCTCCAGATGTCCCTCTAGCCATGCCTGGTTATGCTGCCCTGAGGCTAAAACCTCAGGCTCACATGGGTCTGGGCTCTGCTCCCAGAGTGCTGTGATGGCCCCTTCCTGCAGGCCTGCCAGGCTGTCTTCAGTGGGAGGTTAGTTTCTCTCTGATACTTTGTGGGTTCTGTAGTTCTAAAGTTTGTTTAGAATCATTTTTAACACGTATTGGAGGAGGTGGAAGTGGAAGCCTGGTAGAAGTCCTGTTTCTACTCTGCCGTCTTTGCTCTGCCCCACCTTTTTTCAATTTTTTAATGTTTTAAGTAACAAGTATTTTTATTAATCTACACCTTCTCCCCAATAAGCAAATTTTAAAAGAAAGACAAGCCAAAAAATAATCCAAATATCTTAATATATATCTACATGATCCAGCAAAATAAATTCCTACATTAGAAGTGTTCAAAAATATATGTTTCATTCTGCATTTTAGGCTTGTCATCTCTTTGTAAAGAGGTGAATGTCATCTTTCATCTTCATGATTTTGAACTTAGGGTTTATCATTGCCCTGATCAGATTTCTAAAAATCTTTCTATAATTCTGTTATAATTGTATAAATTGTTCAGCTTCTGTTCACCTTGTATCAGAGGAGGGAGGATGGATGGAAGGAAGGAACAAAGGAACGAAGGAAAGAAAGAAGCACTTATTAAATGCCTTCTGTGTGCTAGGTACTATGCTATGTGCTTTAGAAATATTATCTCATTTATAGCAGCTCTTTTAGTGGTGGCAAAGAATTGTGAATGGAGAGATTGGGGAATGACTAAACAAGTTGTGGTATATGGAATACTATTGTGCTATAAGAAATGACAAGCAGGATGCTCTCAGAAAAACCTGAAAAGACTTACATGAGATAATGTGAAGTGCTGCAAAGTGAAATGAGCAGAACCAGAATATTGTATACAATAACAGACATACATAGTATGATGATCAATTATGAATGATTTAGGTATTGTCAGCAATGCAATGATTCAAGACAGTTCCAAAGGACTTATGATTTTTTTAAATGCTATTTATTTCTAGAGAAAGAACTGATGGAGTCTGAATGCAAATTGAAGCATACTTTTTTTTATTTTATTTTTCTTGGGATTTGGGGGGGGGGGTCTGTTTTTTTTTTCACAACATGACTCTTGTGGAAATATACTTTGCATGACTATATATGTATATATCAAATTGCTTACCTTCTAAATGAGGGATCGAGGGAGGGAAGGAAAGAATTGAGAGCTCAAAATTTTTAAAAAACATGTTAGCAAAGTAACAAATAATTTTTTAAAAGTATTTGTGTTATGATCAACTATGAATGACTTGGCTCTTCTCTGCAACACAGTGATCCAAGACAAGTAAAAAAGATTCACGAAGGAAAACGCTATCCACATCCAGATAAAGAACTGATAGACTCAAAAGGCAGAGTGAAGCATATTTTTTTACTTTATTCTTTTTCATGTTTTTTCCTCTTGATCTGTTTCTTCTTTCACAACTGTAACTAATATGAAAATATGTTTTACATGTTAGCACATGCATAATCTATATCAGATTGCCTACCATTTTCAGAAGAGGGGAGGGAAGGAGAAAAATTTGGGACTCAAAATCTTATAAAAATAAATGCTAACAATTGTTTTGACATATAATTGGGAAAAAATTAAATACTATCTTTAAAAAAACCACAAATACCTCATTTTATCCTCACAGCAACCCCAGGATGTAGGTACTATTATATACATTTTACAGATGAGGAGACTAAGGCAAACATAGATTAAATGACTTGCCCAGGGTCACATAGCTAGGAAGTATTTGAGGCTTTATTTCAGTTCAGAGGCCCAGCACTCTATCAACTGTGCTACCTCCAAAGCTGTCTATTTTATCATGTCCAAAAAGTACTTTTAAGAGTCTACTATGTACTTTGCATTGACCAAAAAAAACAAACAAATAAACAAAAGAAAAAAAAAAACATAATCCCTATCCTCAAGGAATTTATATGTGATCAGAAAAGATAAAATGTACACATGTAAGGAAAAACAAAATACATACAAAATTAATGCAGTCTAATTTATCCAGAAAGGTCTCATAAAAGAGTTAACAATTAATCTGACCTTTGAAGGAAGTTAGAGAGTTCAAATGGAGGAAGGAGGGAATGCATTCCAGACATGGGACACAACCTGTGCAAGAACTTGGAGACAGAAGATGGAATATTATTGGCGGGGGAGAAGAAGGGGGAGCAAATAGACCAATTTGGATGGAACACAGAGTGGGTAGAGGGGAATAATGCATAATGATTCTGAAAAGACAGACTAGATCTAGATTGTGGGAAGCTTTAAATGCCAGGGGAGTTTACACTTTATCCTATAGACAAAAGGGAATGACTGGAATCTTTTGAATAGGAAAGAGACATGTAGGTCAATGGTTTAGGAATACTACTTTGGCAACCATATAAATGATGGCTTTGTGAGGGGAGAGACTTGAAGCAAAGAATAGCACAAGGGAGAGATGCTCCAGGAATGAACTAGTGTAGAGGCTGTGTTGGTGGAGAAAGGAGGAAGGATAAAAGAGATGCTGTAAAAGCTAAACTTGGAAACTAATTGGATGTAGGAGATAAGTAGGAATAAAGAACGGAGGATGACTGAGGTTGAAAGTCAGTGGGACTGATTAGTGCCCTCTACAGAAAGAAGAAAGATTGGAAGAGGAGTAACTTTTTTTTTTTTTTTTGGCTTTTTTTTTTTTTTATTCTTTTTTTTTTTAAGGTGTGTTATTTTTTATTTTTTTTTAAACAAATACTTTATTAACTTCTGTTTTACATCATTCATTTCCGCCAGATTTTGAGTTACAATCATTTTCCCCCCATTATTCCCCTACCCAACCTCCCAGAATAGCAGTCCCACAAGATATCGCTTCCTCCAATCTGCTCTCTCCCATACCTTCTCCCATACACCCATCGACTTTTCCATTAGAGGAAGATGAATCTTTGTGTCCCAATGCCTGCACATCTTATCTCCCAATTATAGGCAAAAGAATATTAATAATAGTATTTATATATATATTTGAAACATTTAATGTTACTACCTTGAATTTCAGATCCATTTCCTTCCTCCCTTGTCACCCATTCCTTCTTGGGAGATAAGTAATTCAGTATATGTTGTACATGTCTAGCTATGCAAACATTATCATAGTAGATATATTGTACAAGGCTGCTTATAATTCCCTCCCACTCATCCCACCCCCCACCTGGTCCATTCCCTACATGATCCTGTCCCTCTTCTATAGTGGGTACTTCCAACCTCCCCTCACCCCAAGGATGCCCTCCCATCCATCATCTCTCCTCTCATCCCCCTTCCCCCTATCCTGCTGCAGGTTGAGATATCCCATTTAGTATGTATGTCATTTTCTCCCTGAACCAAATTCAATGTGAATGTGGTTTTGTCTTTTTAGCCTTCCTTATTCTCCCCTTCCTTTGCAACCACTTCCCCTTGCTTCTTCTACATGGGATAGTTTACCCTACCCTGTCTCTCCCCATCTCCTCTTGCCACTTTCCTCTCTCACCTCATAATTTCATCCCTTGAGTACTCTCCCTTCCCAACAAAATCACCCTATGCCCTCTATCCAGATATAACTGTAACCATATACACACACATTCACATATGTATTCATATGACCACACCCCCTTCTTCCATTATTTTCATAGTGAGAAAGATATCATCAGTCACAGATATTACTTTTCCATATAGGAATGTAAATAGTTCACCTTTGATAAGTTCCTTTTGATTTCTTTTCCCTGATTACCTTCTCAGGCATCTCTTGCTTCTTGTGTCTGAATGTCAAATTTTCTATTCAACTCTGGTTTTTCCTCAAGAATGCTTGAAAGTCCTCTATTCCACTGAATGACCATATTTTCCCCTGAAACAAGATACTCAGTTTTGCTGGGTAGGTGACTCTTGGGTTCATTCCCAGCTCTTTTACCCTCTGGAATATCATATTCCATGCCCTTCTATCCCTCAATGTAGAAGCTGCCAGGTCCTGGGCTATTCTGATTGTGTTTCCACAATATTGAAATTGTTTCTTCCTGGCTGCTTGGAGTATTTTCTCCTTGATCTGGGGATTCTTGAACCTGGCTATAATATTCCTGGGAGTTTTCTTTTTGGGATCTTTTTCAGGAGGTGATCTGCGGATTCTTTCAACCTCTATTTTGCCCTCTGGGTCTAAAACATCAGGGCAATTTTCCTTGAGAATTTCTTGAAGGGTGATTTCTAGGTTCTTTCTTTGATCATGGCTTTCAGGTAGTCCAATAATTTTTAAATTGTCTCTCCTGGATCTATTTTCCAGGTCAGGGGTTTTTCCCATGAGAGATTTCACATTGCCTTCTAATCTTTTGTTTGTTTGGATCTGCTTAACAGCATCTTGATTTCTCATAAAGTCATTAGCTTCCATTTGCTCCAGTCTAACTCTGAAGGAATGAATCTCCTCAGTGAACTTTTGAGATTCTTTTTCCATCTGGCAAAATTGACTTTTTAAGGCATTCTTCTCCTCATTGCCCTTTTGGGCCTCCTTTGCCATTTGAGTTAGTCTATTTTTAAGGTGTTGTTTTCCTCAGTCAGGCTGTTGACCCTCATTTCATACTTTTCCTGCACCCTTCTCATTTCTCTTTCCAATTTTTCCTCCACTTCTCTTATTTGATTTTTTAAAGTCCTTCTTAAGGTCCTCTATGGCCTGCAACCCGCTCATGTTTTCCCCTGGGGCTTTTGGAGCAGGACTTCTGACCTCACAGTCCTTTTCCGCTCTATGCCCCCAAAATAGGAGTCTAGGGTTGCATTTTTCTGTTTCCTTTGCCTTGGCATGTTGCCACTTAATTGCTTGACTTTTGGGCTTGTTGCCACACTATGGCTTTAAGGCCAGCTAGAGGAATTTTCGTCCCGAACGTGTGTGGGGGGCAACTTCCGTTTCTGGCAAGCTGTAAACCCACCCACAACTCCCACCCTAGATCACAATCCAGATCCAGGGAGGTTAAAGCAAGAGCGATTACCCCCCAAGACTGATCGCTGGATCTCCCCACGATTTGTAGGCTGGGAGCCGGAAATGCCTCTGAAAACTACAAAATGGCGTGTCTCCTCAGTGGCTTCTAGCCCCCAGGGAGGGAGCTGACGCATTCCCCAAATACAGGTCCCAAAGTCCATAGGACACTAACCTCTTACTTTGTCCTAGGCAAGTCTATGTTGATAATTCTGGAATCGCCACAGCTGCTGGTGTTCTGGGGTTCCTCCAGCCGGCTGCCGGCCCTGCCGCCCTGGGGCTAAAACCTCGGCTCACGTGGACCTGGGCTCGGCTCGGCTCCTGCGCTCTGCGCACTGCCGGCTCCCAGACCACTGCGCTGGTCCTTCCTGCAGGGTACTGGGCTGTCCTCAGCGGGAGGTTAGCTTCTCTGTGTCGTTCTGTGGGTGCTGGGGCTCCAGAAGATTTTCAGAGTCCTTTTTTACATAGTTTGTGGAGAATCTGGGGGCAGAGAGGCTTGGACGAGCTGTTTCTACTCCGCCATCTTGGCTCCGCCCCTCGAGGAGTAACTTTTAAAAGAAAGTCATGTTTGGAAATATTGAGTTTGAAAAGCCCATGGAACATCTAGTTGGAAATACTCAATAGAATGTTCGTGATACAGGATTAGAAAACAGGACAGAGATTAGGGCTCTACAGATCTTGAAGTCATCTAAGTAGATATGTTAACTGAACCAATGGAGGATGATGAGATCAAAGAGAGAAAAGATATATAGTCATAAGAGGACCTAATAAAAAAAATTTGGAGGTCCAAGGTCTACTATACTATGGAGGCCTTTGATGAAGGAAGTGTTGATTGGAGGAAAACACTGAATTTTCAAGCTATCAGTTCTCCCTATAAGCTGTTCAAATATCCAGATATAATGAAAGAAAGGTACAACCAGAAACTAACTTCAAACATTCACTAGGAAATGATCTGTGCTATGGATTGAATTCTAGTCTTAAAATTCAAAAACTGAATTGAAATGGAAATGATGATAAAATATCATCTCTTATAGCACATAAGAAATATTTTGCTGATGTTATTAAATTATAGATTATTGTTTCACTGCATATTTATTTACCAAGGAACCAAAGGCTAATTCTCTCTGTCTGCAAATTAAATGGATTTGTAATTGGGTTTTTGTTTAATTTCCTTTAAAGATCACTCCTGTTTATGTGTGTGCTGTGATTCCATTTTAGACATAATTGCTTCTAAATCCCAAGGGATGTTAACGTAGACCCAGACCAGTATATTTCTGTAGCAGGAGCAGTTATTTAGAATTAACAAAGTGAAACTTATCAAAGAAAACTAGATAGAACTTTGTTGGTGGTTTTATGCTAAAAGTTGCTGACACATATCCTTTAAAGGTCCTAATGAGCGTAATATGCCTGCATCAGCTTTTCTGCATAGGATTACTGGGACGGCGAGTTGTTACAGCCCAGTCTGGACATTGCTACTAACTAGGAAGAAAAGAGGCACATCTTCAACCAAATCACAATCTGAATTATTTTCTAGGTTCATAGAAGTTTTTCTTAAAACAAAAAGAGGTTCTATCCATTTTGCTTCCTATATTTAATGATATTTGCCTAACTGTAGCCATCAGGCCAGTGCTACAAGACAAGGCTTAGCTATTTGCGGGCTTTCTCTTCTACTGTGGAAATGCACACAGGGCAGATTCTTCCCACACTACACCTTTCTCATACTACTAGGACCTTCCCTTGGTCCACATCTCTACCCAACCCCTTATTTAGAGACTCAAAATTTCCTTAGGTAGATACCTGTGTTATCATCTGATTCTGGTTTAGCCAATGACTCCATTAGCTTAAAGATGAAACAGTCCTGCTTCATGTAAATTATCTTTTTCTGCTATTTAGAAGCTTATAAAAATGATCAATAAAATCATTGGGTTTCTTTCTACCTTGCTTAGAGCACCTAGTTAAGAAATAAACTAACATTCTGAGCTGAAACTTAAACCCTTTATGCATTCAGTGTTGTCTATTCCAGGCTAGTCACTGGCATTCACCATTACATTTTCCTCTACAATTAACAGACCTGTGTCTGTTACTTATGAACAATCCTAGATTTCTATCAAAAGGTTAAATTAAAAGAAACACTATAAAAATCATAAAGCAGAAACAACTTTTTTTTAAAAAGTCTCAAAGAGAATACCTAAATCTGTAAGGAAAAGGGAGAGGGGAGAACTAAACCTCGTAATGACAAGCCATCAGCTTCTGCCTTTAGAGTCCTGGCAGGAGCAAGGTGATGGCGCAAGTCAGGCAACCATCTCCAGTAGCAGCCTCTCTCTTCAGTGTCCTGGCAGATGAGACCCAGACAGTGTCTATATAAATCACACCCAGTCTATCTCTCTGTCTGTCAGCAATAAGCCCATGGTGTTCCTGTTTTTCATCATGCTGCCTTGCACCTGTGCTCCTCACTGCTTCTTACAAACTAATCTCCAGCCCCTGTTAGCACAACTGACAAAACAAACTCCTTGTGCGACAACTTTCCAATTGTCACCTCAGGATAAAATCTCCTACAGGAGAAAGGAAACTTCCTCTCTGTCTGGACAATGGTGCCCAGAAAGGCATTTTCCCAATACATGTCTATAATGACTTTGTGGTAATTCAGCATCTCTGTCAGGAAAGGAAAAAAATGATTGGTGCCCAAACCTTACAAATCTAAATGAGAGTTATTAGCAGATATTGTTTACAACTGACTGAAGCCTCAAGAAGGCTGACTTACAGGGGCAAGAAGAAGAGAGAGAAGTATGTTGGTATGTATGAAGGGAAAGAATTAAATAAATAAATGTTAAATAAATGG
Source organism: Gymnobelideus leadbeateri (assembly GCA_011680675.1). Lineage (NCBI taxonomy): Eukaryota > Metazoa > Chordata > Mammalia > Diprotodontia > Petauridae > Gymnobelideus > Gymnobelideus leadbeateri. The sequence continues at coordinate 85,746 of WOXC01003287.1, forward strand.
GGGAGGGGAGAGAGAGAGAGAAGAAGAAGAAGAGAGGAGGGGAGGGGAGAGAGAGGAGAGGAGAGAAGAGAAAGAGGGTCACTATTACAAGAAAAGTAGAAATATAGGACATTTTAAAACTTGGAAGGCTGAGCATGCCAAGAGTCATCATTTCCTCTTGACCAGGCTTGGGGGTCTATTCTGTGACAGACTCAGCATGCAGGTGTCAAAACAGCTCAGAGACTGCTAATATAGATCTGACCTGAAAATATCCAATGTCTATTGATTTAACTTGCATCAAAGAGGTTTCTCTGATGCTCTATAGCAAAAAGCACCCCTTCTCTCACTTACATACCCTAACCCCTCTCTCTGCCTTTCCCATCCTCACAAAACTAGATCAAGGTGGACCACAGCCACCTCTTCTATCATAGCCTAAAAAGCTATTAAAAACTGCACAAACTGAGTCTACCTTTAAAAATATCTTATTTTTCTTCTGGGAGAGGTTATGCATTTGGGAAACTGCATAAAGAGATATTCAGCATCATTTATTAAGTATCTACTATATGCCAAGCACTGGGCTAAGTACTAGGGATACAAAGGAAAATAAAAATGAAGTTGCTGCCTTCAAGGACCTCACATTCTATTGGAGGAGACAACATGCAAATGACTATATACATACAAGATATTATTCAATTTAAATGCAAATCTCAGAGAGAGGGCAATGGGGAGGGGACCAGAAAAGGCCATTTGCATAACATAGAATTTGACCTAAGTCTTAAAGGAAGTCTCGAAAGCCTAGAGGTTGAGGAGAGGAGGGGAAGCATTGCAATCATGTGGGCCAGCCAATGAAAATACAGTGATAGGGACAGCTACATAGCACAGTGAATAGAGCACCAGCCTTGGAGTCAGGAGGACCTGAGTTCAAATGTGACATCAGACACTTGACTGTGTGATCTTGGGCAAGTCACTTAACTATGATTGCCTGGCTTCAAAAAAATAATTTAATTTAAAAAAAAACACACTAAGTTGAAAGATTAAGTGTTGAGTGTGAAGACCAGCAAAAAAGGCCAGTAGTGCATCTGGATCATAGAGTCTCTGTGAGGGGAGTAAAGCATAAGAAGAATAAAAGGGTTTGAAGGGGGCCAGACTGTGAGGGGTTATAAAAGCCAAAGAGAAATTTATATTTGATCCTGAAGATAATAATGAGTCACTGATTTGGGGGCATTGGGATAGTTTGGAGTGGAAAGACTTGAGACAGGGAGACCAAAAAAATAGACTTTTGTCCAGGTTTGAGGTGATGAAGGCCAGGGCCAGGGCAGAGGCTGTGTGAGTGAAGAGAAGAGAATAAATACAAGAGATCTTGTACTTAGAAACTGTATTTATGAAGTCAGCATGAATAAGAAGTTGAAGATTTGGGGAGGCTAGGTGGCACAGTGAGTAAGAGCGCTGGCCCCAGAGTTGGGATGACCCAGGATCGGTCCCAGCCTTAGAAAATGATCACCCATACATAAATATTGACTGGCTGTGTAACCTTGAGCAAGTTACTTAACCCCAATTGCTTTTAAAAAAAAAAATTGAAGATGACACATCCTGGAGGGATGATGGTATCTTTAATAGCAATAGGAAAATTGGGAAGACAGAAGGTTTGGGAGAAAGATGAGTTCTGTTTGTTCTGATTGAGTTTAAGAAGTCTAGAGGCCATCCAGTTCAAGTAGTTAGTTGGTGAGGCTATATAATCCATATCAGTTATATTTTGCAGGAATGAATGTGGAAGTTGGAGTTGGAGTATGGGAAGAAATGTATGAATGGAGGAGATAGAGAAATACTGGGGTTTGTTTCTAAGTTGTACTAACTACCAGAGTGAGATTTCTAGTTAGAGGTTCAAGAAGCCAAGTATGAAGAGAAATGATAATTTTTTGGAGGAAGAAAAGGAACAATCTTGGGACAAGATATCCATTTCTAGTATCTATGAGACCGTTAGCCATGGGGGTAAGAAGTGAAGCAGCTACCATTTCAGCCTTTTGCTCTGAGGGCCCAGTCTGATCTTGAAAGGGGAGATCATATTTCTAAAGCTGCTAGGGAAGCTCTGACCATCAAAAAAAAAAAAAGGAGTGGGGGAGGAGGAGGCAGAAATCAGGTTATGTATTCTGTTAATCCCTGGCTCCCTAGATGACTGACAGCTCACTCAGCTATTTACCAGCACCAATGGGTAGGTTACACTGGAATAGTCCCATCTCTATTGTTTGTCAGTGGTGTTCCATTATCTTTCCTGTTCTAAGACCGTGAAAGGTGAAAAAATAAAGTCTTATCTATCTCCTCTGTTTTCAGATGTAGTTTTTGTAATCTATGAAAATTGGGATTGGTTGAGGGAGAGAAAAGAGGAAGAAGAGAGGAAGGGAGGCGTCTGATTTTTGCATAGTTAACCCTGCCTGTTTGTTGGGCTTGTTCTCATAAAGATAATGGCTCAATTGGCTGGACTTGGCAAAATATTTGTCCATAAATTTCCCAGAAAACATGGGTTTATTCCTCTATACAGGTGGCAATTGACTCATAGGGCAAAACAAAAACCAAAGATGCCAGTAAGCTTGTTTATGGCCTGAATTTCTGATTTAACTCTTAACTCTCTGTAGCCAGTCCCTAGACTCTAAAGAATACTATAGTTTCAGTAAACAGATTAGCATTCTCTCAGCCTTTTTTGTTTAGTAATTTATATATCTGTCTCAATATCTATTAAGTAGGCTAGAAGGCAATTATCAGTGGCTAGAATAGACCCCAAAAGAACCCAGTAATGGACATGGTTAAGAAAAGAATAACATGAATGAAATGTACCAAGGAGGTAAGGTAGCACAGTGGAGAGAGTACCCAGCCTGAAGTGAGGAAGACTCATCTTCCTGAGTTCAAATACAGCCTCAGACATTCAAATCCACTCAGACACCCAGAGCAGTGTAAGCCTGGGAAAATCACTTAACCTTGTTTGCATCAGTTCTTCATTTGTAAAACGAGCTAGAGAAGGAAATCGCAAACTACTATCTTTACCAAGAAAACCCCAAATGGGGTAACGGCATCAGACATGACTGAAACACCTGGACAAACCAAGGAGAAAGCAAAGTAACAACATTTACCAAATCCAAGAGGTCTTTCACAGTATAGGATGAGGAATGTGTGTAGGAATTGCTAAGCGGTTCAGACTTCAGTTTTCAGGCCAAGGTAAAGGAACCGTGAAAGGACTCACCAGCATTAAAAAGGAGACTATGAGAGCATACAACATTGACGAAAGAAGCTCATTTGCTCAAGGAATGCTGAGAGTGATCTGCTTTTCATTCTCAGTTTCTGCACAAAGGACTATTGAGCTTGAGCTCACACTGACATTATAGCATTAATTCTTCAGTTGGTTAATCTCTTCTAAGAGAGGGTTCACTATAGATAAAAATGCAACCCATGAAGTCCCTACATTACATGGTAACCAATGAAAAATGAAAATACTGAGTCCCTACAGTGGTGACCTATTTATTTTTCAATTAAAGAAAAATGATTCCTTCTTGAAATCTCTGCACAATGGCTCAGAATTTTAGATGATACCAGTAAATACTATTCATGCCAGAAGAAATGATCATCCTAACTCTTCCCCTCATTTTCAGTGCCCCTGCTTCACTCTCCTACCAAAGTAGGCATTTTGTATGTTTATAATAGCATTTTTAATTAACTTTTTTCTATTAACAAAAATCCATCCTTTCTCCCTCCCATCTCTCCCCACCTCCCTATTGAAAAAGAAAAAGAAAACCCTTGTAACAAATATGAGTAGCCAAGTAAATAAAGTTCTCTCACTGGTCATATCCAAAAAATATATTTTAATCTCTGCCCTGAATCTTATCATCACTTCCCTATTCAGTCTATTCCAGTGACTCCCTATTTTCTCTTGGATCAAACATAAAAACCTCAGTTTGGAACCTATTTGTTCAGCCTTACTTTATATTACTACTCTTCTATTCCACTGACATTCCCCAATGTCTGGATTATACTCTTGCCTCACCTTTGCCCCATAGAATCCCTCTCTTCCTTCAAGATTAGACTCACACCCCCCCTATATAAAACTTTTCTTGACTCTCCCTAGTAGTTAATGCCCTCCTCAACCAACTTGTAGTTATTTTGCATTTATTCTTATTTATTTTCTTTTTTTAATTTATTTTGGATAAATTGATATTAATCATGCTATTTATTTTGGATATACCTCTATCCAGGTACCTCCTGTCTACCCCCAATAGAATGAAAAGTCCTTAAGATTAGAGTGTTTCATTCTTCGTAGTTCCAGTGCCTGGCATATAACAATCACTTAATAATTATTCTGTTGAGTAGCTATAGGCCTTCATAACAAGTCTTTTCTCAAAGATTATCATGTAGCTAATCTGGAACTTCTTTTGAATTCCTAAATACTTAAAGTCTTTTTCCAGCCTCTAGTCCCTTTAATTCACCTTCACTACAGTGATCAACAAGATAATGTGCTACTTAAATGGTAAAATTATTTAAAATATTTATAGTGTTTGAATTTTGGGGAAATTTCCTTTGAGCTAAGACTGGTTAATTTATGAATGGAAACTTAAATCATATCATTTCCTTTAGCAATTTTAAAAGGAAGAGGGAGAAACACTTAACTGAATATGGGATTTTTTTTTTACAAAGGAAATTTATACGGAGCAATGATCTATGGGGTATTCAGTCCAGTTTCCTGCCAGTGCAGTATTGCTTCCTGTAATAAACACTCAGAGGCTGGGTTCAGGCTATTTTTAAATATGATGCAGTTGCCATCAAAAGCTAAAGAAAAAGTCCATTTTTATCCTGGAAAATACATTTCAATATAGCCCAGTCATTCCTTAATATAAACCATCTCTGCTAATCTACTTCTTCCTTTTTTTTTCTTTGAGTTTTATTGATGCCTTTTGTTTCTGATACCTCGGTCATTTTTAATTGTTTGGTTAGTGCTCATCTTTTTTCCACTGCCATCATTTTCCAGTGATCCTCCTTCTCTTATTCCCACCACCACTAGAACCTTTTCTTGTGACAAATAAGTACAGTCAGGCAAAACAAGTCAACATGTGGCATGTCTAGAAATGTAGGCTTTGTTTTTCACCAATCTACTTCCAAGCAGATTTTCTGATAGGAAAAGTGTGAAAAGTGTATATGAGTCCATGTTGTCTTCCAACTTACTGATTTTCTTTTAATACATCTCCTACAGCCTCTTTTAAAAATAGGACAAAAATGACTGTCCTTAAGTACAATCCACATTACTTCTCTATTCAAACTCCAGTGGCTCCCTATTGTATCTAGGATCAAATGTGAATTCCTCTGTTTAGCTTTTAAATCCCTTTGTAGCCCGACTTCAACTTTCTTTTCCAATTTCACTATATATTGCTCTCCTTTTTTGTATCCAGCAGTCCAGGCAAATTGGTCTTCTTGCCATTCTTCACACACAATACTCCATCTTCTGTCTCCATGTTTTTGTACCAGATGTCCCCCTGACTATAATGAACTCCTTGATCACTTCCACCTGTTAGATTCCATGGTTTCTTTCAAAACTCATCTCTGAAGCCTTTCATAATTCCCCCAGGTATCCACCATCCACCTCAAAAAAAAAAAAAAACTTAAACTTATATTTTAGTTATAATGGTATGGCGGGGAAGGGGATGAACCCTATCTCAATTAATGTAAACACATAAGACCCAGAATGTAGTCAGCTAAGGAAGGGAGTTTTATTCCATACCTCAGCTGTTATAGTCATAAAATTAATCAATCAAGAAGATTAGAATGTAATTATAAGGTATAAAGTAGGTTTTGAGCTAATTTTCTACAATCCCACAACAAATGTCTGAATAGGTCCTTTATCAGCTCTAGAAGATTATAGGATTTTGGCTACTGGATGAAGGCAGATGGCCTTATTCGGAAGCATCTTGCTATTAGTTGAGATAATCAATCATGTTCCTTGTTCCCATCAAGTTAGTTTGGAAGTTCACTATTCTAGCAGGAAAGGGCTCTCTCTCTCTCTCTCTCTCTCTCTCTCTCTCTCTCTCTCTCTCTCTCTCTCTCGCTCTCTCTCTCTCTGTTTTTTCTCTACACACACACACACACACACACACACACACACACACACACACAACACTGGTCACATCCTTGGGGAGACTACACCAATAGGACGTAATATATTCAGCACAAAGGACAGACACATGTGGAAAGACAGTCACTTAAAGAAGAAGGTAGCTTCAGGAATTTGACCCTTCATAGTAGAGAGAAGTCTTGGTTATGGACTAAAGAAAGGTCCAGATTTTAGAAACCCAGCTAAGTAGCCCACTCAGCAAAAAGCTGAACCCCAGGCCCTGATATAGGAGGAGCTATGATTTACTCCTTTGCCACATGTGTTCCTTTGTACTTGAAGTTTGAATCCACTTTTCCCATATACCTATGTATATTTGTGGGGAAAGTGTACCACAGATGGGGGAGGGGATATTTTATACCAGCTGTTCTTATTCTACCATTTTAGTCAGTACGCTTACTAGAAGCTAATTGTGTCCACTGGCTCACTGTTAATAGAAAGCAGGCCAGTGGGAGCTCATGACCTATGCCAGGGAAATGCTGTTCAAAGGAGCCAGTTCAAACCAGCTCAAGAGAACCAATTATTAAATTTTCAATGTGAGCATTCATACCTCAGAATTCAGTGAATGCTACAAAGCAAGATTTGATTTATTTATTTTTTAATTTCCTAGACTTAAGAAAGTGATGGAAAAATAGGAAATAATGCAGATTAAACTTAAAAGTGTTGTTGGTAGTACATTGGTGGGGGTAGCTAGTTTTTAAACATTTACCAGAACACCCCAACCTATAGCAACAGGAATGATCACCCATAGAGTTCATTATAAAACCTGACCCCAGTTAACAACCCTCTTGTGGACCCAAATTATGACTGCAAGAGCAGATTGGGGAATAGCCCAGGAAGGTGGGGGTGAGAAGACAGGTAGCATGTGACTTCACTTAAGAAGGCTTCTGGAGGACTGACAATGACCTTGCTTTCTGTCAATCTTTAATCACCCATTTTTGATGCAATAGCAACCTCTTTCTCCTCTTTTCTGGCTGTGGAAGAGATTGATAATCCAAAGGATATACTCACAATCTTTGCTCCTTACAGGCAGCCATCAGAGTGAAATAAAGGACTGGTTTTGTAGCCTGCCCTTCTGCACCTCTGTTTCCATCTCTATCACTCTCATTGGTTAGATGTGTCTGTGTTGCTTAAATCTTCCTGTTTATTTAGGGATGGGAAACCTTTTGGGGCCTGTAATTTAGCCAGAGAAGGAAACTCTCTCTCCTAAAACAAGTCAGCATCTTCTCTGCAACTTACAGTCTTAGAGAATTGCCTAGAGCACTGGGAGGTTAAGTCATTTGCCCAAGGTCACACAGCTAATATCAGAGACAGGGCTTGAATTCTTTTCTTTCTCATTCCAAGGTTATCCCTTCAAGCATTACACCATGAAATCTCTGTTTTTAGCTTATTGAAATTGGCCTCTTCAAGACCGATATTTCATTCTTTGGAGTCTTTTATTTTCCTTTCTCAGTTTTAAGGAAACTTTCTTGCCTCTTCTACTTGATTTCACAATTCTCTCAGGCACACTAGAGTTCAGATTGGGATAGGGAACCTGCAGCCTCGAGCCCACATGTGACCCTCTAGGTCCTCAAGCACTGTCCTTTGGCTGAATCCAAACTTCACAGAACAAATTCCCTTAATAAAAAGATTTGTTGGGGGCAACTAGGTGGCAGAGTGAATAGAGCACCAGCCCTGGAGTCAGGAGGACCTGAGTTCAAATCCAGCCTCAGACACTTAACACTTACTAGCTGTGTGACCTTGGGCAAGTCCAAGTCACTTAACCCCAATTGCCCTACCTTCTCCCCTATAAAAAGCAAAAAAAAAAAAAATGAAAAAACAAAAAATAAAAGGATTTGTTCTGTAAAACTTGGATTCAGTCAAAGGCTGCACCTGAGGACTAGAAGGTCACATATGGCCTCAAGGCTGTAGATTCCCCTCCGGTTTAGATCAGTCATGTCCATTGGGAAAAGATATAGGTAAATAAGTAACACATCTAAATTATTCTGAGATGCCCTCTAGTTTGTAGAGTAATTTTAATGTAATACCTACTATTAGATAGGGCATGTAGATGTCAGCTATTATGTTAGTAGTAATAAATACTAACAAAGTCACTAATATATGGTTATCAAAGAGTTTGAGTCTATGTTTGAAAGGAAGATGAACTTAATAGAAGTTTGCACAATCATAGCTGAAGGGGTTGGCAATCTCTATAATAATATGTCATATGAGTTTAGAAAGGGCTGTGTGTTCATTACTTTGACTTGCTCATCTATAACCTGAAAGCAAAATGGGCAATTTAAGCAGCTTCTTCTGCACCAAGATCACCAGAGCACAGGCAGCTATTATTCTTTCAAAACACAGAATATCTCCAGGATGATAAGAATATGGATATGGATAGATGCTACATCAGAGCATTTCCATAGCACCAAGAGAATTGTTTTCCCTTAAAGATCACCAGCTGAGAAAGTACAGAATAGTCCTTTCATAGGGAGATGGAATTTCCTTCAATTTCACCATCATGATAGAAATAGACACAAATAACCATTTGTCTAATATCAAGTTAAGATGACTTCACCCTGTTTCTAGTACTGGAAACCATGACTACCCTGAAGTCATTACTACAATAAAGAAAATATAGATATAGATAAGGATATAGATAAAGAAAATATAGATAATAACCTATATAATTTGAATTATTTAAAGAATCAGTCTCAGCAATATTTCTATGAAAACCTGGAGAACAGACATCATATTTGCAAAAAATTAAATTCAAAATTACTTCAATAGGCTGACTGAACCTAAACAAACATGAAATTTAACAGAACTTAAGATAAATGTTGCACTGAAATTTAAAAATTAAATTGCACAGATACAGAAGAGGGGAGACCTGGTTTGAGAGTATTTCATGTGAATAAAACCAGGGAAGAGGTAGCAGATGTGATAGATAAGTGATAGACAATTAGCCTCTTTCCTTCTAGCATTACTGGGACAAAGGGATTACTGCCCTTCAGGGTCAAATGTGTGCCCAGAAATGAAGTGAGGAAGAGTTCAAGTCAGCTGTACACATGCTCCCAAAGAGTATACTCTAGTCAGAGTAGATTGTGGGGATGAGGAACCCAATTACTCCCATTATACTCAGTTAATTAACTGGGGTGCATTTGATACATTTGAATCACATTTCCCAAGTTCTTAAACTTACTCTGGGGAGATGGACAAATGTGCCAAATATGCCTTTGATCTACATTTGCCATGGTGGCTTTCTAAATCAGCAGCATTTATCAAGCCTAAAGAATCTCCATCTCCTCACGTGCTAGGTCTTTATGCTTTGTGACTAGGAAACTTCATCAACAATTTGAGCCTTTGTCATCTGGATCAATTAAATCTCAAGGATGACTTTATTGCTTTTTAGGAGAAAAATTAGCCTAGCCTCAAGGGGAGGGAAGAGAATTTGCCTAACATATACTGCTCCTTGCTATCAAGATCCTAAAGGTTTTCTGTGGAACATACACCACCAAAATAAATCTAGTGATATTATTAGACAACCCTGACCTTAGAGATATGAGAAGCCTGGTAAGGGCAATCCTGGGAGCAGAGCCTCTTTAAGGTAAAAAAAATGCAACAAACTATGTAAGAGTGCCTGAAGGAGTGACACAATCCAGAGGTTAACAAAGAGCAGAAATCCCAGGTTTCTCCTCACTGCTTTAGACAGTCCCAGATATTAATGATCTGGGACATTAATGGTGGGTGGGTGATGCCAAATCTTTGAAGTTCACAGAGGGTCTCCTAATGTAAGGGAGTAATGAAGAACAGGAACACTACTGGGAACATCAGAGCCACAGTATGATTATACTACTGAGACATTCAAAAATCATCATTATGGGTCAGAGCCATCTGTACTAGGTATCATTTATGCATGCAGTTTATCAAAGAGGCTGAGTGCATACCAAAACTCACCCACCAACCACTCAATCTCTCCTGGACCACCAGCCATCATCAGCCCCTTACTATGATTCTTAGGGGAAATGGAGAAGGGTAGGGAAGGAAGAGGAAATTAAATATTAAAAAGTATCTACTGGAGAATTGCCCCTTTCTTCTATCTTCTATGTAGACTAGGTAAGTAATTTCACCTCTGCCCAATATCCAATAAATACGTCTTCAGAAAATAAAGGTACCTCCCAACAGTTATACCTCCTTAGTTCCCAAGCCCTCCCTTATTGACCATTGACCATGGGGTATTCTACCATTGTAGAGGAGACATAGTTTCAGATAATAGTAAAGAAAGGGCTATGGGGAAACTTTCTGTGCTGCTGCCTCTGCCAGTGCTAGTACCAGTGTTACTGCTCTGTCAGGGTCTCAATATTGCCTCTGGCCATACAGAAAGCCCAGAATGCTGTCATGGATAATCCAACTGTCCCATCTACCAGTCCCTGCTGCAACATCTACTGCCAGTGGCTGACAATAGTGTCACTGCCCTGGCTGTTCCACCTCATTGATGGGGTCAGGAAATTTTGTACAAATGTTGTGACTTTGTTAATGTGCATGAATGTTATTGTGGCTTTGTTAAGCCTTGTCTTCCCAGGAACAGAGACTGTGAAGGATTTGGGGTGGACTGAACACTGTGAGCCTCATTGTGGAGCAGGAACTGCACAGAGAGCTGGACAAGGAGCTGGGAGCTGTCTGCCTTTGAACTCAGGTAGCAGTTGGTTAGATTCAGGCGGGAGCTGGGACCATGGAAAAGGAACCATGGAAGCTGAAAGCCTGCCCCAAGTCAAGCTAAAAAGACCTTTCCATGGGTACAGAGTAGTGACTGATGAAATTGTCTGAGTAGTGACTGATAAAATAGGATAATGAGTAGTGACTAATGAAACTGTAATTTACTTGTGACCTAGAGGTAGATGGCTTTTCTACTTTCCACTATCCCTTAAGAGGGTACTGAGTAGTGACCGCTGAAGTTGTAACTTAATTGTAGCCCAGGATGGAAAACTTTGACTTTTGTACAAGCCTCCTTAAGGATGATTGAATGATTGAGTTACTAAATGATTGAGTTAGTAAATAATTATACTTTGTTGAATGCCCGAGGGCTGCTCAGTATCCAGCACTAAGCATGATCAGGGATATGAAAAAGAAATGACCAGACCATGTGGGTAGTTCAAGGAAGAACCATGAGCTCCATTTATTGATTCTTAGTACAAGGTTTTTATAGAGCAAATGAGACAAAGGAATAGGACTTAAGTATCCTTATTATTACCTGTCTGTTATATCCTGGAAGTAGCACAGAATAGATAATTTGATAAGGCTTTGTTATCTAGACATCAAAAAGTCTTAGAAAAAGTCAGTTAACTCCTTTCATATGCAGTCACGTTATAAAGGATGCCCTCGAGAGGTGGCTTCAAGGTCGAAGCCAAAGCCATGATCATCAAGGACATTTGCATAGAAGCCGACCACCTAAGAATCAAATATTTTGGCTTTGGACAACTAAAATCTTGGGGTAGAGCTTTTTGGTCTCAGAACTCTAACAACATAACCCATATCAAAAGATTCAAGGAGAAAGCTTAATAAAGAGCCATGTCACAAAGAGCCTTCTATAGGGAACATAGTCTGAGTCCTGAATCAAGCCTCTTTGGCTCCCCACAATTGAAAACTACGTGACCACTTTGGTGAAAACTATGTGGGCATTTTAGTGATAAGTTGTTGAGTTGTGACATGGTAAATGCTGTATTTTGATTTTCTGTGATAAATTGTAACACTGTGAATGCTGTACCTTGATTTTCTGTGAATGTTGTGCTCTGATTTGTTATTGAATAAATAGAGACTTTGCTATGCTATGAAATGAGAACCTTGAAAGCTATTCACAGCAGCAGTCCTCTGGAAAGCTTCTCGTGCTTGGCTTTACATTATGGCTTAGCCAACTCCAAGGGATTCTGGCCAGCCATGCCAAGATTTGTGCTCTTCCTTTCTTTGCTGGTCATCCTCTCTGATACAGAGATAGCTGCTATAGCAAGTCAGCTCTGACTAAAGAATGAAGCAACTCCCAATCTCAGATTCACAGGGCTGCCTCCAAAACCAGTAATGTCTATCTCAGGACTGATGCTCACTTGCCTATGTTCAGGAAAAGAGATACAACATAGAAGAGGCAATCCAGTCAGTCTCAGGGTTGTTCAAGATGGTGCATGCACTTTACCTGCCATTTATATACAGTAACCATTTCTGACAGGGAGAGGAGAACAATGACAAAGGACTTCACTTGTGCTCACTCTTTGGAGGCCCTCACTTACCCCAGAGGGAGAGATATGTGCCATTTGCTCCAAAGAAAGAGTGGAAACTGTCTCTCCTTTTAAATTGATGGAGCCTTCCCAAGCTCAGCAAGTCAAATGAAATGTTCTTGGCTCATTTGTCCCTATCCTCAATTCTGGAAAACTGTGATAGAAACAACATCCTAGCTCCATCCAACAGTGGTTCGTTTGGTTTCCCCTTAAAACTCATTGAAAAAATATCTTCCTGGTTTAATTAACTAAGGTGATATGATTTAACTCACCCCATTGGGCTATTGATGTTGCTTCTTGGTTACATAAGTACAGAAGGCCACAAAGAGCCCCATCTCCCTCTCAAAGGTTTCTGACAAAGTACAAACAGCATGATCAACACCAGGAAGCTCTGCTTAGCTGAATCAATATGGTTTCTTTGCTGTATGTTCTTGCCTAATAACCTTCCTCTACTATGGCTAAATAAAACTCCTTTTGTTAGACTGATAGACAAACTATGAGTGACTCATTTCATTCTAATATCAAATCTAAACAACTAGGAGACAGACTTTATTCATTCCTATCCTACAATAAAAGCTCCCTGGTAACCTGGTGCAATTCAAGCATTATTCTTTCAAGTGCCTTCCCCATTGCTTTATGATGAAGCATTTCAACAGAGTTCACATGACAGACTCCTTAAAGACCTCCAAAATGCCACATAAAGAGTTTCAGGTGATCCATTTAGCACCATTCTTATATAATCCCCAAATTAATGATCTTCTGGGAGGGTCCATGACTACCACAGCTGAATGACCTGGAGACCACGGTCACCCCCAAACATAACTGTGCAAATTCATAACTGTTTCTAGTTACTGAATGCCCAAAGGTAGTTTGTTTCCGAAGCCCATCATGTCCATGAAGCCCCTATTTTTCCTATTCAGAGTAGATAGGCAGAAACATGGTGGCCACAAGGTGAAAGCCTCCTATAACAGGGAATCTAATCACTTAAGGCTTCCCTTCCTCCACATTGTCCTTCCTCTACTTCAATCACAAAGTCAGCCAATCCCTCCAGCTATTCCAAATGTTCCTGGCCAGACCTAACTCAAACTGGGCCAATGGTTCAAGTTAAGGATTGGAACAAAATGAAACACTTATAAACCACTTTACATTTAACAAAAGAAGGTTTATTTAATGGCATGGAAAGGATATTCCACAAAGATGTGATGTATTAATACATTTGGGTTCATGTAAATTAATTCACATTTATTAAGAATCTACTATGTGGCAGGCATTGTTCTAAGTGCTAGGGATACAAAGAAAGGCAAAAAGTAAAAAGAAAATAAAAAGTGGGCAGGCTAGGTGGTATAGGGAATCTCTAGAGCACTGATCCTGGAGTCAGGAGGACCTGAGTTCAAATTCGACCTCAGACACTTAACATTTACTAGCCGTGTGGCCTTGGGCAAGTCACTTAACTCCAGTTGCCCTACCTTTCCTCCTCCAAAAAGCAAAAAAAATAAAATAAATAAATAAAAATAAGGGGCGGCTAGGTGGCGCAGTGAGTAGAGCGCTGGCCCTGGAGTCAGAAGGACCTGAGTTCGGATCCGGCCTCAGACACTTAACGCACACACAAAAACCTAACCGTGTGACCTTGGGCAAGTTACTTAACCCCAATTGCCCTCCAAAAAGCAAAAAAAATAAAAAAAAAACAATCACTGCTCTCACAGTCCAATGGGGAAACAACATGTAAATAATTGTGTGCAAATTAGAGATAATCAATAGAGGAAAAACACTAGCATAAAGGGGAATTAAGAAAGTCTTCTTGTAGAAGGTGGGATTTTAACTGAGACTTGAAGGAAGAAAGGAGGGAGATAAATGAGAGAGAATTCCATGCACAAGAGAAAACTAATGAAAATGCCAAGAATTAGAAGATGTAGGGTCTTTTGTGAGGAACAGCAAGAAAGTCAGTGTCACTACATTGCAGAGTACTTTAATGGGAATAAAGTATAAGACTGAAAAGGTAGGAAGGTGACAGTTTATGAAGGGTTTTAAATGCTAAACAAAGGATTTTATATTTGATCATAGCAACAATAAGGAGCAGTTTATTGGTTACAAAGGTGACATGGTCAGACATGGACTTAAGAGTATTAATTTGACAGCTGAGAGGGAAGAGACTTGAGGCAAATTGAGCATTTATTAAGCACCTACCATGTGTCAGGCACTGTGATAATCACTAGGGATACAAAGAAAGGCAAAAAACAGCCTCTGTTCTCAAGGGGCTCACAGTCTAATGGGATCCAATAAAAGGGGAGTAAAATGGAAGAAGCCTGGAAAGGGAGGGAGGGGGGCAATTTGTAAAGAAGCTCAACAGAATATTTTATACTTGATGCTCGATGTTGGGGATTTATTGTGGGGGGGGGGGGGAGCAGGGAGTGACATGGTCAGACTTCCGTTTCAGGAAGATCATTTTGACAACAGCGTGAGGAATAGACTATGGTGGGGAGAAACTTGAGGCAGAAAGATATCACGACACTGGAATAGTCCGAACATGAGATGGAGAGGGCCTGGCCCAGGGTGCCAGCTTCGTATTCAGAGAGAAAGAGACCTCTGTGAGAGATTCTGAAAGTAGCAATAATAAAACACAAGAGATGGGATACGTCGAGTGAGTGAGGAATCCAGGATGTCACCGAGGTTGCAAACCTGGGAGAATGGGGATGTGAAAATTGGGAAGAGGAGAAGGGGAATTTAATGAGTACTCTTTGGGTTTGAGAAATCTTAAAGACTTCTAGTTTGACCTGTCTCACAGGCACTTGACGATGTGACACTAGGGGTCAGGGCTAGAAAAATACATCTGAGCTCATCTACATAGAAATGATCATTTAATCCATGGGAGCTGACACCTTACCAAGGCAACTTTTGAGAACTATAGCAAAAGGACTTACAAGACGTGGGAGTTTTTGTCACATGGACTCTCTGTACTTGAGCCCACTTTCCTCTGGATTCTATTTACTGGAAGGAGAATCTGTCACAGACTTTTAAATTAACTAGATTGTAATTCCAGAAAGTGTTATAGAGTCAATTTGCAGATAATGTCAGTTCCTGGAGGGCAGAGAACTTGATTTTTTTTTTAATCTGCAACCCATAATAATATAGTAGGCACTCTACTAGGTGCTGGGAATACAAACCTCTGAATCCTTATCTGCTCATCCCCATATTCAAACAGTTGCCCAATCCTGTCTCCAAAGGACAGCACCTTCCTAATTCAGGTTCTTATTACTCCTCACTTGGACTGTGGTAACTGCCTCCTAATTGTTCCAGTTTACAGTCTCTCCCCTTCCCAATCCATCCTCCATACAAACTTCAAAATAATTTTCCTAAGGCACAGGTGTGACCATGTCAATTCCAATGCAGAAAATTTTTCAAAAGCTCCTCATTGTCTTTAGGATCTAATTCAAATTCCTCGGTCTTGTATTTAAAGCCCTCCACATTTTAGCTCTAGGCTAGTTTACTAATCTGGATTGGTTTGGGGTTTATTACTATTAGTATTATTTCCCTACTTTCCCCGCTATGTTTCATATGAACTGGCCCATTAGATCTCCCATTTTGTAACTCCATGTCTTCACACAGGCTGATCCCCATGCTGGGAATACATTCTTTCCTAATATCAACCCCTGAGAATTCTTATCTTATTTCAAGGCTCAGCTCAGGCTTTATGAAGCCTAATTCCCCAAATTATTAGTACTTTGTCGGCTTCACATTTGCTTTGTATTTACTTATCTGTAAACATGTTGTATCTCTCAGTAGGATGTAATAATAATTATGATAATAGCATTTATATAGTACCCCATGGCTTACAAAGTACTTTACATGTGCTAACTCATTTTATTGAGAATATAAACTCCTTGAGGGCAAAGATTATTTAATTTTTCTCTTTGTAACCAGCATCTAAGCAAGTATTTTGCATAGAGTAGTCACCTAATAAACATCTACTGAATTTAATGAAATTGAACAAGCGTTATGACTGCTGCTTTTATTTTTTTATTTTTTTTTATTTTTTATGACTGCTGTTTTTAATAACAGAGAGAGATTTAGCCATGGAAACATAAAGGAAGCCCACATTGTAAGTAGGGCTTATAGGAAGCTCCATGGATTATTAGTGCTATTTGTGAGAGAGAATCACTTGAACAGGAGGATCAAGAAAAATCACTTGAACTTATCTAGCTTGTTTCTACAAGATGTTTAAATGTTCAGAAGTCCACATGAGCTAATCACCTCAGACATCAGCACAGCACCACTGTAAATTGTGTGGGGGAAGCAAGTATTATATGATAGTCACATTTTTCAAATTAGGAAAATGAAGCATAGGGCAATACATTCAGAATGTATTGGGGCTGTATAACATCTTTTACAAGGCTTTGGAGAAGTATAAAGGACCAGTCAGATTTTGTTGACTGGTTTAGATTATTCTCTTCTAGTAGAGGTACTTCAGGAAGCCAGGTGGCACAATGGATAGAGCTCCTGGCCTGGAGTTAGGAAAACTCTTCTTCTTAAGTTCAAATTTGACCTCAGACATTTCCTAGTTGCATGACCCTGGGCAAGTCACTTAAACCGGTTTGCCTCAGTTTCCTTATCTGTAAAATGGGTTGGAAAAAGAAATGGCAAAATGCTTTAATATCATTGCCAAGAAAACCCCAAATGGGGTCATGAGGAGTCAGACATTATAAAATGACTAAACAGCAAAGAGGTACTTCTCCTATTCCCCATCCCACCCCTGAGGTGTCAATGTATTGTTAGGGGAGAAAGAGAAAGAGAAAGAGAAAGAGAAGGAAGGAAGGAAGGAAGGAAGGAAGGAAGGAAGGAAGGAAGGAAGGAAGGAAGGAAGGAAGTTGCAGCAAGAATACAATATAGAAAATAAATTGAATTCCACAATGAGCAAGGTCATGATGGAAAAACTAATAGAAATGACTAACCTATTCACCAACAACTCACAGGTTATCCTTTTGAGTTAGATTTATCTTCTGTTACTAGCAGGAACTTTTCATCTTTATGGCCCCTAACTGTTGTTTTGGTATTTTTTATAAATTTTGTGGCTTTTATATGAAATATAAATATAAGACAGCATATTTGTCCTTAATGAATGCAAACGACTTACACATTGATATCAAAAGATCTTTATTTCTGTGGGTTTATTTTATATATCTGCACATTTTAAAGGTGATTTTTTTTTATATACAATACATAACAGCTGTCCTCAAACCCACACAGTATATTGTTCATGCACTGCTTTATAATTCATTTCCCTTCATTTGACACTACACCTCCAACAGTATAGTTGTTAAGGAGTTAGAGCATTAGTGTTAAAATTGTTTACAGATTGTTATTTAGAGAAGAGAAATAAAAAGATAAAGGGAAACTCTTAAAGAAAGAGCTCCTAGCACTGGCTTTTCAAATGACACATGTGCATCCTGAGCTCTTTTGAGGAGAATGCAGAAACAAAAGCTTAGAAGTTGTTGTTGTTTTTATCTTTTCCCTTTTCTTTATTCCTGGCTTTAAGAAAACAGATCTCTCTTTCTTTAGAATCTAATTCCCCACCTCTTGGATATTGGGGTTAGAATCTCCTGTATTCCAGTTTGTAAAATCTTTGTAACAGAAACAATTCCTTCATGGACTCTGCAAAATGTTAGTTAAAAAAACATCAGAGACCACAGTTGTCAAAATGCCTGCAGATTTTGGCCCCTGGGAAATTCAAGTTTCAGCACCAATTTTCAACAAAGAGGTTATTCAGGTCCACTGAGATGAGGTTGAACATTTGATGAATCATAAAAACATTAAATCTTAATCATGAATTTGGCCCTGACAAAAAGAATTAGCGTATACCTTGTTACTCAGCTCATAGGTCAGGCATGATGACTAAACTAGGTTCTCAGACACCATCCTTCACTGACTAGAACTTCTCTGACTAGAACTCAGCTTTTTTTATCCCTATGACCATATAGCACAGTGCCTGACTCATAGTAGGCATGTTATACATGTTTGATGAATGAATGAATAAACAACTTTAAATTAGATTAGCCAAGGTAAAGCAACATCTCTCAACCCACAATAAGGACAATCTGGTATCTAAACACTTTCAAATGTTCTATATTTTTAGTTTTTATTTTTATTCTATATTTTTAAAATATTCTATATATTGTTGAGTCAAGAAAAAAACTAAATATGCAACTCTTGTGGACCTTTTAATTACTTTGTAGGAAAATTTTTCTGGAATTTGATAATGCTATTGAAAATGAATATAAATCAAGCATGGTAGTGGACAGTTAGGTGGTGTAGGGGATAGACCAGCCATTTTGGAGTCAGGAAGACCCAAGTTCAAATCCAGCCTCAGATACTTACTAGCTATGTGAACCTAAGCAAGTGGTTTAATCCCATTTGCCTCAGTTTTCTCATCTGTAAAATGAGCTGGAGAAAGAAATGGCAAACCACTCCAATACCTTTGCCAAGAAAACTCCAAATGGGATCAGGAAGAGTCAGACACAACTGAACAGACTGAACAACAAAAACAATCATGGTAGTACATGGCTGCAGTCTCTGCTACAGGGGACATCTTGACTTTGGGAGTTTTGAACTACAGCAAAGCTGAAGTCAATGAAGTATCCAAATTAAGTCCAGCAGCAATCTGATGAATACCCAGAAGCAGAGGACCAATAGGCTTCACCAGATGGACAAGAGGTCCATGACCCCAAAAAAGGTTAAGAATTCCCATAAAAGTAGAATTATATGGAGAAGGGGAGATAATCTTGAAGGCAGAAATATCAGGGTTCAGATTCTGCACTTGACACATGTATGTCTTAGGGGAAATCACATGACTTCTCAGGGCACCTCTGTAACTTTCTAAGACTATAAACTTCAAAGGATTTACTACTCTGCATTGATGGAGGGAGTTGTCATATTAGGAGTTCTTAGCACAGTGCCTGGTATACAGTGGTATACACTTACCTCACAGGTCTGAATGTATAGTCAACAAGCATTTAAGTGTCTATCATATGCCAGGCACTGTGCTACGAGTTGAGGTAGGAAGGAAGGAAGAAGGAAAAGAAAAGAAAAAAGGCACACAGGAGAAAAAAATAGTCTCTCTTCTCAAGGGGCTTCTAGGATAGTGGTAGAGACAACATGCAAATAACTAGGTACAAATAAGATATACACCAGATACATTGGAAATTCTCAACAGACACTAGCATTGAGGTGGATCAAAATAAGTTTTCTGTAGAAGTTGAAATTTTAGCCAAAACTTGAAGTAAAGGGAGTCAAGAGAGAAATGAGGAAGGAAAGAATTCCAGGCATGAGGGAAAACAGTAAAAATGCAGAGTCAGGAGATGGAGTGCCATGTGCAAGAAACAGCAAGAAGGCCAATAAAAACCCAAAACTTGTTCTATTGATATGGCAAAAGTAATCTAAATAGAGAGTCAGGAATTTTTTCTTTTTTTTCCTTTTTTAAAAATGTATTTTTAATTTATGGAATAAAATAAGCATTTCCATAACACAGTACAATAAAAAGATGATTGCACATGAAACTGCAAATCTACTATGCACAATTTGCTATTCCTTTCAAATATACAACAAAATTATCATGTAATTTTTTTTTAATTTTTAAAACAGTTTAAGGGAATTACAAAAAGAGGTTTTTATAATTAAAAAGCACAGTAGTAGAAGTCAGTAGTTCTAAACTTGAATGAAAGATCTGCAACTAAGCTGTATAACCTCGGGAAAGTCATTTAATCTTTTGGGAACTCAGTGTCCTCACTTATAAAATGAGAGTTCTAGGCACCACATTTTAGGAAGGACATTGAGAAGCTAAAGTGTGGCCAAAAGAAAATGATCAGTCTAGTGAGGGGACTAAATACCTATAGCATTGGAAGATAAATTGAAGTATGACCCATGACCTCCAGGGGCCCCCTCCTATAAAGGGCTTGGCTTCATACTCATGCATTCATCTTGAGGAAATCTGACTCTGAAAAGGAGAGGTCAGTCTTTTCTCTCTTCCTCTGGTTCATTATGCTCCCTCCCCATAATAACTCTGGAGAAATCTCTAAAACAATGCTTAGAAATAATTCATGCCTAGAGTTTCCCAAAAATGTAAGTAACAGGGCCTCCCCCAATCCCAGAAAAGGTTTTCAGTGCACAGTACAGATATCTTTTGGCAAGAGGAAGTTTGCTGTCCCTGCCCTTCTCTCTCTCTCTCTTTTTTAATCCTCATTACTTAACTACAATTTTTAGCATGCCATAGAAACTATGTAAAACATAAAGGATTTAAAATGTGTACAAAGAAATATAGAAAATATAAAACATGGGATGGCTAGGTGGTGCTGTGAATAGAGCACCCGCCCGGTAGTCAGGAGGACCTGAGTTCAAATTTGACCTCAGACACTTAACACTTACTAGTCATGTGACCTTGGGCAAGTCACTTAACCCCAACTGCCCTGCCTTCTCCCTTCCAAAAAGCAAAAGAATAAAAAATAACAAAAAAGAAAATAATAAAACATTCAATTAGTTCGTTACATTTATGTTGTTGTTATTTGTTGAATCATTTTTCAGTTGTGTCTGACCCTTCATGACTTCATTTGGGGTGATTTGCCATTTTCTTCTCCAATTCATTTTACAGATAAGTAACTGAGGCAAATAGGGTTAAGTGACTTGCCTAGGCTCACACCGCTAGTAAGTGTCTGAGGCTAGATTTGAACTCCTGAAGATGAGTCTTCCTGATTCCAAGCTGAGTGCTCTACCTGCTGTGCCTCCTAGCTACCCTTACACTTATTATTCTCCTCCCAAAGGTAAAAACACAGAGTGGAACTGTTGAACAAATGTTTCACATGCAGCTAATCTGGTCCACATCACATCTGATGGCAAGACAGAGCGTGGGTTGGGCTTTCTTTACTCCCTTATGTGGCAGTCTTCCTAATGATAATGATCTTTTCCTCCAAGCATCGTGTTTTTGTGGAAATCACCTCCAGATGGGCACCCAGCTCTAGACATTTTAAACTCTCAAATTCATGAGGTTCACTTGCCCCAAAAACATAGAAGTCACTTCTCAAAATTGCTAGTTGCTGTGTTGTGCTCAAGGAAGAAAACAGAAAGAAGGAGGCCAGGGACACAAGGTCATCTAGACAAGTACATGTCCTAACTGCCATGTGCCTGTATCTACCATGTGGGAATGAGGGTGGAAAAGGAAAACTCCTCCCTCACCTTGTTAAACATCGAAGGGAAAAGAAGCATGAACACTAAGAAAAAGCCCCAAAGAGAAGTGAATGGGATGAAAAGTGGAATTTCACTCTTTTAGACTTCCAAAAGGTGAGCTTTGCACTGGGTCCTAGCAACATTCAATAACCAATAATCTTCAATGCAGCACCAGTCAAGACAATCCAGTCACTGGGGACCATTACAGGAGTTGCAGCATCACCTTAACAAGGCATATGTTCTTTAGCAAGAAATCAGTGAACATGGCCCACAGAAAAGAGCTGAAAAATAAGTTCCAAAGAAATGACCTGAGACCAACAAACAAGAAGTTCTCCTGATTACAGTCCCTTCAGAAGGAGCCAGGAGTGTATAGCCTAGAGATGTTTTGACTTGGGGAATAGGGTGGATGGACCTCAATAGCTGTCTTCTGGTATTTAAAAGGAGTTGTGGAAGACTTGGATTTTATCTGTTTGTCTTTGGAGGATAGAATCAGGAGCAATGGGTAGAAGATTAGTCTCCCTAGAAAAAGCAACTTCCTAATAAATAAAAGCTTTCCAAAAGCAGAATGAGAAATAGTGGGTTTCCTATTACTAGAGGCCAGTCAGTCAACAAGCATTAATTAAGTGCTTACTATGTTCCAGGCATTAAGTGTTGGAAGTGCAAATACAAGCAAAAAGAGAAAGTCTCTGCCCTCAAGGACCTTACATTCTAATGTGAAAGACAAAACATAAAAGGCAGCTGAAAAGGTTCTGGGAGTGTGGAGAGGATGGAATGTACCTGACAACAGAGGAGGGCAGCCTGGTGGAAAATTAAGAGTTGGCTGGGCTGGGCACCCTTCTTAAATGGAGGTTCTGGAAGGAGCCCTACACTCTCCAACTAGAAGGAGGTACCCCAGGGGCAGAAGGTATTTATGAAGTGTGAGATCCAGAGCTGAAGTGATCTTCCAAGATAAAGAGCTTTCTGAGTCATGTTGAAGAGGCTAGAGGGGTACAACTTGGTGGGAAATAAAGAGATGCCAGGTCAAGAAACACTCCTTAAATGCAGGTCAAGTAGGGGCAGTTGTTTCATAGAGGCAATTTCCATTTAGGTACATGTTAGACTAGATGATCTAAGGTAGCTTTTGTCTCCAGTAATCTATGAATCAGTAGAGTTATAGGAATGTTTGCAAGGCCAGATGACTACACCAGAGCCAAAAAATAAAGAGCAAACAAAGAATGAATAACATTTCCCTTACAACATCATAAGTACAATATATTGTACAAAATAACTTCAACAAGGCAAATAAAAGCAAACAGAACTGGTCAAATATAATGGCAAGTGTTATACCATACTGTCACAACCAGAGGACACATTCTTCCTTTCTTTTAACAATTGACAAATATATTTTAGGGGAAGATACTTTGCATGGGGAATTGTTTTGGTATCTCTTCAGAAAGTATTATACAAAAACAAAGTGTAAAAATATGTGTGTACATATTATACATATATTAATATGTATATATGTATCCTTGCCATGGAAAAGCAGTAGGTAGCAATGCTATCTATATTATCCATATTGTAGCTTGAGAAAGAATATGAAACTGAAAAAGCAGAGAAGGGGCAGGTTGTCTTGGAGGGAACTTAGAGAGGACTCAGAAAAATCTTGCTGTCCCTGTCCTTTCTTTCTACCTCCCACCCTCACCTCTAAACCATGAAGTGCAACATGACTCTCCAGCAAACAAAAATTTCACTGAATCCTGGGAAAGAAAGATATCTTTACTTATTTGTATTATCATTATAGAAATAATTGCGGTGGCTATTACCATACTCTCTCTCTCTCTCTCTCTCTCTCTCTCTCTCTCTCTCTCTCTCTCTTTCTCTCTCTCTCTCTTTCTCATCTATCTATCCATCTATCTATCTCAGCATTTGGGGTTAAATGACTTGCCCAGGGTCCAACAGCTACCGTCATGTATCTGAGGTTGAATTTGAACTCAGGTCCTCCTGACTCCACTGTACCACCTAGCTGCCCCCCTTCTTTCTCAATGAGTACCAGCTCATTATCTTCCTTTCCTCACCATCTTTAAACTTTAAACCAGAGAACTTCACTATCTATATTGATACTCCCTCAAATTCCCTAATTCCTCATTCCCTACTGCTCCAACCCACCTTAATCACACATAGGAATTGGTCATACTTTGGATATTACCCTTGCCTAGAAAGTGTTCCACTTTCTAAAAGAAAAAAGAAAAAAAAACTATGGCATTCTTCTATCTAACCATAATGATATTTCATCTGTCCCTATTATTCACCCCTCCTAAACTTGTTTTTCGCCATCATCATGACCATCAATCCCTCTGTGCCTCGGTGGTTTCTCATACCATTGTCCCTACTCTAACCAAACCATTTGCCTTTCCCAGTTTCAACCACATAGCTAACTAATTCGAGTGTATACTATCATTAATTCTGAAAGGCTCTACCCCTTGTCCTATCTCTGCTCATCTGTCACCAGATTCCAACCCTGGTTTGTCCCTACCATACATTTCCTCTAGTCCTAAGTACATGCTGTTGAATAGAGCTGAAAGAAGTTGCACGAATGTGCAAACTCTGGAAATTAGAATATTGTATTATCCAATTTCCATTGCATTCCCATTGCAGTTAGGCATTTTTCTTCTTTTATTCCTTCCTGCTTCTCTATATCATTCCCTTCACAAGCTATTCCATAACTTCCATTCTTTCCTAGTCTCCCACCCCTCTCCAGCCCTACTCTCAGCTGAGGACATGTACATTGCTGAGAAAAACTAAGTCCATTTGATGTGAGCTCCCTCTTCTCTCCTCTTCAGTCTCCCTTCATTCTCAGTCAAACTCTTTATAAAGGCTTCCTACCCTCATTACCTACACTTCCTCTCCTTTCCTCTCCTCAGCTCTTTGCAATCTGGCTTCTGACTTCATGCCTCATTTGAAACTGATTTCTCCAAAGTTACCAATGGTTTTTAAATTGCTAAGTCTAATGTTCTTCTTTCAGTCTCATCTTTCTTAATCAATCTGTGGCATTTGACAAATCCTCTCCTCCTGGAGATTTTATGACATTCCTATCTCCTGGTTCTTCTCCTACCTAACTGATGCTACTGAGTTGCCTTTGCTGGTTCATCATCCTTAGCAAGTCCCCCATGTAGGGTTCCCAAGGCCCTGCCCTGAACTCTCTTTTCTCTCTATGATCTCTCTAGGAAAATGTGTCAGTTCCTCTCATTAGATCCTTTGAACTTAATTATCAGCATTATTCAGGTGACTCATACACTTCTATGTCCAACCCAAGTCTCTCCAATCAACTTCAGTCCAGCCTTAACTGTTGCCTACTGGACATTTCAAACTGGATGTCCTAGAGACATCTCAACCAACATGAACAAAACAAAGCATATTATTTCCCCTCTCAATCTATTTCTCTTTCAGATTCTTCTGTGAAAGGCACTTCACAAACTCACTGTCATTCTCTGCTCCTGAAAATCATTCATTCCACATCTCTAATCAATTGCCAAATCTTATCATTTCTACTTCCACAAACTCTCTCACATGCAACCCTTTCTTTCTACTCTCCCACCAGCTTAGTTTAGTCCTTCATCACCTCTGCTCTAGATTATTGCAATAGCCTCTCAACTGGGTTTCTTGCATCAGCTGTCTCTTCACTTCAGTCTATCTACCAAAATGATTTCCCTTAAATGCAGATCTAACCATGTTACTACCCCTAAGTAGCAAGCTTCAGCAGATCCCTATTGACTCTAGGATAAGATAGAAATTTATTTGTTTAGCTTGGAAAGCCTATCACAACCTGAATATTACTTCTTTCCCTGAATTTTACAATACAGACAAACTGACTTTCTCTCTGTTCCTCACACATGATACTCTAACTACTCTCTGTGCCTTTGCACTAGATGTACCTCAGACCTGGTGGTGCATCCTCATTCTCATCTCTACTCACAGCATTTCTGGGAGTGCACAGCTAAAGCACTGCCTTCTACATGAAACTTCTACTGAGTCCCCCAACCACTAATCTACTTCCTCAATCTATTTAGCTATTTTTTATTTATTCACTTTATATTTATTCTGTATATGTTTATGTGTCCTTGTTCTGTCATCAGATTTATGACCTTTGGCTCTGATTAGTGGTCATTCACCTTAGGTTGCCTCTTCTGCTATAACACTGCTTCTCTTTCTTTCTTGTTTGTATCTGTATCCGTAATACAATGCCTGATGCATATTAAGCACTTAAAATGCTTTTTAATTCATTAATTCATTCTTTGTGTCATAAGCAGTATTAACTAATGATATCCCAGTACTCAGAGCATGTGCCATTATTCTCTGGCTGCTTCTAATCCAACCATGTGAATATTTTAGAGATCTAGTTTCTAACCGTTAGGGACTCAGGGGTCAGTACTGTGTGTTGATGAAAAATCTTCTAGTTGTCTGTGGATCTAAACGAGCAGGTAATTCAGGAGTTGCTGAGCCAGAACTGAGTGGGTCTATAAAAGGTTCAACCCATTTCTCATTATCTTTCCTTGGTTTCTTCAAGTGAGGGCTACCTTGAGCTGTCAAGTGCAGAAGAAGCAGACAGACAAATTCTCCCCCTGGTTGCCACATGTTTGTTTTCTTTTGTGTTTTGTTTTCCTTTTCTAAATGTATGTGAGTATTCTAAGATAAAAGTGTCCAAATGCCCTGGTCAGTTTGGGAGATCCAGAGATCCCATTACAGATTGACTCTAGGCAATAGTAAAATATCCCAGAGATAGTAGTAGTAGCTAAAGGAGTTAGAAGACAGTCAAGAAGCAACATTGAGATATATATGCCTTGAGATTGAGATATATATGACCTTGCTGATGTTGGAAAGTCTACAGAGATTGCAGGGTACCAGTTGAGAAACCAAGCCCAGTAGCAGTCAAGCCTGGTAAGTGCTAAATATAGTAGCCAAGTGATTGGCTCGACCTAGTCCAACAGCAAAAAGACAAATTCAGTACAGATAGATATCGTGTCCTACAAAAATTAGCCTAGTTGAGCAGCTCATGAAGAATTTCAT
This sequence comes from Gymnobelideus leadbeateri, assembly GCA_011680675.1. Lineage (NCBI taxonomy): Eukaryota > Metazoa > Chordata > Mammalia > Diprotodontia > Petauridae > Gymnobelideus > Gymnobelideus leadbeateri. The sequence continues at coordinate 112,362 of WOXC01003287.1, forward strand.
CAAGACTTCTCAGAGAAAGAAAAAGGCTTCCAGGGCCAGAAGTCAGAAAGCCCCACTTTGCCAGACATAATGCTCACATGAATGTGTCACTATTTTTGTGCTGTAATGCTGAGCCCACACTCCCAAAGATCTAGGGTATACAAAGGCAGAGTGTATTCTTTCTCCCCATCTTGGTGGAAATGTTTTATGCCAATTATTCTTACTATACTTTCTTAGTAAATTCCTTTAACTGAAGAAGTTCAAGTGGCCAGTTGATAATGGAGAGATAGAGGCTCATGAACTACAGTAAACAAACAAACAAAGCAAAGTCTCATGCCATAGAAGCCTGAGAGAATGAGTCGCATCTGCCCTTTGGGGGGACACTACTCTTCTCTATGAGTGCTTTTGGGTAGGACTGAGGGAGGGGACAGGGTGGAATCAAGGGTGTGCTAAAGCAAACTCCTAATGGCTCTCAAGAACAGAATAATTTTTTAGTGTGAGTATTTACACCTCAGAAGTCAGCAAACGCTACAAATCAGGGCTTGGTTTATGATTTTATTGATTGTCTAGACTTAAGAAAGTAATGGTGTAGGGGCAGCTAGGTGGCGCAGTGTCTAGAGGAGACATAACATAGGGACTTGAGAGTCCCCAGTAGGGGAACCCTTGTCCAGGGGAAATAGAGTGAACTTCTTAACAAAAGCAAATTACTCATCTTTTTCACCCTGTACACAAACCCCTTCTGGGACTTAGAATTTCATTAAAATCTTGTCATGGCCTTCAATCTCTGTAACAATCACCTGTCAAATTGACACCTGTCAATATGGTTACATACTACTAACTGAGAGCAGTTATTTTAGCCTATGAAGCAAAGAATTATCTCTTCCAATTTGTTGTTGTTGCTTAGTCATTTTCCAGTTTGTGTCCCACTCTTCAATGACCCCATTTGGGGTTTTCTTGGTAAAGATACTGAAGTGATTTGCCATTTCCTTCTCCAGCTCATTTTACAGATGAAGAAACTCAGGCAAATAGGGTAAAGAGATTTTGCCCAGGGTCACACAACTAGTAAATGTCTGAGACCAGATTTGAACTCAGCTCTTCCTGACTCCAGGCTCAGCTTTCTATCCACTGCACCACCTAGCTACCCTCTGTTCCAATACTTGACTTTAGACTTCTTTTAGGCCATCATCTACCTTAAATCTCCCCCCACTGGCCTTCAATAATAATAATACCTGAAATACAATCTTTAGAGAAATATAAGTGAAGAGACCTAGATTCTAATCTCAGATTTGTCAGGCTAAATTGTGTGATTTTAGAAAGTCATTGGGACTCAATTTTCACATATATGAAATGAGGGGGTTGAAGTATATGACCTCCAAGGTCCATTCTATCTAAAAGATTCTATTACTCTGAGTTAATTTTCCTATTATAGGGGGAAGATTTTGAATGATGGCATGATTGGCAAGGGTAGGGGGCTTGTGTGCTTCTGAGACTAAAGCTAGTAAGTCACATATTCCAAGCCATTTACCTTTTCTGAACACATAATATGGGCAGAGGGTCTGACACCCAGAAAATGTCAACAAATATTTTAAAATCCATAGAGTGTATTTCTTCCCCCTTTCACTCTCCCTCCCTCTTTCCCTTCCTTTCTTTGGCTTTTCCATTCTTCTCCTGTTCCTCCTTCTATTTCTTCTTTTCTACCTTTATTCCTTCCATCCTTCTTTCATTCCTTCTTTTCTTCTCCTCTTTTTCCTGCCTTCCTTCTTTCCATTCTTCCCTTTTCCTTCCTTTTTTCCCTTTCTTCCTTTCATCTTTTTCTTCCTTTGTTCCTTTCTAAAGAGTTGCCTAGCCAACTAAAGACTGAACTCATACAATTCTCTAGCACATGATTAAGGAGCTATTGAACATATTGATTATATGTCATTGCTGAATAACTAAGGAAAAACTCTAAACTTTAAGTGGAGGGTGATAGTGAAACAATGGACAATTTTAAAATACCATTTTTTAAAATGAAGACCATATTTTTTTTGGCCAGCTAACTAATTGGTTTAATATTCATCCATGCTGCCTAAATGCCACTATAATTAGCTGCTGTAAGAATCCTAACTCTAAATTTCAATTTCTATGAACTGAGAAGGGAAACTTAGGTCAATCTGTATCTCCTACTTAGAAGAAGATTCTCCACTCCCTTTTCCTGTAACAGCATGGGGTAACTCTGCCTAGAACATGAAAAACAAGCTATAAAACAATGTGAATAGTGGCTAGCTTATTTTCGCCATAGGATGTACATATCTTCTCCAAACTTATACGAACACTTCTTTTCAATAGAAAAATGACATACATTCTTTAACTTTAAAGTAATTAAAACATTATTTTAAAGGAAAAAACCCTATGAAGCTGAGGCAAAAGAGTCTGCAATGATTTTGTTGAATCAGAATTTACATGTGCATTAAAAAAAATGGGAGCTGCTCACAGATCCCTGGGTACCACAAGGTCTTGCATTTGTTTTTAATTTGGAAGTTTACTGGAGCTTGTAGCTGCAGTCTGAGGTAAGTGTCAGTTCCCATAAACAAAAAACAAGGAAGAATTGGTTAGCAGGTTAGTTAGAATTTCCAAAAAAAACACCCTGGGGAAATGGTAATTCAGGACTCTGGGCATCTTTCATTTCTGCTGGCCGACACTCAATCTGTGTCCCTCCGTGAAGTGGCGCAGTACAGCCTCTTACATTTCTTTTTCCGTCAGGTCATAAGACTTACCTAGAAAAGCTCTTTTTCTTCAGTTTACTCTCCACAGAGTTCTAGATACTAATTAGGAAAATAGTCAATTATAGCTGCTTTATCCCATTTTCCTGCAGTTAGGGACTTGCCTGGCACCCTGCCACCTCCCCAAGTGGTTCCCTTGGTCCCCTTCAAATCCTCATTTTCTGCCATTCTAGATGGAGTCTTCTTCCAAGGACCACAGAATTTAAAACTAGAAGGTAGGTCATCCCTACTACCAGTGGTGTCAGACTCAGAAACCGACCCCTGCAGGCAGCATATTGACTTAAAAAACCACAAGTTAGCATCATTTGTATTATGTTGTATTTTTATTTATTATGTTGTATTTTTATTTATTTTGTTAAACTTTTTCCAATTGCATTTTAATCTGGTTGGAATTTTGTTGCCAGTTTAGGGCCTGCTGCCTCCATTTGACACATTTTTAAGTCCAATTTCCTCATTTTATACAAGAGAAAACAGGGGGGCAAGGAGAGTTGCTTAGGGTCCCACAATTAATGAGCAGATTTCGAATCCAGAAATTGACCCCAAATGCAGAGTTCTTTTCATTAGAACATATTGAGTCCAAGTGGGAGTGGTTACTTTAAGAAAAGAAAAGGCAGACTCTCCCCCTTCAATCATTACCAGGTAGTCCCCACATCCATTTAACAAAAAAAAGATGTGGTAAAATTAAAGATTATGCAACTGATTCCTGCTTCCTATCACCCTTTATTACTAGGAGGACAGGGTAGATTCAGTTTTTTAAAGCCAGAGGACCTGAATTAGAAATATAGTTTTGTAATTTCCTATCTAAGTGATCTTCCTCGAGTGATAATAAAGCAAAAAAAGTGATATATACTTCACACAAAAGTTTTCAAATTGCTTTAAATCAAATCCATACCACTAATGTTTTTGAAAATGCCATGATAACTAACAGGTCTGTGGATCAACCCACCATCCCTGTGAATCTCAAAATCAAAATTCCCTCCCCAAACCACTGCCCCCATATATGTATGTGTCTCCCCCACTAGAATGTGGGGGAGATACTGAGCAGATACTACCATATTTTTTTATATTTGCATCCTCAGCACGTACTACAATGCCTGGCAAACAGTAACAGATAGATAGAGATAGTCAGAGTTAGTCAAACAATTAGCATTTGTTAAGCACTTGCTGAGTGCCAGGCAGGCACCTAGCTAAGCTCTGAAGATACAAAGAAAGACAAAAGGCATGATCTCTGCCCTCAAGGAGCTGACATTCTATTAGAGGAGATAATCCACAAATACATACATACAAATACATACATATATATATATACACACACACATATATATATGCACATATATATTTATCTGTTGTTGCTGTATTTATCTGTTGTTGCTTAGTCATTCAGTCATATCTGACTCTTCATGACCCCATGGACCAAAGCATGTAAATAACATCCATGGGGTTTTCTTGGCAAAGATATGAGGACTGGTTTGCCATTTCTTTCTCCAGTAGATTGAGGCAAACATAGGTTGAATGACACAGCTAGTTAGTTTCTGAGGCCAAATTTGAACTCAGGTCTTCCTGACTCCAGGCCCAGCCTCTATCCACTTAACCACCTAGTTGCCTCTTATATTTATGTAACTATATATTATAAATATAAAAATATATAGGCCACTACCTCCAGGGATACTCATTCCACTCTTAGATAACCTTTATCTCAAACTTAAATGTGGTTCTACTTAATTTTTATGCATTGCTTCTGGTTCTACCCTCTGGGCTAAGTAGAATGACTTTCTTCCATGTTGCCTGATTGATTGATTTGCCAGTGCTGTATGGAGGGCCCTATGCTAGGAAGGTACTGAGGAACAACATTTAGACAAAGCAGTGTTTGTCTTCAAGGAGTTTATGAAGTATTCATTGCGTGTCAGTTGTGGTGTTAGAATAATTAAATCTGAATGTTTTGAGACTCTTCTAGGAACCTTTCCTTGAAACAATAATCCCTTGTGAGTTGTCTGGGAAAACAACATTCCGTATACCAAAATAGTAGTTATTCACAAAACATTTGAACCCTTGATGATGAAAAATGCTATATACCAATTGTAATAGAACATTATGTTTTCATTTTGCATTTTTTTTAGAGTTGGAATAAACTTTGGAGACCATCTAGTGAACACTTAGCAGTCATCTATCTATCTAGCGATGACAATAATCTCTCATAACATTTTATAAAAGTGGTCATCCATTCTTTGTTTAAAAGAACCCTAAGGAAGTGAAAGCCTCTAACTCCTGGGAGTACCCATTGCACTTTTATATAAATCTCACAGCAAGTTTTTCTTTATCTCAAACCTAAATGTGATTCTATGACTCTACTCAATTCCTATGCATTGCTTTTGGTTCTACTCTCCTGCTAAGCAGAAGTCTAATCCTTCTTTCATTAATCTTCCATCTAATCCTTCTGCCATTCAGGTATCTTAAGGCACCTTTCCAAGTCATCAGATCTCCAGGTTGTTTTTGTTGTTTTGGCAGTCAGGTGGCACAGTGGATAGAGTGCAGGGCCCGGAGTCAGGAAGACTCATCTTCCAGAGTTCAAAAATGGCCTTAGGCACTTATTAGCTGGGGGACACTAGGCAAGTCATTTATTCCTGTTTGCATCAGTTTCTGTAAAATGAGCCAAAGAAGGAAATGGTGAACCACTCCAGTATCTTTGCCAAGAAAACCTCAAATAGGATCATGAAGCATCAAAAATGACTAAATGACAAGTACCTGAAGGCAGCTATCACTTTTCCAAGTCACCCAGTCTCTAGGTTAAACATCCCCAATCCCTTCCATCAAACTTCATGTGGCATGAACTCAGGACCTTTCACCAACTTGGATCATCCTTCCCTGGATACTTTCAACAGCTGTACAGCATATCTTCAGCTCTCTATGATCTTTCAAAAATCACTAACAGTGGCTCAATAATCTTGTCCAGACTTCTTTCAAAACCCTGAAATGTAGTTCAGCTCAGACTAATAACTTAAGCTCATCAAAGGAAGCTAGGTGTACTCTTAATATTCCCCTCTTTATCTTGAATGTTAATATGTTATTATCCATTTTTTTTGCATTCAGTTGGGGTTGTTTTTTTTTAAATTAACTTTCTAGGTTTTTTTTAGTTGCATATCATTGAGAACAAGGAGTACTTCTTGGCTTGTTAAGAATGTTGCCTTCCCCACTGAAGTCATTATTCTACTAACCCAAGGCATTCTCCTCGACAACCATCTCCTGAATTGATTGGCTCTATGACTCATCTTTCATTTCATCATCTTAACCATAAGTTGTCATAGCCATTTTTGTCCTGTCAATTACTATCCAAAAATCCTTTTTTCCTGGAAGAAAAAACAAAAAAGAAAAATATAATATATAAGAAATAATATCACCTAAAGTGAACAATTTCACCTTCTCTATATAAGGGTCATAGATTCAGAGCTAATATAACCTTCAAGGTCATCTAGCCAAACTTCTTGTTTTACAGGTGAAGAAATTGAGGCCTAGAAAGTTTAAGCAACTTGCCTCAGGTCACACAGGTAGTAAACAGTAATGCCAGAACTTGAACTCTGTTTCCAAATTCAGCACTCTTTCCACTTCACCATGTTGTTGCTTTTTTTTTTAACCTCAATTTTTAACTATAAAATTATATCTAAAATGTTTAGGTGATAAATTGCACCTTAAAATATCATCTGTGCAAACAGTCTTGAGAGAATTCTACTGGATTCATTATTTTAAAATACACGTACTGATTCTGCTCTTTCAGATATTTTACAAGACCTTTTCAATCTTTGCCCTCACACACCCTCTCTCCACACCTCACCCATCCCCACACACACACACTCACACACTCACACACCACATTTTCTCTGGGATCCAGTGACATTGGCCTCCTTGTTGTTCCTTGAACAAGACACTCCATCTCCTCACTTCCTGACTCCAGGCATTTTCACTAATTCTCCTCCCTGCCTTGCATGTTCTTCCTCTTCATCTTTGCCCCTGCCTCTTAACTTCCCTGGATTCCTTTAAATCCCAGGTCAAATTCCAGCTTCTTCCTGATCTCTCTTAAATCTATTGACCTCCTTCTGTGATTATTTCCAGTTTATCCTTCATATAACTTGTTTGTACATAGTTGTTTACATACTATCTCCCCTGTTAGGCTGACATCCTTGAGAGCAGACACTGTCCTTTCTTTGCACAGTATAAAGTACGTATCTACTAGACTGACTGACTGGCTACAAGGGAAAGGACTAGAAAAAGTATAAGCCTTTGCTGGCTCCAATTTCAGCATCATTTCCAATGATAATCATTTATATCTAGAACATGAGCATGTACGAAGAAAGAACAGATTTAGAGATCATTACTTACTGGTAAAGAAAGTTCAACCCTGTGAATTGGAATATCAACAATTTAGTTACCCTCTTCATGGAGGCTTTAGAGCCTTTCTTTCAAGAAGATAGATTGATTTCTCCTGAAAATGGAATCTAATCACTATAAAAAAACAAATAATGTCTTGGCTAATCTTGCAACAACAAAGCAATTCCAGTTTTGGCTGTGTTTTCAAAGAAATCAAATGATGTGAGTTTTGCAGAAGAATGAAAGAAAAGATTCAAAGTAAACTTATTAACTGTGGAGATTTATTCCTTATGAAATGTTTCATCAAATGGGTGAAAATCTATCGGTCTGTGCATAGCATTAATGGGAAAAAGGATAGGTACTCCTTACCTATCTTTACAAACCTAAAGAAAATACTACAAAATGCAGCTAATACCTGCTATGAGGTTGTGTGAAATCCAGTTGAATTACATCCTAAGTATAATTAACAAGTCTCAATAGTTTAAGCTTTGAAACATCCATGATTTCCTCATTGAGGCAGCTAAGTATTACTGTAGCTAGAATACTGGACCTGGAGTGAGGAAGAGCTGAGTTCAAATATGGCTTCATATTCTTACTACCTGTGTGACCATGGCTAATCATATAACCTCTGACAACCTCAGTTTCTTCATCTGTAAAGTGGTGATCATGATAGCACCTACTTCCCAGGGTTATTGTGAGAATAAAATGAGATAATATTTGTAAAGCACTTTCCAAACTTTAAGATTCTACGTGAATACTAATTTTTATTATTAATTATTATGGGTATTTCTTCCACCAAGAACGTTTTTAGTTCTCATATGTCTTCTACTTATATTATTTCAATGCAGGCTTTCCCAAGAAACCTCTATATATAGAAGTTCTACCCAACTTGCTATGGACCTTCTCCTTGTTCTTTTAATATTTCAGGGGTTCCAAGATACCGATTAGTATATCCATCTATTGCCTTTCATACTCACATCATAACTAACACATCTCCTTTTCCAGTTACACATATCCCTTAGTTCAGGGGCAGAATAGAACAAACAAGTCCTTTTTGTCTTCATACATCCAGGATGTTAGGATAGCAAGAATGGCTGAAAAAAGGATAAAAAATGGAAAAATAAAGATGGAACTGTTCACTAGAGATTATTTCTACCTGATCCAGGCCCGAAATGAACAGAAAGTAATTTAGTAGAGCAACGTGGATTAACAGCCCTAGTACACTGTCACATAATTATTTCTAGGGAGAGATGTCTAGGGAGAGTGCCTGGAACGGGAGCCAGGTAGAACTCAAAGCCTCAGTGGCCTGGCACAGTTAGGGGGATCTAACGCATGTCACTTTCCTCCCTTTTTGTCTCTATGTGTAGCTGATTGTAGATTCTCTGGGAAGAAGAAAATCATATGCTGTATGTGTGCTTCAGGCTATCTGTTTGAGTCTGAGAGGCCAGATAAAGCTTTTAGCATTGGAGCAGTTGGGCAGATTATTTTTGTCCCTGTTTCAGCCTAAACCTCCATAGCAGACTGTGCCAACTGAGTTAGTTCCCCCATTCCCAAGAAGAATACTCTGCCAAGAGTATGGGGACATAGTACTAGATAAGGAAATTCAGAGCCAGCAAGACATGTTTCAGAAGGAAAGAAGTAGGTTACTGGGGAATACAGTACCAAGATATTAGATACAATTTTGAAACTTACAAATTTGAATTGATTCTGGGAAATTGCTTTCCTGTCACTCAGTGTACCGAACAGATAAATAACTAAGATGTTTCAGCAAAGAGAACATGGGCTCATTCATGAAATGAAATATCAGTCACGTACTTGTCTTTTCCTTTCTATTTGCTATAATGTAGAACGCTTAGAAAAGCATGTTCCTTGACCATGAGGGAGTATATTCAATATGAAGATATAATGTATTATGTTCCCCAAGTCACATGTGAAAGTTATCCTGATAACTTTCATAAGAGCCTTACTGGCCCCCCTAATGTGCTACATCTTTTACTTCCCTGGTTTGCATCCAGAAATGGACATCAGAAGCAGGATGATGAAAAGAGGATCAGTAGGGTTCTAGGATTCTCTAAGTGAATAAAGGGAAGGAAGAATATGACTGTCAGGCTATGTATATGGGCTAAGACAGGTGGTACTCCTTTGGGCCTGAGCAAGGCTTAGGCAGCAAAGGCTTCAAAGCAACAGGAGAGGGTATTGATGCAGCAAGAGAAACTGAAGAGGATTTGACTAAATGAGGGGGTTTGGGTTGGGAGATTAAAGCTTGTTTGTTGTCAGGTAAATGAGAGTTAGCACTAATTCTTGTTCATCCTTTCACTTTACTATGCTTTATTAAATTGATTGATTTTTAAACCATGCTTATAAAACTTGATTAATTAGTGCAGCAGACTAAAAAGGAAAGAAAGCACAAGGCCATGTAGGTGGGAGCAGAGCTGAGGTTGAAGAGCCTAGGAGACTTCATAAAAACATGCTTGACAATCAAAAGACATGACTTATGAGGAGCAGGCACTTGGTGGTACAGCCCCAGGGTGGCGACTAATGTCACATTTTCACTCTGTACAGTCACAGCTTCCATCATGTTTTAGGATGGAGGTGGGAGAGAAGAGGTGATTATATCTGAGTATCAATTCTCAACTTTTGTTACAGAAGTACACAACCAAATCTGTGGCAAATTCAGACAGCATAAAAAGCCAGTCCAATTAACATGGGGCCAAAAATGAACTCTTAACATTTTAACTTCCTAATCTATGGTCCTTGATACCACCTAAGCTGAGTACTTTAAATTAGGCAAATTTTATGGCTATTTTATGTGTATGTATACACACATAAACATATATATACATATACATATATATATATATACATGTGCATATATGTGGTTTACTTTGGTTATACAGTTTCATCTCATAAATCTGCGTTTCTTTGTTATCTAGGATTCCCCTAGAGTCAAAAAGCTACCTTCAGTTAGCTTCAGAAAGTTAAGCAGACTTTTTTTTTGCTTTCTTTCACATTTAGAAATTTTTTTATGTATGAGGATACTAGACTTCCCAACTGTAAAAAAATAAGGTTTCAGGGTAGAAAAGATCATGAATCTCTGCTCTGCAAGAAAAGCTGGTCTCCATATGGCAATAGAGGAAATGTGAAGAATCAGGACAGATACAAAGAAATGAAGTAGGTATACTGAGTGCATACCAGGTTCTAAAGCAAAACGAAATTAGGGAAAGAAAAAGTTTTGTGTGCTTTTAATATTCTGAATACTTTAGAAAGGATATTGTAATCACTTAAAGTAAAATATTAGAGCACAAACACCTAATCTCTTTGAGGAAAGGGAACATTTTAAAACAGGTCAAAGTGTTACATTTGCAATTGCTTTATTCTTTTCTCATCCTATACCAAAAATAAATAAATAAAGCATATCCCCAGTGCTCAGCAGCAGGAGACAGGAGATTGGTATGGTAAAATATTCTTTTTTTTATTCTAGCTCTTCCTTCATGTGAAGTAGAGGGTCAGTCTGGCAAATTCAAGGCATCTCACTAAAAAGTAATAATCACACAATGTGGGAGATGAAAAGGAGGGCATCTGTTTCATGCTGGATTTATACTTAGTTCTTCCTACTCTGCTTTTGTGTTATATGGTGGATCTGCTCATCATAGAAGTAAAGAATTATGTTATGGGCGGTTAGGTGGTGCAGTGAGTAGAGCATCGGCCCTGAAGTCAGAAGGACCTGAGTTCGGATCCGGCCTCAGACACTTAACGCACACACAAACAAAAACCTAGCTGTGTGACCTTGGGCAAGTCACTTAACCCCAAATGCCCTCCAAAAAGCAAAAAAAAAAAAAAGAATTATGTTACTAGTGATGTTTGTAGGGAGAAATGGTGGAGACATAACCCGTGAATCATAGGTAAGAATGGAAACAAAGCTACTTCAAGTCTCATTTATTGTAAGTAACTATCCAATTCAACAAGCATTTATTGAATGCCTATTACTTACCTGACAGCCCAATGTAAACTAATATGCTTATGAGAAGCCCAAGCTCCTATTCAGACAAAACCTTGAGGCACAAAAGGTCACACATGAAGTGTCTTTGAGGCCAACAATAGCTTTCTTTTTAAATAAGAGTTTATCAATATATAAATGATGCTCTAATCATCTCTCAAAATCTTCTAATGGTTTAAATGTACTACAGCATTTGAATTTGTCCTTAGGAATGAACATTATAAATACACACAAAAATTGATCAGAAAACTTCAGATGTGTTTGCTCAAAAAGGGGAGCATGAAGTGTTTTCATTTCTATTGACAAATGAATCCAACTTCCCAAAGTGTGAGGACCAACTCACTCAATTTGGGGATTTTACTCTCCATGTTTTCACACTGACCTTCATTTATTATTCAAGCAATTAGAGAATCACAGAATCTTAGCATTCCCAGGGACCTTAGAGGTCATTTAGTCCAGCAGGAGTGGGGAACCTTCGGCCTGAGGCCACCTTAAGTTTGGCTCTTTGACTGAATCCAAACTTCACAAAACAAACTGAATTCTCCAGTTTTATGCTTCTTTCCTGGAACTATTTTGATTGAACCCAATTTCTATAGAACAAATGCTTTTTTTTCCTTTTTTGGAGGGCAATTGGGGTTAAGTAACTTGCCCAAGGTCACACGGCTAGGTTTTTTGTTTGTGTGTGTTAAGTGTCTGAGGCCGGATCCGAACTCAGGTCCTTCTGACTCCAGGGCCGGTGCTCTACTCACTGTATCACCTAGCCGCCCCTCAAATCCTTTTATTTTTTTTTTATTGTTATTTTTTTTTAAGCAACTGGGGTTAAGTAACTTGCTCAAGGTTACATAGCTAGTCATTATTTGTGTGTGGGTGCTCATTTTCTGAGGCCGGATTCGATCTCGGGTCATCCCAACTCCGAGGCCGGCGCTCTTACTCACTATGCCACCTAGCCACCCCTCAAATCCTTTTATTAAGGGGATTTGTTCTGTGAAGTTTGGATTCAGTCAAAGGCCTGCGCTTGAGGACCTAGATGGCCACATGTGGCCTTGAGGCCGCAGGTTCCCCACCCCTGGTCCAGTTGTATAAGAATCCTGTTTACAACATTCATAGCAAATGACCATCTAGCTTCTTCAAGAGGACTGGAACTTTTTTTTTTCAATTAATTACCCTTTCTCACCCAGGTTAGAAATGCAGGGACTGCCCAAGGTCCTGATCTCACTCTGATCAGCACAGGTGTTTGACCTGCTCCATTTTCAGTATGAACCAGTTTGTCCTTCGGGCAACCTAAGCCACTTCTCCCTCTACTTCTCATGGGCTCACCATATTAATGCCAAATTTAGTTTGCATACCCCATTGGCATAGCCCACCTGAAGCTCAGAACTTCTGTGTCCAAGGGATCTTCCAGCCTCAGCCTCACTAGAGGCTGGGATTACAGATGTGAACCATCACACCCAGTTGGAACCCACAACCTTCTGATCTTATTCCATAGCTCTGTTATGAAGTTTTTCTGTACCTCAAGAATTTGTACATTTCTATATTTCTAGTTATTTGTAATTCTACCTCCTGTCCTATCTCTGTTGCCTCAAACATAAGCTTTACCCAGACATTAGATAAATCAAATACCATCAGATTTCCCACCATGGGAAAGGGGTTCATGATAGCACCTTTTTGTGAGATTTAGTCTTTATAGACTGTGACACAGCCCATCTGTTCTTGGCCCTAAAAAGTGAATTTAAAAACTACCTGATATGGCATGACCCAAATTTTATGAAGTCAGGAGTCTCTCAAAAGTGTATGAACTCAGTCATCACTCAGTAAGATCAAATGTTGCTACAACCCAAAATCTCATCAGTAATAGATGAAACAGCTGATGGATGGCCATCTTGGTCTAAATCTGTGACCCAGGAGAACACATCTTAGTGAGCCTAAGTGGAGAGATATTGATTGCAAAACACTCAGTCTAAATATAACCCAATCTTCTACCATTCTCACTAGTAACAGGAATCCAATGGCTGACATTACCTAATCCAGCTGTTTTGCAGGAGCCAAGGAAGATCATGTTTCTTTCCCAGCACCACTTGGAGCATTGCCTGGAGCAGAAAACCCTATCGAGTCAAAATATCCTCTGACTTTCCTGTTCTAGAATCTTCACTGGCTCCCTATTGTCTCTAGGATAAAATACAAACTACTTTGTTTGGTATTTAAAACCCTTCCCATTTAGCCCTAATCAACCTTTCTAGACAATCAAACATTATTTTACCTTCACATACTCTACATTCCAGAAAACCTGGCCTACTTGTATCCCAAACACAATAATCTGTATACAACCCCCGCTCCTCTGTTTAAAATGTCTCTCATATCTGGAATTCTCTCCCTACTTATTACTTGCTCAAAGAATCCCTGACTTCCTACAAAGCCTGTCTCTGGTACCACCTCCTTCAGGAAACCTAACCTCATTTCCCAAGTTATAAGATTGCATGCCCCACCCCAAAATTATTTAATCTTTACTTTTTATGTATTTTATACATACTTTTCCATTTATATAATTTTTCCAAGTATAATGTATGTTTTTTGAGAACAAAGACTTTCATAGTATAATTTCATCCCCAGAGCCAAGCACAGTGCCTGATTCCTAGTAGACACTCAATAAATGTTGATTGAATTGAATTATGGAGAGCTCTTTCCTTGTTAGAAGGACTATCAGAATTTGTTAGCACTGGTGAGGCAAAGAAATTATCCCCACATAAGTTGTGCAATTATGTGATTAAACTATTTCTGAAAGCACTAATTCTACCTGACTCAATGTACTCACAGGAAAAGCAAGACTAAAAACAAGAATACTGAAAAAGTCTATTTCTGAAAAAGTAAGCAGAAAGCACTCATTGAATATTCCATTTTTACCCCTCTTTCCTACCCGCTCTGGCACAAAGAGCAAGAAGTTAGTGGTCTTTCAGGCTGCTGCTGTTGTTTGTCCTTCATTCTCAAAGAGGACTATGACATTAAGGAGGTGATGCTATGATATGCCAGTGAATTGGCTTTAAGTGAGAGAGAGTTGTGCAAAATCACCAGCCTCACCAGCTCTTTAAGGACAAAAAGTTCTAATGTCATCTGTGTCTGTTATTCACTACCTTGGACATACTCGAGGCAGCTAGGTAGCACAGTGGATAGAGGATTGAACCTGCAAGTTAGGAAGATCTGAGTTCATATCCTGCCTCAGACCCTTACTGGCTATGTGACCCTGGGCAAGTCATTCAACTTTTGCTTGCCTCAGTTTCCTCAACTATAAAATAAGGATAATAACAGCAGGTTTGCTGGAAGTATCAAATCAAATTAAATAATATTTATGAAGTGCTTAGCACAGTGCCTAACACATAGTAGGGGCTTCTTTACTTTGTCTGGCTGGCAAAGGCCAATACGTGCCAAGCTGGACTCTCGGGGAGTATACTTTCTGATCCCAAAACAGGAAGGTGACAAATGGATGACCTCCTTAACTCCGTACGACCCATCTAGCAAGGATAGCCAACATTCTAGATTGAAGTGTCAAGGTAAAAAAAGATTTTGATAGATTAGAACAACTTGCTAAGTTCCATAAGATGAAAATAAATAGGGATAAAAGTAAAGTTCTACATTTTGGCTTAAATTTTGCTTTCATATGAATAGGATGATGGAGGCATAATAAGATAGCAATTTGTTTGAAAAACATCTAAGAATTTTTATATACTGCAAGTTCAGTAATAGTCACAGAATTTCAGAGTTGGAAGGGATCTTAGAAGCCATAACCCATATATGAAAAAGAATCCCCATAACAACACATTCAAGTGATGATTTAGTCTTTGCTTGAAGACTTCCAATGGGGAAAAATAGACTACCTCCCTTGGCAGACCATTTAACTTTGGATAACTCTAGCTCTTAAAAAGTTTTTCCTTACATGGAACCAATTTGTCTCCTTGCAGCTTCTCTTCCTTTCTCCTAGCTCTGCCCTCTGAGGGAAAACATAAGTCTAATCTTTCTTCTACATGAAAGTCTCTCAAGTACTTGAAGATAGCTCTCATATAGTCCCCCCAATTCTTTTCTTATCAAGGCTAAACATCTCCAGTTCCTTTAAATGATTCCCATATGGCATGAATTTAAAGCTCTTTACATTCTGCTTGCCCATGCCCTTCCTACTCTGTGGTACCCAGAATTGGACACATTATTCCAAATGTCTGACCAAGGCAGAGGATAGCAAGACCATGAACCCCTTATTATTAATATCATAGCATAGATTTAAGGTTGGGAGGAGGCCATCTCCAACCTGTCCTCCTATAGATAAGGAACCAAGGTTCAGAGAGTCTGTGTCTTTACCAAAGTCATATAGAGAGAGTCAAAGACAGAGTTTGGGGTTTAAACCCAGGGCTTCTGACTGAATTAAATACCTTTCTGCTACTTAATAGTACTTCCTAGAAGCACTTAAGAGTGCCCAAGACCACTTTAGCTTTTTTGGATACCGCATCACATTGTTTATTCATAATGATCTACATATATATGAATGAATGCATGTATGAAACATTTATGAAGTGCTTATGTGCAAAACACTGTGCTAAGTACTGGGGATACAAATAGAAAGTATAACAACCAGATAGATAGATATGACTATAGTTCACTAAACTCCAGAACCTTTTTTTTCCAGAAGATTGCTATATAGCCTTCCATTTTTTATGCCTGTGAAGTCTTTTATTAATTTTATTTTGTTAGGGGCGGCTAGGTGGCGCAGTGAGTAGAGCGTCAGCCCTGGAGTCAGAAGGACCTGAGTTTGGTTCTGGCCCCAGACACTTAAAGCACATACAAACAAAAACCTAGCCGTGTGACCTTGGGCAAGTTACTTAATTCCAATTGCCCTCCAAAAAAAAATGTGGCATCGGCCCTGAAGTCAGAAGGACCTGAGTTCTATTCTGGCCTCGGACACTTAATGCACACACAAACAAACAAACAAAAAAAAAAAATCCTAGCCATGTGACCTTGGGCAAGTTACTTAATTCCAATTGCCCTCCAAAAAAAAATGTAGATAAAAGTCTCACTGTGTTCTGACCTGGTCAGATTACTTTAAGATCATTATATTCAGTTCTGGACACAACATTTTAAAAATGACATTGATAAATTGGATCAAGTTCAAAAGAGGGAGAAAAGGATGATTGAGAAGATTAGAGACCATACTATATGAGAATCAGTTGAAACAACTGGACATCAGATAAGACAATATTCAGAGAGTATATAAGAGCTGTCTTCAAGTGTGAGCATAATGGTACAGTAGAAAGAGCATTGAACTTGGGAGTTAATCAATCAATAAACCTTTATTAAGTACCTATTATGTGCCAGACACTATGCTAAGTACTGAAGTAACCTGAGTTTAATTCTTACATCAGAAATTCACTAAACTGTATAAGTATGGGAAAGTCATTTGACCTCATTTGGCCTTATTTCCTCATCTTTAAAATGGAGGTAATAATATCTTTAGCAAATAAAAAAAATATAAAATGATCTTTAATTTGACCTAGACACAAGAAAGATCTACATAACATTAGATCACCCCTGCCCCAACCAGCTGCTTAAGAGCTAGTCCCTAGGAAAGAAGATTATATGTATTATTTACTGAAGAAGAGAGACAGACTGAGACTGGGCAGCAAGCACAGCAATGAGAAGATTCAAGACACCAATCAGGAGCAAAGAATTTTAACAACACTGAGAGAATCCATGTCACAGGGGAAAGGATGTGTGACAGTAAAGCTATATATGGGGAAAAGCAACTAGAGGAGAATTATCAATGAAAAAGCAATGGGGCCTCTTATGGAAGTACCAACATGAGGAATTAATCCTATCCTTACCTCCCTTGTTGGAATACAACTTAGAGAAGTATCGTTAAGTCATGGTATATGGAAGCAGGTATATGGAATAGAATGCCACTGGGTGAGTGGAAAAGAAAGGGAACCAGAAAGTTCTTGAATTTCTATAGACTCAGATGCAAGTCCTTTCTGTGTGCTTTATTTAGTAAATAGTTGTTTTAAAGACTTGTTAGCCTGAGTACTTCTAAAGGGAGTTTATAGCTACCCTTGAGGGAGTGCCAGATATTGAAGTTCCCTAAATAGGGAAAACAAAGTTAGAGAATCGAACTATCCCCAAAGTGTCCTGAGGCTCATTGTTCAAGGAGGGAACCTATGACATGGTGTTCTACTTATATTTCAGAAAGTCATAATCTTCTGACAAATGTGCTACACAGAAACACACACATACAGAGAGAGAGAGAAAGAGAGAGAGAGAGAGAGAGATGGAGAGGGGAGGGGGGAGAGGGAGAGAGGATAAAGAGAGAGAATGAGAGGGAGAGGGAGAGGAAGAGAGTGGGAGGGAGGGGGGAGAAGGAGAGGGAGAGGGGGAGGGAAGGAAGAAGGGGAAGAGGAGGAGGAGGGGAGAGAGAGGAAGAGGGAGGGGGAGGGAATTTTAATTCCCAGACTATAAAAGATCTTCATGAAGACTACAAACTGTAGGTATACAATCTTACTAAAACATACTGGATCCCATCTAGCATCAATTAAAATATGTCTCTTGTCAACATCCAAATTGTGCATCCCCCTAATCATCACCCAATGTTACTCTTTGATAGGCTCCTGAAATTTTTCTTTCTCCTCTAAAGAGACCAAATAGACACTGTTGTACTTCTGCCATGATGGCCTAATAGTGGTCCGTGTAGCTCTATTAAAAACTTTGCACATGACTGCTTGAGTCATTTAGTGACCTTAAGTGAGAAACAGTAACTGCCATTATGTTAAATCTTGATTAAGTGCATGCCCAGGCCTGGGTCTGGGGAAGGGAAACCAACAGGCTTGGTGCAGCACCTGCCGTCTTCCTCGAAAACCTGCGCAATGGTAAGGTTGGAATTCCTTATCGACCTTCCTAATCCCAAGAGTACAATGTTATTCCAGTTGTGCTAAATACCTAGACCAAAGTGACTTATTTCTTTGCGATACATTTCTCACCATTACAGAAGCCACTTGCGTGATACTGAAGTAAATTTTCTGGCTTAATATTCTTCCTCTAATTGGAAACATCAGTTTATCTCTCTGGACCCAAGTCCAATCGTCAGACAGAATGCACAAACGATGCCCCTGAACAGTATAGTCATCATCAGGTTACCCACCATGGAATTTTCTTATAATAACAGAGCCACCCAAAACATGCCCTTCTATGAGAACCATGACTTCCATTCTAGACTTTACCCTGCACTCTCCCTATGCATCATCCCATCCCTATTATCTCTGGAATTTTTTTTTTTAAACTGTTCTCTCTAGCATATAAAATCCTTCACAACCTGGTTCCAACCTGCTTCACTTGGGTTATTATATATCACTCCCTTTCCTGCATATTATGATCCAAACAAACTGGCTTCCCTGCTATTAATCCCATGTGACATTCCATCTCCCTGGCATAGAGGCCTCTAAGTGGTGCAATGGATAAAACACTAGCTCTAGAATCAAGATCTAAATTCAAATCTGGTCTTAAATACTTAATAGCTATGTCACCCTGGGCAAGTAAACCTCAGTTTTCTCAACTATAAAATAGGGACAATAGCACCTACATCCTAGGGTTATTGTTAGGATCAAATGAGATAATGTTTGTAAAGTGCTTAGTCACAGTACCTGGTATTTAATAGGTATTTAATAATGCTCGTTTCTTCCTTCCCTCCTTCATCCCTTCCTTTCTTCTGTGCCATTCATAGGCTGATCCACATGTCTAGAATGCATTACCTCTACCTCTGTTTTTAAGAATCTCTAGTTTCCTTCAAAGTTCAGCTCAAACATCACACCAAAGATGAGGACTTTCTTGATCCCCACAGCTGCCTATTGCCGCTCCTAAAATTATCTTGCATTTATTTCGTATATGTTTGTATGTGTCCATATTGTCTCACCTGTTAGAATGTCAACCCCTCTCAGAGTGCAGGGATCATTTAATTTTTGTTTTTGTATACCCAGTAACTAGCATAGTGTTTGGCATATAATAGGGACTGAATAAATGCTTGCTGATTGATTAATGTAGTTTACACTAACCCTCTGGAATAGCTGTATCCTGATTGTTTTACTTACCAAATAACCTCTCAGGGATCCCAGCCTTAAAATTCAAGATAGCTTTCCTAGTAAGTGGGATATTGTCTAGTGGATTTAAAACATTTGCATAAGCCTACTGACTATACAATCTCAAATAATTCATGGGGTTTAGAAATTTTTCATTTGAAGGTTTGCAACATGTTTTAGCCCCTGTAAAATAAATAGTTTGGCAAACTTTCAAAGTAATGCTTCTTTTGACAGAAATCAAATTTTTTTCTTTCACAGTTGTGGATTGTTTTTTTCTTGTGTTCCAACGCTGCACAAGGTTTTATACTCTTCTTGACTTATTCTTAATTTTTAAAAATTGCGCACTTTTACACAACTACATATCTGGTAGAAAAACATGTTACCATGATCCCACACTAAGAACTCAGACACAAGCACTGAGCTACAGTCTTGTGCACACCCTAAGCAGAACCAACAAAAAAATTGCATTAGGGCCACTCATAAGAGAATTGTAAGGCATAAATGATAAGCAAATTATCTTTCCAAAATGCTAATCAGAATAATGTAAGCATGCATTATATAAAAGGATCTAATATTCATGGAAATTGAAGCATTTATTTGAGATGTTAACTGATTATATCAGGAAGCAAAAAAAGGTACAAAGTTAATGAAATCTGAAGCACATTGCGTGATGGAGGAAGCTGGGGGTTTGTTTAGTTTGTATGTATGTATTATGCAAGAGAAGACCAACTTTAATAAGAGTTTGCAGTTTGTTTTAAAGTGATTGACACTGTATTACCACTCAAAAAAGGCCTTTTGGAATAGAAATAAAGTGTACTTTTAAACTTTGTAGCTACTATTGAGCATAAAGCATTTGTTTGAAATTGCTTTTTACTGTAGTCAATACTACAGCAACAGCTTGAACTAAAATACTGACTTTTAATGGATAGGAAATTTTGCTTACCCTATTATATAAGGTTTTAGAAGAGTAGGAGTTTATAGAAGGTCAAGACCATAAAGGATAAACTGTACCCAACCTACAGGTTAATGGTCACCTTTAAAGGGTATATAAACAATTCCTTGGGTATGCATCATTTATTTATGAAGGGAATCCATTTTGGAGCACCAATTCTCTAGGACCACTAGCATGCCCTATGGCAATAATTTACTAAATGTTCCCCGTGGCTTGAAAGCATTTCCTTAAAAGAATATGCCTAATTTATGCCTAGCCAACCAGTAAAACTGCCTCTACTCTGGACTAATTTTTGATTCATTATTTATTCAGCTTTGATATAAGAGTCAGAGAATAGGGAAATCAGTGAGAACTGGAGTAAATACTCATTTCACAGATGAAGAACCAGAGGTTCAGGGTGAGCAATTTGTCTTGCCCACAGTCTCACAGTTAGGAAATGACAGGGTCAGGACTCAAATTCAAATTTGGTCTGTTTTGTTCTTTAACCTCCAAATCTAGGGCTCTTAAGAGTGATGCTAATTCCACTATCCAAAGGAGATAAATAGCTGCCACTTCTCAAGTCAACTCATTATCTTACCCTCAATCTAGTTCCTGCTCTAAACATCTTTGTCTCTGTCATTGGCAGCATCTTTTTCCCAGTCACTTAGACTCAAAATAAGAATAATCCTTTATTTACTGACCTGTTTCACCACCCCTGATCCCCACCACACATCAGGCACCAAGTGCTTTCCAATTTTTTTTTATTATATCACTTTCCTTCCATTCCCTGGAAATTTGTCCATTTATATGCTTCTAATCCCCTCTGTCTTGGTTTTGTCTATGTAAATGGACAAAGCTGTAATCTCTTTGAGGTTAAGGCTATCTTGTTTTTCATCTTTGTAGTGAGGTTGTTCTGGAAAGTAGGTTGTAATTAGCTTGGGGGGGTGGGGAGGAGATCAACCTGTGAGTTGTCCAAGAGCCACATACTCATTTCTGAAGCTCAGTTTCGAGCTTCATATATAGACTTTAAAACAAGGATGAAGAAAAAAAATGACACTTTGAATTGTATTGATACCACTACATAAACATTAGGATATAATTTTGAAATGAATTGCACATGCAAATAAAAAAATTATGCAAACATTGCCATCTCTAGGTAGCAAGAAGCAGATATTTAAACTTTGAGGAAAAACATCTGTTGCCCTTCATGATCATCATGCAACACATGAATCCTTGCACCTTTCCTTCATCACGTTGACTACCCTTACATTAAAAGATGGTTATTTCTAAACGGGAAGCATTGGTTGTAAAATGGTACTATAAAAGAAGCAGCTATGGGTTTTGACACCTCATGGCATATGAAGATCACATAGGAAATGGATAAAGTATAGCTGAATTATTGTCCCCTTCTTGGAACATAGGCCTTTCTCGATGCAACCCAAAATTGTATTAGTTTTTGGGACTACCATAATAGACAACTGACTCATATTGAATTTTTTGTCAGTGAAGACTATCAGATCTTTTTTTTTTTTCGAAGTGCTTTCTAACTCTATCTTTCCAATTTTGTATTTGTGAAGTTTTTGTTTTAACTCAAGTGAAAGGCTTTGCATTTATTCCTATTAAATTTTATCTTATTGGATTAAGGCTAAAGTTATATAGCTAGTTACAATCTTGTGTGTGTGTGTGTTTCATTTTGTTGATGTTTTTTCTTTTTATATCACTATCATTTACAGATATGCCTTCTCCCTTTTCCCCCCTCCCCACACATACACTCTCTAGTGAACCTGAACTTGGAAGAGGGAATAAATCAGTTAAGCAAAAACCAACTAAGCTATCAATCATGTCTGACAGTGTGTGCAACATTCCTTGATAAAAGAACCCCAGGTCTCTAACAAAAGGAGGGCAATGGTTTACCTCACTTTTCTCTAGGGCTAAGTCTGACATTACAATCAGTCAATGTTCAACTTTGTTTTATTGTTCTTTTCATTTACATTGTTTTCATCATTATGTATATTGTTTTTTCCAACTCTGCTTACATCACTCCGTATTAATCTCGTGGATTCCTCATATTCCACATCTTTTCAGTACTATCAAATACCATCACATTCATATACTGCCATTCGCTTAGCCTCTCCTCCATTGATAAGCATCCACTTTGTTTTCAATTTTTTTGCTATCATAAAGAAAATATCACCAAGAAAAAAAGGTTTTAAAAAAAATGACTCGTTACATGAGGAGAAGATGAGGAGTATGGTACCACATCACTGCTCATAATTACCAGAGAAACCTAGAGTACCTTCAGATCTCCCAGAAATCAATCAATACCATGTTTACTTGTCTTGCAACAGGTTGAACATCACTGTTCCTGGACATTGTAAAATTCAGGAAGGTGTACTATCATGAAAACTCTGGTTTAATTAGCCAATCACTCAATTACCCCGGAGGGCCTTTCTACAGGCTGTAAAGTTTATAACCATTAAGCCTCAACCAAATTTATTAGAGCTCACCTACCAACAGCAGGAATGAAATGCCTAAACAAAGGCCTAGTTGTTTATTATCCAAACAGGAATTAACACCCCTGTGACAGACCCACTAACACATGTTTACTGTTCCCAAACACAATGAAGACTCCTCACCTCCTTATGTATACTTACACACACACACACACACACACACACACACACACACACACACACACACACACACACACATACACACATATTCATGCATGAGTGGGGAGCTGCACTCTTTTTCTATGAAGAAATTCCTGGGAGTTCATAAATATGTCATTCAGATATAGTATCTGTTAAGACTCATTCATCACTGTTCCCAGGATACTTAAATCACTCTACGGGGAAGCCATTAGGTCCCAGAAAATTCAGTGTTGCAAGTTAGATGGATGGGATTGGGAAGTGCTAGCCTTTATATAGCATCTTAATCCTAATTTCCCTATATTCAGGGGGAGTCAAGGTTCACCCTAGGTACAAACTCAACCTTCTGGGGATTTTTAACCTGAACAGAGACTTGCACTGATTCACATTCAGGTTCCACATGATGACATTACTCTTTAATCAAACTCTCTGTCTTATGACACATCACACTACTGTCCTCTCCTACTCACAAGCATGATCTCTGTACTATCAGTAGTACAACATGGCCTAACAAACACCTGCAGACCAGCTGTCTAGCTGCTTCTAATCTACCAGTTATCAATATCAGAAAAATATGGCACTTGGTGGGGGAAGAAGAGAGGAAGGATCGAGAGGGGAGAAAATTAGCATCAGTTGAGCACCTATATACCTTCTTTGTCTTGGGGGCATAGTATATACTCATTCATAGCCTATTATTCATACTTCAAAGAAGTTCTGTATCAGATGAGCTATGGTACTTTTGCTCACACACTTGTGTATCCCCTCCTAGCATGGGCTTGATCAGTGGTTCTTTGTCTCTGCCATAATAGTCCAGAAACAAGCCATGGAGGCCCAGTCAAAACTTTCATGTAGTCATCCAAGTCTTATCTTTGCCTTGACTCTCTTGAAATACTGACTAGAATTCTTTTCTAGGTATACATAATATATGCTTGGCAAAGTCTTGGTGCAGAAAGTAAATAACCCCTACCAATTCCTTTCTGGGGATAGGTGCTAATTGCTCTACAGTGGCGGGGAACCTGGGCCTCAAGCCTGCATGTGTGGTTTTCTACATCCTCAGGTGCAACCCTTTGACTGAATCCAAACTTCACAGAACAAATCCCCTTAATTAAAAGGATTTGTTCTATAAAACTTGGACTCAGTCAAAAGACCTCACCCAAGGACCTAGAAAGCCACATGTGGCCTTGAGGCCACAGGTTTCCCACCCCTGCTCTAGAATTTGTCATAGACATGCTCCTATTGCAGGCCTTTGATGCAGTCTTAGTAACAGAAAATACCCTGACCAAGGTAATTTACTTCCTCCCAGTGAGTGGACTTTGCAACAAAATTCAGTGTTTCCCTCTGCCTAAAGAACATTTTTCAGTCCCACAGCTTTCTCTTTCACATAAACTACATATATCCTCAGTTTTTCTCACATTTCTGGATAGTGCTATTCACATTCCTTCGGGTAAAGATTCAACTTTCCCACCTCAAGCACACAGAACATACACAGAACATATAAGTTAGATTCTGGAACCATCTTCTGTGATTATACCTCTTAACCATCAAAATGACTGGACCACCTGCCTCTCACTTCATAATTTTGTTATAAAAACATCGTTCTCTCATCCACGCACAATTTAGCCTTCTATACAAAAATGTGACTTCCACCTTCAGTTTTCTCATACATTTACCACATATAATACAGTTCCCAAAGTTGATGGGAAATTGACTTGTATCAGATTCCATGAGAAGTCATTTCTAGGATGTTCCTGAGAGAGGTGAAGCAGATCTAGTTATCATTCTATAATATCTTCAATGTAGCAGACAAAGAATTGACCAAAAAAAAGCCATTGTTCTTTTCTCCATTACTTACTAAATCCTTTGGCTTCCTAGTGTATCTTCCTTCTTTACGCCAAGTTTCATACTCTTTCTTAAGATGGGCTCACCTCAATCCCTAACAAAACCTTCTAAGTCCTCACCTACCTCTGCTAATCATGGATGAACAATAAAAATATTCTCATGTCAGGATATTCCTGATGATGAAGGTGACAAAACTGCCCCAGTGTCTTGCTGAGCTAGCCAAGAAGAGGATATCAGTCACAGTCATGACAGATAAGCTTGACTATGCTAGCTAGCCTAAATAAACTATATATGCACCACATTTAGGAAAGCTAAGGGCAAAATATCAGTCATCAGAGCCATAAATAGGAATTCTGTCTCCTTGGAGTGAGATGAAGTGGAGGGTGGAACCAGATATCTAAGACATGAACCTTCCTATACCTAGTAGAGGAATACTAGAAATATAAATTGTTAGGAATTAAGGATGTTAAAGAACTGTGAACTAGGCTGTTAAAGCTGGTCAGGGACTGGAGTGGACTACAGGTTAAGTACTAACTATATAGGGGAGGAGAGACTGAACTGGAGGTCCATGATAATAAAAGTAAAGATCTGGGTAGAATAGAGTAAACTTGACTGTTACTCAGCAAACTCCTTCCCTGAGCTCTAGATAACAGAATTACCCTCCTTTCTTTCCACCATCCTTTTATTGACAGTACATAATTGCCTATAATCATAGCTGATTCTATAGTGATGGGAATGAATTCCTAAGGGAAGTTCAGCAGTGTTTTGCTAGAGATCTTTAGAGCTAAAAGGGAAAGACAGAAACAGAGGCAAAGAGAGAGACAAAGAGACAGAGAGAACATATTTGTGTACACATACATACATATGTAATATATTTCTGAATGAGGTAGTTTAAATTGACTCCAACTTTAAGGCCGGAAAATAGACTTCATACATTATTCTCCTCAAGGATTCTATAATTTTTTAATCAAGTATTCCTTCTAATCATCACCAGACCCATACTTAAAGTATTTCCAGTTTGGTAGGATCTGCTAGAGCTAGTACAAAGTTGGCAAAGCCTTCAAAGAACTCAGGGTCACTTCTGTACTGTGATGATACATCAGAGTAGGACTTCACTGGAGCCCAGGGTGCTGCCACTAAGGACCAACTCTATTAAGTTCAGAAAGATCCATGAGCAGTTTGTCTTCAGAGTGACATTTTTTTGGCCATAATTATAATCGCAAAGAGGTTGCAATTTGAGACTTGGAAGAGGGAGTATCCTTATCCACAAAATCACATTTCTTTAAAGAACTGAAGAAAACATTTCTGATAAACTCATTATCATTTCCTATTATTCATTGACATAGATGTAATTTTTTTTGGTTCCTTTGTCCCAGTGTCTTAATAATAAACACAATTTTAAGCATGTTGAAATAATGAAAAGGAAGTAAACACAGAGAAAGATTAAAGGCCGGATATGAATATGTTCACTCTTAATGAGAGTGTTCTCTGATGATTCGCACAAGAGTTACAATTGAGTCACCAGGTTTCAGTCTACATTCTATCACAATTGACAATTAGGACTAGTACTTTCTCTATAAACTTCAATTTCTCTCCTGATATGTGGAATGAAATTTTTATTTAAGGTACTTCACAAGCATTGTTTAAAAATAAAAAAAACTACCTTGCTGCACAGTGTTTGATGATTCCTGCATCTTCATTCATTTTACAAATAAATTCTGAGTATTTGTGAGCAATTATTCCTCTGTCACAATTCAATAAAGGAGATGACAGGCAGGAAAACAACCAAAGGATTAGGTAACCTACAATAGGTACCTTACCTATTTGTAGGGAGTGGAAGGTCAGGACTACATCCAGATGTACTAAGGTAAAATCTAAGGTCCTTCCTGCAGTAGTTATGTAACGTTATTGTTTATTCACTTAGTCATGTCTGACTCTTTGTGGCATGCCAGGCCCTTTTATCCCCCCCATCTCTCCAAGTCTGTCCAAGTTCATGTTCATAGCTTCCACAATATTAGCTATCCATCTCATCCTCTACTATCCCCTTTCCTTCAGCCTTCAATCTTTCCCAACATCATGGTCTTTTCTAAAGAGGCCCATCTTTGTGGTCGAAGTATTCAAGCTTCAGCTTCAGTATTTGACCTTCCAGTGAATAGCCTGAATTAATTTCTTCAAGTATTGATCTCCTTGCTGTCCAAGGGAATCTCAAAATTTTTCTCCAGCACCACAATTCAAAAGTGTCGATTCTACAGCATTCACCTTTCCTTATAGTTCAACTGTCACAGGCATACATTGCTACTAGAAAAACCATAGCTTTGACTATACAGACCTTTGTCAGCAAAGCTGTGTTTTTGCTTTTTAGTATGCTGTCCAGATTTGCCATAGCTTCTCTTCCAAGGAGCAAGTATCTTTTCATTTCAGGACTGCAGTTGCTCTCTGCAGTAATCTTTGAGACCAAGAATATAAAATCTCACACTGCTTCCATTTCTTCACCCTCTATTTGCCAGGAAGTGATGGGACCAGTTGCCAAGATCTTAGGTTTTTTTAATGTTCAGCTCTAAGCCAACTTTTGCACTCTCCTCTGTCACCCTCATCAAGAGGTGTCTTAATTCCTCTTCAGTTTCTGTGATTAGAGAGGTATCATCTGCACATCTGAGGTTCTTGATATTTTTCCCAGCAACCTTAATTCTGGCTTTTGATTTATCCAGCCTGGCATTTAGCATGATGTATTCCACTCATAAGTTAAATAAATAAGGTGACAATATATAGCCTTGTACTCCTTTTCCAATCTTAAACCAATGGGTTGTTCCATGTTCAGTTCTAACTGCTGCTTCTTGGCTCATATATAGAATCCTCAGGAGACATGATTTGGTGCTCCTATTTCCTTGATAATGTGACGTTAGGAGAGTCAAGTTGCCAGTCTGTGTCTGAGTGTCCTTACCTCTCAAACGAATGGTTATAGGTTCACCTATAAACTTCAAAAACTTAGGACTGAGGAGCCCCTTTCTTATAATCAAAATATTATATATCCTTCCTATCTGGGTGCTGTTACCTAGAATTGCAGAGGAAATGGGTACAAGATGATGGTTTGAAACACTAAGATTAAGCTTATATTTATACTGCAGGTAGTACAGTTTGTGAAGAACTTTCCTCCCAACTTTTCTGAGGTAGGTAGTGCATTTAACTATAAAGTGAAGAACTCTTCACCATAGGAGCACTTCCCTTACATTAATCATGAGTGGTTTACCAGAATGACTGGAGTATTCCTCTGGAATTTTTGCTGTTTCCTGGTTTTATTTCCAGACTGGGGGAAAGAGAGCAATTAAGCCAAAAGAGGAGATTAACCCAAGAACTCATACTGCAAACTAATCCCTGCCCCCTAGAACTTACAATCATAAATTTCTGGTGTTTTTCAGAGATTAGCCCTCCCTTCTCTCTGGACCAAAATCCCCCTCACACCAAGGCAGAATCAGTAGACTTCCTAGTAAATCATGGTATATAGTCTTGATCCCAAGATTCTATAAAATTATAATAAAAACTAGCATTTGCATAATATTTTAAGGTTTGCGTTTATTATTTCATTTGTTCCTCACAACAGCCCTGTAAAGGAGGGGCAATTATTATTATCTTCATTTTACTGATAAGAAACTGAGACCTACAGGTCAAATGACTTGCTTAAGACCACAGAAAGTGTTAGAGGCCCTCTTGGAACTCAGATCTTACCGACTCCAAGTCCAATATCCTATCCACTGTGCCATCTAGCAGCCTTGTTATCTAGTAGTTCAAACTTTCTGTAACTGGTGAATAGCCTCTTCTTTTCAGAATCCATTTGGCTGCCTGCCAATCATTTCTTTACTCATTCTCTTCATAGAATATGAATAACTTCTCACTGGGCAAGAGGCAGTTGTGATAAATGTTCTTTGTTGGACCCCCACTATTCTCTGGGACTATTTTTAAACAGATAGATTGCCCAATATTTCAACTCTCCTTGGTTTGTGATCTTGTATGTTCTTTGCACACCAAGATATCTTTTTTTTTTTTGCACACCAAGATATCTAAGAAGAACTCTATCACCCTGCTAAAGTTTTTGACAGTAAACTAAGTGTGATGACATTGTCATTTGTTTTTCAGGGGTCTATTAACCTGAAGTCACAGCAAGTCAGCAGGCCTCTTTTAGCTGGTCTCTCGGCCAAGAGATGCATTAGTTCTGTTTCTTTATAGCCTCTCAATCTTCCAAGATTCCAAAACAAAAGTAGCTGTGATTCTTACCTGCACATCAGCAAGTATGACATACATCAACCTGGTAACATTGAAAGTATCACACTAGCAAATCCATATGTTGGTTCTATTGGACCTTCTCTTCCGGCTTCAAAGTTCTTAGTATATCCAATAATGTGTGATTAAACTCTCAAGTTGTGGATCTCCTTGGAGCTTTTTTGTTTCTTCCAAAGCTAATACTTCCTTTAGTAAATTGCTCTCAAAGTCTCTGTTGAGAATAGATCTTAGAATGAAATAAACATTTAAGGAAATACCTCTCCCACAGTGCTTATGATACTGCAGAAATTATCAGTCACTGGTGTGCTAGATGGAACTGGCTTGTACTGGCTCCTGAGCTGATTATTAAATTTTCAGTGGAAATAAGAAAATGCTACAAATCAAGGCTCAATTTGTTATTTTCTTGGCTTCTAAACTTAAGAAACTCACGAAGAAGATGTTAATAATTAAGATTAAACTTAAGAATGTGTCATATATACTTTTTTTGAGTGCTTGTTGTTAAATATTTGCCAATACACCCCTGATTTTGGTTTATTTATTAAATATGCTTTTTAGACCAAATAAAATAGTTTGGTTCAACTAAGATTTTGTTTACATTCATGCTATCTTCCCTCAGAAATAAAACGTCAATACAGACCATCTCCAAAGGTTTTTTTAATATTTATACTCTCCAAGCAAGTAGTGAGAGTTGGTAATATTTTCCTTGAACCACATGGAGTACACCTCACACTTTTTAGAAATCTCTGCCAACGTATTAAGTTAAAATAATCTGTTTCTTACCAGTTCTAGATTTTTCCACTGATCCAAAGGGCCAAAGTGATACAATGCTTTCATAACTATAGAATTAAATGCCTTGGGTAGCATCAACATGTTCCCAGTAAAATGTCTGAGACCAGTTAATTTATGGTACCACTCTCCATTGCAAACTCTAACTCCTGCCACCATCTCAATAGCAAGGTATCTGGTAGAGAATGACATCTGAGTACCTAAAGTTCACTTCTTTTATTTTTAGGCTGTATCAATATTACTTCATTAACCATTTGCTTTCATCAACAGTCATCCAAGCATAACTGAAACAACTAAGTTTGATAACTGAAGCAAAAAAGGTGAAGTTAAAGGACTGTATCCCAAAGAGATCATAAACATGAGAAAAGGACCCACATGTACAAGAATATTTATAGCAGCTCTCTTTGTGGCGGCCAAGAATTATAAATTGAGTCAATGTCCATCAATCAGGGAATGGCTGAGCAAGTTTTGGTATATGAATGTAATGGAATACTATTGTGCTATAAGAAAGGATGAAGAGGCAGACTTCAGAAAAACCTGGAAAGATGTCTATGAACTGATGCTAAGTGAAGTGAGCAGAGCCAGAAGAACATTATATATGGTAACAGCCACAGTCTATGATGACTGATTTTGATAGACTTAGCCCTTCTCAGCAATGCAAGGACCTAAAACATTTCCAAAAGACTCATGATGAAAACTGCCTTCCACATCCAGAGAAAGAACTATGGAGTCTGAATACCGAGTGAAGCAGACTGTTTTCTTTTTGCTTGCTTGTTTTGCTTTGCTTTGTTTTTTCTTTCTCGTGATTTCTCCCATTCATTATAATTTTTCTATACAGCATGACTAATGTGAAATAGGAATGTAGGGGCAGTTATGTGGGGCAACGAATAGAGCACTGGCCCTGGAGTCAGGAGGACCTGAGTTCAAATCCGGCCTCAGACACTTAACACAAAAACTAGCTGTGTGACGTTGGGCAAGTCACTTAACACCAATTGCCCTGTTTCCCTGAAAAGCTAAAAAAAAAAAAAAAAGAAAGAAAGAATAGGAATGTATATGTAAAGTCTATATCAGATTGCAGGTCATCTTAGGGAAGGAGGGGGAAAATTTTAAAACTTAGAGAAATAAATGTTGAAAACTAAAAGTAAATAAATTAATTTTTTTAAAAGATGAAGTTTATTCACACTAATGATATACTCTCTAGTGGGAGTCCTATACTCTATTTTTTTAGCTTCCACTTGGCTATAGCCTAGCTCCCTGAGAATCATAAATAGCATTTACCCAGAAAGGAAAAATGGGTATCACCAAAGTTTCCATATCATATGATTCATGGAACTTTTTCAGCCATCATGTATGGATTTTCATCTATCCAGACTTGAAACATTAACTTGTACTTCTTTGTGACCATCTATATAAGATTCAAGAACTCTACTTTGTATATAGGATACAACCTTCATTGTCAACAGATCCTTTACTGACAATAAGTGTCTTGTGACACCCCTCTATTGGTACCAGACTACCAGGCTTGTATCTGTATCAATCAACCAACAAACATTTAGTCAGCATTTACTATGTGCCAGGTATTATGTTAGGAGCTGGTGATATAAAGACTAAATATCCTTGTCCTACAGCACACTTAGAGGTCCTAAGGTCAACTGTCATCTCCAGAATGTTCTCCCACACATCTCCAAAGTATTTGTGGCATATTCGATAGCTCTGACATCTTTCTGAGTTGCTTCTAAACACTGAGAGTGTGGAGGGGTGGGAATCAAACAAAAAGACTAGCCACTCCCCAAGATTACTCTATAAATGTAATTCTCTCTCTCCCTTTGCTTCAAACTCTTTTCAAAGTGCAGCTTTAGAAAGACCACCATTTACACTAATCCTCTTAGGATACATGGGCCCACCCACACTGCCCATCCCTTTGAGGTGCCTTTAGAATTTTGACATCACAGGGGATAAACAATGGGTACCTGCAGCTTTGAAGAGGCTGCCAAAACCAGATGCTATATTACAAATAATTAAGAATTTATGATGGCTTCTGGAGAGGGAATGTCGACCAGCTCGTGTTGTTTGCACTACTGATCCTCTAATGATTCTCACCTCCCTTGTTGATCTTTTCCTTCTCTTGCTCTTGTGATGATCCCAGATAGACCATTGTGAATCAGGCCTCCAGGTTAGGTGGGTTTGGGGGTTTCCAAGTTAGTCCTCAAAGAGAATCATAAAGGTTCACATGACATTTAAGGGTGGTATCACAGGGCCAGAAGAAGAAATAAAGCCAGTTTTGTGGCAGGTATTCTGCAGGAGGGTGGATGGATGTTCCTTACAATGTTACTCCCTGTGTTATAGTCCTGGTCACCCTGGGCTAATTCTTCTGGCTCTACCAGAAACTTTCATTCCCTCTACCTCCACCTTTTTTTTTTTTTTACCAGCACATAGTCATGGAGAGAGGAAAGGTGACAGTACTGACAGTGGCTTGAAAAGTATGACTCTCAGGGATAGTCCCAGAGTACTCTACTAGGTACTTTTAGTTATGGAGAGGCCTGTCAAATTTACTGTTTTTACTCCCCTAGACTTGATCGAGTTAAGCAGTCACCAGCTAGCTGTCAGAGTCACCCTGGGGAAATCGAGGGATAATAAAGGAATATCAAGCTTTTTCTTTTCGCACAGAATCAGAAATTAGGAATGAAATCATTTTATTTGAACTCTCCCAATTACCTACAGTTAAAAGCTATGGAATTTAGAGTGTATTTTACCTTCCACCCCCCACCACACACACACACACACACACACACACACACACACACACACACACACACATACATATACTCCATACCTTATCATTTTAGATCCCTATCAACTGACTTAGGTTTGTTGTTTGCTTGGCTTTTTTCCCTAGAGAAAGAATAGAGAACTAAATAATAAATGAATGAAAGTACTGCTTACAGTCTCAAGAGGTTGCAGATATGCTATGCTGGAAGGTCCATAATTTACTGAAGCTATAAATAACGATGTCAATTGTATTGGCCATAATACATTCTTATACAGCATCCTTCAGATCTCAAGGACTACTATTATAATATTTGTAACAGCTCCTTTCAGTAGGTTGACAGACTGCAGCTTGTCAGTATGGTAGGCCTAAGGGACTGCATGAATGAAAGCTAATTATTTAGAAAGAAGATTCACTGGTGCACAAGAGTTGAAGGAAAAAGGAAGTGAAAATTCGTGTGCATTGAAATTTTAATCCTGTATTTGCCTCTAAACAATGAATATCAAATATCTATCTTGCTTCATTTTATAGCTTTAAATTAGTTTTGCATTATGTTTATGTAACTTAATTGTAAATTTTCCAGATTTAAAAATTGTTATTGCACTATTTTTTGTGAGCATGACATCATTTCTGGGAAGCCAGAGTTTTTAAAGGAACAGCAATGTTGAAGTTGAATATGTTGAAGTATGTTGAAGTTCCCTGATATATGAACATGGATTGGGGCAAAGAGGAAGACTGTGAGGCAAGTACTGAACTTCTTTAAAAAGGAGGGAGAATGAGCTTGGGAGCTAGGAAATAACCATTGGAATCTTGATTGGGTAATAAATTTGGTTAGAGAGAATCTCAAAGTAGGAGAACTTTGTGAGTGATATTGGCAGAGAGAGGATCTCAAAGTGTCAGTAGGGAGTTAAAACTACTCCACCCACCCACCCACTCTTTGCAGGTGCTTGGGGGAGGAGGAAGAGAAGATGACAGAACTTTCAACCAGTACTGGAAAGGAGAGAGTTGAGTTTGAACAACTGCCAGAAGGTGAAAGAGAACAAGGATTCTAAGAAAAGAAGTGTGTTGATGATAAAAGATGAGTTCTGTAGGGCATAATGGAAGGAGTGGTAGGTTGGACATGAAAGCAGTAGAGTGAAAGTTGATGTCAATAAGAGAACAAAAAGTGATAACAGGAAGAAGGAACGTTTTTCTCTTGGACAACTGGAATTCTATATCAATGAGATTGGAACATCAAGGGTGGCAGGAGTTTACTAGATATAGGAAACAACTGGTTAATATCTGTCTCCATACTAGTCAAATATCAATCAGTGGATTTTCATCCATTCATACCAACCTCAACAGTGCTGATGATGTTAGGAGGTAAATCCATTCTTTTATGTGTTAGAAAAGAAGGGACATTAGATGCAATGCTAGTGTATCTTCCAATGGATAAAGGATTAATTTTTTGCTGAAGATCCATACTTTTACGTTTATAATTAGAATCAGCATTGTAAGCTATGCTATTTTGGTTATCACTTGAGCTCCTTTTCTTTTTGTAACATCCCATTACTTCCTTTTCTCAGATTCTGTTTGTCTGTAGAAATCTTGAATTATTCACATTGACATTCCTTCAAAGCCCAGGGCCTTCCTCCTGGCTACTTGCAAAATTTGTTATTTGATATTAAAATTCTGAAATTTAATTATTATGAGCCTTGGAATTTCAAGCATGGTACTTTTTTTTCCCTATAACAGACTAGATCAACGAGTATTTTGGTTGCTTATATTCAAAAGTTCTTGGCTGTTTACCGAACTTCCTAAAGTATGGCATTCAAGGTTTTTGTTGGCTTTACTTCAACTTGTTCTTCCAGGAGAACTGTAATCCTTAAGCCATCTTACCTACAAGATAAGTTGCTTTGCTTTTTATAGAATTCATGTAGGTAATTTTTGCTTTTTTGCTGCCAAATTTTCTTCCACTTTGGTATTTTTCTTTTGAGCTTTAAATTTCATTCTGTTTTTCAGAGCATTTACTACATTGAAGAGATTTTCCAGAACAGTCTTCTGAAAGAAGGTGGCACTTGAAATAAGCCTTGAAGGAAAATAGGGATTCCAAGAGGTAGAAGAGAGAAAGGAGTATGTTCAATTTAGAGGCAGAAGAGAGTAAGCAATATATTCAAGGCATCATGAATACTCAGTGCAAAAACATAGAGATCAGAGTTGAACTGTCATGTGTGAGAAATAGTAAGATAAGTTTGGCTAGAGTGGAGAAAACATGAAGGGGAGTAATATGTCATAAGACTGGAAAGATAGGATGGAGACAGAGGAATTTATCCTGGAGGTAATAGAAGCTACTGAAACTTTTTAAGTAGGGAAGTTACATGGCACTTGAGGAAAATCATTTTGGCAGTTATGTGGAAAACAGATGGGAGAGGAGAGACTTGAGACAAGGAATCCAAATAGAAGGCAATTGGTATTTGTAAGAGATCATGAGGGGGGCGGCTAGGTGGCACAGTGAGTAGAGCTTCGTCCCTGGAGTCAGAAGGACCTGAGTTCAGATCCGGCCTCACACTTATGCACACACAAACATAAACCTAGACGTGTGACCTTGGGCAAGTTACTTAACCCCAATTGCCCTCCAAAAGGCAAAAAGAGAGAGAGAGAGAGAGAGAGAGAGAGAGAGATCATGAGGGCCTGAACTTGGGTAGTGGCTGTGAGTAGAAAGAAGGGGATATATGTGAGCAATGTTTTGAAGGTAGAAATGAAATTATTTGAGAACTGATTTGGATTGTCGTCAGAAAGCTTAAGAAGTTGAGAATGACACTAAGGTTATAAAGCTAGGCAAGCATCCACAAAAGAAATAGAGAAGTTCAGAAGAGGAATTGGTTAATTTAGGGGGAAATATAATGAGTTCTTTTTTGCAAACATTGAGTTTAAAGTTCTTATAGGACACCTGGTTCCAAACATCCAATAATTAATTGCTGGTGTGGTACTAAGAGCTCAAGAGATGCTAGGCAGAGTCTGAGAGTCATCCACAAAGAGATAATAATTAAACACATGAGAGTTGTTGAGGTCACAAAGTGAGAGTGCAGAGAAAAAAGAGAAAATCCAGGAAAGAGCCTTGGGGTACATACATAATTAGGGGTCATAATACAGATGATCCAGCAAATGTGATTAAGAAATGGTCGAACAGGGAGGGGGAAAAAACCTAAAAGATAGAAGTATAATGATTGCTCAGAGAATAAAAAGTATTCAGGAGAGAATGTCCAACAGTGGTCAAAGCTTCATAAACATCAAGAAGAGTGAGGACTGGGGAAAAGCCATTTGATTAGGCAATTAAGAGATCATCAGCAACTTTCAGAGAAAGTAATTTCAATTGAGTGATAAGAGGGAAAATTACACTATTGAGGATTTAGAAGAGTGAGAGGAAAGAAAATAAAGTCAAAGAATATAGACAGGGAGTAGAAGCAATGAGAGTAGACATCTACTATCATGACATCTATGGTGCCTACCATTAAGGCAGTGTGGAACAGACAGAAAAAACACTGACTCTGAAGTAAGAAGTCTTGGGTTCACATCCTCTTCCATTGCTCACTACTTCTGTGACTTTAGGCACACCATCGAACCTCCATGGATTTCAGTTTCATCATCCATAAAATGATGGTTAGACTACATGGCTCTGGAGATCTCTTGCAGCTCAACATCTATGATCCTAATGCTTCTGTGAGATGTTCCACCCTGTGTTCTGAGTTTTCTGTCCTTTTGTCAGCATTAGGTATTATTTCTTTTTGAGAGTTTTGATTTCTGATCCAATTTCTAACCTAACACCTTATGAGATTTATTTCCCTTTTGAAACCTTCTGACGTTATTTGTTCCTCTTCCATGATCTCTTGGAAATCTGTAGAATGTTCTTTTTTGTTTTGGATTTTTGGATCATTTTCCTTCATACTTCAAACTATACTTTAGAGAACAACTCCAATGGGCTGGCCACATTGTTTGAATGAAAAACGTACACTTGCCAAAGAAGACTATTTTATGGAGAATTCACACAGGGCAAGCATTCACATGGTGGTCAGAAGAATACAAGGACACTCTCAAGGTCTCTCTCAAGAACTTTGGAAACAATTGTGTGACACGGGACATGCCCACATCAGAGAAGGTGCTGTGAGCACAGCAGAATTGAAACAACTCAAAAGAAATGAGATGCACAAATTTAGAGAATCCACCCCAAATGTTCACATGGACTATTTGTGCCTGACCTGTGGTAGAACATTCTGAGCTCATATTGGTCTGATCAGCCACAGTTGGACACACTGAAACTTGACTCTAGCATAGTGATGTCATTTTGGTCATCTTCAAGAACAAAGGACAACAAACCACTTGTTCAATGTTTTATGGTTTCTTTATTTTATATTCTTTACTCATTTTTCATCATCATTATAAATTTCACTGTTGGTTTATATGTTTGAAGTCAAAGTCTATCCTCAACTCTTGACTCTTATTTTCACCCTTTTCTTTTATTCCCAATAGGTTTGTATCTGACTTCCTTCACTGTCGGCCTCTACTCTACTTTTACTGGTATAGCAGCCTTCCTCCCATAAAGCCTGGGTATCCCCAATCAACTTCAGCTCTAGAGTGTAGAGGCCAAAGTAAATCCCATTGGGAGAGGATTGAATCCAATTAGATTTCCAGGGCTCCCTTCCACAGACATTTCCCACCAGCTATGCTGCTTTTGAACTTTGGATCTCTCCATCATGCCTTCCTTCCCCAAGGAAATTTGGAAATTTAGAAATTTCATTGTGCTTCTTTTAATGTATTATCTTTTCCCCATTGAATTGTAAGTTTCTTGAGTGTAGGAATTGTCTTTGTCTTCTCTTATGTTGTGTTGTTTTCACAGTGCTTAACACAGTGCCTAACACATAGTAGAGAAGTACTTCTGTTTATTGATTGATTTACTGACAAGGAAGGCATCTCTCTTTTAATCAATTCTTCCCTATTGCTCCAACCAACTGTAGGTTTCCCTTTCCTTCATGTGGTTTGCAAACAATGTTTTCAGCCTTTTGTGGATTGAGGGAGAGCCATACTGCTTCAGTGCCATAGGGAAACCATGCAGGAACCCCAACAACTGAGCCCTGAAACACAAGCCTATGAGGTTGCTGGCAAAGGCTTTACTCAGTCCAGGGTAAGCTTAGGTGGGGATGCTGAGGCAAATCTTTAAGTATTTTAATGTCTTTGATATTATTTCATAGAACATTTACTATATGTAGATATTTTGTCTTATTAACTTGTGAATTCAACTTTAATTACTAAAGATGCTGTGTATATTTTGTTCTTTTAAGGCTTTTAGGTTGGAGAGTACATGTAAAACACTATTTTTCAAATCACATGATTCAATTGTATAGGATATTGGAAAAAATTCTACAAGAATTTTTTTTCATTTTGCTATCCAATATGATTCTCTTTTTCCTATCTCAGAGACCTCTTAATATTTTATGATATCTATAATGAACTGCTTGGAACAGGCTTCTAGCAGTGGGTGGGCAGAAGAAGAAGGCATATATTCAAAGACCTTATGAAAAACTGTTAGAGCCCTGGGCAGGAATAGAAGGAATAAAATTCAATTCCATCTGTATCTCTTCAATTCCCCCTCCCCTTCCAGATATAGCCCAAGGAAGTTTAATGGTCCATCTTGGGGTTCCTTAACCTGTTAACATAATCTCCTCCTTAATTCACCTCCCTCACCTCACCTTCCCAGGTTTGGGGGTAGGGAGGAGGAGGGACAGTGTCACTACACCTCATACATACCCCCATCTCTTGGTTATTTAGTCTCACAGATAAAATAGAAGTTATTGTGTCTAGCTATCCTTTTTCCCCTTCTATAAGCCCTCAATACCCACCCCACTCCCCACAGATCCAGTATCTCTTCTCCCCTAGATGGAGACCAAGCAGGGAAAGGACAGATTCAAGGGAGCTAGACTGTGGACTCCCCATTCCTAAACTCCCTTCTCTCTGTCCCCTGGTCCTGCCCCATCTTGCACTTTTGCTGGCTGCCCTATGTTTCTTGTAGCTGTAGCAGGGGCCTGAGATTGTCCTAAAAGAGAACTTTTACACACTATGCTGAGGTAATCTAAAAATTGTAAGAAACTCATTCTATTTACTCCTGATTACTATATATGCCCTTAGGTTGTACATTATCACATGTAATTCACCCTCTTTTCTAAACCATTGGGGAACATATGTATATTGGATTTATAAAACAAGAGAAATTTATTCATTTCCCGTATACACAAACCTTGTTACCAATTTCTCTCTCCTCTCCCTGGTGCAAGGGTTCTTAACTTTTTAGTGTGTAATGTACCATTTAGCAGTCTGATGAATGAAGCTCATGGACTCCTCAGAATAATATTTTTAAATGCATAAAACTAAATACATATCATTATAAAGTGAAACACATTATATTGAGTTATATTGAAATACAATTATCAAAATATTTTTTAAAACAAGTTCTCACCTTGTAGAAAAGGTTCACATATAGAACATTGGTTTTGCTGATCTTTTTCTCTCCTTTTTCTTTAAAAATATGCTTTGTTATATGAGATAGCTCTCTAGGAGGGGGAAAAAATACTAGGGAAAGCATAGGCAGGGGAGAAGAAGAGATACTAGGAGAAATTTAGACAATATAAAAACAAAAGAGTTGAATAAAATAAATAAAAATGTATTTTTAGAAAGTTCAATCCCTATTCGAGAATAACCTACATATTTGTGATACGGGAAAGAAGGATTTGGGGTTGGTTTAGCATATGGAAGTTTTCTGAGTATGCTTTATGAAGTATTTCAGTCCTACGTCCCTCCTTTCTCCAATCAGAAGAATATCAAAAGAAAGTAAGGCTTGGAGAAAAGAAGGGGGTGAGGGGTGAGTGTTAGTAAAATTTTAGTTGTTGTTCATATAGGGACTGTGACTCTGGGGGACAGAACCCAACAAGAGTAGAAAAGAATCTTTGCTAGAACTAATGACAGAGAAGCATTCCTGCCAAAAGAACCAGAGTTGAGTAGAATTTTGACATATATGTTTAATAATATGATTGAGGAATAAGGACTAAGAGATGGCTAAGGTTCATAGACAGGAACTGTCATTAACAGTATCAGGAAAATATCAGGAGACATTTACTCTGGAAAATACCAAACAACATCACAAAGATGTTGCAAAATGTTTGTATTCTATATTAGTTTTGTTCTTTTCCATAACATCTCTACATGGCAAGAACAGATGTTTGCCAACTAGTGTTGTTTCTCATGTCTTTTGGTCTCCTTTTTTATGATCATGATTTATATTGATTAAACTTCTTTTTAAAATGGTTGCAATCTGTGTTGAAGTCTATTCCTCTGTCCATTTCCCTTTTTTCATCAACAATAGATTGTTTAAATATGTCAATTTGTAATTGTTTTAATTGCACACTCATGCTTTTTCTCATTTTTGTTTATTATTCTACAAGTTTATGCTTCATTATGGCAGGAAGATGACCCTGGGTTCTCAAAGGCTATATAAGCAGAACACAAGATCTCTTAGGTTCCATCATGATATGAAAATTTCAAGTATAGTCTCAACAAAATACTATCCTGCTTTCCAAGAATAAGGCTAGTGAAGCATGAAGGGGCTTATCATCAGTAATCTGACCCTTTGGTGGCCATGGCAACTAGTGAAACCAATCAAAATATATAATAGTCCTCAGTTCTAGGTGGCCTCCATTTGCTTCTTTAGTAACTATGGCAGAATGGCCAGAAATGAAGCAAACTTTGCAAAAACTCACATAGATCCAAGACCATCTTAACAATATTAATTTTACTATTGGTACTTTACAAATTATCTAAATCCTCCTTTAATTACCCCTTTAATACTATTAGAGGATCGAAATTATATCAATTCTCATATTCTCACTATGAATAAAACTAAAAGCCAGAAAGGAAATTGCAGCTACATGGAAGGATGACTCACGATCTCACCTTGAGGAGGCAGTAAAGGAGTCAGCAAAATTGTCCTGAGTTCAAAGGCAATAATAAATATTTCATGGCATATTTGGCCACTTCATTTTGCAGCAAAATTATAGGATGTAATCAGCAAGTAACACAAGTAAAAAATGTGCTAGTCTTAAATGAAATGTAAACAAGTATTTAAGCTTTATTATCCCTTAAGTGGTATAAAGAAATTCTTTAATCAAATTTTATGGAATTAGAAGGGGACTAGCCAATGTCTGGCTGAAGGATCAGCCACACTTTTGGTGGCCTTTAAAAGCAAGATACACTTTCTAAAGAGTCAGTTGAAGAAACAACTAAAAGAATATGAGATCTGGAAGTAAAGACAAAAAAAAAGACATGGAGGGAGAACTTTGTTCTTGAGAGGGAATAGACTTCAACAGAGATTACAACCATTTTAAAAAGAAATTTAATCGCTATAAAATCATGATCATAAAAAAGGTCAAGAAACACGAAACTTCAAACATTTGTTCTTGCCTTGTAGAGATGTTACAGACAAGAACAAAACTGGCATAGAATATAAACATTTTGTAAAATCTTTGTGAGGTTGTAGAAACTTGTGTTCTATTCACATAGTCTTTGAGAACCCAGGGTCATCTTCCTGCTATAATGAGGCATAGACTTGAGAGAGA
Source organism: Gymnobelideus leadbeateri (assembly GCA_011680675.1). Lineage (NCBI taxonomy): Eukaryota > Metazoa > Chordata > Mammalia > Diprotodontia > Petauridae > Gymnobelideus > Gymnobelideus leadbeateri. The sequence continues at coordinate 153,440 of WOXC01003287.1, forward strand.
GGGAGAAGGAGAGAGAGAGAGAGAGAGAGAGAGAGAGAGAGAGAGAGAGCGAGCGATTTGCCTCTTGGGCAAAAGGATGAACGATCATGTATCTCCTCCATCTCCCCCTTAGCCATGGTCTCCTGCATCAGAGCTACCTAGCCATTAGGACACACTGTAACCAACTGAAAACAGGCCCAAGGAGCCCAGAAGGGCAACATGCTCAGCAGAGATCCCACATCCAAGATGAACAGCATGGACAAAGAACATGAGGACCCTACAACAGAGTTGTGAGTTGCACTGACTGTATGTTGTCCTTAAGTATGTGCCTCTTTGCTATTGTACTTTGTGTGTGCCTACTTTCCCTATCTATTCTATATATAACTGCAGGAGAGTGTGCCCCAGATTTATGAAGACAATGTTTCATAGCTACTATTCTGATGATGTCATCTCTGTAAATGCTTTTGTTTGAGCCAATTGTGTCCCTTGGCTCATTGGTAAGAGTAGTTGTACCTGCTGGAGCTCATGAGCTTTAGTTTAAGGAATATAGATCTTATAAAGTGTCTTGAACCTGTGAGAGTCATCCCTTGGGAGACCAAACCTATGAATGTAAGTTTCCCTAGAGGGAATAATAAATACACATTAAGACCATCCTTGATGAATATATTAAAAGGATATTAGAATGAAGTCTTTCACAAAAAAAGTAATAGAAATCTTTCAAAATAAGTACTTTATGTTGCCTACATTAGACCTCATCTTTATTATCATACAATTGACCAAAAAGATGTAAAGAACATAAGATCTTGCTGGAGTTATTGTTTCTTGACTATAAAAAAGGCATTTAATTCAATAGAGCCAAATGCCATTTAAAAACTCTCCTCCAATACACCTTGTGTCTCCAGGGACTATAAATGTCACCAGGATAACTAGTCTGAGCAGTTCTACCTCTCCCCAGCTAGCAATTTCCATGCACATTCATAAAGCATTTCCTAGTCCACACCTCTCTGCAGTTAGCAGTTGTTGATGGAAAGGTATACTATACCAGAAGTAATCAAGTACCTTTGGGAGGGCAAGTAGAAACCTGAATTGTCCATAGATCCTATACTCCTCACAATCTTCTTTAGCTTTTTTTTTTTAATTTTTAATTTTTTTAATTTTTTTTTAATTTAGTCCACACTCTTTAGTTCACTAATATAGGGAGCTGCTGATTAGGAATTTCCTTTCTAATGCAAAGAATCCACCAATCACCTCCTGAAAAAGATCCCAAAAAGAAAACTCCCAGGAATATTATAGCCAGGTTCCAGAATCCCCAGATCAAAGAGAAAATACTACAAGCAGCCAGGAAGAAACAATTTCAATATTGTGGAAGCACAATCAGAATAGCCCAGGACCTGGCAGCTTCTACACTGAGGGATCAAAGGGCATGGAATATGATATTCCAGAGGGCAAAAGAACTGGGAATGAACCCAAGGGTCACCTACCCAGCAAAACTGAGTATTTTGTTTCAGGGGAAAATATGGTCATTCAGTGGAATAGAGGACTTTCCAGCATTCTTGAGGAAAAAACCAGAGTTGAATAGAAAATTTGACATCCAGACACAAGAAGCAAGAGATGCCTGAGAAGGTAATCAGGGAAAAGAAATCAAAAGGAACTTATCAAAGTTAACCTATTTACATTCCTACATGGAAAAACAATAACTGTGATTGATGAAACTTTTCTCAGTATGATAATAATGGAAGAAGGGTATATGGTCACATGAATACATATGTGAATGTGTGTATATATATGTTTACAGTTATTCATGGATAGAAGGCATAGGTTGAATTTGTTGGGAAGGGAGGATACCTAAGGGGTGAAATTATGAGGTGAGAGAGGAAAGTGGCAAGAGGAGATGGGGAGAGACAGGGTAGGGTAAACTATCTCATGTAGAAGAAGCAAGGGGGAGTGGCTGCAGAGGAGGGGAAGAATAGGAAGGCAAAAAGGCAAAACCACATTCTCACTGATTGGTTCAGGGAGAGAATGACATACATACTAAATGGGATATCTCAACCTGCAGCAGAATAGGGGGAAGGGGGATGAGAGGAGGGATGATGGATGGGAGGGCATTCTTGGGGGGAGAGGGGGGTGGAAGTACTCACTATAGAAGAGGGACAGGATCAAGTAGGGAATGGACCAGGTGGGGGGTGGGATGAATAGGAGGGAATTATAAACAGCCTTGTACAATATATCTACTATGGTAATGTTTTGCATAGCTAGACATGTACAACATATACTGAATGACTTATCTTCCCAGAGGGAATGGGTGACAAGGGAGGAAGGGAATGGATCTGAAATTCGAGTTCTTAAAATTAAATGTTTCAAATATATATAAATACTATTTTAAAAAATTAAATGTTTCAAATATATATAAACACTATTATTAATACTCTTTTGCATGTAATTGGGAGATAAGATGTACAGGCATCGGGGCACAGAGATTCACCTTGCACTAATGGAAAAGTTGAAGGGGGTAAGGGAGAAGATATGGGAGAGAGCAGGATGGAGGAATCGATATCTTATGGAACTGCTATTCTGGGAGGGTGGGTAGTGGAAAAAAATTGTAACTCAAAATATGGCAGAAATGAATAATGTAAAACAGGAGTTAATAAAGCATTTGTTTAAATAAAAAAAATTTTTTTAAATGTCATGAAGAATAAAAACCAGTATAAGGGCAGCTAGATGGCACAGTGAGTAGAGTGCCAGCCCTGGAGTCAGGAGGACCTGGGTTTGGATCTAGCCTCAGACACTTTTCACACACACACACACACACACACACACACACACACACAACTAGCCGTGTCACCTTGGGCAAGTGACTTAACCCCAAGTGCCCTACCCTCTCCCCTCAAAAAAGCAAAATAAATAAATAAATAAATTATCTACCATGTTGGAATCAGAAAAGTGTCCCTCCCAGCACAAAATCCCATGATTCTGAATGACCAGTAGAGCTATGTTTTCCAGGCTCCCTGACCTGCTATTTGGAGAGAGGGCCTATTGCTGAATGTTACTGACTAGGTCAACCCCATCAAAAAACCCCATTTTAACAGCAATCTGAGTTTTTGCCCCATGTTAATCGTGCAACTAGGCTTTAATCATTCAATGGCAAGCCAAGCTGCTGTCAAATGATAGGGGAAATGGCAAAAAGAAGAAACCCCAAGCAAAAACCTTGTCTCAATTGATTCCAAAAAACTAGAACCCTTCATATGAATCTCAGTAGCATATCATCAGATATGCTTACAAATCTATTTTATGCTGTAAAACTTATTTTGCGGTCAGGTAGTATAGAATGTATTGACAAATAGAGAATTTGTGTAAATATAATAATAGCTAATACTTACATAGTACTTACTATGTACCAGGCCCCATGCAAAGTGCTTTACAATTATTACCTCACAACAGCCCTGGGAGGTAGGTACTCCTCATTATTATCCCCATTTTACATATATAGAAACTGAGGCAAACAGAAGTTAAATGATTTGCCCAGGATCAAACAGAGAAAGAGTCTAAGGTCAGATTTGAATTCAGGCCTTCTAGACTCCAGGTTCAATACTCTATTCACTATACCATCAGTCACAGACACTTAGAGCTGAAAGGGATCTCAGAGGTTTTCCAGCCTCTTCAAACATCTATCAGAAAAGAAAGTCAAGACACATGGTTTAATCAACATTGTCTTTGGATGTTGCCTTTTACTTGACCAGTAGATATATAATTGACTTCTTTACATCACTTTAAGGTTTACAAAGAATTTTTCCCCATTATAACTCTGAAGTTGGTGGTATCTCTATGTCAGCAAATAGAATTGTTGGCCAAAGAGATCAGAAAAATAACATCATGTGAAACTAGGTGGCACAGGGAATAGAGTGCTAGACCTAGGGTCAGGAAGCTCTAAATTCAAATACTGCCACAGATATTTATGAACTGTGAGACCCTGGGAATGTTACTTAGCCTCTATCTGCTTCATCAGATAATAAACTCCTCCATTAGATTGTAAGCTCCTTGAGGGCATGGATTGTCTTTTGCCTGTTTTTGTATCCACAGTGCTTAGTACAGTGCCTGGCATAAAGCAGATGCTTTATAAACAGTTATTGATTGGTTGGTTGGTTGATTGTCTGTCTCTCTTTCCTTATCTGTAAAATGAGAATAATAAAAGCACTTGCCTCTCAGGATTGTAGTGAGGATCAAAAGAAGTAATATTTGTTAACCACTTAGTAAACCTTAAAATAATATATATTTGTATATGCTAGCTTTTAATATTACTATTAACTGTTATTATAACTGGATATTGAAATTCTTGTGGTTATTTCAAGTTATTTAACAACATTTTGGGTCAGTATGTAGTTATGTGAATAAAGGTGATTTCCTTTGTCTAATGCCAACATCATTGAAAAAGAACATTATAGCACTGGCCCTGGAGTCAGGAGGACCTAAGTTCAAGTTGGCTTCAGACACTTAACACACACACACAAAAAAAAACTAGCCGTGTGACCTTGGGCAAGTCACTTAACCCCAATTACCCTCCAAAAAGAAAAAAAAAGGAAAAGAACATTATGATATGATAAATATATGTAAATTGGCATGTGTATATTGTATACATATCACATTATGTTTAGTCAATTGTTCATGTGTTTGTTTAAAGGACAAGAATTTCAGAAAAGATGAGAATTCACCATAAAAAGAAAGAAATATAAAACAAAATAAAAGAAAAAAAAACTTGCACTTTTACTTCCAAGTGTTTGGGTATGAAACTTTTTTCAAAGTGATTGTGAACTCTTTCAGCATCAAGCACTGCATTCTGATGTTATTAGAAAATACTGGGTGACCTTTTAGGTTATTTATGATGTAAGATGAACTATCTTTAAAATTGTAATCTTTCAACTGTCAGGAAATCCTTGCAAAGTTCAACAGATTCATAAATAATGGAAGGTAATATTCTGGTACAATATTATGTAAATTTTAGAGGCTAAAGTATATAGTTGGAAAATAAAAACATAATATTTTAGTATTTTAGGTCACAACATTTATAACAATGAATTTTTTTTCATTTTCAATTTGTATTCTTATATTCATAAGGGAAAGATTTGTTTGATCATGTTACAAGTCTACATTCATGTTCAAATTTCAACATAGGATATACAAATCCAATAGTTACGTCTGTTAAAGATAGAATAACAAGTGTACTCTGTTCCCTAACCTCCTAAGTTCAATACCCTTTAGCAGTAATAACTCTTTGTAAATCAAGCAGCTTTAGTATCATCATCAGAGTGTTAATAATCATAGCCAATATTTATATGGTACCTCATATACATGTTCTGCCTCTGGCCTTCCCAGAGGCCATGGAGGAGAGCAGAAGTCTGAGAAATAGACAGAGCACAGGTGTTTTCATCTAGAGCATTTGACTGTTTTTGCTGGATTGGGGGAAAAATGATATAGGTCCCTTTCATTACTGGAGGTTGGGGAGGAGAAAAGTAAGATTTTGACCTTTAAAAGAACAGAGAGTAGTGGTGATATAAGACCAAATGCAAACTATAGAATCAACCAAAAACTTTGGTCATTCATGCCATTTAGCAAGATATTAGGACACATCCAGCACCACAAGTGACCCAAGCACATGCTCAGCCCTATGCCGAGTATAGGAAATACTCTGCTCCAGAAAATCAGGGGTCCATGATTATCCTCATTATCTATATTATGTCATTTCACCTTCACAATAACCCTGTGAGGTAGGTACTGCCTAGGTTGGTTGTATTATCTCCATTTTGTAGAGTAAGCTGAAATTCACAGAAGATAAGTGATTGACCCATTGTTAAAGAACTAGTAAGTGTTAGAGCTGGAATGGGAACCCAGGTTTTCCTTACTTGAAGTCCAGGACTCTATTTTTCTACAATGCCTCTTACAAAGTTAAAGAGAAGGCTGAACAATATTCATATTTTTTAAAGTTAGATGGGACCTTAAGAGAATATCTAATCAAACTTTCTTGAGGTTTTAGATTAGGTAGTGTTTTGATATCCTCAATTTACAAATTTGATAACTGAGGTTCAGAAAAATACATTGACAGAGCAAGTGATAGAGCAAGAATTCAAACCAAAATCCTCATGTTCACTAGTGCTTCCTAGTGCTCGCTCCACTACATTATGCTATCTTTTGGTTAGTCTAGGTCAAATGCCCTAGAGTTGTCAGCATTTCAGAAGAAGAGTATTAAAGTATGGAGTTCATTCCAGAGAAAACAAGGGGCACAAAAGGGCACAGAAAACCTCTCCCACACCTGACCTCCTGAGAAAATCTGCCACACATATTCAAAGAATTAGAAATTCACTAGGATTAGCAAACTCCTTTTTAAAATATAAATACCATCTGGGAGAGTAGTTTTAGTGTGAATTACTTTAATCAACCAAATAGTTCGTTATTTTCTATATTTGGGAAGTGAACAGCTGGTAGAGAAGATGGTGTCTGAGAACAGAATTTGTATTTCCTGACCATAACTTAAAATATAGGAGTAATATGCTCTTGTCCCAGAATTGGGGGTGCCTACCAAGGGCTAGTGAAAATATATTTGCCAAGGGTCTTACAAATCTACTCGAAAGGGTTTTAAACTGAAAAAGGAAAGTGAAGGGAGAGAAACTTTCTATGCAAATCCACCAAGCTATGTGCCATAAAGAATAACTGCAGTATAAGAATCGTCGGAGAGATGCCAAAAAATTCAGAGGAGACAAAATCCAAAAAAAGTTTCCAGTTAAAAAAAAAAAAACTCATGTCCTCAAAAGCCTGTACACAAATTCTCAAAGACTGAGTTACAAGCAAGATGATCAAGATATCTCTATCCAACTCTACACCTCCTTTTCCATTGTTCCCATAAGGGTATCTGTCTAGGATATGGTCAATCTTCCACCAAATCAATGTGAGTTCCCCTTCCAATTCAATCAGAGGTCTTTTTCATACTTCACACAGGGATGGCAGAGCATATAGAGCACTTTGTTAGAGTATTAATAACTCTGCTATCTGCTTCCCTTACCTATCCCCCACTCCAAACTGGGTACTCTAAACTGATATAATCTGGCAGAGAAGAGTCCATAAGCCAGGAGTACATGCTAAAGCATCAGAAAACAACCACATAGTATTCTAAGACATCTTCTCATACATGGACCACTGAAGCCAAGCAAGAGGTTACCCTTAAAATTACTTAGAACCTATTGTGTGAGATTGATGAAAATCTGATGTCAGAGGGACTAATGGAAAGAACCATCCTCCCTAGAAAGAGAAAAGGACTTGGGAACCAAGATCAAAACTGCATCATGTAAAAAAAAAAAAAAAAGAATAGACTGCAGATGATGAGGTCACGTAATCCTCTGCTAAAACCATCACCTGAAAGGACACAAGTGATGTAGGAACCTGAAAGGAGAATGCAGAGTTATTAAGTAAGAGGGTTGTTTTTAAGGGATCAACTACAGGAAGCAGAAATTGGGCTAGGAATGGAGATCACCTCAAGCCCCTCAAGGGTAAATCAGACCTTCAGTTGCTTATTGGCCTATCTCATTCAGACTTATAGGCTCCTAAGCAGAAATTATTATGAAAATAGAGAATTTTAAATTTCCTGCTGTATTGGACAGTGTATCCCAGGTGACCATTTAGAATCACAGGAGCAGGAATCACTATCAGAGCCCTCATTTCTCCAACTCAGGCAAAGAGCCAGGGAAATTTGACTTTGGTTACTTAGACTCCGAGTCCTTGAAGAATAGAAGGACTGGTTGCTCGGTAAGTAAACAAATATGTTCTCATTACAGAGTATTATGTGATGAATAATATGGAAATGTTTCACATGATTGTGCATATATAACCTATATCAAATTGTTGTTTTAGGGAGGGGGGAGAGAAAGGAAAGGAGGGAGAAGAATTTGGAATTCCATGTTTTAAGGGAATTTTCAAAATTGTCTTTACATGTAACTGGAAAATATAAAATACTGTTTTTTAAAAAGTGTTATGTGAGATGCACCTAAGGAGCAATTCAAAGAATCCACCTTATTGACTCCTAGCCTTTTTAAGAGTAGACATCAAGGATCCCCTTATTTTTGATGGAAAATCTCAGGAACCATAAGAAAAACATAATGGGTAACAGTATAGTTACGGTATATCATTTCAAAGTCCAATACAATCAATTATTAAGCATTTTATTGTGAGCCAGGAACTATATATACTAAGCACTATAATTGTCTACAATGGTCATATAGAAGATTTGGAAGTTCCAAATATACCATTTCACCAAACCATGAACTAAAGAACAAAAAAATGGACTATTACACCACACCAAGAGTTAAAAAGGCACTGAACTATGCACTAGACAGCCAGTGGCTTTTCCAGTGCTGATTGTACTGCAGTGAATACTATCAGATTCTGTTGGCAGAGGAAGACGGTTTTCATCTCTCCAACTGGATTTTGTCCATTTATAGATGCCCCAAGGTAACTCAAAAGTCCTTGTTACTTTTCAATAACTTATCGATAAGGTAGAGACTTGAACTAAATGGAAATATTGACATGCCTAGCCGATGTTATTGTTTTTGGAGAGATAATGGAAGAACTTGAGAAAAAAAACTAATAATCATTTTTATGTTAGTTGACAGCTTCTGTCAATTGACAAGCTCTAATTTTGTGGAGGCCCTGCAAAGTAGATGGGTATGTAGCATCTCAACAAAAACTGAGCTCTATTCCAGAGAAGATAGAAGCACTCTGCAGCTGGAAAACATTCAAAGAAATGTTAGGAATTGAGGATTTTTCTAGAATTAAGTGACTATCATGTTGATGAAGAAATAAGCTACTATTGACAAGTCATTCAATGATCTCACAGGGTTATATGATCAGGAAGAACCAAGTACAGAAGGACAAGAAAGACTAGCTCAGTCTAAACTATTAGAGATAATTGGGACAAACAACTATTTCAATGTATGCACCACTTTTGACGGTGCTATGTACAGGTGATAGTTTGGAAGGACTGGGAGCAGTCTGGTACAAAATGAGTGGTAGGCACCAGAAATCTGCTGCATCTGCTAGCAGAGGACTGCCATACTCTCTAAAGTAGGCTATGACTGAGGGGATCAGAGGATATATGGGTGGAGATAAGACAACAATCCATAGACATTTCAGCCAGCTCCAAGTTGTATGCTGCCTGCAGCATGTAAGGGCATTAGATCTGTTAAGTGTCCCACAACGGGTATTGACTTAATGGGAATTCTGTTTAGTTTTCTGATCAAAAGGGAATCAAGCTCAGATCACAGAATCTGGAATGGTGAAAATTGGTACCACCTGTGAGGCCTAATATTTACTAGTGTTTTTCCAAAGCAGCTTCTTTCTCCTCACCCGCAACACCCTTCCTTAATCATTAGGGATTGCCTTTCCCTGAGGGAGAAAAAGCTGTCCCTGTGATCTAATTATCCCTGGCTTCCCAGATTAAGCTTCCTTGTCACCTAAAGGTACAAAAAGTCCCTGAACATTCAGGGGCCCTCAGAATTAGTAGATTTCTTAGATTTCTAAAGATCATGCAAGTCACCTTATCCTTCACTTATTCTGCCCAAATGACCAGAAAGAATGTAGGGAGTGGGGAATTGCACATCCAAGAGAAGCTAAGTATCACTGTATCCTTATTGCTGTGTTAAGGCAAAGTAAATCTCCATTTTTTAACTCTTCAATTACTGGTCAATTACTGGTCCTAATATCTAACCTGAAATAAGACAGTTCTGTAGTTAGAGTTATCTCTGACAACTACAGTCATATATTTTGTATACATACATGTATAATACACACACACATACATACACCTATCAGTCAGTCACTCAACAAGCTTACTGTGTGCACTACACTTAGCAATAAGAATGCAAAGAAGGCAAAAAAAAAACCCAAAACCCATGGTCCTTGCTTTTAGAGTTCACATTCTAATGAGGGAGACAACATACAAATAATTAGATACATGCAGTACATCAAGCATACATTATCCCAGATCCAGGCTGCTACCTTGACTCCTTAGAAGGTATTCCTGAGGGGGAAAGAAGTATCTTTTTTTTAATACCAGGAGACTGAACCTCTACCAGTTGTATTCCCCTCAGTTAGCCACCAGTAACTAGTGACCTCCTCCCCATCTCTGCTTTCATTTAAATCTTTAATATCCAGTAGATTTTACAAAGGAATATTTACTTCAAAGACATAAGAACAAAAGTACAAACACCCATCCCCCTTTTCCCCCAATATCTTAGGGATATATTGTTCTGTATCCCACCTGTGTCTTTCACAATCTTTCTGAAGAACTTTGGTATTGATTGTGAGACATGACAAACACTGACTGGCACAGGACCATCCAACATGGTGCACCCACATCAAAGAAGACACCATGCTTTGTGGGCAAAGTAGAATTGCAGTGGCTCAAAAGAAAACCGAGATGCGCATTTAGAGACGTCTCTATCCCAAATACTCACCTCACCCAGACTATTTGTGCCTGACCTGTGGTAAAGTCTTCTAATCTCATATTGGTCTGATCAGCCACAGTTGGACATACTTTACATTGACCAAGACATTGTGATTTCATTTTGGTCCTCTTCAAGTACAAGGGACAACAATGAACCAGGAACAGTAAGTCCACTCTTAGCACAGTTTCTAAGTAGCATTGAATCCACTTTGTTGCATGGGAAAGTGTGGAGGAGGGGACACTGGGAATTTGTTTTGCTTGACTATGTGTTGCAATGGGCTTTGTTTTTTTGCTTTCTGAAATGGGGGGAGAGATGGGAGGAAAGAATATGAACCCCAAAATAAAAAAGATATATATCTTTTAAAAGAAAGTGGATATGATGTAAAAGCAAAAAGTATCAATTTAAAAAAATATATTTTTTTGGAGGGCAGTTGGGATTAAGTGACTTGCCCAGGGTCACATGGCTAGTTTTTGTGTTAAGTGTCTGAGGTTGGACTTGAACCCAGTTCCTCCTGACCCCAGGGCCAGTGCTCTATTCATTGTGCCACCTAGCCACCCCTAATTTTTTTTTTTAAAGAACCCAAGATCATTTCCATACCTTGATTAGGAGTTAGAGTAGGATTTCAAGGATTTTTTATAAATTTGCTAATGAAAACACTTTGGAATCTTTCCTATTTCATCTCTCTAAAAGCAATTTTGAAATGACTATTCTTTCTTATTCTGTTCTATATTTTATGCTTTGTTTTAAGATGTCAATAGGTGTTAAGGAATAGAGTGCTGCTAGTGATACTGCACACCTTCTCAACTCACCTTCAGTGGCGTCTCACCTCTGCTTGGAAGGGGGGCATTAGAGGGTGGAGCATTAAACTCCTCCCAAAAGTCTTACTTTACCAAGGGCTCTCAGTCTTCCCAAGAATGCAAATAGGAGTACAGAGAGACAAAGACAAAGAGAGGGAGATTGGTTTATTTAAATTTCCCAGAGCACAGAGAAAGAGAAATTCATTGGGATTTCTTTGGGTATCATAACAGATCAGAAACAGTTGTGGGAAACTGGCAATGAGTCAGGTATTCATCATCACCTGTGGTCTGATTTGAAAAGAAATCATTCCCCAGAGGGAGGAGGTCAAAAGAGTGGCTAGAGAGAGAAGTTATATCCCAAGGAAAGAGTAGCCTGGCCCACAAAAAGGTAGGAGTAAAATACATGACATCTTTGCCAGTTTATTATTAATTGTTATTTATTTCTGATGTCAAGGACTGTCAGTGAGTTACTAAAAATCCTATATTTTTTAGAGTTTGGCCCTTAGCTTTCTAGCTCACCAGCTTTCTAGCTAACTCCCATTTTAAAAGTTTGGTGGCCAAGACAGTGCTAAGAAGCACAAATGGTGCTTTTGAAAAAGTGTTTATCTTCACAGCCAAACTGGTTTGATGGCAAAGCAAGTCTGGTTAACTGTGCTGATATAAATTGATAAGGGAACTGGAATAATTATTTCATTAAAAATAGTTGCTTTAATTCCTGAAACACCAGAGTTGACTCTTTGTTATTTGGGTACCATCCCTTTTTCTAAAAGAATTTTATTTATTTTATTTAAGACCAAACTTAAAGGCTAATTTAACATGCAGGGAGCTGGATGTATGGAATTTTCCAGAATTTTTCCTATTCCATTGTACTGTGGCTTATTAAACTCAAGCTCACTACCATTCTGTTTTATAGGTATTTATTTCTTTTCATCTTTCTTCTTTGGGGAGCCTGTTCAGTTTTATCAGCTTGAATCCACCTCTAGTTCCCCAATGAAAATGGTATTTTTTTTCTCTTCTGTCTCCATATATTTTTAACACGACGGGCAGATTTTTTTGTGGAAATAGTATGAGGGTTTGCTGTTTTGTTTTTCTTTTGGGGTTTTTTCTGTCAGTGATTGTGGCACTATATTGTATATCTGTAAGTTGACTATACACTTGGTCTCATACAAGTGATCAGAGCACTAATTTTTGATCCCTTTTTTAAAATTTCAGTGTTGACCCAGTAGTCATTTAGGAAGAAGTTAAACCATCACCTTCACCTCTTATATAGCCCCTTACAAGTTTATTTCAAAGAAAGTTTAATAACATTTACATCATAAGCATAATCCACATGCAATTCAACCTAAGAGATTGAAACTCAGATGAAACTCTTAAAAAGACTATTACTTCAGAGAAAATATTTTTATACAGTAAGATATTTCTAATTTATCACAACATTGTACTATTCTCAATGGCAAACATTTTCAAAACCACATTCAAAAATTAGAAAACAGTCAAAAGCTTCAATCTTTGCTGGGAGGGAGTAGGAAGAGGGAAGAGAGAAGCCCTGTCTTGCCTGCATATTCTTGTTTCATTTTGCAGTTTAAACAAAGAAGTCATAGTTTGCCTGTATGAAAGATATTCAAAGGAGAATTATGCTTAAAGTCACAGAAACAATATGCTCCTGGCCCTTTTCACTTTATTGCTCATCCAAAGAACTACAATGGCAGATAAAAAACAGGCAAGGACTCAAAACAATTTTCTAAATTTTCATTTTGGGTTCATTGATAAACTAGACAGTTCTACTAAAATCAAGATTCATGTTAATGATGCTATGTACTATAGAAAAAATACAGAAACACATATTTTTAAAGTCCATCTGCCAGTTGTCTATGTTCCTAATACAAATTTTCCTTTTCTGTACCTTCTTCTGCTCTTCTTCCAAACATACATACAGGTCTTCCCTAGTCTACCTAACTCAGATATTTACTTGTATGAAGTCATCACGTGATAGGTGAAAGAGCAATTGATTTGTAGTCAGAACACCTGGGTTCAAATTCTCCCCCTGTCACTTAATACTTATATAACCTTAAGTAGGCCAATTAATTTCTTGGGTCTATTTACTCATAAATAAAATGGTGGTGTTAGAATACATGACATTCTAAGTCAGTCCCAGTTTTCACCATTCTGTGATAGTCTGGGGTTCAAGTGTGATTTGGTTTCTTAAGCATAGTTCTCACAATTCTTTTGCATTTGTAAGGAACCATGCATGACTACCTCACCACTCCTTTTTTGCTTCCTAGTCCAATACTTGACTGTTTTCAACTTTGAATAGACACAGTGAGAGGGATCTCATTTAGCAAAGTGGTCTCTGCAAAGCCACTGCTCAGTAGTTGGAGTGCCAGGGTTATAGTATACTTAACAAGCCTGCTGCAGCTGAATTCAAAGTTGACAGCAGCACATAGCTGGTGGATGAATAATAGCTTTGAAGAAATCCCCTCACTGTGCTGGATCACTTCAGACATATTTCTTCAGTGTTTACAAGTCCCCCCCACTGTGGAGTTCAAAGGGGTCTTCAAAAGCAACCTCCTTAACATATAAATGGCAAAGAGTGGCACCAGGCCAGGGAAATAAGCCTTCTTCAGTTTGTTTTTTTCATGAAACTCCACTGCAAATAATTGCAATTTATGTATTAAAACCCATTAGCCTATCCCCACGAGATCTAATTCGGTCCAGCTACCTAAAAGTTATTTTAAACAGCTGCCTAAGCTCAAGGTGTGACTAATTTCCATGTTTTCTATATAGCCCATAAAAAAGTACTGACTTAAGTCAAAATATTTTTATGCCTTCTTTTATATGTATTTTATGGTGGCATCTGGGCACAAGTCAACTTAGATGATTAGACCATGGTACCAATGAGACTAAAGTTGAGCCTTTATTTCCTAAAAATTCATCTCTACAAAAGCTACACTTCTAAAGTTGTTCAGACATCAGAAATATGTATACAACTGGTCCCAAAAGAGGACTGTGTAAGAGAATATGGGTGACTGAAAGAAACTCATTTGCAAATTACAGAGAATTTTAAAGTTCACAACCTATTAATGATAGGTCATTAGTTCAACAAGTATTTATTGAGAATTACTGTATTCAAGGCATTGTGCTAGGCTCTGTAAGGGATAAAAAGAAGAGATAGTCCTTGTTTCAATTAGGTTACCGTCCAGTAGAGGAAATAAGGACTGTATTTGAAACATTGAAATAAGGACTGTATATGAAACACTGCAACATAAAATAACATGTAATAAATGCCATAAAAGTGGCATAAATAAAACACAATAAGGTTTAAAAGGAGGATCACTTCCAATGGTAAGGAGAAGTCTAAAGAAAGTTTTGTAGAGGAAGTGGCATTCAATCTAGTCTTTGAAAAATGAGTAGGGTTTCAAAAAAGAAGAAATGGGGGAAAGGAATTCTAAGCAGGGGGATCAGCATGAGCAAAAGCATGGAGGTGAAGAGTAGACAGTGTGTTTGAGGAATGGTAACTAATCCAAGTTGGTTAGAGGATAATTAGTATACATGAAAGAAAAGCCTAGAGGGATGAGTTCAATCAGCCCAGATTCCCAAACTTCATTTTATAAGTAATGGGAATTATTGAAGATTTTTAAAGCAGAGAAATAACATAATCCCAATTTTCCTTTATAAAGTTTAATTTGAGGGGAACTAGGTGGTACATTGAATAGAGCACCAGTCTGGAGTCAGGAGGACCTGAGTTCAAATCCAGCCTCAGAAAATTGACACACTTGCTAGCTGTGTGATGTTGGGCAAGTCACTTAACCCCAATTGCCTTGCCTTCCTCCCTACCCCCCCCCCAAAAAAAAAGTTTAATTTGGTAGAAGTAGGTTAAGGAAGAGTGATTGTGATAGAGGTAAGGGAGCAATGACCAATTAGGTCCCTTCCATTTCTAACAGTCTATTACTTTATGAAACCAGTTAGAAGGTTATTGTAATAGGGCAAAGTAATGGAGGATTGAACTAGGGTAGTGGCAATGAGAATGAAAATGATGAGAAATGTGAGGAAAAGTGCCTAATTAAATTTGGGAATAGAAGAAAAGAAAGAGTTGGAGATACCCCCAAAGTTTTGAGTCTTTGTGGCCTAGGAGAAGAATAGCTCCATCAAATAATAATAATAATAATAAGGAGATTGAAATGGAATGTATTTCATGGAGGAAAGGCAAGTAGATCAAAAGTGAATGTATAAAGCTTCTGATACTAGTAAGCTGGAAATGTCTAGAATGCAGTTGGAAATACTGGACTAGAGCTCAGAATGGATACATAGCTTTGGGAATTATCCACACAAAAGTGATTATAGCTGAATCCATTGAAGTAAATGAAACTATCAGAAAAGAAAATGTGAAGAGAATTCCATTTAGTTCAACACGAATTTACTAAATGTCCTATATGTGCAAGGCAGATAATACAAAGATAAAAAAAAATTCCTGCCATCAAGTATCTTCCATTCTACTGAAAAAAGACAGAATCTTAGAAAATATGATACCTGGGGGAGCACAAAAGGAGTAAACTGGCAAAGAAGAATAATTCAGCCTCATGGGATCCCACAAAGTAAATAGTTTAAAGGTCATGGTGATCAGCAGGCAAATGTTACCAAAACTGATGAGAATAAGGACTAGGGCGGGGTGGGGGGGGGGGAAGCCATTGTATATGGTAATTAGTAGTTTACCAGAAAATTTAGAAAAGTTTAGATTCAGCATGAACCAGTAGTTAGACAGCAAGGGATTATGAAATGCATAGTCAGGGAATGAAGTTATTACATGTAGACTGCTCTTTTAAGAAGTTGGAATGGAAAGAGAAAGGGGTGCTATAATAGTAACTAGGGAGAATAACAAGATGGTGAAATTTTCTTTAGGATCTAGGAAAGCTGAGTATGCATATATACACAAGGGAAGGGGATGAGATCAGGAGTACAGGTGAATTCTATGGTCTTAGAAAAGAGTTTTTCCTGAGTCAGGTCAGCAAAGGGTGAATGGAAATACAAAGAGATTTTGAGGTGAACAGAGGAAATTGAAGCCCTGCTAAATAGTTTGAATAATCAGTAATGTCTTATTTGCACATATGGGGCAGCTCATCATTTTAATAAGAACAGACCATGGCTATAGAGGAATTAAAATTGAAAAGGATCATTTGGATGAACCCCCTCAATAATGTCAACTCATATTTCTACAACACTTCAAGATTTACAAAATATGTTCATCACAACAATCCTTTGAGGGAGGTAAGGAAAGTATTATTAGCCCCATTTTAATAATGAAAATATTGATGCTCAGAAGAGTTGTTACTTGTTCATATCAACACAATTAGTAAGTATTCACTGAACTATTTAATGAAATAGCAGTAATAACTTTCATAAGATAAATCAAAAATAAATATCTGTGAAGCACATAATGTGCTCAGCTCTGGCCCAAGTATTATGAAAAGATATAAAAGACAGAACCTTTCAGGAGCAAATTCAGGCTGTAGAGTCTTCCACAGAGATAGTAGCTGAGGTCATCAGAATAGATCACCAAGAGAGGACATAGAAAGATAATTAATCCTTACTCACAAAAAATTTCATAATTTACTCAGGAAAGAAGACTAATGCACATGAAACCATCAAAATACTAAATTATATGGGGAAAGGTTGTAAATACTCTAGGAGTTCAAAGAAGAGGGAGAATCAGAGAATCCAATACTCCATTGTGATATCTTTGGTCTGCTTCAAAAACAAAGGATGAGCAACAACAATAATATTCCATGAACAGGGAAGAACAATTAGGTTTGTTCTGATAGGTCCCAGAAAGTATAGCAAGAGAAAATACTTGGAAATTAGTTGGAAAGAGGTACGTTTTGGCTCTACCTAAGGAAAAACTCAATAGTTGTTTGTTTGGGGTTTCTTTTTAAGTTCAAAACTGAACTGAGGAGATAATTTTTCTGTCATTCAAGATATTTAGATGAAGACCATATGACTACATGTCATGGTTGTTGTGGATGGTCCCTGAGATCCTTTCCAAATCTGAGATTCTAAGATTTTATATTCATAGGACAATAGAAAAATTGACCTGAAAAGAATACATAGTAGATATGAGGGTAGTTCAAGATATGGATCTCCAGATAAGAGCCAAGTGACCGAGGGCCTTGAAAGACAAAGCAGGAGAGTTTGCATTGGGTTCAGCCAGAAGTTAGGATTTGAAGACAAATGATGGAATAAAAGAAGTGTTAAAGGAAATTAACCTAAATGTGGTATGTGGGGTGGAGGCTGAGACTCTGGATAAGGTTAGTCATAGTGGAAATGGAGAGAAAGGAATATATTTGAAAGAAATAACAGGCAAGAATTAGTCACTGAAAAAAATAGGGAGATAAAATTTTTGGAAGAGCTATGAAAAAAGACACTGACCTTTTGAGCCAAGTTAGTTAAGGAAGTTAGATTTGGGATGGGAGTGGATTGGGATTTAGGAAAATAATAAAATGGAGTTGGTACATGGGAAGCACCTGAGGAACCTGAGCTTAGCTTTGTGCTATTTAACATTTTTACATTAAATGAGCTGCAGAAAGGCAAAGATGCATTTACCAAATTTGTGCATGACACAGAGGTGACATGTTTGCTAAATGCTAGGCAGCATACAACATGCTTTCCACATGCTAGAACAAAGAGTTAAATCTAATGATAAGAAACTTATTAAGCATAAATGTAAAGTTTTATACTTTGACTTAGACAACCAACTTCATGAGTGAAATATAGAGAAAAGCATTTCTCCTGAAAAAGGATTTGGGAGTCAGAGTAGATGGAAAAATCAATGTGACGCAAAGAGTGATCTGGAAGCCATGAAAGGCAAGGAAATCTTAGGCTATGTTGAAAGAGGCCTGTTTTCCAGGCCAATGAAGGTAGTAGTCTTCCAGCTCTCTGACCTGGCAAATCATATCTGGAGTGTGGTTTTCACTTCAGGGCACACCACATTTCAGGAAGGTTGAGCAGGAAGGAATGTAGGGGAGGGTCTATAAGATCATTTCCTATTAAGTCTGGGTAAAGGAAGTAAAAAATATTTAAGCTAAAGAAAATAAGATTTTGTAAAGAGGTGACAGATTTCAAACATTTGAAAGGTTATCATGTGAAAGAGGAGTTATATTTGTTCTGCTAAGTCCTAGAAGGCAGAATCAGGAGCAAAGGATGGAAGTTTCAGAGAGGCAGACTTGGGCTGAATGTTAAGAAAAAATCTAATAATTAAAATTGTCTAAAATGGAATATCCTGCCTCAGGAGACTGTGACTTCTCCCTCACTGGATGTTCTCAAGCAAAGACCAGAGGGTCTCTGGTGATGTATGGTGTAGAGCAGATTCTTGTTCAGTTACAAGTTGAGGTAAGTTTGGATTCCTCATGTAGCCCTAAAATTCTTCGATTCTGCTACTAAGGGGGAGAAATAAATTGATTCTGTTTTGGACACCCTGATTTTTGAAGATAATATAATAAACACATGAAAATGTCTAGAAGCATCCTATGCTGAAAATTACTCATACATCCCTTTCTCTCTGGTCATATGGACTCCACCCTAGTTCAGCCCCTCATTACCTCTACCTTGGACTATAATAATCAACTAATACTTGTTCTCCCTGATCCCAGTATCTATTCTTCTTGATTTCATCCTCCATAATTATCAAATGAATATTCCTAAAACATAGATTACACTACATAACTTGCCTACTTAAGAACCTTTAATGACTTCTTATTGCCAAAAAGATAATCTAGAAATTCCTCAGCCTAGTATTTCAAGTCATTCACAGTCTGACTCCCACTTATCTATAATTTTCCTCATTCCATTAGGACATCCAGTTCCTCTATTTGTTGCCTAAATTTTGGGCATCTGTGTCTAAACAGCTGAGCCCATGGTTTTACTGCCTCCTTTCATATTTGTCTCCTGTGAACTTTTCTGGTCTTTGTCTAAAATAGTATCTTTTTTTCTTTGTAGCTACTTATGCTAGTGATTCTTAAATTGTGTGTGTGTGTGTGTGTGCGTGTGTGCGTGTGTGCGTGCGTGCGTGCGCGCTCGTGTGCTTGTATCTAATGGATCCTTTTGGCATTCTGAACAAAAGATAGGTTTCTAATAAGAGGTGGTGAGTTCTTCCTAATGTCCTTCCAGCAGAAGCCAGATGGTTCCTTTTTTGCATATATTATAGTGGATATTCCTTTCATGTAGGGTTGGACTACATGGCCACCAAGATCCCTTCCAACTCTCAAATTCTGGGGTTTTATGTTTTATATGTCACAATATAAACAGTTGAAATAAAAATTGCTATCATAGATGAGAAAGGACTTTTTCTCATGTCACATGTAATAAACTGTGATTTATGTATCAGTAATTTTTTAATTACAAGCAAAAGAACTTATTCTTTCTTTCTTTTTATTCTACTTCTCTGAATCAATGGAGCTTTTCTAATGAATCCAGGCTGGTAATGAATTTGGGTCAGCTCTACTAAAATCAATGAAACATTTCTCTCAAATCAGTATTCGCTAGAAATGCTCCATTGATCTCAGCATGATACTTAAAATTCTTAATACAAAGAAATAATTATTTAATATCCACAGTCAAATAAAAATTCACCTAAACAGAAAAAGTAATAAAACAGTGAAATCTCAGGTTCACAAAATATGGAAATTAAACATCTACAATATGATCTGGTAGGGGTTGAATAGATGATTATTTCTGCAGTCTCTGCTCACTCTAAAATTCTATGATTCTCTCATTGTCAGTATCATTCCTTATGTTACACTTGCCAGAAACTTTGGCAATAACAGTTCATTGGCGGTACTCACAAAACAAATAGTTACACGAGACAATCAAAATCAAATCAAATCAACAAACACTTTTTAGGAGCCTACTCTGTGCCAGGCACTGCGCTAAAGGCAAATCACATAGCATAGGAAATAGTTTAAAGACATAAAGAAACTTGACAGCCAGAAAATGGTGTTGCAGAGAATTATCCCCAGAGAGGCGAGGGCTTAGTTATAGAGTTTCTAACAAAGAGAGAGAGTAACATAGGTTGGTAGTGACTTGACTGATCAGCTCTGCCAATATAGGATGTATCAGTCAGTGGGTAAATGTGAATGGGAAACTGTTTCTGGTCTTGAGAGCCAACTAAGTTCACCAGGACATCAAGGAACTTTGAGTTTTAACTATTTTTGTATGTTTGCATTATTCCTTGAAAGTTTTATTACTTTGGTCAGATACCTAAGGGGTATGTCCTGAGTGTCAAGTGTGTGCCCTGGAGGAGTAAACTCCAAAATTCTGCTAGTCCTGTCAACATGGGTCTTTAGAAATGATGGAGTAGGGGTGGCTAGGTGGTGCAGTGAGTAGAGCATCGGCCCTGGAGTCAGAAGGACCTGAGTTTGGATCCGGCCTCAGACACTTAACGCACACATAAACAAAAAAACCTAGCTGTGTGACCTTGGGCAAGTTACTTAGCCCCAATCGTCCTCCAAAAAAAAAAAAGAAGAAGAAGAAGAAGAAATGATGGAGTATATGTGCAGGGAGTGTTGTTTGTTATGAAAGTCAAGTCAACCAGTCAAACAAGCATTCATTGAGTACATATTAAGGATCAGGCAGTATGCTAAGTGCTAGGGATAAAAAGAAAAATAGAAAACAGTCCCTTCTCTCAAAGAGCTCAGAGTTGAATGGGGGAAATAACATGTAAACAACCATTTACAAACAAATATGGGTAAAATAAATTGGAGATAATCAACAGAGGGAAGACATTGAGTTTAACGAGGAATTCGAAAGGCTTCTTATAGGAGGTGGGCAAAGGAAGGCATCAGTAGTGAGAAATGATTGATGTTAGACTTTGTGAACTCCATGGCCAAAACTGAATTTCCCCTTCTTCCTCACTTCCCTGTTACTGTAGAGGGCATCATCCTAGCCTCCCAAGGCTTACAACCTAGATGTCAATATCAACTCCTCACTCTCACCTCCCATATCCAATCTGTTGCCACATCATGCCATTTCTGTCTTCCCAACATTTCTTATACATGTCCCCTTCTCTCCTCCAACACTGTCACCTATATAGTACATGCCCTTATCACCTCACACCTGGGCTATTGCAACAATCTGTTGGATAGTCTCACTGCCTAACATTTCTCTGGAGTCCATTTTTCACACAGCTATCAAAATTATCTTCCTGAGCTCAGGTCTAACCATCTCTCTCTCTCTCTCTCTCTCTCTCTCTCTCTCTCTCTCTCTCTCTCTCTCTCTCTCTCTCTCTCTCAAAGACCTTCAGAACTTGTCCATTACCCCCACCTTTCTAGTCCTATTACACTTTATTCCCTTCATGTACTCTTAGATGTGGTGACACTGGCCTCTTTGCCCTTCCTTGAACAATACACTCCATATCCAGACTATGTGCATTTTCATTAGCTGTTCCCCATGCCTGAAATGCTCTCCCTCCTCATCTCTGTCTCCTGGATTCCTTGTCTTCTTTAAAGTTTTAGTTAAAATTCCACATTCTGGATGGTCTTTTCCAGTCCCCTCAATGGCTAGTGCTTTCCCTGATAGATAACCTGTAATTTTTCATATATATGTATGTATGTATTGTGTGTGTATGTATATATATAATATATATATATATATATATATATCTTGTTTGTACATAACCGTTTGCATATCTCCTGTCCCCCATTAGATTGTGAGCTCCTTGAGGAGTTGTTTTTGCATCTTTTTATACCACCAGGGTTTAACACAAGGTGTGACACATCATAATAAGCTTAGCACAAGCTTAATAAATGCTTATTGACGACTTGACTTGCTTGCAGCACAGCTGAAGATCATGGTTAATCTTTACTGAGATGACTAATCTCCCTTTTTAAAGGTCAGTCATCCTGACCTATGTCTTGCTTCTGGACTTTAATGATTCTAGAGGAGAGAGTGAGCCTGATGACTCTGCACAGCTTTGCCTCACTTAAATCCAATTCACTTACAAGTCAAGACATCACCCTACTAATGTCATTGGTCCTCTTCAAGAACCAAGAATGAACAACAAAGGTGGCAGGAGTACTGGCCTCTAACAACACTAAACAAATATATTTCCATAAATGTTATAGTCAAATAATAGTTTTTTTTCTATTCGCAGTTAGTATAACTGGTTTTGTTTGTGTTTGCCCACTAATATACAAATTTTGTGAAGATCAAAGTATGTGGGAGAGGGAGGGGAACATGAAGACCAATATATATAGCATGTATATATGTATGTATATGTGAATATATGTATGTATGTATATTTGCATACATAAAATTTTAAGATTTGCAAAGAATTATACATGCATTATAGGTCTATAGGTATTATTATGTCCATTTTGCATATAATATAACAGTTCTGGAGGGATTGAGTGACTCTTCCATGATGACACAATCACAAAGGACCACAGGAAGGGTTCAACCTCAGTTCTCTCCTAACTCCAGGTCCAATGTTCTTTACTTACAAAGTAATTGAAAAGTTTAAATAGATTCATATGGAATCACATATATGTGTTGTTTCCATTGCCCCATACTTTCACTTATATGGTAAGCACATTCATTTAGCTAAAATAGAAGGGATATATGTGTATGTGCATAATATATATATACATACATATGTATGTATATATAATATGTATGTATGTATCATAAATGAGAAAGAAGTATTTTACAGGGATATAAGCGACTATTAAGTGGAAGATATTGAAATCCAGGCTTGAAATTGATAGAATAATATGTCAATGTCACTACAAATGTTTGAAACAATGTGGGGGGGGGGATGGTTTTTGAGAAAGAAATTTCAGCAGTTGCATATAGGATGCATTGAAACTAGGAGAAAGCATTAAAAAAAGAAACTACAAGAGACATAAGAGTGATGATCAACCCTGGATTAAGAAGAAAGGAGTGAACCCAGAAGACATTATGAAAGGCAATTCTTCAATATTTGACAATGGTTTGAATGTGAGGGGCAAACAAAATAAAGGAAGCAAAAATAATTTCTAAGTTTTGAGCTACAGAGCTATAAGAGTGTGAATATGTATCATATTTATTCCTTAGTGCATAACAGAAAGAGAGACAGAGAGCCAGGCACTGTGCTAAATGCTGAGGAGGGAAGTACAAACAAGAAAGTTTCTACCCTCAAGGAACTTATATTCTAAAAGGAGAAGACAAAACCCAAAAAGGATATGGAAAGCAGAAGGAGGGAAGTGAGCATGGCTGAGGCCCCTCCTAAAATGGTGGTCCAGGATGGAAACTTGTCAATCCAGAGAGCTGATCTCAGAGCAGAAATAACTCCAGGGTGGGAAGGTACCTTGTATTGAAGAGGAGAAGAAGTACTGAGAATGAATGGAGTTGGGAGTGAACTAAAAATGTCTGGGGGCTCCCATGAAGTGGTTCGGGTTAAAGATTCATTAATCAGGGGGTGGCTAGGTGGCTCAGTGAATAGAGCACTGGCCCTGGAGTCAGGAGGACCTGAGTTCAAATTTGGCCTCAGACACTTAACACAAAAACTAGCCATGTGACCTTGGGCAAGTCACTTAACCCCAATTGCCCTACCTTCCCCCTCCAAAAAGCAAAAAAAAAAAAGATTCAATAATCAGGAGAGTAGACCCACCTCAAGAGGACATACAACAAAGTGAAAATTCAATAGAAAAAAATAAATTTTTAAAGAAAAATAAGAGACCTGAAATGATCATGTTGTTCCTCAGAATTGATTACTAAGGTAGACTGGTTCTGAGTCATACAGTACTTCATGTTGCTAGAAAAGGGTTAAAAATGTGATGAAGAAGCATTTTATGTTACTCTAATCTGGTGATTAAGAAATGGTTTGACTGCATTCTATTTTGGGTGGCTAGGTAGCTCAGTGAATAGAGCACTGGTCCTGGAATGAGGAGGACCTGAGTTCAAATCCAGCCTCAGACACTTAAAGTCACTTAACCCCAATTACCCTCCAAAAAACAAAGAAATGGTGTAGGCTTGTAATTATTTTGGGAAAAGCATTCCTAACGGTCACTTAATCAAGAAGATAGCAGAGTAGTTGTTTTCCACATAATTCCCAAATCCTCAAAAACCTCAAAACAAGAACATGACAAATCCATAGTAATTAAATCTGTATCAAGAAGGAACAGAAACCCCTCTATTCAAAGTAAAGCCTTCTGAAATAACAGCAAAGAACTAAACTATGTAAAAATTCTACTCACTTTAACCACCCACTAGGCAAAAGCAATGTAAGGCTTGTGTATCAAATTCTAACTATATTGATCTCCATCTTTGTTCCTTCATAGCAGTGATTCAATTACAATTCTCCACAACCCATTAGAGAGTGAAAGTGTTGTTCTTATATAGCAGCATGAGAGAAAGTGGATACAAAGCCTATAGTAGTGACATGTATGTAAAATCCCAGCTATGAGGGAGACATACTGGTGGATCTATGGAGTACTGGACTATTCGGGTTAGATTTCCTCACTAAATTCTACGTTAATATGGTGAGTCTCTGGTGCAGTAAAGGTGGGAAGACACTGGGTTGCCTAAGGAAGGTGAATCAACCCAGATCTGAAATGGAGTAATTCAAAACTCCTTTGTAGATCAATAGTGAGGTTGGGTATGAATAGCCCCTGCACTTGCAGCCTGGGTAAGATAGGAAGAGAGTCTATTTTTTTTTAATGTTTTAATTGAGAGGGAAGTCAAAGATGTGGCAATACAGAGCAGACCAGAGAGGAATAAACTTCTATCTTCAAGGGACATGACCTAGAAACCTAGCTTCAATCAGTCTTCTCCTTGTGGAGTTTACACAGGGCAGGGACCTAACTTGATTCCTATACCATAAGATG
This sequence comes from Gymnobelideus leadbeateri, assembly GCA_011680675.1. NCBI lineage: Eukaryota > Metazoa > Chordata > Mammalia > Diprotodontia > Petauridae > Gymnobelideus > Gymnobelideus leadbeateri. The sequence continues at coordinate 178,550 of WOXC01003287.1, forward strand.
GAGAAAATGAGTCTGTCTAGCCTCTAGGATCTGTGCAGGAGAAAACATGCATAATGACTATTGAAGATAGGGAGCCTGGACAATGAGAAGGGTACATTTACATAAACTATCAGGAAGAAAAGAAAAAGACTGAAAGATAAGAGGATCAAGAGAAAAATATCAAGTATCAGCTCATGTCCCACCAGTGAGGGAGGAAGGGAAGAAGGAAGGAAGGGAAGAAGGAAGGAAGGAAGGAAGGAAGGAAGGAAGGAAGGAAGGAAGGAAGGAAGGAAGGAAAAAATGAACAAGAATTCCAAATGAGGCTACAACACAATGCCTAACTATTATACTTTTTTAAAGGTGAACCTAAAAATCCCAAAGAAAGCTGTAAGTTCTTTGGATTCTCCAGGGATCTTGGAATAATAGAAATTTCCAGTACATTTCAAACAGAAATAAAACTCTTAAAGAAAGAGTTTAGGGGTGGCTAGGTGGCACAGTGAGTAGAGCGTCGGCCGTGGAGTCAGAAGGACCTGAGTTTGGATCCGGCCTCAGACACTTAACGCACACACAAACAAAAACCTAGCCGTGTGACCTTGGGCAAGTTACTTAAACCCAATTGCCCTACAAAAAGAAAAAAAAGTTTAGAATGATAAATCAGATAGAGCTCTCAAATAAAAACAAGACAAACAAAAAAAAAATAACTTTTAGTACACACAATTGAGAATTTTTCTAAAGTAGTAGAGGCTCAAAAAAATGACAGATTAGAACATCAGAAATAGAAAAGTGGAAGAAAACAAAAAAATAAAAATTTAAAAATATATAGAATGTGTTTTTTGGGACAAAGAATTTTATCCAAAGCACCTGAGCTTGAGAAACAATGTGGTATACTGTGTTTGTAGAAGTTTGAATCCTGCCTGGGCAGATCACTTGACCTCTCTGGGTCTTAGTTTCCTCATCTGTAAAATGAGAAGGTTTGACTACTCTTGTGGGCCAACCCTGAACAAGTAAACCCAGATTTGATAGGACTGGACAGATATCTCAGGTTCAAGGTTGGAATGAAATGAGATACAGTTCATCCAAGAGTTAAGAGAAATAGGCTTGGCTAATTATAGCAAGGGAAGTCTATTCAAAGAAGGTAAAACAAATATTCATCAAGGACACAAGCTTGATTAATCTGAGCACACCTTTCCTGAGCCATGTGTTGGCCACACTGTTGGTCCACAGTCAGACACTTGAGGAAAGAAATAGAACTCTCTCCATTCTGAATACAAATTCTATTTGCAATTACAAACTCCAAGGAAACTAAACCAATGACTAGAGTCTTAATCTTCTGAGACAGTTAAATACTGAGGAAATTTTAGTATTTTTAAAAGGAAAAAAAAATACAACTAACTTAGCTTGTGTGGGATAAATCTGTAGCAAAGGCTAGCCCAGCCTATCACTGCCTCTTCAAGTAAAGCTTTCTGCTGCTAATTAATCCTTCTGACACCACCTTTTAAATGCCAATAAATTTGTTTGGGGCCTTTTGCTATAAGAAAATTCTTCCCCTAATTGTCCAAAGTCTGAAGGATCCACTCAGTATTTTCACACATTCTAACTCCAAGTTCCTCCATTTTTATAACAATTAATAAATTAAGAGTATCAGATAGGCTGAAAATATCAAGACCCAAGTTTTGTTTTCTCATCTCAAATCTGGTTTGGCAGACACTCAACTACATCACCATAACAACATAGAGCTAGAAAAAAAATTTTTAAGATAGCTTGAAAAAATTCTATTTCCAGAAGAGCAACAAACATTTATAGACTGGAGCGTTACTTTCCACAACAGCAGTGGACAAATTTTGGGTTTTGAAATCTGCTGGGAACACACCAAAAGCAGACATGGCCCATTATTCAAGGATCATCTAGTGATATAAGCCCTGCATTAGGTTTCCACTAATACTGACTAGCCCATCATTTTGTTTAAGACTCAAGTTCAAAGTTCACCTTCTCCAAAAACCCCTCCTCATTAACCCTACTATACTTAAAGCATACCTTTATTCCATAATCCTTCAACATTTACATATGTAGTTTCAACAGCACTGGCATGCCCTTTGTCAGAGCCATGGAAATTGAGGCAATGTAGTAGACTAGGAATCACCATAGATTTGGAAGGTCTGGATCCAGTGCTAAATCTAACCTAGATTTAGCACTGGATCCAGACCTTCCAAATCTATGGTGATCTAGGTTAGATTTAGCACTGGATCCCTTTCTACCTATTGAACCTTGTACAGGTCACTTAGCCTCTATGTCTCATTTGTCTTCTCTGTATACTAAGAGCTAAATCAAACTGAAATAGAAATAGGGGCCACGAAACCATACATATTGACTTAAAAACCACCTATTAACATTATCTATGTTTTATTGCACTTTTATTTATTTTGTCAAATATTTCCCAATTACATTTTAATTTGGTGTCAGCCATATTTAGAATATTATATATAGGTCACTGAGCTAAATTATTTCTAAGGTTCCTTTCAGATATAAAAGCTTATGTACTTTTGAAAGTTGTGCTGACTCAGTGACCCCTTTGTTCCCAGTCCTACTTGTGTTGGGGGAGACGACATCTAATCTGCAGCTTTAATATTACCTGCTATCTATCCCATAATAGATCACCCCCTACCTGTTAGTCATTACATACTGGCAATTCAGGAGGGGCTGAAATGCAATAGCCCACCCCGTTTTGCTAATGCAGACCCATTAAAATTGTCTCTATCTCCTTATATAAGTTATCAATAAAAGCTGACACCCTCTTTAATCTCTTGCTTTTCCCTAGAGATCAGCCTGTAAACATGTTTCTACCTTTACAAATTCTTGATAAACTTTTTGTTTTCTTTTTTCCTTGCTTCATTAATCAGAGTAAAAGCCCAAACAAATAAATTTCCTCTTAACAGTACCTAAAATTCTCAGTGCTAAATTGATCATCGATAGTAAGGAAGGTCAGCTGAGTGGGCACCTAATGTTAAAGTAACCAAATTTTCTAGCTGTTGCTACTGTCAGGAAAGGTCTGATAGTTGTATGTGAGTGCTGGAGCAAAGGACTGACAGGGCAGAAGGACTGACTATTCACATCCAAAGAAGAAAAATACAGTCAAATTAAAAAAATCCAAGCTAAGTCAGTCAGATGCTTTATTTAAGGAGAGTGGGAAGTGTAGTAACTTCATCACTTCCCACCCAAGTTCAAGTCTTCATCACGCCTCTTTCCACCCCTGCAGAGTACCTTTTTCTCCTACCCCCCTCACTTTATCACCCTTCACACACACACACACACACACACACACACACACACACACACACACACACACACACACACACACACCCCTAGCTTTTCAGATTCTTTTTACGTGTTGTCTTCCCTAGTGGATTATGAGTTCTTTGAAATTGTCTTTTGCCTTTCTTCATAGACACAGCACTTAGTACATTCAACCAGAGCTAGTTCGGTGTTTGGGATGCTCCAAAAGAATTTGTAGGAGAGAAGTATTAGACTGACTACCAAACCAAAGGTCTACAGAGCCGTTGCGATGACCTCTTTGTTGTATGCCTGTGAAACCTGGACAATATACCAGCACCATGCCAGGAAGCTGAATCACTCCCATTTGAATTATTTTAGGAACATTCTGAAGATCACCTGACAAAATAAGGTACCGGACACTGAGGTCCTTTCTTGAGCTGAACTGCCAAGCATTCAAACTCTACTGCAGAAAGCACAACTCTCATGGGCTGGTCACATTGTTCGAATGCCAAAAATACGTTTGCCTAAAAGACTATTTTACAGAGAACTCACACAAGGGAGGTGCTCCCATGTTGGTCAGAAGAATCAATACAAGGACACTCTCAAGGTCTCTCTGAAGAACCTTGGGATCAATTGGGAGACATGAGAGACACTGGCAAAGGACTGCCCAGCATGGCATGCCCACATCAAAGAAGGTGCTGTGCTCTTTGAGCAAAGCAGAATTGCAGTAGCTCAAAAGAAACATGAGCTGTGCAAATTTAGAAACATCTCCATTCCAAATGTTCTTGTGAACTATTTGTGCCTCTCCTGTGGTAGAGCCTTATTAGCTCATATTGGTCTGATCAGCCACCACTGGGCACACTGTACTTTGACTCCAAGGTAGTGATGCCATTTTGGTCCTTAAGAACAAAGGACAACAACTAACTTAGACCAGTGCCTGACACATAGTATGTACTGAATAAATGTTTATTGAATGACTGACTGAAAAAGAATTTACAAGATATATACAATACCTTAAGGCACTTGTAGCTGTGGGTATCAGGGAAGGCTTCCTGCAGAAGGTGACCTTTGAGCTAATTCTTAAAGGAAGCCAGGGCTTCTAAAGAGGCAGAGGTAACGAGGGAGAGCATTCCAGACATGGAAGACAATGTGAAAAGCGGCAAGTAGATCAGAGTATGTGGACTAGAGCTTGAAGAGAGGAGTTATATGTAAAAGACTGGAAAGGTAGGAAGGGATCAAGTTGTAACTTGGGAGTAACAAGGAGCCATAGGAGAGTATGGAGTAAGGAGGGAGGTGACATGGTCAGTCCTTCATTTTAGGGAAATAAACTTTGGCAGCTGCATGGAGGATAGATTGGAGTGGTGGAAACATAAGAAGCAGCAAGACTAATTAGGAAGTCATCTCTCATTGTCGTTTCCCTCACAAAGGAGATAATATGCAATTAAATTTATCAAGATTATTTGGTTTGAAGACCACCTGTCCAAAAAAAAGTCATTTTTCTGTGAAATCCCCAACATCTTCTTCTGACAGGTTTAACAGACTCCAAGTGCTTTGACTTTTTTAGAGAAACTTGATTATCAGCACTGCATCTTCCTAGTTTTCTAATCTTATTTCTCTAGTAACCACTGAAACTGAAATCCAGGACCCTTTACATGGCTCTTTCTAGATTCCAGTTCCCATTTGACTACTATTGCCTTCTTAATACCCTTGTGTAAAGCCAATGCAAAATCCATAGCAGCTGCTATTATTATGCATGCACATTCCTAGGGTTTGTTTGTAAAATGTAATAAACCCTCCTCCTCCAAGACAAAGCCAAAGTATTTATTTGGGACTTTGCTATTAGGACACCAGAAAGCAAGGTTTAGTAAAATAATCAGCAATCTAGGGAGTGCCAACATCACAAGTATTTTCTGTCAAGCTTCCACACAAGCAAGTTCCCTAGACAAGTTCTTCCCTCTGTCTGCTTCTTTCTCAGCCTATACCTCTCCCTCCCAGCAATACAATATATATACTGTTCCCAATCAAAGACTTGATTGGCTTAGTGCTGAGAAGCTTGGAAATCAGCCCTAAATTGGAAAGGTGTGGGGATTCCTGTGGTCTAGAGCCGAATGGTCAGGGCTCCATGTGAGACCTATTAATGGGCAGGGAAGACCTTATATCCCATTAACCTTACACCTTGTCAAGATGTTTCCTCTTTTTTGTCCATCCTCAGTAAGGAGTCATTAGCCATAGCACTCAACCTATGCTTTAGAGTTAAAGAAATGATTTTATTAAAAATGGAGGAATCTCAAGGTGTAAGTTACAAGTAGCCTAATCTATAGCTATAAAGTGCCATCTTATCAAGTGATATAAACATTTCTGGATTGCTGAATGGGTACAGTGTATGTAAGGAAATTAGAAAGATAGAAAGGGACCAAATGGTGAAGTACCTTAAATGCAAACAGCAGGCTTTATATTTGATTTGGGACAAAATAGGGAATCAGTGAAGTTTACCAATCAGAGATGTTCAATGGTCAGACTTACATTTTAGGAAAATCATTTCAGCCATCATATGGAAGATAGCCTAGAGTAAGGAGAGACTTGAGGGAGGGGGACCAATGGCAATATTTCAGTAATCCAGAGAGAAGGGGTGAGTACCTGAACAATGTGGGAGCTGTCAGAGTGCAGAGAAGAAACCATGAAAGTTGTTGTAAGGTACTGTTACATGCAAAGAAATACAATAAATAATAATGACATAATGATGATAAATAAAATAATAAATACAAAAAGAAATCCCATAAATAGATTGAGGAATGACCAGATTATTCTTCAGTCATTGTCCAACTCTTTGTGACCCCATAGCACACCAATACTGTCCATGGGATTTTCTTGGCAAAGATACTGGAGTGGTTTACCATCTTTTTTTCCCGTGAATCACCTTTTGTCAGCATTCTCTGTTGTGACCTATTCATCTTGAACAACTCGGCACTGCACAATTCATAGTTTCATGGAGTTACACAAGCCTTTTGACCATGACAGTGATCCAGGGAGCAGGAATGATTAGAAAAACAATCTCAAATGCATATTACAAAAAGTATCTATAGTAAGAGAGCAAAGATTTTCACTGTCCAAATATAGCACCAAAGCAATGTACATTGCTGCTGAATGCTATATATAATAAAGGTAAGAATGTGGGCTAGGTGGGTAGACAGAAATGAGCTTGCTTCATGAGCTTACCTTTTGTTATGGTTCAAATTCACTGGTATACTAAGTCAGAAAGTATCTTGGGATCTAATCCTCAATGAGATAGTTATCTGTAACAGGGCCATGGACTCTAGCTAGTCCATAGGGATGGAGAAATATAAAGATGTCAAAATAAATACTTTATCTTAGTCTTGGTACACTATACCTGCCTTTTATTATGAGAAAGCTAGGTGATGAGGTGAATGGAGTACTAGACCTGAATTCAGAAAGGTCTGAGTTCAAATCCAGCCTAGAAATTTATTAGTTCTGTGACCCTGGGTAAATCACTTAATCTTGGTCTACTTCAGTTTTCTCATTTATAAAATGGTATCCCATAATAGCACCTACCCCCTCATGGTGGGTGTAAAGACAAAGAAAGAGATGATATTTGTACCACATTTTGTAAACCTTAGTGTGCTTAGCTATTATTAACCAGGTTAGAAAGGTAGGTTGGGAAGAATTTGTAAAGGACTTTAAAAGCTAAATAGAGGAACTTATATTTGATCCTGGGGTAATACAGAGCCAGAGCCATTGAAGTTTACTAAGGAGGTGAATGACATGAACAGACATGAACTTTAGGAAAATTACATTGGCAGCTGAATAGAAAATGGATTGAAAAAGGAAGAGATTTGAGAAAGGGAGAACATTTAGGAGGTTATTACAGTAATCCACTTAGTCATCTTACTCTAAATGACCCTTCCCCCTCCCCCACAAACTTGCATGTTGGGGGGAATTTTTTTAAAATCTTCATCTGGAAAAAGTTGATGAGCCTGGTCTTGGACAAGGAATTCATAAATTACTAATTACTTCTTTGAAAACTGATTCTACTCAGCAGCTAGCACATACACATGAAGTTAAATAGTACTGCCAATTTTTTAATTCATTCAATTCTGTCATCAGTCACTGAAGATCTACTGCCTGCTTTTTATTCGGTGAATAATTGAGGTGCCAGGGTGTTACATAGTCCCCACCATCACTACTATATAACCTCACACATATTCCTTTTATGGTCTTTTATGAGCAATTTGTTGGTTTCAAAATCTGAAAGTGCTTATACACTTTCCCATGTAAACAGATCTGAGTAGGTGGCATAAGATGTCTGGTGTTCGGTTTCTAAGGACCTGTTTGGTGGCAGCAATTAAGGAGAGGTCAAAGAATTACTAGAAGTAAAACAAGTGATGCATTACCAAGCTCTAGACAAAAAAGATGACTATAAAAGTACAAAATCAATCACAGAATTTAGAGTTTCAAGAGACATCAGAGGCCATTTAATCTATGGTATGTAGAAAAACAGAATTTCCACTAATAATATACTCAACAAGTGGGTATCCAGCCTCTGTATGAAGACACCCTAGAAAAGGGAAGCACATCCCTATCTAGGCAGCCCATTCCAGTTGAGAATAGCTCTAATTGTTAGAACGCTTTTCCTAACTTTAAGCCTAAATTGTCTCTTTGCAACTTCCAACCCTGGTTCCTAGTTTTTCCCTATGAGAACAAACAGAAAAAATCTAATTTTTCTTCCACATGACAGCCTTTGATATATATGGACACAAAAATCATGTATGCCCAAGTCTCTTCTTCTAAGGCGTCCCCAGAGAACTTTTTCTTGTGAAAGAAAAAGGCATATTTCCTCATCTTAAAGTAATGCTGAGTCCCTTAAGACCTAACTGGAAAGGGAAAATGATCAATCTATCAACTCTTCCATTAATATTTATCATTAACAATGAATGAGAGGCTAAGTGGCTCAGTGAATAGAGCACTGGCCCTGGAGTCAGGAAGACCTGAGTTCAAGTCTGGCCTCAGACACGTAATGCAAAACTAGCCATGTGACCTTGGGCAAGTCACTTAACCATAATTGCCCTGCCTTCCCCCCTCCAAAAAAGAAAAAAAACAAAAAACAAAAAAAAAAAGAATGCTTTTCTTTATGAGTGATTGGGGGCAGGGTAATCTAACCACCACAGAAAATAGCCCATATACAGGAAACATAAATCTTGATGAGTTTTATTGAAAGGTATCCTTTTAGTCTCAACAAAAGAAGGTGCCATGGTTTCTCAGGTCTCAGGTTCTCAGGTACAAGCTGTGTCTCCTCCAGGTAAATGGAAAGGTCAGGAGCCTATAATCTCAGGTCAGCTCCTGGGGAAGAGGAGAGGCAGCTCATCAGATGGTTCATAGTGTTCAGAAGAGATCCCATCTCTAGCATGTCAATGAAATTCATCAGTTTTCTGGTTTTCAGGGATTCTAGAGCAGTGATGGTTTAAATGGGATGGTCAAGGTAGAATTGAAATGTTAATCTTTCTCAGTACTGTTCAAAACCTCTGACCAAGAATATTCAGAATTCTGTTATTTATAGTCTCAGGAACTAGAATGATACTAAAAATTCCTCCATTTTAGCCGAGATGATAATAATCTATGAAATCATAATTTTTCAAAACAAGGAAAGATCTCCTCATTTTAGGAATGTAAAGCAATAAATTTCAGAGATAAGCAAGAAAATAATAAGTATAAACTCAAATTTCCAAACAAAGTCCTTTTTATGTATAAATTACTTGACCACTGCCAAGAGAATAGCCTTTTGTCCTATTCTTTCACGAGAAGACAATAGGAAGTTTGATTAAGGAGTTTATAGTTTTCCTTTGATACATTGTCTAACAAGCAATTTTAAATCATTCACAAGGAAAAGTCTTTACTTTTCATATGAAAGCATAAATATCAATCATATCCTTGTGTACATTATAAAAAAGCATTTTATGAACTGCAAACCACACATTATGTAATGAATTGGCAAGCATGATTTAGCTGACATTCATATTCCTTCTTTGAAGCCAAGATTGGTCATTATAATTATTTCTGGGTCCTGATTAGTGAGGATAATGAATCCCCTGAACTAGTCACATGTATTCAAATGTGTACCATTTGAAGTTGTAGTAATATTAAATATGGTCATTAATTCTAGCCCTACAGAAATATGCAAGATATTCAACTTAGTATTATTGTTCTTTCCATTTTGTAGAATCTTTGTTGTGTCTGCTTACTTCATTGTTGTTCAGTTGTTCCAATCATGTCTGACTCTTTGTGACCCCATTTGGGTTTTCTCCGAAAAGATACTGGAATGGTTTGTCATTTCCTTCTCCAGCTCATTTTACAGATGAGGAAACTAAGGCAAACAGAGTTAACTGAGTTGCCCAAGGTCACATAGCTAGTAAGCATCTGAGTGGATTTGAACTGAGGAGAATGTTTTTCTGTCTCCAGGCTCAGCCCTCTACCACTTCACCATCTAACTATCCCTTCACCACCTACCTACCTACCTACCTACCCTTCTCAATTCATGTCTCCACATGTTTCTCTGAATTCTTTTTGTCACAGTATTACATACTTCATTACGTTCACATAGCTCTGTTTAGCCATCCCTCAATTGATGAGTATCTGTGGTTCTACAAAAAAAAAAAATAGCTACCATGAATATTTGGGTCTATAAGGGACTTTTTCTGTGGCTGAAATCCCTGGTAGATAAGATGAACAATGGAATCTCTGGGTACAAGGATATGAAGAGTTTACTTACTTTTCTCACATAAATTTAAATTATTTTCCAGAACATCTGGACCAATTAGAGTTGTGCTGACCAGTTGTAGCTTTGTAATCTTTGCTAATTTGCTGGATGTGTGGTGAAATTTCAGAGCTGTTATGATCTACATTTCTCATATTTCTGATGTGGAGTAGTCTTTCATATGGTTGCTAGTAATTTTGATAATTTTATATCTCTTGAACATTTATCCATCAGTAAATTGCTCTTGGGCTAATATATTTCCTCTGTATCTTAGATATTAGACCTTTATCAGAAAGATATAATGCAAAGATTGTTTTTCTCTAATTGATAGTTTCCTTTCTCACCTTGCCTGTACTGAGAATGTTAGTATGAAAGTTTTATAATTTCATATAATTAAAATTCTCTATTTCATTTTTTATAATCACCCCTGTTCCTTGTTTGGCTAAGAATTTTGCCCCTAGACACAGTTGCAATAAGTAGCCCCTTCATTTTCCTCCACTGTTTTTTGTGATGTGACTTTTTACATCCATTTAGACTTTGTTATGGTATATAGTATAAACTACTGGGAGAAGGGCAGCTAGGTGGCTCAGAGGATAGAACACTGGGCCTGACAATAGGAAAACATCCTCCTGAGTTCAAATCTAGACTCAGACACTTACTAGCTATGTGATCCTGGGCAAGTCACTTAACACTGTTTGCCTCAGTTTCCTTATCTGTAAAAATAACAGGAGATGGAAATGGCAAATTACTTCAGTGTCTTTGCAAAAAAAACAAAAACAAAAAATGGGGTAACAAAGACTAAAAACAAATGGAAAACAACTAAACAACAAATATTAATACACTACCTACAACATACTGCCCAGGTTAAACTTCGTATACTTTAGGGCAAGTAGGTGGCCCAGGTGCTGGGATTGGAATCAGGAAGATTTGTCTTCATGAGTTCAAATCCAGTCTCAGATACTTAACTAGCTGTGTAACCCTGGACAAGTCACTTAACCCTATTTGCCTCAGTTCCTCATCTATAAAATGAACTAGAGAAAGAAATGGCAAACCATTCCAAAATCTTTGCCAAGAAAACCCCATAAAGAAGCAGACACAACTGAAAATGACTGCACAACACTGGAATAAACCTATTTTTTTGTCCAAAATTCTTTCTGGTTTTCTCAATAGCTCTTGTCAAATGATTGCTCTGACTTGTCCATTATGGCTTGGCAAGAAAGATTCATGCTATTATCCTTCTCAATATTCTGCTTTCATTTGTAATCTATGTCATTAGGATAAGAGTTACCCAGCACCCAGGAAGAATATTAACATTATTATTCCCTTCGATGGCCTTTTAGTGATTATCTCAGACAAAAATATAAAATTGTGCCAACCAAAATGGCCTATATTCTGTGGCAATAGGGATGATGCTGATGGTCATTATGACATGACCCAACTTCTGTTTTTGAAAGATTGATATTTGCCAGAAAAATTCTTTGTCAGAGGTGACAGCATCAGTGTTTGCTTCTTCAGACGACATTCGCCACTGCTATATTAGAAAACAGTCAAAATGTGGTGACTCAGCAAGGGCAAATCAATGGTCATGGGGAAAGTACCGGAAGATAGTCAACAATGTATTGAGTCTGGATACAGTACAAATATCCTAAGTGCATTTCCCTAAACATAAGCTGAGAAGAAACAGCTATTACTAAACTTTTTTGACATTGAAACAAGTGTACTTTCAGTACCTTTTTAAAAATAGGAACAGAGGTCCTACATTCACATACAGTGTTTTGGGTCAGAGGTTTGTAAGGGATATTTTAAGGATCTAAAGACTAAAGAGCCTTCAACTTGGGGGAAAAAAATTTAAAGGATAGATCACAGAGGAGAAAGATTGACAGCAGGAGGATCAGTTGGGAGGCTATTAAAATAACCTAAGCAATAGGTAATGAGACCCTGAATTAGGCTGGTTGTGGTAAAAGTATAAAAGACTGAACAGAAGCAAGAGCTAAAATGAAGGTAGAGTCAAGAGGATCTTGGTGGGGCGAAGAGGAGTCAAGGATAACTCAGAGGCACAAAGCTAAAGTGTCCAGAGCACCATCTTTAAAAATGAAATATAATGATATGTATCAAAGACTGGTTTTTTCCTCTCTTCCCCCCATTTCCTGGCACATGCTCACAGTGCCAGGAAAATGAAGGGCTTCCCACATTCATGCTTTCTACCCAAGAAATAGTGGGAAGCAGCCACTCATTCCCCTGGTTCCAGAGTGGGGGATGACTCCTGGGGATTTGAGAGACAGTTATGGAGAAATTAGAAAGTTTTGTCAAACTTATAGCCCTAAGAGGAGTGCTCAGTACAGTGGGAAACATTTTACCTGGGTGCCCAAGAAAAAAATGATCATGGGTTTAGAGCTGGACAGAGCCTCAGAAATCATCAGTCCAACACCCTCGTTTTACTGATGAGGCAACTTGGCGCCCAAAGAGGTTAAATGATTCACCTAAAGTCATATTGGTAGTAAAGATATTAGACTTTGGAGTAACAGTCTCCCAACCTAGTAATTTTTACAAATACCTAACAGTGAAGAAGGGCAAAATATATTTTGAGACAAGAAATAGAGGCTGCCCTGTCTGGTACTGTATTTTTTACTTTGTGAAAGGAGAATTGAGTCTTTTTCCAGAATCAAAAAACTCTGAAGTATTTCCTTTGCCACACCTCAACAGACACTATACCAGAGAAGGCAGAGGGCTCAGAGCAGCTAGGTCAATTGTTAGGAGAACTACAACTCTATAGTCAAATACTGAGGAGCTGGAAGAAATAATGCCCATGGGGAGTCCTTCCTACTGGCTGAGGTTCTAAGGTCTGTGGCAAGAGCTCTCCGTTATTTTTTTTAATTTTTTTTTCTAATAAGAACAATGACATCACAGATGATATCTGGACTTGTGTATGAATTGAATTTGTAAGACAGTTGCGACAAGTTATCAGGCTCACTCTTTCTTCCTAAATAATCAAAGTCCAATGGAAGGGCAAAAATCAAGATGACTGGCAGTGTTCTGGGATTCAGTGGATGATCTTGGCATTTTCAACATCTGACCAAGTTCAAAGCACTCCACTGCTTTGACTGCTTAATGGCCATTAGAATAAATTGTTCTCTTCCTCTCATTCCACCAGGGAAAGTCTTCACTTCCTTGGAGCATACATCCCTCTAACTCACTGACAGGTTAGGCCTGTTGGTTACCCTCAATCTGTTTTAGCCCATCTGCTAAGACAGTTTACCAGGGTGTGGCTACTGTACGTGCTACAACTTCCTGGAGCCAGAGGTGAAAGTTGGGTGAATGAGGTGGAAACCAAATATTGATGAGCTGCTTTGAAAAGGGTTCATGATGAGGTGTCAAGGTGGCATAGTGAATAGAGCACTGGCCCTGGATTCAGGAGGACTTGAGTTCAAATTTGGCCTCAGACACTTTACACTTGCTAGCCATGTGACCTTGAGCTAGTCACTTGACCCCAATTGCCCAGCCTTCTCCCTCCAAAAAGCAAAAATAATTAAAAATTTTTAAAAAGAAAGGAAAAAGGGCTCAATGAGCCCTCACACCAGAAGTGCTAATCCTCCTAAATACCCCATACACCTCACTAAAAGGTGTTGTACTCTGCCTCAGTTCTATTAGGAGTTCTACTTGTTTTATTCAACCTATAAATATGCTTTTTTTTCTTGGATCTTTGTGATCCATGTGCTTACAAGGAAAGTTGAAGAAAACACATATAATAAAGTTACCAGATTTACCAGGAGAGGGCAATGAGCCACAGAGATGAGAATTTCCTGAAACTGTACCTGGGACCTTTATAGTCTGGGAAAGCCTCCAACACCAAGATAATAGATATAGACACAGCCTTGGTTAGCATAGAAGGTTATAATGGTAGTCATATTTTTACTTGAAAACATTAACTTTCCTCTCTCTATTACTTTAATCAGACAAAGTATTTCACTTCTTAAGATTAGAAAACTAAAAACAAAAATCCATTCACCTATCAGTGAGACATAAACACTGTCCAGTCATTTAGTATGATTGTGTGAATTTTTTTTAAACAAAATAATGCTGCTTAATTTGGTGTTAGTTTGGGACAACGAGTGGTATGCAGAAGCTAGGTCCTACTTGCCTTTGAGAACATTTTGTCAAATTTTCAGTTCGAGCATTTGCACCTCAGAAATCAACAACAGCAAACCAGGGCTTGATTTATTGTATTGTCTTCAAGTTCTGTTCTGAGCCTTCTTCTCTTTTCTCTCTACATTCTCTCCCTTGTTGGCCTCATCAGTTCCCCTGAGCCCAATTTCAGTCTCTACATAGATGATTCCCATATCTATATATCTAGTCCTTGTCTCTCTCCAACTTCTAGTCCCTCATCACCACTGCCTACTAAATATTGCAACCTGAATATAGTAGAGGCATTTCAAACTCAACATGTCCAAAACAGAATTCATTATCTTTTCCTCAAAAAACCTATCCCTCTTATTTCTGTCAGTCACCACAATCCTTCCAGTAACACAGGTTGATAGCCTCCATATTGCCCCCCAATGTCCTCACTCAAACTCACCCCATATATCCAAGCAGTTGCCAAATTTTGTTATTTATACCTCCATAAAGCTCAGAGATACCCTCTTCTCTAAACTCACATAGCCACCTTTCTCCTAGACTTTACAATTAGTATATTGTCTTAACCTCCTGATTGATCTTCCTGCTGTTAGATTCAGACTTTCGGAACCAAGTCTGACCATGTCACCCTCCTTAAACTCCAATAGTTCACTATTACCTCTAGAATAAAATATAAACTCTTTTATTTCACAACTTGCCCACATCCTACCTTTCTAAACTTGTTACATACTATTCCTTTCTATATGCCCTACAAACTAGTCAAAGTGGTCTTCTTGCTGTTTCCTAGAAGCAACAAAACATCTGTCCTCACTCCTTCCCTACACTGAGGCATTGCTAGTGAAGTTGTGAACTGATCCAACCATTTTGGAGAGCAATTTAGAACTATGCCCAAAGGGCTATAAAAGTGTGCATACCCTTTGACCCGGCAATACCAAAGAGATCATACAAGTGGGAAAAGGACACACAAGTACAAAAATATTTATAGCAGCTCTTTCTGTGGTGGCCAAGAATTGAAATTGAAGGGATGCCCATCAACTGCAGAATGGTTGAACAAGTTGTGGGATATGAATGTTATGGAATATCATTGTGCTATAAGAAATGATGAGCAGGTAGACTTCAGAAAAACCTGAAAATACTTATGTGAACTGATGCTGAGTGAGGGGAGAAGAACCAGGAGAACATTGTACACAGTTACAGCCATATTGTGTGATGACTGACTTTGATAGACTTAGCTCCTTTCAGCAATGCAAGGTTCTAAGACAATTCCAAAATAACTCATGATGGAAAATGCTGTCCACATCCAGAGAAAGAATTAGAGTCTCAATGCAGATCAAACCATACTATTTGTTCTCTCTCTCGTTTTGTGTTGTTTCTTCTTTTCCATGGTTCATTGCATTGGTTATAATTCTTCTTTACAACATGACTAATGTGAAAATATTTAATATGAAGATATATGTAGAGCCTATATCAGATTGCACACCATCTTGGGGAAGGGGAAGGGAGAAGGAGAAAATCTAAAACTCAAAAGCTTGTGGAACTGAATGTTGTAAACTAAAATGAATTAATTAATTAAATGAAATTTTGAAAAAGACTTCAACCCTTCATCTACTTCTTAAAAATTCCTTTAAAATGATCCATCTCGGGGCGGCTAGGTGGCGCAGTGAGTAAGAGCGCCGGCCTCGGAGTTGGGATGACCCGAGATCGAATCCGGCCTCAGAAAATGAGCACCCACACATAAATAATGACTAGCCGTGTAACCTTGAGCAAGTCACTTAACCCCAATTGCTTTAAAAAAAAATAAAAAATAAATAAAAAGATCCATCTCAAGCATCACCTTTTTCATAAGGCATTTTCTGGTCTCCCCAGCAGTTAACACATTTCCTCCCCAACATGTTACACTATATCTATTTTATGTGTTTTATACACACACCCATACATGCACATATATATTTATATTGTGTACATGTTGTCTTCCCCATTAGAAGACAAAATCATTGAGGGAAGGAACTGTTTCATTTTTGTCTTTGGAATTCCAAGCCTAGTATATTGCCTAATAAATGGGTTTTGATTGATTGATTGATTGCCAGTCAATCTTTTGTTTCAGAGTTCTTACCTCTAAAGATTGCATGAACTCCTAAGTAAAACAGAAAATATTAATCAGGCTATGTTTTTCTAATAGAAAGTAGTAGTGTTGTTCAGTCCTTTTCAGTCGTTTCTGACTGTGACACAGTTTGGAGTTTTCTTGGTAGAGATATCCTTCTCCAGCTCATTTTGCAGATGAGAAACCTGAGGTAAATAGGGTTAAGTGATTTGCCCAGGGTCACACAGTTAGTAAGTGTTTGAGGCTAGATTTGAACTCAGGAAGAGGAGTCTTCCTAATTCCTGGTCCAACACTCTACTATATCACTTAGCTGCCCTTTAAGAGAATAAAGGGCTAAGAGTCAACTGAATGCAGACTTGTTCCTTTGGTCGTTCCAGAATATTCAGTCGTGTCCAACTCTTCATGACCCCATTTGGGGTTTTCTTGGAGTACTTTGCCATTTCCTTCTCTAGCTCATTTTACAGATGAGAAAACTGTAGTGAACAGGGCCACACAGCTAGTAAGTGTCTGAGGCTAGATTTGAACTTTTGAATCTTCTTGACTCTAGGTCCAGCACTCTATCCACTGCACTATCTACTCACCCAAAAGTAAAATATGCAAAATTGCCTTGCAAAGTTATTTGTTCAATTTAAACTAAATAAAGAATTGGTTACGAGTAATCACTGTAGCCTCTTTGATTCACTGAATCATTGAATTCATTGTCTTAGTTGCGCTCTTAACAATTCTCAAATTCATTTTAAAAAGGTTATCTAGCATATCAAAGAATAAGCATTTGGTACTATAAATTTATTTATCTAATCATATTTTCTCTCATCCAAATAGCTATGCCTTTAATGTGTTCTAAAATAGATAAAAATATTAACTGTGAATGGCAAAATCCTTTTTTCATAAAATTTAAGTGTCAGAAATATCAGATTCTTTTTTAAGGTCTAGAAGGAGTTATACAGCATGCAACAAAATATTCCACATGATTCTGCAGCATTTCTACATTGAGTTTCTGAAAAGAAAAGCCTTCCTCCCCTCCCCAACCCCTATTCATCCATCTAACTTGTGGTGGAAGGGGGTAGCTTCCCAATGATAACATTATAAATTAAAATCTGTCTTACTCTACCAGAGGTCTTTCAGACTACAACATCAAGCTAATAAATTTGTATTTTTTTCCCTAGAGGCAATAGAAGGCCACATCAGATTTTTGTGTAGTGAAATGGCTTGGACAAATCTATGCTTTAGGAAGGGCATTTTGTGAAGGATGAATTAGATAAGAGAAAGACAGGTAGCAAGAAGATTAATGAGGAAGTTATCATAACACTCCAGATAAGAGGTGATGAGAGCTTCAATTAGGGTGGTGACAGTGTATGAGCTGAGAAAAGAAGATGGTAAGAAATGTGGTGGAAGAATGGACTGGAATGAGCAATGGATTGGATGTATAGGATAAGAGAGATGGAAAAGTCTTGTCAGGGATATTTTAGAAGGGATTCTGTTTCGTACATGGGTTGAACTAGATGACCTTGATTCTCTGTTTCTGAATCAAAGGTAACTCCAAGGTTCTAGATTTGGACTACAGTTCAGGAGAGAAATTAAAGAGGAGACATATAGAAATATTGATTGAAGATAGCAAGGTAAGTTTTGGTAAGGATATGGGAGTTAAGAGTGTTCATGTGTGTGTGTGTGTGTGTGTGTGTGTGTGTGTGTGTGTGTAAATGTATACATATAGGTATGTGTGTATATGGAGAGAGAGAGAATTTGAGAAAGAGAGAGAGTGAGTGAGAGAACTAGTAGCTAGGGAGAAATTAAAGATAGATGGGAGGGTGATAATGAGGCAGGAGGGTGGTCAGGGCCAAGTATTGGGGTGGGTGGGGTAAACCTTGGCACCCACTTATTCTCTGAGATTAAAGCAAAGAACAGGAAGATGGGTGAAGCTCTAGACAGGCTCTGAAGTGTGGAGAAGAAAATAAAGAGCTTGCAGCTTATGAGCTCAATCTTTCCCCTAAAGCAGAAAATAAGGTCATCTGTAGTAGGAAGAAAAAGGTGAGTCAATAATGGATTTAAGAATTTAAGAATACTGGGCCAGGATTATTGAAACAGCTGGTAAGGAAAATGTGATAAAGTCACCAAGAGATAAATAGGATTTCCATGCAATAGTGTAGACCATGATAAAGGTTTAAAACATGACATTAGAGTAGCTAGGTGACTCATTGTTATTTTTGTTGTTGTTGGTCCAGGAGGGTGACATCTTGACTTTCAAATGAATTTGATTTAAGCAAGGCAGGGCTGTACAAAGTCATCACTCTTTCCTCCAGAGTCATTTGGCTTGGTGATAGGCCTGAAGTCAGGAAGACCTGAGTTCAAAGCCAGCCTCAGACACTTACGAGTGTATGCAAGTCACTCAATCTCTGCCTTAATCCACTGGAAAAGGAAATGCCGTGAACCACTCCAGTATCTTTACCAAGAAAACCCCATGGTCAGTATGATCCACAGGGTCACAAATAGTTGGACCCAACTGAATGACTGAACAATACCAACAGTCTGTATAGTTTAGCTACTTTTCCTAGCTCCATTTACAAGCTCAGGAGTAGATGTGGAGAAGACAGATGGTAGGAATCACCTATTAGCAGGGCATACATGTCGCAGTTTCATGCTGTGTTTCGGGGGTCATCTCAAAAGAATTCAGACTCAGACTATCTCCAATAGTTGGAAATACAAAGGCATTTATTGAGGATTACGCTCTCCAGCAGGCTGAATTCCAATAGCAACTGGCAGCTTCAGTAAGATAAGGCAATTTTATAGTGTAATGATGCTGATTACACAACAGAAATTGTGAATATTAAAAAGGCAGGAGGGATTTGTCAAGGGATTAGGTAATAGGGGAGGGGACCCAACTTTGGGGGACTGAGTATGTGATTACCCATAATGCATATAGAAAAAAACTCATGGCAGGGGGAATTCTAAGTATGATAATGATATTATATATATGTGTATATATATATATATATATATATATATATATATATATATATATCATAAGTTCACCTAAAGGACAGTTTTTGCTATTACTGCGCAGGTGCCTACTTAGGGAAAGTCTCTTCTGTTGTTCTGGGGTCCACATCCTGCTCAGGAATCCTGGTGGTGCTTTCTGATTGGCTGACTATTGTGGTCCTGTCTGAGATTAGATGGATGTGGTTGTGGTTGAGTGAATGGATATAACTGTTGTTTTTGTGAGGAATATGAGGAATTTGTCTGGGGGCAGTGGCTAACCAAAGACTGTGGCTGGGATCTGATCACATGGACATCCCTGCTGTTCTAATGGGGTATGATTCATGGACACACGTGCTGTTCTAATGAGCAATGAGGGATATATGAAGAAGTTGGGATACTGAGTCAGGGGTTGGGAGGGCAGTAGCTAGGGAGGACCAGTGGGCCTGCTATTCAGTGAAGCCTATGATTCAGTCTGGGGGCCTGTGGTTTGGTTGAAGCCAGATTGCATCATTAAATCAGGACATGCCTGCTGCTCAGTGAGGCACATAAGGAAGTGAGAATATTAGAGCTGGGTGCAGCTTCATTAGGATTCCATCATACATATACAACAGAAAGATAAGAGAACTAGGTATTCAAGGGGCAGACAAAAGCGGGTCTAGACTGAGAAGAAATATAGCCAAACCAAGGAGGAACTGAAGGATAAAGAGATTAGTAATGAGGCTATGGAGAGACTGAAGGATAAGAGATTGTGATCAGAGATGGGAATTTCAAAATTCAAGATGATAAACATGGAATAATCTGCGATGAGGATGAAGTCTGAAATTCCACCACCCCTGTGGGTTGATAAGATAAAGACAGAGGATATAGGAGCTAAGGAAATTTATGAACTAGAAGAACAGCATGTTTGAACAGTCATGAAGAGGAATATGGAAGTCAACAAGGATAAGAGTAGGTTGAAGAAGAAAACTATGAACCAAGTATTGAATTCACTGAGGGAATTGGGATAGTGAGCTGGAGACCAGTAATTGACAGAAGCAAGGAATGGATGATGTAATTGCAAGGTGCAAATTTCAAAAGATTTGGTTGCAGAGGGAGCATCTGTTTGCAATAGTGTAGAAGAGAGATTAAGTCAACTTTTCTTCTTGTCCCTCCTGCCTGACAGACAAGGTGACCAGCATGGAAATGGATGGAAAGGATTATGGTACTGCCAGGAGAGAGTCAGGCTTCAAAAGTCAGGAGAGTAAAAGATATAGGGTGAAAGAGAATTGTTAATTATAGAGGAAAAGTATACAGATAGCACAATGACAGAGAAAGACAGGGAAAGAGGGGGAAAGGAGAAAATTAAGGTTTACCTGGATAAGAGTGGGAAGAAATAGCAGGATTTCCACCTAGGCAGACCTAAATCCTGAATTACAGGGACTATGGACACAGGCATAGGAATTTACTAGAAGAGAGTCTGCAGAGTTGGGAGAAGCTTACACACTAAATCAAGCCTGAGGTTCTAATTAGAAATTTGGAATGAAGAAGCTTCTGCTGACAGTATTTCCCAGGTGTTGGCCCCTCAGTTGATTGCAGCAAAAGAGGGCAAAGGCTTAAGGTGGCCAAAAGGAACTTAAAATAAAAGAAGTCTCTGTAGTTTTCATCCCCAGAGGTCTCCTTGGGTCATTACAGAAGGGTAGAAATTTTCAAACTTCTTCAGGCTTTTGTAAATTTAATGCCTTTTTCTGTCTCAAGTCCTACAAGTTAGGACAAAAGTACCTTTAAAAACCATTTTCCCCTAATTTCCATCATCACAGGAAAGTGGTACCTCTTCTCTCCTATAGGAAAGTGGAGGGGATGTCTGGGTATAGTGTTGGATTTTTAATTCAAAGAATTAGGCCAATTGTATTTCACCAACAATAAGGGCTTTTGGCCCTAATTTACCTTCAAAATTCAATAGCACCTTCTCTCTCGCTCCCCTACCCCCATCATTATATCTGGAAATAGAAATGAGATCCTACAACTACTTAGATGCCTAGGAAAGGGACTTCTACCTCATTTAATGTAATCAAAGAAAGTCTGGTGTTAAACTAACTGATCCCTTCATAAGGTATAGACTCTCCTCTGATTGAGTCAAGAAGGAAATAACAGGATTGAGAGCAAATAGCTAAGCCCTGAGGAATTTGTCTTAGAGAAGTTGTGGAGTAATAACCTTGCAAAGGGAAGGAGAGGGATTTTTCTCTCTTGTTCCCCTCCCCTCCTAACCACCTTACCCACACACCCATAGTTTTGAAGTGGATCTTCTGGACCAGTAGGAGACATCAGATGCAGTAGGGAGCAAAGACACATACTCTAAACCAGTGGTGTCAAACTCAAATAGAAATTAATCCCTGTGGCCTGCATAGTGACTTAGAAAACCACAAGTTAACATTATCTGTGTTGTAATATTTTTTTAAATATTTCCCAATTATATTTTAATCTGATTCCTGACTAGACTAGAGAATTCTGTGAGGGATGTGTGGGCTACAGGCTACTACTTTTGATACTTCTGCTTTAGAAAAATATCAATACCGAAAGATAGTCATCCAAGGGAGAAAGCAGAATCAAGAAACTATCCCCTTGCTTCAGAGAAGAAAGTTACATTATGAGAAATAACCTAGCTGGGGAACCCAGCTGAACAACCCAACCAGAAGAACTAACTAAGAGAGTCATGTGAAGATCCAGCAAAGAGAGAAAGGCCTTTAAGTCCCTGGTTGTGAAAGGCCTTTGCTGCATGTGTATCCTATATGTATGACTCACAATTATTGTACTCTTAAGTTTGAGCCCACTCTTCCCATAGCTTGTTAGTTATTGTGATAAAGTGTGCCACAGGTACATGGGGGGAATGTTTTATGCAATATCAACTATAATAGAATCATATCAACTTAATAAATGCCTTTTCTACTAGCAAATTCTGTCTACTGACTTATTATTAATGAGAAATATACCAGTAAGAGCTTCTGAGTTCTAGTGTTAGGAGTACAAACTCACAGGGCTATCCCTAAAAAACTAGGTAGTAGCACTCCTCTGGGGACCCAAGTCAAGAGCAAGTTATAGGAAGTATTCAGAGGGCTACTACAGATATCAATAACAACAACAACAAAAAGTTAGGGAAAAGGAAAGGTAGATGAGTTACCTTCATGAACCAGTTTAATCTTTAAGCTTATGTAAGTAAGCCATGATCTCTGTTTATACAACATTTTATGCATTTACTGGTGGGATTTTTGAAATTCTCTCCCTCTTTTAAAGGCCCCCTTATACATGTATACAGATGTAAAAAAGCTTTCAAGATTATTGTCTATTTAATATTATTAAAATTTAATTTAATATTGTCTAATGTTAGTAATAATAACTGAGATTTATATAGAACTTTAAATTTTTCAAAGCACTTTACATATGTTATTTCATCACAAACCTATCATGTAAATACTCTAGATCTTATTTACACCAATTTCCAAATAAGGAAACTAAGACTCAAAAACATTAGATGATGTGGACATGGTCATACAGTTAATAAGTATCAGAGATTAGACACAGATATTATCCTACTGATTCTAGCTAATGCCATATGGCCTTCCATTTAGTTAGAAAAACAATTTTCTGTATTATAATGATTAACAACAATATAATTGCAAGTAAAGAATAGCAACTGGATCTCAAAAACAAAATAGCTTTGAGATACTTGAAATACTTTTCTTTATGAATAACTATGTTGAAGGAGAAAAATATTAGGTCCTAAGGTTCAAGGCCTTTTAAGATTGTTTGCCCTATTCACCTGTTATTCCCATGTAACTAGCTCACCTCCTTTTCAAGTCATACATCATTCTAATGATATCTTTTTATGCTACTTTTTGCTCTCAATCCATCATAGGTTATGTGCTGCAAACTATTTACATTCACCATTAATTTCACCATTGTGTGCCATGATGATTCCTTAGAGATTGTAATATTCCACAATTTGTAACTGCGTAGTATCACTAAAAGATTATTATTGGTTTAAAAATTTTTTTTTCAGGGACAAACCTGCAATTACTGAAAATACTGCATAATTTCCCAAATGCAACCTATTATTCCTGTCTTATTCCTTTTCAGTTCTGGGACTCTTTCATAATCTGTTGGCAGTATTTATCCAAGATGTATGTACCATTGGGCCTACTCTGTGGGCTGTCCATTCAATTACATGTCATATTCTGGGCAATGGGTGTTTCACATCAACTTGATTTTTCTAGTGTGAATATTTAGTCTCGACTATTTCACATGATCATGGTTGTCATTTATGAGTCCAGGTCTTTGCACGATCAGCACAATTCAGTCTGTACAGAAGAGCATATGGAGGACTTTCCCCACCTAGGAAGAATCTTTTTTATTTCCACTTTGTTCTGCATATCTTCCATGACAATGGCAGACAATTTTGACAAGCATATATATCCTTGTTTTATGCTTCAGTTGATATTAATCATCAGAGTGTCATTAGACAATATCTGATGTTGCTTCTTCCAGGGATGCTTTTATGATTTTAATACATGCATGATAGATACTTATTGAAGGAGAACCTTTAAAGCTACATTATACTCTACCACATCAATAAGCACATTGTCTTGGAATTTCTGCATTTTTAGTCAGTTGTATAAGTATAAAGATGCAGTCTACTGTAAAATATATATTGCGAAAGTCTACTTATTTCTTTCTTATCATTTTTTCAAGAACTTCCTCAGTGTTTTATATATGATTCCTATGTTTTATAGTTAAAAAGCAAAACTGACAATTTCAATTATATAATATTAAAAAGAGTCTGAATGAATAAAATCATTCTAGGCAAAAGAAGAAAAAGAATATGGAGAACATAGCAGGGGAGAATCATTGTATCAAATATCTCTAGCAAAGTCTGACATTCAAAATATGTAAGGATTGATACCAATCTATTAGAATAAGAGCCATTTCTCAAAAAATAAATTACCAAAAAAAGTATGAATAAGTAGTTTTCTAAAGAAGAAATGTAAACTGTCAGCAACTATGTGTGAAAAGTGTAGCAAAATACAAATTAAAACAACTCTCAGCCGTTAGCTCACACCAATTAAGATAACAAAAAGCTAAAATATATTGAAAGGACTATGTATGGAAAGAGGTATATGCTTGTACAAATCTGGGGAAGCTGTGGACTAATTAAACAATTTTGGAAAATCATTTGGAATTATATTTTTTAAAGTTACTAAAATATTCAGAAGTTTTCGCCCGGCAACTCATTACAGGATTTGTACCCCAAAGTGGGTTATAAATATTCCTAGCAACACTATTTAGGGATAGGGCCTAGATTTGTGGTTTCATTTTTTAAAGTCAGTTAGTAGGTAAAGAAACTCCTTTTATCCATGCTTGTCAGCATGTTGTCAGCAACTTACAGCTTTCTTTAGAGAGTAGCCTAAGACATCGAGAGGTTAAGTTATTTGCCTATGTCACATGGCCAACATGTATGAGGCAAAATTTGAACTCATGTTCCTGGCTCTGAAGCTGACTCTCCACCTTCTGCTCCATGCTGCCTCATGTGCTATCTGTAATTGCAACAACAACAAAAAAAAAACCTGGAAAGAAATTATGCTCCCAAAGAACAAACAATAAATGAAAAAACTGTGGTATTTGATATTTTGAATATAATGGAATATTATTGTGCTGTAAAAGATGATGATTACAGATGATTCAAAGAAATATGGGAAGACTTGCATGAACTGAGGCAAAGTGAAGAAAGCAGAATCAGAAGAAAATAAAGATTAATTACTACAATAATGTAAGTGAGGACAATGCTAAAAGGAAATAGATTTAAGGTCAAATCCAGCAGATAGTGTCAGTTCCAGTTTTAGGGAATTGGGGTTGAAAGCCTTCAGTGGGCAAATCCTTAGGGAATCTCCTAACTCCAGTGGACATCTACAGTCTGAATCTCCTTCCATAGATACCTTAACTATAGTTTATAATCTAAAAGAGTTACTTAAGGCACTGAGATATTTAGTAATTTGCTTATAGTCAAACAGCTAGTATATATCAGAGGCATTACTTTAATTCAGGTATTCCTGACTCCAAAGCAAGCCCACTAGCCACTATGTCACGGCTCCCTTTCACATTATTAAAGTAATAACAGTTATCCTTCCTTTCTGTTAACAAATGGTAAACTCTGGAAGTTAAAAACTATTTGCCATTGCTTTTGAGGGGGGAGCAATCAGGGTTAAGTGACATATCCAAGGTCACACAGCTAGTATGTGTCAAGTATCTGAGATTTAATTTGAACTCAGATCCTCCTGACTCCAGGACCAGTGCTTTCTTTACTGCACCAGATAGCTGCCCCTCACTGCCATTGCTTTTTTAGACAGCTTTTCTTGACTTTTATGGGAAGGTACTGTGGTGGTTGTCTTCTTAATCTCAGAATAGATCTAAAGTGGGAATAGACCTCAGAGGTCATGGAGTCCATTCCCCTTGTTTTACAAATGAGAGAACCTGGGATAGTCAGATGGCATGGTGGATAGAGCACTGACCCTGAAGTCAGGAGAATCTGAGTTCAATTCCAGCCTCAGACACTTGACATTTACTAACTGTGTGACCTTGGGGAAGTCATTTGACCTCAAATACCTCACACACACCAAAAAAAGGAAAGAAAACTTAGTGGGGAGTGACTGTTTCAAAAATTAAATGTATCTATACAAAAATTTTTAATTTAAAAATATTTATCAGGGCAACTAAGTGATACAGTGGGGCCAAGAGGACTTGAGTTCAAATCTAACCTTAGACACTTACTGTGTGACCCTGGGCAAGTCACTTGACTGTGATTGCCTCCAAGAAAAAATATATATTAAGATATGAAAGTTACTATATGAGAAAAGTTCTTGACATCTTCTTAGACACTGTTTTCAGTACTTACAACATTGGTGATTTTCTTTTCCAATTATTAGGCATCCTTACTTCTTTCAGACATCCTGAGACAGACCCTCAACACATTCAAACTTAAGTTCCTTCCCATAGGGACCTTCTCTGAATATGTTTAGTCTAGTCCAGCTATTCTTTTCCTTTTTTTTCTTTCATATCATTTCTACTTCTTCATTCAATGCAACAAGGACAACGATGTTGAGTCCAAATGTGATGACTCCACAGGCAGTGATGAAAAAGTTATAGTTTGTTCTAAAAATCTTGTCAAATCTTTTCCATTTTTCATTGGTTCAGTGTTGTTCTTCTAGCTACATCATTAAATGCTCTCAAGATGATCCGATTTAATTGAGTCTTGTGCCAAACTTTCTTTAAAGTAATTTTTGTTTCTATGGCTGTGCACTATTTTATGAGGCAATGCTTCTCATTATTTCCCCCTATCCTCTGTTTTCAAATGAGTTTATATTCACAGCTAGTGATGTCCTTGGCTGTCATATCACTCTGCTTAGAGAAAAGAGATTATGTTTGATCCCGGAGGCATTTTGTAGGTTCCTTTGGCCCTCTCATTGTGGTGATTGTTTTACATCAATTAAACTACCATTGGAAATGATGATGGGCTGTGTTAGTATGTTTCTTTCTGCATTTTTTCATTTCCCTCAATCATTTTTTTCATTAAATAGATTTGGGTCAGATTAATAAAACTGTCCTGTTTACTATCTTGACCCTAGGTTTAAACCATCTCATTCTCCTTCATCTAATCCCTTAATTATCTCATACATTCTCAAGCTGAAAAATATTTTAGTTTGTCAGAAAATCCCTGATAATTACTTTAAGAGGGTAGACGTCATTGATCTCAGAAGAAATAAGGTTCTCCTAGGATTCTATAAAGAAGAGGAGCAGTACTAAGGGTTCCTTTCAATGGATTTTTTTAAAACATTTGTCATCCTTGCCATTTTTTTTCCATTTTAGTAGCTTCCTAAAAACGGTTCTGTAGTCCCAAAGGTGCTCTAGGAGAAAGAAAATTTAACCAAAAAATGCAAAGGTGGGATGTGCTTATGTCAGTGAAGTTACCAGCCAGCAGAGGGAGAAAAGAGGAGTACTACATGATATTTGCACAGTGGCATGCAATTAAAAGCATTTAATCTGTAGCAGGTGCATGGCTAGATTTAATTAAGCCATTGGGTGGGGACAGAGGATGTTATTGAGTTGGTTTTGTTTTTTTTTCTTTATAAAAAGTGGCTGTTATCCATAGGCATATAGAGAAAATAAATTTTAAAAATTAGTAACTGGAATCTTAGTAGAAAATTGGAGACACATTTCCTGTCCCTGGAAGAAAGAATAAGACAAGAAAATCTTAAGAGTCACTAAGGGGAAAAAAAAGTCACTAGATACTAGGTGACTACCAGGTGAATTAGGTAAAAGGGGTTTTTTGTTTGTTTGTTTGTTTTTATCATTTGAAAAATCAGCAAACCAGGAGTTGCTCAGAACAAGTTCAAGAGCCCTCCACAGAAACTAACCAAGCCTTCATTTCCTATAACTGAAGCTGGAAGACCAATAATAGATTTCTAACTGATTTAATTTTAACCCTCTTTAAAATAAAGACATCTTTTGCCAAAAATAGAAACTAGTTCAGCCTTCCCAGAACACATGTAGACTGGTTGAAAAATGTTTCTGCCATGTCAGAAAATTAATGTGAATAAAAGCAGCTGAAATATTAGCCTAGGTTAATGTGATCCATGTTCTTTTCCTGAGAACTACAGAAGAGTTTCAAAACAAGTATCTTGTGACACCAACAAGTTTAGGCTGCATTGTTGTAGCTTTCTAAAAGGAGTAAATAAGGTACAGTGTTTGCCTTACTGTGATAGAACCCTAAATTCTGAAACACTTGATTGAGTGAATTTCATCCTATTCTGCTGACCTGTTTATTATAATCACTAAGCCTAAAGGTTCTTGGGGTTGGTTTCTCCTGCTGAGGTTTCTAGGTAATATAAAGGGTTACAGGGAATGATGTCATTTTATGTTTTATTTGTTTAATTGCCTATTGTGCAGCCAAATGTACCAGCAGCCTGTGTACTCATTTGAACTCCTCTGACTTCAGGGTTCAGGTTTTAGATTTCTCTTGCTCTTTTCTTTCCATTTGGTAAGGCCATTCCCATATGCTCAAGGGATAAGTCTTTCTAAATATCCCTGAACATAATATGTACATTAGGCTAATTATCCTATGGAGATGGAAGCTGCAGCCATTAGAGTTGCCAGTAATTTCAACTCAAGAATCAATCTAAGTAGAAATCAATATGTCCAGGAAGGAAGGCAAGGCAGAAGCCTGTATAGGTCTCAGAGAAGTCTAGTGGCAAAGGCTAAGTGGGAATTAGGAAATAACTGCATTATTTAGCTGTCTCTACATGAAGTAGAATGAAAGTGAGAACAGAACAGATGCCATAAATAATAAATTGGAAGAAAAATTTGTACAGTAACAATAGCACTGCAAAGAAAAACAACTTTGAAAAACTTAAGGATCTTGATCAATACAATAACCAACCATCAATTCCAGAAGAAGAAGGAAGCACGCTACTTACCAACTGACAGAGGGGTGATAACCTAAAGGTAAAGAATGACACATACATTTTTAGACATGGAAAATTTATGGATTTGTTTTGTTTGACTATCCTTTTTTGCAAAAATGATTTTTTTCTTTTTTTTTTAATTGGAAGGGGCAGCTAGGGGGCGGAGCCAAGATGGCGGAGTAGAAACAGCTCGTCCAAGCCTCTCTGCCCCCAGATTCTCCACAAACTATGTAAAAAAGGACTCTGAAAATCTTCTGGAGCCCCAGCACCCACAGAACGACACAGAGAAGCTAACCTCCCGCTGAGGACAGCCCAGCACCCTGCAGGAAGGACCAGCGCAGTGGTCTGGGGCCCGGCAGTGCGCAGAGCGCAGGAGCCGAGCGGAGCCCAGGTCCACGTGAGCCGAGGTTTTAGCCCCAGGGCGGCAGGGCCAGCAGCCGGCTGGAGGAACCCCAGAACACCAGGAACTGTGGAGACGCCAGAATTATCAACATAGACTTGCCTAGGACAAAGTAGAGGTTAGTGTCCTATGGACTTTGGGACCTGTATTTGAGGAATGCGTCAGCTCCCTCCCCTGGGGGCTAGAAGCTGCTGAGGAGACACGCCACTGTGTAGTTTTCAGAGGCATTTCCGGCTCCCAGCCTACAAATCGTGGGGAGATCCAGCGATCAGTCTTGGGGAGGTAATCGCTCTTGCTTTAACCTCCCTGGATCTGGATTGTGATCTAGGGTGGAAGTTGTGGGTGGGTTTATAGCTTGCCAGAAACGGAAGTTGCCCCCCACACGTTCGGGGCGAAAATTCCTCTAGCTGGCCTTAAAGCCATAGTGTGGCAACAAGCCCAAAAGTCAAGCAATTAAGTGGCAACATGCCAAGGCAAAGGAAACAGAAAAAATGCAACCCTAGACTCCTATTTTGGGGGCATAGAGCAGGAAAAGGACTGTGAGGTCAGAAGTCCTGCTCCAAAAGCCCCAGGGGAAAACATGAGTGGGTTGCAGGCCATAGAGGACCTTAAGAAGGACTTTAAAAATCAAATAAGGGAAGGGGCAGCTAGTGAGAGTGTTGCCAGTATAAGGAATAAAAGAATAAAAAGAAAAGAAAAAAGAAAAAGCCACTGTATTTCTTAAATACACAAAAAAGAACAGATAAATGTGAAGGGGAAAAGAGACAATCAGGACAGCTTAGAAAGTAACATGTTGAATTTATTATATATTAGTTTTTAAAAGCAAACTGTTTATTTAGAGATTTATTGTTTCACAAATTTCTGTTAATATTTTTTCGTTCACATTTTGTCTGCTGATATTGTCCATAGAAAAACCCCCCTTTTTTATATTTTGGTTCAGAATTTTTTAAGTGATCTTAGAAAGTAACAGTAAAAAATTCCAGAAGCTGGGGGTGGGTGGGAGGGCAGAGCCAAGATGGTGAAGTAGAAACAGCATGTCCAAGGCACTCTCCCCCCAGATCACCTCCAAACTATGTAAAAGGGGACTCTGAGCAACTTCTGGAGCCCCAGCACCCACAGAACGACACACAGAAGCTAACCTCCTGCTGAGGACGGCCCAGCAGCCCTGCAGGAAAGAACAGTGCAGCACTCTGGGAGCCAGCAGCACAGCCTGCGGAGAGCCGAGCCCAGGTCCCCATGAGCCCCGGTTTTAGCCCCAGGGCAGCCAGGCCAGCCGGCTGGAGGGACCCCAGAACACCAGCAGCCGTGGCGATTCCAGAATTATCAACACAGACAGGCCTAGGACAAAATGAGAGGTTAGTACCCTATGGACTTTGCGACCAGTACTTGGGGAACGCGTCAGCTTCCTCCCTGGGGGTCTAGAAGCCGCCATTTTGTAGTTTTCAAAGGCAGCTCCAGCTCTTGGCCTGTGAACTGTAGGGAGATCCAGCGATCAGTCTTGGGGGGTAATCACTCTTGCTTTAACCTCCCTGGATATGGATTGTGGTCTAGGGTGGAGGTTGTGAGGTGGGTATCCAGCTTGCCAGAAACGGAAGTTGTCCCCCCACACGTTCAGGACAGAAGCTCCCCTGTCTGGTGGCAGAGTCCTACTGTGGCAACAAGCCCAAAAGTCAAGTAATTAAGTGGCATCATGCCAAGGCAAAGGAAACAAAATAAACAGAAAAATGAAACATTAGACTCCTATTTGGGGGGCAAAGAGGATCGAAGCACAAAACAGGAGGAGGACTGTGAGGTCAGAAATCCTGCTCCAAAAGCCCCAAATGAAAATATGAGTGGGTTACAGGCCATAGAGGACCTTAAGAAGGATTTGAAAAATGAAATAAGAGAAGTGGAGGAAAAATTGGGAAAACAAATGAGAAGGATGCAGGAAAAGTATGAAATGAGAGTCAACAGCCTGAGGAGAACAACACCTTAAAAAATAGATTAACTCAAATTGCAAAGGAGGCCCAAAAGGGCAATGAGGAGAAGAATGCCTTAAAAAGCCAAATTTGCCAGATGGAAAAAGAATCTCAAAAGCTCACTGAGGAGATTCATTCCTTCAGAGTTAGACTGGAGCAAATGGAAGCCAATGACTTTATGAGAAATCAAGATGCTGTTAAGCAGATCCAAACAAATGAAAGATTAGAAGGCAATGTAAAATATCTCATGGGAAAAACCACTGACCTGGAAAATAGATCCAGGAGAGACAATTTAAAAATTATTAGACTACCTGAAAGCCATGATCAAAGAAAGAACCTAGAAATCACCCTTCAAGAAATTCTCAAGAAAAATTGCCCTGATGTTTTAGATCCAGAGGGCAAAATAGAGGTTGAAAGAATCCACTGATCACCTCCTGAAAAAGATCCCAAAAAGAAAACTCCCAGGAATATTATAGCCAGGTTCCAGAATCCCCAGATCAAGGAGAAAATACCACAGGCAGCCAGGAAGAAACAATTTTAATATTGTGGAAACACAATCAGAATAGCCCAGGACCTGGCAGCTTCTACACTGAGGGATCAAAGGGCATGGAATATGATATTCCAGAGGGCAAAAGAGCTGGGACTGAACCCAAGGGTTCAGTCAACCCAGCAAAACTGAGTATTTTGTTTCAGGGGAAAATATGGTCATTCAGTGGAATAGAGAATTTTCAAGCATTCTTGAGGAAAAAAACAGAGTTGAATAGAAAATTTGACATACAGACACAAGAAGCAAGAGATACCTGAGAAGGTAATCAGGGAAAAGAAATCAAAAGGAGCTTATCAAAGTTGACCTATTTACATTCCTACATGGAAAAACAATAACCATGACTGATGAAACCTCTCTCAGTATGAAAATAATGGAAGAAGGGTGTATGGTCATTTGAATACATATGTGAATGTGTGTGTATATGTTTACAGTTATACATGGATAGAGGGCATAGGTTGAATCTGTTGGGAAGGGATGATACTTAAGGGGTGAAATTATGAGGTGAGAGAGGAAAGTGGCAAGAGGAGACGGGGAGAGACAGGGTAGGGTAAACTATCTCATGTAGAAGAAGCAAGGGGAAGTGGCTGCAGGGGAGGGGAAGAATAGGAAGGCAAAAAGGCAAAACCACATTCTCATCGAATTTGGTTCTGGGAGAGAATGACACACATACTAAATAGGATATCTCAACCTGCAGCAGAATAGGGGGAAGGGGGATGAGAGGAGGGATGATGGATGGGAGGGCATCCTTGGGGGGAGGGGAGGTTGGAAGTACCCACTATAGAAGAGGGACAGGATCAAGTAGGGAATGGACCAGATGGAGGGTGGGATGGGTGGGAGGGAATTATAAGCAGCCTTGTACAATATATCTACTATGGTAATGTTTTGCATAGCTAGACATGTACAACATATACTGAATTACTTATCTTCCCAGAGGGAATAGGTGACAAAGGAGGAAGGGAATGGATCTGAAATTCGAGGTCTTAAAAGTAAATGTTTCAAATATATATAAATACTATTATTAATACTCTTTTGCATGTAATTGGGAGATAAGATGTACAGGCATTGGGGCACAGAGATTCACCTTGCTCTAATGGAAAAGTCAAAGGGGGCATGGGAGAAGATATGGGAGAGAGCAGATTGGAGGAAGCGATATCTTGTGGGACTGCTATTCTGGGATGGTGGGTAGGGGAAAAACGGAGGAAAAAAATTGTAACTCAAAATCTGGCAGAAATGAATGATGTAAAACAGAAGTTAATAAAGCATTTGTTTAAAATGAAAAAAAAATTCCAAAAGCTGGTACTCCCCAATACTTAAATCAGAGTTATAAGGGAAGTTATTTTATTGAAAGAATTTTACACAAGTTACCAAAGCAATATTCCTCTATCTTCTCTATTATTTTCTACTCCTTTGATATCCACTGTTCTTCTAGCTAAGTCCTATGCCTCTAGTTTTTGCATTTTCTCAAAGCCAAATTCATTTTTCCTCATGGATAACTACTCATTTAAAAAACCAGTAACCATGGATGTTTTTGTCCTTAAGTTGTCATTCTAATTCTGTTCATTAGTCCTTCTCTTTCTGTGGATATGGCTCTTTTTATTGTTGTTGTCCCCTATTCAACTCCATGCTGTTCAAAGTGCCTGATTTGGTTAATTGCTCTATTTTGTTGTCCAAAGGATGTGTACATTTGTCAAAGCAATTGAAGCTCAGTCTCTGGACCAAGGAAAATGTCTCCCTTACCATAAATTTCTAGACAATTTTTATGCCAGATAAATGCAACACAAAGGGAAACTGAAGTTGAATAAATAAATAGATGTTGAGAAGAGGAAGGAGGTTGTGGGTATGCTTTGCTCAGTTATCCAGCTGACTATTAATTATTAGAACATGGCTATATATACATGTGTGTACACATATACATATATGTGTATGTGTATATATACATAAATATGCATACAGGACAAAATATAATCTATATGGTTGACTGGTTTGCTATGGTTATAGAAAGACAGATAGACTATATATATTGTGTGTGTGTGTGTGTGTGTGTGTGTGTGTGTGTGTGTGTGTGTGTAAAAATTGGTTGCAAAAAGCATGAAGGAAGGAAGGAGGTAGGGGGAAAGCAGAATACAATGGGTGGGAGAAATGCACTAACAGCTCTGAGATAAGGAAAAATCCTCACATCAGAGATAACATTTGAGCTGAGCCTTGAAAAGAACTAGGATTCCAAAATGCAAAATTGGAGATATAGAACATTCCAGCAAGAGGAATAGCCTGAGCAAAGACCTTGAGGTAGGAGATAGACTGTGATGTATGGGGAACTAGTAGGTCAGTTTTTTAGAACATTGAATGCATGATAAATAAATAATATAAAGTAAGTCTAGATATAAGGTTGGAGTAAGATTTTTAAGTGTTTTAAACACCAAACAGAAGAATGTATGTGTTATCCTAAAGACAATAGGGGGCCATTCTTTGGAGTTTCCAGAGCAAGGAAGTGACCTGAGCTTTAGACATGTCAATTTGGCATCAATGTCTATGAATGATGGATGGGAGAGGGAAGAAATTGGAATCAAAGAAACCAATTAAAAAGCCATTGTAATAATCCAGAAAAGAAGTGACAGAGCCTGAAGGTAGCTAATAGACATGTGAAAGGAAAGAAAAGGATGCATTCTTGAGGTAGAACAGGAAAGAATCATTGATTGATTGGCAATTGGAGGAGAGTATGTGTGAGGGAGAGTGAAGAATTGAGGAAGACTGCAAGACTACAAACTTTGGTGACAAGAAGTATAATGGTGTCCCTGACAAAAAAATGAGGAAGTTAAAAAAAAAAAGTGGGGTGGGGGAGGGGGTGGGTAGGGAAAATAAGTTTGGTTATAAGAATTTGAGATGTTGAATTTGAGATGTCTGTGCGACATCCGAGTTGACCGGTTCAGCAGGCAGTTGGTAATGCAGGTGTGGCACTTAAAAGAGTGATGAGGTCTGGATATGTAGATTCACATAAGTATATTTGCCTGATATAGGATTTCATCCATATGTGAAACACCTAGGAGCTTGCTCCCTCTACCACTAAGGATTGGTACCTTCTCTGCAATTTAAAGGGGGTACTGAGAAATTGAGATTTGCCTGGGATCACAAACCAGTATTTGTCAGCGTCAGGACTCGACCCAGGTCTTCCCCGACACTGAGGCCTGCTCCTCGTCTACTGCCACTCTGGTTCTCAATCCTCTACACAGAGATGATAACTGAACCTTTGAGGGCTGACAATATCATCAAAAGTGAAAGTATAGAGATCTAAGGGAAGAGTGCCCAGAACAGAGCCCTTAGGTACACCCACACCTATGGTTCAGGACATAGATGAAGATTCAAAAAGGAAGCTGAAAAGAAGTCAAACAGGTAAGAGGAAAAACAAGAGAAAGCAGTGTCATGAAATTCAAGGAGAAGACACTATCCAGGAGGAAGAAGTGGTCAACAATGTTAAATCCTGCAGAGAGGCCAAGAAGGATGAAGCCTGAGAAAAGCCCATTAGACTATAACCTTGAAAGAAAAATTCCAGTCTAAGATAGTAGAAAGTGATGAAATGGAAGACAGAATTATGGATGACTTTTTTCTACCAGTTTCTCTGCAAATGGGGAAAAAAAGATATGATAGGTTTAGGGTACATTAGAGTCAAGAAGAAGATATTTAAGGATGAGGGAAGTCTGTATATGTTTGTAAACAACGTGAAAGGCACAACTCGGTAAGGAGAGATTGAAAACAAAACAGAAAGAAGGATTGAAAGTTCAAATAGAATATTAGAGGCATAAGTAAAGTGATTAACCTTGTTAAGGAGAGGGACCTTAGTGATTCAAGCAGTGGAAAGAAAAAGAGATAATATATACGTATGGATCTTGTTCCATGTGTGAAACAGGAGAGAATAGGGTAACAACATATAGCCTCAATAAAGTGAGAGGCAAGATCTGCTAAGATCTTCTTAGAGCAAATAATATAAATATGGAGTAAACCCAATAATATGAAAATATAAATTTCTTCATTAGCATCCAACAAAACATGATCAGGAAAATAGAAAGAAGGTCATGGAAGTAACACAGACTTCACCCTGGCAAAGTGTTATTGGCAATAGGTCAGTGGGGCAGCTGATTCAAGAGAGAATGTTACATACTTAAAGTGGTTAACTGTCACTTCAAAACTAGATGTTAGGAAGGAAAGTGAAGACTGAATATGAATAGTGTACTAGGAAAATAAGAATCAGAGTGTCCATAAGTAAAAAGGAGAATGAAAAATAGATTTTGGGGGGGCGGAGCCAATATGGCGGAGTAGAAACAGCTCATCCAAGCCACTCTGCCCCCAGATTCCCCCCAAACTATGTAAAAGGGGACTCTGAACAACTTCTGGAGCCCCAGCACCCATAGAACGACACAGAGAAGCTAACCTCCCGCTGAGGACAGCCCAGCAGCCCTGCATGAAGGACCAGCGCAGAGGTCTGGGACCTGGCAGCGTGCAGTGCGCAGAGCCCAGGTCCGCAGAAGCTGAGGTTTTAGCCCCAGGGCGGCAGGGCCAGCAGCCAGCTGGAGGAACCCCAGAACACCAGGAGCTGTGGCAACTCCAGAATTATCAACATAGACTTGCCTAGGACAAAGTAACAGGTTAGTGTCCTATGGACTTTGGGACTGGTATTAGGGAATGCGTCGGCTCCCTCCCCTGGGGGCTAGAAGCCGCTGAGGACAAACGCCATTTTGTAGTTTTCAGAGGCAGCTCCCGCTCCCAGCCTGCAAATCTGTAGGGAGATCCAGCGATCAGTCTTGGGGGGTAATCACTCTTGCTTTAACCTCCCTGGATCTGGATTGTGATCTAGGGTGGAAGTCGTGGGTGGGTTTACAGCTTGCCAGAAACAGAAGTTGCCCCCCACACGTTCGGGACGAAAATTTCTCTATCTGGCCTTAAAGCCATAGTGTGGCAACAAGCCCAAAAGTCAAGTAATTAAGTGGCAACATGCCAAGGCAAAGGAAACAGAAAAATGCAACCTAGACTCCTATTTTGGGGGCATAGAGCGGGAAAAGGACTGTGAGGTCAGAAGTCCTGCTCCAAAAGCCCCAGGGGAAAACATGAGCGGGTTGCAGGCCATAGAGGACCTTAAGGAGGACTTTAAAAATCAAATAAGAGAAGTGGAGGAAAAATTAGGAAGAGAAATGAGAAGGATGCAGGAAAAGTATGAAATGAGGGTCAACAACCTGACTGAGGAAAACAACACCTTAAAAAATAGACTAGCTCAAATGGCAAAGGAGGCCCAAAGGGGCAATGAGGAGAAGAATGCCTTAAAAAGTCGAATTTGCCAGATGGAAAAAGAATCTCAAAAGTTCACTGAGGAGATTCATTCCTTCAGAGTTAGACTGGAGCAAATGGAAGCTAGTGACTTTATGAGAAATCAAGATGCTGTTAAGCAGATCCAAACAAACGAAAGATTAGAAGGCAGTGTGAAATGTCTCATGGGAAAAACCACTGACCTGGAGAATAGATCCAGGAGAGACAATTTAAAAATTATTGGACTACCTGAAAGCCATGATCAAGGAAAGAACCTAGAAATCACCCTTCAAAAAATTCTCAAGGAAAACTGCCCTGATGTTTTAGATCCAGAGGGCAAAATAGAGGTTGAAAAAATCCACAGATCACCTCCTGAAAAAGATCCCAAAAAGAAAACTCCCAGAAATATTATAGCCAGGTTCCAGAATCCCCAGATCAAGGAGAAAATACTACAAGCAGCCAGGAAGAAACAATTTCAATATTGTGGAAACACAATCAGAATAGCCAGGACCTGGCAGCTTCTACACTGAGGGATCGAAGGGCATGGAATATGATATTCCAGAGGGCAAAAGAACTGGGAATGAACCCACAGGTCACCTACCCAGCAAAACTGAGTATTTTGTTTCAGGGGAAAATATGGTCATTCAGTGGAATAGAGGACTTTCAAGCAGTCTTGAGGAAAAAACCAGAGTTGAATAGAAAATTTGACATCCAGACGCAAGAAGTAAGAGATGCCTGAGAAGGTAATCAGGGAAAAGAAATCAAAAGGAACTTATCAAAGTTGAACTATTTTCATTCCTATATGGAAAAGCAATATCTGTGACTGATGATATCTTTCTCACTATGAAAATAATGGAAGAAGGGGTGTGGTCATATGAATACATATGTGAATGTGTGTGTATATGGTTACAGTTATATATGGATAGAGGGCATAGTTTTAATTTGTTGGGAAGGGAGAATACTCAAGGGATGAAATTATGAGGTGAGAGAGGAAAGTGGCAAGAGGAGATGGGGAGAGACAGGGTAGGGTAAACTATCTTATGTAGAAGAAGCAAGGGGAAGTGGTTGTAAGGGGGGGAAGAATAGGAAGGCAAAAAGGCAAAACCACATTCTCATTGAATTTGGTTCAGGGAGAGAATGACATACATACTAAATGGGATATCTCAACCTGCAGCAGAATAGGGGGAAGGGGGATGAGAGGAGGGATGATGGATGGGGGGGGCATCCTTGGGGGGAGGGGTGGTTGGAAGTACCCACTATAGAAGAGGGACAGGATCATGTAGGGAATGGACCAGGTGGGGGGTGGGATGAGTGGGAGGGAATTATAAGCAGCCTTGTACAATATATCTACTATGATAATGTTTTGCATAGCTAGACATGTACAACATATACTGAATTACTTATCTCCCCAGAGGGAATGGGTGACAAGGGAGGAAGGAAATGGATCTGAAATTTGAGGTCGTAACATTAAATGTTTCAAATATATATAAATACCATTATTAATACTCTTTTGCTTGTAATAGGGAGATAAGATGTGCAGGCATTGGGACACAAAGATTCACCTTCCTCTAATGAAAAAGTTGAAGAGGGTATGGGAGAAGGTATGGGAGAGAGCAGATTGGAGGAAGCGATATCTTGTGGGACTGCTATTCTGGGAGGGTGGGTAGGGGAATAATGGAGGGAAAATGATTGTAACTCAAAATCTGGCGGAAATGAATGATGTAAAACAGAAGTTAATAAAGCATTTGTTTAAAAAAAAAAGAAAAATAGATTTTGAAGGATCAACATAAGAAAAGAAGCAAGAACAGGGGTATAGAAATAGGGGTATAGAAGAATGTTTAGATTTATGGGAATGGGAGGATAGGTGAGGAATCCTTGGAGGTGGGGGGGCAAGTCATAGGAGGGCAAGGTAGCGGGTAAAAGTAAAGAGAGCTAGAGGAGGCAGGAGGGATAGGAAATAAGAGATACACATATATAAGATATACATAAAAACAAAGATCAGGAGTAGAATAGGTTTGGGAAAGTATATGTCTATATGTGTATGTATATATGTATATGTGTATGTATATATCTATAGCTATGGAGAAACATATCTGAACTTTATTGTAGCCTTCTGGGAGGTGGGGGAGGATATGTATATATTTATAGCTATAGAGAAACATATCTAAACTTTATTGTGGCCTTCTGGGCAGGGGTGGGGAGGGTATTGGGGGGAGAGAAAAAAAGAACAAAGTAAACAAGTGCACAGCAAAGAACAAAAGAAAACTCACAAGGAAGCAAAGAAAAGATGGACAGCTGTCAACACAAGTATTATTTATCATATAGGGTTTTTGAAATGAAAATTTATTGTTATACATTTTAAATCCTTTCATGTTCTGCTATGCACGACATGCTTTTTTTTCTTTCTAACTTTGTATTTAAGTTCCAATATTTAAGTTTATGATATGTTCTTGTTTCTTTTATCTGTTCTGTATTTGTGTTCTGGCATTTGAGTCTAAGATAAAATTTTGGGAAAACAAAAAAAAAAAAAAAGCAAGGGCAGTTAGGTGGTTCAGTGAATAGAGCATCAGCCCTAGAGTTGGGAGGACCTGAGTTCAAATCTGGCTCAGACAGTTGACACTTACTAGCTGTGTGACCTTGGGCAAGTCACTTAACCCCAATTGCCCTGCCTTCCGCACTCCAAAAAAAAAGAAAGAAAAATATTAAAATTTTGGGAAAAAAAAAAGCAGGGGGCAGCTAGGTGGCACAGTGAGTAAGAGTGCCAGCCCTGGAGTCGGGAGGACCCGGGATCAGTTAGGGCCTTGGAAAATTAGCACCCACACATAAAAATGACTGGCCGTGTACCCTTGAGCAAGTTAATGAAGAAGAAGAAGAAGAAGAAGAAGAAGAAGAAGAAGAAGAAGAAGAAGAAGAAGAAGAAGAAGAAGAAGAAGAAGAAGAAGAAGAAGAAGAAGAAGAAGAAGAAGAAGAAAGCATAGGAATTTTTGATCAGAGAGAGGAATTTCAAAATCCTGTATCATAGAGGTAGCACAAGGATGAGTGGTTTTGGGGCAGCTAGGTGGCACAGTGAATAGAGCACTGGCCCTGGTGTCAGGAGGACCTGCATTCAAATCTAGCCTCAGACATTTGCCACAAAAAACTAGCTGTATGACCTTGGGCAAGTCACAAGCCCAATTGCCCTCCAAAAAGCAAAAAAGAAAAAAAAAAGATGAGTGGTTTGAGATGGCCATAGGAGGCAGAATTGGAGTGAAGGTATAAAACATGATATTAAAGGAAACTGATAAATGTATGAGTCAAGGAAAGTCCCTAAGTATGAGGAAAGAACAAAAATGAGCCAGGTACTTACTGATCTCTTTAAGAAAAGAATTGCTTGAACACTGTGTGATGATTAACTATGACTGACTTAGTTCTGCTCAGTAATACAATGATCCAAGACAATTCCAAAAGACTCACAATGGAAAATACTAGCCACGTTCAGAAAAAGAACTATGGAGTCTGAATGCAGATTGGAACATACTATTTTCATTTTTTTTCTTTCTTCTGGTTTTTCCATTTTGTTCTGATTCTTCTTTCACAACATGACTAATGTGAAAATATGTTTAATGTGATTGTACATGTATAACCTATATCAGATTGCTTGCAGTCTTGGTGAGGAGGAAAGGAAAAGGAGGGAAGGAGAAAATTTTGGAACTCAAAAATTTTACAGAACTGAATATTGAAAACTACCTTTACATGTAATCGGAAAAATAAAATACTATTAAGGAGGGGGAAAAGGAAGGAAGGAAGGAAGGAAGGAAGGAAGGGAGAGAGGGAGGGAGGGAGGGAGGAAGGAAGGAAGGAAGGAATGGCCTGGAAGCAAGTCCTTAAGTGTAACAAGGATCTGAATAGGGTATGTAGGACAAGTTCTATTAGAACCTCTCACTGCTTGGGTACAGGTGGGGTGTCTGGGGTAATAATCTTATTTATGCAAAGTCAGCTTGAGTTCTCATTATATTGTGATAGCATTACAGAAAGGATTGTAATTTCTAACTAGTCAATATGTTTAATTCAAATGGAGTAGAAAGGTAAATAAAATAATAAAGAAAAAGATCCCTATTCACAGATAGGTATTACCTCTAGTGGCATTCTCACTCAGGAGGAAGGAAATTATCTTTCCAAGGCTTCAGATTAGGTAAAGAGCAGCATCATTCTGTATCTCCTCTCAGTTTCAATTGTTGCTATGGAGACCTACTGAAGCTACTTATTTGCAGATATTCACCTGGCTGACTCCAGAGGCCATTAGTCTTCTACTGGGAGTCTTGGATTCAAGGTCACCATGGAAGACCCACCCAAATGAGTCTTTTTTTTTTCTTCTCACTCTATCTGCAACTTAGCTTCTGCCTCTGCCAACCCCTGTGTTCTGGCTACCTTCTTTTAAAATTTTCTGCCTGCATCTCAAAAACCCCCCCACCAAACTGAACTCTTGCCCTATAACACTATTTCTCTACACCCAAACTTATATTCTCTTAGAAATGGAGTCCATGGAAAACTATGCTTTCTGGTAACAACATATCAAGAGAGTTTTGCTCTCTGGTCCCAAAACATCAATAATATTCTAAGGACTTTTTCTCTTTAATCATACAAACTATATTTGATATCTATGAACTGAGGGAACCTCAAACAGTAGTGTTGATGGTGGTATTGGAAGGATCTGGAATGGTGGGGAAGGACAAGAAGTATGCCTACTCTTTTTTCCAGGCCCTAGTGGGTGGGAAGAGGGATATTGCAGTAGAATAAGGGACCAACCACTGAACCCAATGCTTATGAGTATGTGCAGTCTCACTGATTCAGTTTCCCAAAAGGAAGAGGCTGAGGAGACTCGATTGCTGAAAATCTGGAAAGGGGAACCAGAAATCATTCAAAAGACAGTAGTTGGCCTAGTTTTTTTTCTTTTTGATTTGACTTCTTTTTGTCAGCTGACTTCTTCCTGGGCAAGAAAATTCTGTAAGGGGAGAGGCCTTGGGCCCTCTCCCTCTCAGGATGACATGTGACCTTTGCCTCAGTTCTTTGGCTTAGCATTTGTTCTTTCATTTTAAGTGAAGGAGATTAGTCTAGCGCCTGTGATTTTGTAGGTTTCCAAAGGTCAGGAGAATGCGCCAACCAATGTCCAAAAGTCAGGGAATAACCAACCAGTTTTGTAGCCATCCCAACATCAATGCCTAGATGAGCACCCTTCCGGAATCCAGCCCACTAGAAACCAAGAATTCACTTGGCATCAATGTTTCATTTGGATGTGAACTTGGTAGGAGCAATGCTTCATAGAAAGAAACTACTTTGAGACTGATTCCACTCTCCCCAGAGACTGAGATGGTATGGAAGAAAGTATGCTTCCACAGTGTTGGAGGTGAAATATTTACATTTTTGTTCTTGCTATATTTTTTAAGTCAACATCCCTTTGTAAAAATTAATAGATGTTAAATAGTTAAATTGGACAAGGGGACTAGTCACTGATGGCTGACAGAGGGAAACCACCTGGAATACGGACTTAAGCAGATAGCATTAGAAAAGATACCTCAATTCCTCAGGGATATCCCTAGAATCTTAGGGAAGAAATGTAGCCAATCCTGTACTAGGAGAGTGAGGCCAAAGAAATACTCCTTAGAGGCAAATAGAAGAAGGTATAGCAAACAATAAAGAAAATCTATGGGATTCATTGTCTTCTGGGGGAAACCGGGATTCTACTAGTGTAAGATCAAGAGTGTTAAGAAGAAGAGGTCTAAAAAAGAAGTTTTTAAACCACAGAACATTAGGTTTTTAATGATCATATCAAAAAGGAAGACAAAAGCAGTATGGGG
Organism: Gymnobelideus leadbeateri; assembly: GCA_011680675.1. NCBI lineage: Eukaryota > Metazoa > Chordata > Mammalia > Diprotodontia > Petauridae > Gymnobelideus > Gymnobelideus leadbeateri. The sequence goes on from WOXC01003287.1 coordinate 221,289, forward strand.
ACTCAGGACGCTTAGAACTAACTGATGCAGGTGGGAATGAGAGAGTGATAGACTGGTGCCAAGGTCTTTTTCACTTAGACAACTGATGACTCCAAATCACAGGAGAGGAAGGGATGGGAATCTGTTAGAAATAAGACAAGACGATCAAGGTTTCCATCTTCAAGATCAAGGTTTCCATCTTCAAGAGTCTGGTGATGATGAAAGGTGATATCAGTTTGTTCTCTCTCAAAGTCCATGGCAGAAGGAAAATTAACTCATTCCTATGTCTGTCAGTACTTAACTAGGTTGCCAGATATCTGACTGAACTCACATTCAGTACTAATTCTTTTATCTCATCCCAAGTTGGTTTAAACAATGGGCAGTCAGACAAGACCCTGTATATGGTGTGTGAACTTGGCTTCTGCTCAGGTCTGATGCCTAATGGTCTGCTCCCAAGGTCCTGGCCATAAAATGCCTCATGTCCTGACCTAGGTCTCAGAGTTAAAAGGCTTGGAGTTGAGATGTCTGATGTCATGGAGAACTAAGGGCACATTCATTTTCTCAGGTGTTTTAGTGAAGCAGGGTATACTAAGTAGTGCCTTCACACTTCCCAGTGCTTCTAGAATAAAAAGGCTTCCAAACCTAGTACATGAGTGGTAACAAAGTACCACAGCTGTACTGTAGTAACAGAGCCTCGAGTAAATTTGAGACCACAAATTTCAGGGCCAACAAGCCTCTATGCTCAGTCTCTGAAAAGAGATCAGGAAGAGAAACTGGAAGAAGGAAGAGATAAGAGAGCAAACCAAGTAATGGGTTTTTGCAGAGGAAAAAAAGATCAGGAAAGTTATAAGGTGGTGGGAATTATTGATTGACAAAACTTCTCCCTGATAAAGTATAGGAGGTGACAGAATGACAAACGGAGGCAGCCTTCTCAGTCTGTGTTACTGAATTATATAAGAAAGATGGTTTGGTTTGGATTTTATTTTTCAGACATTCTGCAAGACAGGTAAATGAATGAGACAGAGGAGGGGTCAATAATACATGGATGCACAGGGCAAAATGTGCCAAAGATAGCCTGTAATGACTATTAGGAAACAGTAGAGCTGATTTTGCTCCCAAAAATATGGATTCATATTTAAGTCATTCAAGGCATGGTCTGAACATAGGCTAATAAAGAGATATAAGAGTAGAAATAGGTCATTCAGCTGTATTAAATAGCAGTACATTGGTGAAATCCCCTTCAAATTATAAATCTCTTTTCTAACTTAATTTCATAACAGTCCAACAAAAGTACTGATTCTATTAACAGAAGCAGCAGAGAAGACAGGAGGAGGCTTTTAACAATTTCTAAATTCTGATCATAGAAAGAGGACAGATCAAAAGAAAAAGGTGCAAAGAGGCTGGAAATTGTCTTCTGTTTTGAATTTCCCTCATACACCACAGCTGTGCTCAGCTGCCATTTACATTGAGAGTTTGACAAGAAGCTAATTGCCAATCAAAGGCAGTTTAGTAAGCTAGGCTCATCTCCAGAGAAAAAGGCCAGGTGCCTGCTATACATAATAAAGCCTACCTCAGGAAGCCACAGAAACTGAGTTCCCAGAAAGGCCAACAGGCTTCACTTATACATAGCACTACAGTTGACCACAAGACCTGCCAAAAAGCATTGAGAACTAAGGACTTGACTTTTGGCAAGTATAGTAGACAAGAAAAAATTTATAGTCACTAACATAAACTGTGTGTATCAGTGTTTTCTGCCATGGTCAAATGACTATCCGGACCAGCTTACTATAGATGGTGCTTCTACTCCAAGATCACTGCCTGCCCACTGCACCACACCGTCACCATACACATACCCAGACCAACAGGCTTGCTACAAGGCTTGTGAGTGGGAGACCAGGAAACAATATCAGACAAAAAACACTCTGCTCACCTGCCTTTATCAGCAAGCTCTTCCCATCTACCACTACTTAGCCTGGCCATATTTCCCAGTGTTTAGCAAACTCCTAGTTTCTTTGAGCTACTAGGATACTCTCCATCTCTGTAGTGTTGAATCCCAGACTACCAAAGAACAAACTACTGGCTCCTTTTACTGGTTGACCACTTTCTCATCCCCATCTACTCAACCCTACTCCCAACACATACCATGTCCCACTCCAAATCTACCCACCCCCTTCAATATGGCCTCTAGGGGCAGCTAGGTGGCACAGTGAATAGAGCACCAGCCCTGGAGTCAGGAGGACCTGGGTACGGATCCGGCCTCAGACATTTATCACAAAAAATAGTGTGACCTTGGGCAAGTCACTTAACCCCAATTGCCCTCTAAAAAGCAAATATATATATATATAAAATGTATATATATATATATATATATATAAGGAAAGTACTAGAGGCCATATATATATATATGGCCTCTAGTACTTTCCTTTCTTTCTCTCCCTTTTATGTTCCTTCCACCTTCTGATTCATTGAGACCCAGAGCTTAATAATGCTGATAATGACAATAGCTAGCAATTATGTAATGCTTTAAGGTTTGCAAAGTGCTATATATAGATTATTTCATTTGATCCTCACAATAACCCTGTGAGGTAGGTGCTGTTATTACCCCCAATTTATAGACATGGAAACTGATGCTGAGAGAAATTAAGTGACTTGCCTAAGGTCATACAACTACTAAGAGTCTAGGATAGACCCCAAATCCAGCATTCTTAGCCATTGTGCCATCAATCTGAACTCGTTCTAGATAACAGTGCATCCTAGGCTTTCCTTTCCAGCATTCGTTGTGCCTTTTCTCTTATCCCCTGATCCTTGGTCCCTTCTTCTTCATTACCACTCCCAGCGTGCCCTTCTATCACTATCACTCAGAAGCTTTTCTTCCTTAGAGGTTTACTCTATCCAAACTTGTCACCTAATCAGGATCTTGGGTTCTGTTATCTACTGATCCCCAGGACATTCCCCTCATATTAGGGGGTTTCAGCATGCATATTAATGTTCTCTTAAATATTCCAACATATAAGTTCCTTGATTTGTTCAACTTTGATGATCTGCTCCTCTACTCTACCTCAGATATCCACTGGGATGGTTTCACATTTTTTCTTGCCATAACACATAAATGGTCTACCTCCATGATCTAAATACTATTATCTGATCACAGTCTCCTATCATTCATTTTTTTTGCTATGCCTTATTCAAGCCAAACCTATTCTCCATCTTCAGTGTGATATACAATCTCTTCATCTCTCAGTACTTTTCCAGACTGTCACCTTTGCCCTGCATATGTTCTTCTACTGTAGTTATGTTCCTTTCCCTTCCTAATTTTGACCCTTAGTGAATCAGTTCAGCTCTGCATTATTTTCTACTCTCAAGTGCCTTGCTCCTTCATCCTGTCACTTTTGATTCCTTGACAAAACCCTGGATTATTCCTACCTTCTCTGCTCCTCTTGACATTCTGTTAAACAAAACTGAAGGAAGGCATGACACCATTGCTAACTGGTCCTTCTATACAATCATACTATTTAATCCAAACTATGCTTTCACTTTAGCAAGGCAACTTGTTGTTCCTCCCAAAATAATTCTCAATCCTACTCCAAAATGGCTGTTCCAAATCTTTACTTCTTTCCTCAAATCTCCCACAGAACTCCCTCTCCCCATGCCCTTAATTGAATTCCTTATCTCATATTTTATGTAACAGAGTGAGACTATTTCCCCAAAAGTTCCATCTTTTCCCCTTCTCTTCATCTCACAACTCATTTCCTCCTCTCTTGTGTCTGATGAAGAGGTGGGCCCTTCTCCTCGATAAGGCCAATCCCTCTATATCCCTTATATCTCTTGGTCCCATCTCCTCCCATCTTCTTTAGCAGATTGCCCCCAATATCATCTTCTATATCTGTAATTTTTTGTCTCTATTTGTTTATTTCTTCCTTGATGTCTACAAATACAAACAAGTTTTCTCCATCCTTAAAATAAATACTCATTGTAGCCCATCATTTCTGCTATCTACTTATATCCCTCTACCCTTTCTCAGTCAGCTCTTTAAAAAACCCTAAATTCAGTGTCTCCACTCTCTCTCTTCTCACTGTATTTTTAGCCCTCTTCAATATGCCTTCTAATCTCTATGCTCAACTAAAACTGCTCTCTCTGAAGTTATGGTCTCAAAGATCTCTTAATTACCAAATTCACATTATGTCCTCTCCCTAAAATTCATCATTCTCTACCCATCTGCTGCCTTTAACACTGTTGAGTACTCATGTACTAGATGTTCTTTCCTCTCTGCATTTTCATGATATTGATCTTGATTAGTTCTCCTACCTATTTGAGCACTCATCATCCGCCTTTGCTGGCTCACCATCCATGCTATACACCTTAACTGTGGGTATACTCCTGTGACTATTCTAGACCTTCTCTCTATATACTCTCTTACCTGGAAACTTCCTCAGTTTCCATGGTTTTAATTATTATCTCTGTGCAGATGACTCTCATATCTACATTCCCAGTCCTAGTTTCTGTCATGCACTCCAGGGCCACATTACCAAGGGTCTATTGGATATTTCAAACTAGATGTCTTCTCAAATTCAGTACGTCCTATATAAAAATATTTCTAGCAGCTCTTTTTGTGGATGCAAAAAATTGGAAATTGAGGGGATGCCCATAAATTGGGGAATGGCTGAACAAGTTATGGTATATGAATGTAATGGAATACTATTGTGCTGTGAGAAATGATGAGCAGACAGACTTCAGAAAAACCTGGAAAGAGTTAAATGAACTGATGCTGAGTGAGTATATTCCATCCTAACCTCAGCTTTTCTTATAATCCCTAGTTATCTTCAAGGCTCAGTTCAAGTTACACAAGGTTTTCTGTGATTTCCTTGGTTGATACTACCCATCCCTAAGGAAGAAATTACCTTATTCTCTATATACTCATGCTACATGTACATGTGGTCTCTCTTGATGCTGCCTGAGGGCAAGAACTATTTTACTTTTGTCTTTGTATCCCCAGCACTTACCATGGCTCCTAGCATATAGTCAATGTTTTAAAAAAAAATGCTTGTTGAGTTGAGTATAAAAATAAAACATAGCAATCAATAATGTTAAAAGAAAGAAGGGCTTCAAAGTTAAGATCGAGACAAATGTGAATTTGAAGATGCAGAACCAGAATGCTCCCATTTCCTCTTACTCCCTTATGTCAGAGAGCTGTAGTGTAGGAGAATAAAAGTAGGGAAGTTATGGAAATGGTTAAGAAGATGGTGTCAGTGAATTGGATTTGGATTTCTGGGCCATGGCTTAAATTATAGAAACAATATGCTCTTGGGTAGGGATAAAGTACATCTAACAATGGCTAGTAAAAAATATATTTGCCTAGAGAGTCTTGCAAATTTAATCAAAAGGGCTATAAACTGAAATGGGAAAAGGAAGGAAAAAATTCTCTGTGTGTGCACATGCATGCACATGCACTACCATAGAGAACAGCTGCAACAAAAGAAGAATAGCAGTGATGACACCCTATAATTCACAAAAGAAAAAATCCAGGAAAGGAGTTAGTGAAACTCATGTATCCAAAGCTCTATACATAAATGCATAAAGTATAAGTAACAAGCAATAAGAACTGGACAATCTAACACAAGGAAGGAAATCTGATTTGTTGGATATCAATAACCAATACAGGAGGAAATTATCAGTAAGGCAAACAAAAACTCATTAGTTAATGACAAATCTGGGGAGCAATTTGGAATTATGCAAACAAAATAACCAAAATATTCATAATCTTTGACCCAGAGATTCTGCTGCTGGGTTTATACACCAAATACATGATTGATAAAAAGTAAGGCTTTATGTATACTAAAATATTTATAATAATACCTTTTGTTGTACCAGGGAAATGGAAACAAAGGAGCTGCCCATAAATTGGGAAATGGCTATACAAATTGTGGGACCTAGATGTAAGGGAATATAACTATGCTATAAGAAGTGACAAATATGATGAAAAGTATAAAGAATGAAAAGACTCACATGAACTGATGCAAAGTAACATAAACAAAGTCAAGAAAACAGTTTGTATACTGACTACAACAATGTCAATGAAAAGAACAAAAAAATGAAACAATCAAAAATAAATGTTGTAACACAAAGCCCCATAAAACAAATATGAGTAGACACTTCTCTTACTTCTTTTGTAGAAGTTGGTGGTGGGGGTGGCATCCGTAGGTATGGAACATCACTAGAATGTTAGTGTTTTTTATGTACTGATTGATTTTGTAGAATATTTTTTCTTCTTACTCTTTTTTTCTTTTAAAAAAATTATAGGGGCAGCTAGGTGGCACAGCGAGTAGAGTGCTGGCCCTGGAGTCAGAAGGACCTGAGTTTGGATCTGACCTCAGACACTTAACGCGCACAAACAAAAACCTAGCTGTGTGACCTTGGGCAAGTTACTTAACCCCAATTGCCCTCCAAAATGCAAAAAAAAATTAAAAAATTATAAAGATGTCTCTTTATGAGGGGGACAAATACTAATGGAAATCTAGACAATGTTAAAACAAAAATATCAATTTCAAATCCATTTTTTAAAAAAAATACAAAGGGAGAGAGAAGCCATCTAATCAAACAAATGTATTAGCTAATAAAAGTTTAGTTTGCTTTAATGATAATTCTGTCCTTCAAAAATAGTAGTAACAAGCAGAACTGCTATTTATCACCTGATTCTGATCAAAAAGAACTGTTTACAAATATAAAAATGATGAGGAACTTGGAGTCAAGGGACCATTTTATCTTAGAATTCCTAATAGAAAAAAAAAAGAATTCCTAATATAAGAGAAGAAATTGGGCATAATCTGACATCTACCCTAGAATGGGAAAGTAGCTTTCAAACAGTTCAGAGAATGAATCGATAGGATCCCATTTATGATCCATACAAAGAGAAATCATAAGTCTACTAAGGAAGCATAATTTAGTGGTAGTAGGGATATCCAGACATCTGTTAATACTCTCTGGCAAAAGCACAGTATGTTCAGCATAATACCTGGAAACTAGTTAAGTATTTGAACAAGGTTTGTCAATTGATATTCCCCTAATGCAAAGTCCATTTCATCCTTCTGTCCATATTTTCTAAGGAATGTTCCTAAGATATTGTCACTTTTATTTCTCCCTCCATTGCCATCCAAATAGTTTATCTTAACCTGACTTCTCTATCTGATTATTGTATTTTTCTCATATGACTCTATCCTTTTTATGTACAATGCTCCTATATCCCTCCCTATTTTAACTATACTATTTCCTAAAAAACAAAACAAAAAAAAAACAAACCCAGACTTGTGATTTCATTGTTGAAAAAACTTCCCTGTTGTCCATATGTGAGGCCCTTCCTCTACTCCAATGCAGGTTTGCACCTATTTTGCAACTGACTACCTTAGGAAAGTTGCCTGGGACACTCAGAGGTTGTGACTTGCTAGTCATGTCAAAACAGAACTTGAAACCAGGTCGCCCTGACTCTAAAAGCAACTATCTATCAATTACACTATGCTGTGTCTTTCTGTTTCCTTCAAAGCCATGTTCCACTTATGACTTCAATCCTACAGGTGCTCCTTGATACCTAAGAGATCAAATTTGCCTTCTTGCATTAGAATTTTAATTCCTTCTAGTTTTGTCTTCAGAATTTCTTTCCTGAGAGTGTACCTCCTCATCTGCTTTTTACTATAAAATTTTAGACCATTAGGAAGAAAAGGGAAATTGGCAAGGTTGAAAAATATGAACATACATCGAACCCATTAACCAACTTGGATTTTTTAAAAACATGCATAGAAGAGAGAAGCAAAAACAGGGGCAGATACAAAAAATAAAAAAGCATCAGAAGCAGAAGGTCAGAATTTGGTAAAACTTGTTTGAGATTTTTAAGCTATAAATCAGAGGGGATGGGGAAGAGTGTCAAAAAGGGATAGGTCTGCTCTTCAGGAAATAAAATGCTTATCTGCAGCCTCTTTCTGTAATGTCTACAGATCTCATCCATTCATAAAAACCTTCACTTGAGCCATCACAATTTGCCTCTACCACTATATGTAGACTCCTCTCTCCAAAGTTATCAACGATGTCTTAATTGCCATGTCTCAGTCCTTAAACTTTTTTACCTCTGTGCATCATTTTTACATTAGTGACCACCTCCCTACTCTTGAATAGTTTCTCCTCCCTGGGTTTCACAACACTGCTCTCTTCTGGTTCTCCCACCTGTCTGATGCTCTTTCTGAGTATTCTTTGCTGGGTTATCATCCATATCTGTCCCTTAACCACAACCATAACCCAAGACTTTTTCTTGGGTTTTCTTTTCCCTTTCTATACAATTTCTTGATGATCTTATCAATGCCCGTGGGTTCAATTAACAGTTCTAAACAGCTGGCTTCCAAATCTATCTATTAAGACAATCACTCTCTTGGAGTGATCCAGTCTTACATCATCAACTACCTGCTGGTTATCTCCACCTGCATGTCACATCGTCTCTCAAACTCAACATGTCAAAAACAGATGTCATTATTTTTTCCCACCAAATCCAAACTTCATTTTTTTCTGTCCCTTCCAGTCATGCAGATTCACAACCTTGGAATCATCCTTGAATCTCTCACTCCACCCCCAAGTAAGTTGCCAAGTCTGGTCAATTGCACCTCTAAGTAACCACTGTCTACGCTAAAATGGCAGATGAGTCTCCCTTCTAGAAGGGAAGGTGAAGGAGCTCAGTGAATGTCTCTTTACACTGTAGATTATGTGTGAGACTTGTGTGTGTTCCTTTAAAAAAATTATTCTAAGAAATATTTCAGCGTGAAGGCCAAGAAGAAAAATAATCTGAAGAGAAAGAGAAGAGGTGAATAGAAGGAAACAGCATCAGACAGTGAAAGCGCATTGGCTCTGGAGTCAGAAGACTTGATTTCAAATCCCACTTCTAGTGTTTTCTACTTGTGAGCTGAAGTCTCTTCATCTATAAAATTATAGGGTTGGAATAAACCATCTCTGAAGTGTCTTCCAGTTTTAAATCTATGACCCAGATCTGTGATTCAGATCCATGTTAGAAGGTTGGAGGTTGGAAGATTATCGATCACATAAGGAAGGGGGCCACTGATCCCCTTTGAGGATCCTCCCCAAGAAGAGAGAGTTAAATACCCAGAGGAAGAAGGAGCTATTTGTCCTCCAACAAATGATAAGGTAAATCCACATTTAAGGTGAGAAAGATCATTTCCCAGTAAGAGAAAGATGTAAAAAGATAAGTTTTGGTGGTAATTCCTTAGGGTAACAAGGCAGCCATGTAACAATCTGATATCGACAATGATGAGGTCTGCTGTCTTCCTGGTAAATCTAACCTGTGACATAAAAAAATCCTAAAACAGATTTTATGGATAACTCTAACCCAATTCTGTTGATCCATGTGGAAATAAATGACATTGTCAGAAAGAACCTAGAAAACATTGCAAAAAGATTACAAAGTCTTAGACAAGAAACTAAAGACCTAAGGGCAGCAGGTGGTACTTTAATCACTGCTACACCTCAGAGACAAGGGATTCAGAAAAGAAAGACAAATTTGGGAAGTGAATAAGTGAGTAAGAAGATGATGTGTGGGATTTGAATTTATGGACCATGGCATAAGTTATGGGAATGACAGGCTTCTGGCCAAGAATGACATATGCCTAATAAGGGCTGGTAAGATTGTATGCCTGGAGTCTTGCAAATCTAATCAAAAGGATTATAAACTGGAACACCTTGGGGATATAGATGGTATTTTCATTACTGTTTCCAACTGAAGACAAGGCCTTGGTGAAGGACTATCAGAAAAGGTTGGGGAAGGAGAAAATGGCCTAGCTATGTCATCCTGGACAAGTCAATTAAATTCTCTGAACTTCCATTTCTTCAACTGCAAAATAGGGATGATAATACCCATAGTATCTATCTCATGGTCTTGTAATGAGACTCTAGTGAGATAACATTTAACAAGTGCTTTGAAAACTTTAAAGAGATATGCATAGTGACTGGATCTATGCTTTCATTTTGGATAGAGAACTCCCAGGAAAACTTTAAAACCTTATATACATGTCAGTTATTATTCTTCCTTTTTCTTCTAATAGCAGAGATCTCATTTAAGCCTAATATTTTATTCAGCCCCACCTCTGGACATCAAATGTGACATAACTGCTATAGTTCAGTGGCCAGATCTCTACAAATGAAAATCACTTTAGCTTTTTCTAACATTAATAAGGGTGCTTTACGCATCAGAGCAGTAGTATTGCTTAAGTAGGAATGGCTAAAACTATGGCATATTGAAAATAACCTGGATATGGAGACAAAGGATTGGACAGACCCAAGTCTGAATTCTTTTATTATCACTTACTGCATTTCCTAATTTGTAAAAGAAGAGGATCAGCATATTAAATATCAGTCCAAATCACTAATGAGAAAATTCAAATAAAAGCAACTCAGATGTTTTGCCATAGCAAATTGGCAAAGATGAACAAAAAATGGATATAATAAATATTGGAGAAAGGAAATATGTAAAAAGATAGGTAATTGTTGCTTCACTGTTAGTAAAGTGGTAATTTGGTCCAGCCATTCTGGAAAGTAATTTAGAATTATGCTAAGAAACAACTCTTAGGCATATCCCAAAGAAGGGAAGGGAAAGAAGCGAATAAAAATTTATAAAGTGACTACTATGTGGTAGACACTGTGCTGATTACTCTACAAATATTATTGATTAAGGAGATCAAAGATAGAAAGATCTAACATATACTAAAATATTAATAGCAACACTTTATGATGAATTTAAAATATGTCCATTTATTGGGGAATGGCTAAGCAAGTTAAAGTATATGAAGGTGATGAAATATTATGGTGTTCTAAGAAATGCATGATGAATGCAGAGAAGCACAGGAAACTATATGAACTGTGAACTAATTCAAAGTGAAATAGGTAGAACAGAGAAAATTATTTTAAAAAAACAATAATTACAACTATAAATGGAAAGAACAACAAAGTGATCAAAACTGAAGGCTGAGAAATTAATAACCAACCGTAGTCCCAAAGCAGAGATAATAGAAAACAACTCACCTCTTGGGAAAGGGGAATGTGGAAAAGGAGAGGGAATTATATTGCATATAAAAATCAAACTTTTTTAAAGTGTTGATTAGTTTTACTGAACTTGTTATTTCTTCTTTTTTTATTCTTTATTCTAAGAAACAAAGCACTGTAAAAACAAAATATATCATTACATTTTTCAAAGAAAATCGTTGAATTAAACAATACCTAAAGTCCATTTCAGTTCTAACATTATGGTATTTCTTTATGTGTATTCTTCAAAGTATTTTCAAAAGTAAAAATTGTACTGCACATGTTGTCCAAGTTCTAAAGCCCACTGTTACAAGTACTCTCTCCTCACGAAGATCAGTGCCCTGTGCCAATGCCCTATATTTGCATGAGGATTGGGGTGGAGTTGGTGAAAGTAAGAGAGAAGAGAAGCCCAGTCTTTTCTAGTATTCTGACCCTCTTTGAGCATCTTCAGTTTTTTCTAGTCTCTTCTAATCACTCCAGGCTCTTCTGGAATTCAGCTTCAAGAGAGAAGATGGACAATGCCAACTCCACTTCAGGTTTTTGAAAGAGAAAAAGGATCTGGGAAGAAGCCAACATGAAAGGAGTCTCCATCATGTTCTTATCCCCAGCTTGCTACACTAAAGACTTTGGGGAATTTCCTTTTGGGTGAGATCTGGGACTTTCTTGGTTGAGCTAAGGTACCTCAACTTCCAAAGGGGAGCTCCTTTACTCTGTGCTTGTTTATCTTCTCCTACGTATGCTTTCTCTGATTTCTGCTTTGCTGTCAACTTGGATAAATGGATTTCTTTGCTACTTGCTATGTGTGTTCATTGTGGGACTGGTATTTGATGATAAAGGGGTCATCTTGAATTTAAAACTTGGATCCTCTTTTCTTGGGTATATTAGAAGTTTAGCCTGAAGCCAAAAACCACATCCCATAGACTAATAATATTTAAGGAAGTTGATACATATAATTCTTACCTGGTACTCCATCACTCTGAGGATAGCAAAGTGGTCAGCCTCTGCCCTCGACCTCCTGCTTCTCCTCCTCCCAAGAAATAAAGTCTCCTTTGAAGAAAGGGAGGAGGGAGGAAGGAGAAGAGGCTAGTGAGGTCTATTCTACCCCCCTTCAAGACACACAACAATACCTCCATACCTCTACATATGGGGAACATCCTCACTATACAAAGAAAAATAAATAGTACAAACTGATTGGTGCCTGCCTCATTCTGAATGATATCTGTACACATTTAAGGGGAATGCACTTTAAACCTCCCCACTTAACATTACCTTATATTTTCATACCCACAATTAGTGTAAACATTTTCTAGGCAATATTCACCATATCCAGCTGGATAGGACAGCAAGCAAATTTTCACACATCAAGCATCTTATCATCTGCAGAAACAAAGCCAAGAGATAGGTATAAGAAAAACATAATAAACTTGCTCTGAATCCATTCTTTGCCAATTATAATTTTTACATGATAGATGCTGGATGTTATTACAGTTCTCTTGAGCCTGATGTTTCCTCCTAAAATGATCTTTATTGCTGATACAAATTATAAGTAGCATGCAAAAGTGTTTGCTTATAAGAGATCATCTTCTTACTGGCCTCCCTGTTGCCCAGCCCAGTGATGATGTCCTAGAGGACTTAACATTTTATGCGCCAGAACTTTTGTGCTTCCTTTGATGATGAATACTTCATGTGGTTCCCTAAATCTAGACTAGCTTCAGGCCTGCTTGACTTTACTCCCACTTACTATGTGCCAGGCTATGTTATGCCTTGGAAATACAAAGAGAAGCAAAAAACAATCCCTGTCTCAAGGAGCATATTTCTAATGGAGCCAACATGCAAATGAATAGGTTCATACAAGATATATACAGAGTAGATGGAAGATAATCTACAAAGGGAAAACATTAATAGCTGAGGGGCCTGGGAAATGCCTTATGTAGAAAGTGAGATTTGAGCTGAGTCACGAAGGAAGCCAAGACAACTGAGAGGTGAGAGGACAGAACATTGTAGACAGGGGGGCAATCAGTGCAAACGCACAGAGATAACAGACAGAATATTGTTTGAGGAACCAAAAGTAGAATATAAAGAGATTGTAGAGGGGAGTTATTGTTGTTTGTCCTTTGTCTTGAGGACTAATGACATCACACAGTAATGTCTCTGACTAGTGCATGAATTGGATTTAAGTAAGGCAGAATTGCACAAAGGTTTCAGCCTCACTTTCTCTTCTGGAGTCAACAAAGTCTAGTGGCAAGACAAAAGTCAAGAAGACTGGTGATGGCCCAAGGTGCAGTGGGTGGCCTTGGTATCTTTGATATCTGTGCCTTCTGTGCCCTCCACAGTGTCTCCATCAGCCTCAAAGGCCATTGGAGCAAATTATTCTCATCCATCCATTCTTCCAGGAAAGTCTGCACATGCTTGGGGTAAACATCCTACTTCACCAATGGGTTGGAGGCCTGTTGTTTACCCTCAACCTGGTTTAGCCCATCTGCCAAGACAGTTTTACCAGGATATGTCTACTGCACATGCTACAACTTCTTGGAGCCACAGGTCAGAGTTGGGTGCCAGGTAGAAAACAAAGATAGATGAGCAGCCCTGAAAAGCCCTCACTCCAGAGGTGCTCATCTTCCCTGAACACCTCATAAGCCAGAGAGGAGTAAAGAAGTGTAAGAAGGCTAGAAAGTTAAGAAGGGGCCTAGGGGAGAACTTTACATGTCAAGCAGAAGAAATTATATTTGATCATGAAGGTAATCATGTACCACGGGAGTTTCCTGGGCAATGGGATGATATTATTAGAACTAGACTTTATGTGAGCCAGTGGAAATTGGTTTAATTGGTATAGCCCCAGCCCCCAGGATGCATATATGTGAAGGTTTCACCCAAAGCCCATGCATTTCCTCTATTCTTAAACACTTGCTTACTGTGGCACAATTAGAAGTAAGTTTCTTGGATTCCTGCTCTGGTACTCATTCCTTATCAAGCAACTTAGAAAATAACCTGATTTCAGTGTTAACCAGACTACCTCCACTACCTTCTGCCATGGATGATGGGGCAGTCTCCTCTCAGTGCCACATTAGCTCTTTGTCTAAAATTCATTGTAAATTTGAGCTCTGAGTGACTTAGCCTGGCAATCAGAGTTCGCAGTTTGTTGTTTTGCAGTCTGCTTGTGGAACTGAGAAAAGCAAGGAACGGAGAACGAGGGAGGGAGAATTTCCTGTGCTGTTGCCAGTTGACGTCTGACCTCCTCTGACAGCTGTCATCCCTGTGTGATAGTATTCTTCTTTGCAAACAGTTCCTTCCCCTTTTGCCCTGAACTATAGGGGGAAAAAAGTCACTTTGGCAGCTGAGTGGACAATGGATTAGTAATAAAACCTGTTAGAAAACTGTTTTAATAGCCTGGGTGAGGTAATGGGGGCCTGAAAGAGGGCTATAGGTATGTAAGTAGAAAGAAGGGAATAGGTGGTGCAGTGAATAGAGTACTGGTCCTGGAGTCTAGAGGACCTGAGTTCAATTCTGGCCTCAGACACTTATTAACTGTGTGACCCTGGGCAAGTCACTTAACCCTGTTTGCCTCAGTTTCCTTATCTGTAAAATGAGTTGGAGAAGATGGCAAACCACTCCAGTATCTTTGCCAAGAAAAACCCAAATAGAGTCACAAAGAGTCAGACACTATGAAAACAACAAAAACAGGGGAGGCTAGGTGGCTCAGTGAGTAGAGCGCCAGCCCTGGAGTCAAAAGGACCTGAGTTCAGATCCGTCCTGAGACACTTACACAAAAACCTAGCCGTGTGACCTTGGGCAAGTTACTTAACCCCAATTGCCCTCCAAAAAGAAAAAAGAAAAGAACAAAAACAACAAATCTCTCTTTTCTCCAATTTCTATCTACTGGTTCCTTCCTTGCTTCCTAAAACATACCATGTCTCTCATTTCCTTGAACGACCTTCACTTGATCCCTGCTAGTTAATACCTCACCTTTCCTTCCCTTTCATGGCTAAACTCCTTGAAGAAGTAAAGCCCAGCATTCTATCCATAGCACTACCTAGCTGCTCCAAGAGAGACTGACAATATGTTGGAGAACACTGGAGAGGAGGGAATCAAGGGCCCATGTAGAAAAGTTGTCCTTGGGAAGGAGCATGACTACATCTTCATTTGAATCCAAACAGATGGAGAAAATAATGAGAATAGAAGTCTCAGTGATATGAGATGAGGAGGAAAAAAAATGTGAATGGTCTCAATTTTTTGGTGAAGTATAAGTCATGGTGGGTTCTCAGTGGAGATGGTAAGGGGAAGAGGCCTGCAGGAGACTTGAATTGAGGTTAGAAGGTTTAGAACAACTGCAGGGGAGAGCAAGATAGGGAATTGATTACAGATGACTGTAATGTATGTTTTGGGAGCAATGAGGACCCATTTAGATAAAATAGCATAAATTTGTATTGGGCCAGTCAGCACAGGTTTGTGATTTCCTCTGGCTCCATCCAGCATGAGTAGCTGCTAAAAAGACTGATGATTAATATAATAATCCAGGGTTGGAATTTGGTTAGGGAGAATCAATAAGACAAAGACACAAGGGATTCAAATGTTGAAGGTGGTGCACACTTGAATTGATTCACTAAAGCACTGAAATAAGGAAGAAAGGATAATGTAGCCAGTGCAAGGAAGATCATCTGAGGGAAAAATCAAGGAGTGGAAGGAATAGAGGTCATTTTGAAAATGAAGACCATGGATAGGGATGACAAGGCATATGGGAAGGTAAAGTGACTAGGTAAAGGTAAAAGATTATTATCAGATTAAAGAACTTTAGAGTTAATGAACAAGGAAGTGAAATATATAAGTGATGGCCAGATCAAAGGTATGACCATTTCTGTGTGTAACCAAGCTGAAAGGTCATGAAAATTGTTTGAAAAGCTAGGAAGTTAGGGTATTGGGGTGGGGGGAGAAGCTAATAATTATTTATTTTTAAAATCCCCTAGTATGAGGGCAGGAAATAGAGAGGAGAAAAAGATTATGGGCCAGGTACTGAATTCAAGAAAATAAAGAGAATGTCCTGGAGGACAATTAAAGACAGCCACCAGAATCTGGATTGGGTATCATTTGACATAGAGAAATTCAAAGGAGAGGTTACTTGGTGAAGGTGGTAGAGGGAGAGCCTAGAAATAATAATGGGGATCAAAGAGTATCCTGACTCCCCTACCCCAACCACTGAGTCAGGGGTATGAGAAGCAATGTATTAATAATACTGGAAAGAATACAGAGGGCATAGGTATTATCAGGAGAGAGCCAGGTCTCAGTAAAGACAAAAAATCAAAAGGATAAGAAAGGAAGAGGTTTAAAATGAAAAAAAAAAGTCTGTCAATTATGAAGCAGCCAATTGAATAGCTACCCCCTCCTCTATTCTTTCTTTTTTTAAAATTTATTTTATTTTCAATTCACAGAACAAAACAAGCATTACTGTAACATGGTACAATAAAAAAGAGGATTGCACATGAAACTGCAAATCTACCATATACAACTTGATATTCCTTCCAAATATACAACAAAAGTTTCATGTAAATTTCTTTTTTTCCCTTCCTTCCCCCTCCCTTCCCACCCTAGAGATGGTCACCAGTAGACACAAATAGGTATGTGTAAAATTATTCTGTACACACTTCTATTTATCAGTTCTTTCTCTGAATGAAGATAGCATCTCTCTTCATGTCTTTTTTTTTAAATTTGTGTACTTAAAATAATCAAAATTACTTAATCACTCTAAGTCGTTCTTAAAACAATATTATTCCTCCTGTATATAGTGTTCTCTTCGTTCTGCTTACTTGTGTAAATTTTTCCATGCCTTTCCAGTTCTGAAACCATAATCAGATCAATACTGCTATTACTACTGGAAAGGGTGTGTTAATCTACTCTTCTGTGACTCTACTCACTCTCCCAGTAACTTCCCAAACCAAAATATTCCTCCTTAAACATCATGTCTCTTTATGTGTTATTCCCCCAGGTCATTAGAATATAAGCTCCTTGAGGTCTACAACTTTCTTCAATTTTATAAATGTATCTTAAGTTCTTAATAGAGTGCTTATGATGCAATAAGCACTTAAATGCTTTTTTATTCACCATTCATTCCATGGACCAAGAAAAGTAATTCAGGAAAAGGTGTTACCAAAACTTGATCCAAAACGGATATGGGGACTGGATCTGTGATTTCATTAACGTAGAAAACTCCTAATTAAAGAAACTCCTATCAGTGCTAGTCCATATCATCTCAGAGCAGCTAGTACAGTAGATCGAGTGCTGAGCCTGGAGTCAGAAAGATTCATCTTCCTGAATTCAAATCTCACTTTAGATACTTACTAGCTGTGTGACCCTGGGCAAGTCATTTTACCCTGTTTGCCTCGGTTTCCTCATCTGTAAAATGAGCTGGAGAAGGAGATGGCAAACCACTAGCTAAATCTTCTCCCCAATTAGTGTTATTGAGCTGCCTAAAGCCCTTACCGGTTAAGTGGCCTCTGAAAGGCCCCAAAGCAGTTTGTGTCTGGTCTTCCTAACTTCAAAGCCACCAACACCATTTTGTCTTCCTCAGTTCAAGATATTCCAGAGAATATAAATTGCCTCTTCATTTGCTAGGGAGAGAAGAAGCAGGTTCTTTTTAACATGCTTTAATTTAGCTCTGAGTTCCCACTGACAATCAGACCTGCAGATGCTTCATGTACAGAATGCTGAAACACCACTGTATCTGCTCCCAGGCAATCTTGTTTCTCTTTATGTTTGCCCTTCAATCTAATCCACTGCCCCTCCTCCTCTCCTTTTCCAGAAGATTTGAATAGCATCACTATATATAACTCTAAAAGGCAGGGAAAAAGATGACTAAATTTCTTTTTTTCTTCTTAACACTGAGTGATTTCTATTTTGTCTTTGGATTTGATTGATAGAGGTGTTGTCATTTGGGATTCTTTGTTTTGTACTCAAAACTTAATAGCTATTATTGATTTACATGAAAAGATTTTCAGTATCATTCTAATCTAGATGTTCATAGTCTATGTTTTACCTAATGCATTGTCAGCTGGTAGCTAACTCAGTCCAGCATGTTTCTGCAGCAGGTGTAGAAGGTAAATTTCTTCACCAAATAAAACATAAAACCCAAATTGGAAGAGACGTCCAGGGCCAGAGAGTCCAAACTATACATGAACAGGAACCTGATACAAGATTTCAATGTTTGGTGCATGGTGCATGATGCATGAATCTATGTAGTATAGGACTCTTATCCTTTTGAGAAATAAAGTCTAAATTTGACCTTAAAAGTCTCTCCTTCCTTAAAACATTAAGAGACTTGAGTTAGTTTGTCATTTTAACATGTGAAGTGTCCCAAGAAATATAATAAAGACAAAAAAATTTAAGGAATAATTCCCAATACTCATGATGTAAAATGCTATTCACATCCAGAGAAAGAACTAATGGAGACTGAATGCAGATCAAAGCATACTATTTTCACTTTATTTTTTTTCATGGTTTTTTTCCTTTTGGTTTGTTTCTTCTTTCATAATATGACTAATATGGAAATATGTTTTACATGATAACATATATATAACCTATATCAAATTGCTTGCCATTTTAGGGAGGGGAGAGGAGACAAAAGGAGGAGAGAAAGAGGAGGAAGGGAGGGGAAAAATTGAAAATTCAGGTTTTTTTAGATGAATGTTAAACATTGGCTTTGCATGTAGTTTGAAAAAATAAAATACTATTAAACAGAAAAAAGAATAATTCCTAATGAAGTAATTAAACAGGTCTTAAATTGGGCTCGATCGGTAGATCATTTGACCTATGCTTTTATGCTAGGTAGAGATTGAAAATATGCCAAAATGAACTGAAGAGCCTGTGTAATTCTAATACTCCAGTGGAGACAAAAAAAAAGCAGCATTACTTTTGTAACACTTTAAGTATAACAACTATGCCTTCATAAAAACTTTAGACAGCATTAATGTGTATGTTTATATGCCCTGAGGCACTCCACTGTAGATTTCTCTCCAAGTTAACATTGATACATTAATAAATATTGGGTCTAGCCATTCAATCAATTTCAAATCCATTTAACTACACTTTCATTTATAACTGATTCCTTAACTCTTATTTAGATTTTTAATAGAAAATTAAAAGCAGAGGAAAGTTTAAGGAATGCTCCTTAGTTCACTAGGAAAAGAAGAAAAACAAGACAAAGAGAGAGAGATAAGTGTTCCTTGCCTGCCATAAGGGAAAGAAAGGAGGCTGGACAGAAAGAGCAAAGCCCAAAAGGTCTTGATCCCTTTGCCAGTAGATAGGGAAGAAGAGGGGAGCAAAAACAGATACTGCTGCTCTCCTGACTGACCAAACGGGAAAAGAGAACCAAACAAGTCAGGTCACATGCTAGGATTCACACAAGATATCTCAGATGTTCACCTAAGGGTAAAGCAGTATCTAATCTTATGTATTACAAGTTCCAAAGGTCATTAGAAGTGGTATCCTTTTGCCAAGAAAAGTGTTCATTTTGAATCAAGGAATTCTGCCCCATTAAACGAAGTTGCCTCCTCAATTCCAATTTGCATAACCATATATAACATGTAGTTGGAAAAAATAAAATACTATTAAAAAGAAATACATTTTATAAATAAATAATATACTATTAAAAAGAAAAAAGAATAATTCCCAATGAAGTAATAAATAGGTCTTAAATTGGGCTTGATCAGTAGATCATTTGATATGTGCTGTTATGCTAGGTAGAGATAGAAGGGTATTCCAGTTTTCTGTCAAGAAGGAACCCTCCCTAATCATAATAGATAGCTCCTCCTTCAGTCCATTGGAAATCACTTTTTCTGAGGATTATTGCACTAGAATGGTCTTTGATATTAGTTCTTTTTTTGTTGTTTTTTGTTATATTTTTTGTTTTGTAGTTTATTTTTTAGTTTACATCATTCATTTCCACAAAATTTTGAGTTACAACCATAAGATTTTGAGTTACAAGATATTAGTTCTTAATTGTCCAAGATGGCAGAGTGGGTACCTTTTGAGTTGATGATATGTGAATCATCATGCCCCAACATGCATACCTAATATCTATTCAGTTGTTTACAAATCTACAAGTCTTCTGAAGATTTTTTTTTCAAAACCTGTGATTACATCAATAAAGGGAACTCCCAGGTATGGAAACTTCTTCCACCAATGCAGATGAGGAACTTGTCTATAACTTACACCCTCAGAGAATTACCTGGATCACTAAAAGGTTAAGTGACTTGATGATAGTTACACAGCTTTATGTCAGAGGCTGGACTTGAACTCAGGTCTTCCTAAGTTGTCCAAGGACAACTTTCTATCCACTGTGCCATGCTACTTCTCTACTAGAAGATAAGAAAAAAAAGAAATAACCTGCTAGTGCAAAGATTAGCATCAAGACAGGAAGGAAATAGCAACTAATTCACTAACATAGACACACAGTTCTAGAGATTAAAAACATTACAAGCAAATGCAAATCAAAAATACATTTCAAATCACTGAATGTTGGGGGGGGGGAAGCAAGTAGTTAAGCTTCCCTCAGCTGAAATAATTATGTTTATTATCAAAGCCGTTGTGCTCATTAAAATCCTCCATTATAATGAAATATTCAATATAGTATCTACAGTGTAAAATAATACTTCAATTAATAAATGAATCCTGAACTCAAAAATGCTGCTAAAAATTCCTTTTCAGTCATTAATATCATAGGTTTATAATTTTCTTTTAATTTCACTATCCCAGTTCAAGGTATTGTGTGGTCTGCACTCAAAACCACAGCCCATGAGTTTGGGCCTCATTTGAACCTCTTTTGGACACACTCTGCCAACTGGCTATAGTCTCTGATTCTTCCATATTCTTTCTTTTTTTTGTGGGGGGGGAGGGGGAAGGCAAGGCAATTGAGGTTAAGTGACTTGCCCAAAGTCACACAGCTAGTTAAATGTCAAATGTCTGAGGCCACATTTGAATTCAAGTCCTGATTCCAGGGCTGGTGCTCTATTCACCGTACCACCTTTTCTGCTGCCCCTTTTCCATATTCTAGTTAAAATTAAATACTTGGTTAGAGAACTTCTAAGCTCTCTCAAGAAGAACCAAAACTCTTACCCCAGGACCAGCGCAGAACTCTCTCCATTCTCCTCCCTCAGAGATTTGGCTTTGACACTGGTCATATACCCACTTAAGACACCCAAGCAATTTATCTTTGATCCTCTATCCATCTTTAAACCTACCTCCAGAGAAAGTTGGAATTCAGAAATCATGTCCTTATATTCCCCTCTTAGGCTGCATGTAAACACACATATCCTACAGCCACATCCTTTCGTTGCAAGAAACCTTGTTGGGGAGGGGCGTTGAAGCTCACAGGGGAGAGACTACGCTTCAGGAAGAGAGAAAACTGAGAGGTACAGATGTGCTTTTTTCAGACACTGAGTGGCTGAATTTTCAGCTTTGGGTCACAAGGCCTTTTCAGACTTGAGTGGCAGTGTTTGCTTATTAAAAGATCAGAAGCCTTGCCTGGAGGCAGACATTTTGCTCCACACTTCAAGTGGCACAAAGGTGAGTCCTCAAGAGCTAAAGTGTCATAAGATCATAGGATCATGAACTTAGAACTTAGAGGTCACCTAGTCCAGCTTCTTCATCTTACAGATGAAGAACTGAGCCTCAGAAAAGTTAAGTGACTTTACCAATAAGGATTTAAACCCAGGTGTTCTTCATCCAAAAGGCAGCTAGGTGGCGGTGGATAGAGTGCTAGGCCTGGAGTCAGGGAGACTAATCTTTCTGAGTTTAAGTCTGTGTGACCCTGAGCAAGTCACTTCACCCAGTTTGCCCCAGTTTCCTCATCTGTAAAATGAGCTGGAGAAAGAAATGCAAAGACATGGCTCAACAGCAAACAACAATGCAGGATTATTTTCACTGTACTATATTGCAAATTCTCCCCCTTCCCCCATTTTAAATTCTCATTCTTTCCCATTGGTCAATGTCAATGAATGAGAAGAGAAAAAATGCTGTGGCAAGGACGTTCAGAGGCAAATCCAATGTCTCTGGCAATCCTCAGCTAAAACTTCTGATCCTTTCATTAGCAAACACTGCCACTCAAAAGTCTAAAGGCCTCTGCGACCCACAACCTTACAAATGGAAAATTCAGCCACTCGATGTCTGAAAGAAGCACATTTGTCCATCTCTTTTATCCTGTTTCCTGCCCCTTAAGTCTGAAAATGGGTCACTCAAGGTCTAACAGTCTATAATTTCATGACCAAGGACATAAGATACCAAAAGAGATGCATATATTTGGTCATGGCCACCATATGGATTCATTTTCCTTGAATATGTTTACTTGTTACACCACTCTGAATAATGATTTAAAATTTCAATGAGAAACTACAACAAATGATTTCTACCCCATATGCAAAATTCAGCCAGAGCCTTTGGGCATTAAGGATATCTCCTTCCCCTACACCCTATCACATTAGAGGTAGATTCCCAGTGTGACCCCTAGGTTTCCAGACACAAAATAAAAATAAAAATGCATAGAAGAGAACAAAAGGAAATTTGGAAGGAACCGTGAAGAGGCAGGAGAATTTCAAAAATAACGGAATTTGTTACATTATTTTTATTTTTTAAAAAAAGGAAGACATATGAAATGGAGATTCATGGTATCTGTGTTTTAAGTTCAAACCAAAAAATTTTTGGTTAAAAATAAATTTTATTTCTACTTCATATTATTATGGGTCTCTTCTAGTTTCTAACACAGCTCCATATATTCCCTACTGGAAGCTCAAGTTATTGAGCTTCTAGTCTATACTGTGCTGAACCAATTTCCCATTTAACCCCATCCAATTTGATTTTTCTACATCTCCAATGACTTGCAAATTTCATGTCACTTAAATTGATTCTGTTGTACCTTCATACAGTTTTTTCTGTTTTGGTTTAATAATTCTCTTTTTGATACACTACTAAAATTTCTTAGGTGTAAACTTGTTTTTAGTTTCCAAATCATGTTTCATAAATTCTAATTGGGCTATTGTTTCCTTTTCTTTTCCCATTATTAAAGAACAATGGAACCTCTGTCAACTTCCACTGCACACACACACACAATGAACATAACTCTGACACTCTAGGCTAGGAACTAATATGGAGATTCTCCCTAGTGTTTAATATATTTATTCCTATGATGGATTCAAGCATTCATGAGTATGGTGCCTGGCACATGGGTGCTTAAAAATGTTTGTTGAGTGACTTCACTGATGGGAGGCAGATATGTGTCTTAATCTAAACTGCATCTCAGACATTAGCTATATGAACCTGGGTAAGTCATTTAGTCTCTGGTAGCTTCAGTTTCTTCATTTGTGTAGTGAGGACAAAATAATTTAGCATTTACCTCACCTAGGAGGTAAGGATCGACTGAGATAATGGATATAAAAAGCTTTGAAAATTTTAAACCACTATATGTCAGGATGTCCTCCTCAACCTATGATTTCACTGGTATGAGGAACACCCAGAATAGGTACAAATCACCAACTAATCTATAATTTATGGATTTAAAGAGTTCTCTAAGTCACTGAGAGGTTACGTGACTTGAGTCTGATCCCACAACTAACGCATCAGAGGCAAAATTTGAATCAAAATATTGCCAACTACAAGGTCAGACCTTTATCCACTATATTATACCGTCTCTTATAAATGTCACTTATTGTGATTATTTTCCCATATTTTCATTAGCTGGCCACTGCTATGCCCATATGTTCGAACTCGAGTGACAAGGGTGAGTGGCCAGTTACAATGGTTCAGCTAGTGATTAGAGTAAGGGATGAGTGGAATCATGTGTCATCTGGTTGCTCAAAGTCCTTCCAAATGCCCCCATTCTACATCGCAGGATCAAAGTCCTTCTCAATTAGGGACTAAACTTTCAGTATCAATACTTGAATTAACTTTTGTTGCTGCATCATTGTTCTCATAAACATGATATGAGCCGGTTTTTCTACTTCCAGAGCCAACTTTGGCACCCCTCCAAGGAATCTTGTAAAGTTAAATTAGGTTCCTCTAATTCCAAACACTTTGTATGATCCTGCTACTGTTCCTGCTCTTTCTGAAATCTTCCAAGAGCAGTAAATAAATATCAGTCCACTACCCAGACCTTAGATTTGTTCACTTTTTCCAGCACCAGGGCAATCCAGGCCTTTCCATTTGTGGAAATATCTTCAAAGGACAGGTGGAAAAGATTCCATTTTCCACCCCAGGACTAATAGGCTACATGCCTTACCCAGCTAAATTAGTTATATGATATAGATAGATACTAACTGTTGTTTAGGTTTGTTTTAGAAAATAAGGATTATTAAATAAATTAAAGATATATTTGTATAATGTAGACTTTTAGTAAAAGAACAAATATATGTTCCATATGATAGAAGTATGAAACAGATTACAGTGAAATAAGAAAATAGCTTTGGCAATCCTATGTGATAGTGAAAGGATACCACTCCTTATAGATGTGGAACATTGTTTGTGCTGTCAGATATGGTCACCATGTCAGCTGATTTTGCTTATCTTTTTGTCCTCATTACAAGGAAAAGCTCACTGGTAAGGGACAGGAGAAGAGAATATCCAGAAATAACTGATGTAAGAATAAAAGACATCCAAACTTTTTTTAAATAAGGAAAAACAAAGAAACTAACGAAGTTCTAGAATCTAGGATGCCTCTCTCTCTCTCTCTCTCTCTCTCTCTCTCTCTCTCTCTCTCTCTCTCTCACACACACACACACACACACACACACACACACACACACACACTTTCTCTCTCTTATTCTCTCTCCTATCCCACTATATCTCTGTCCTCTCTGTCTCTTCTGTCTGCCTGTATCTATCTCTCTGTCCTCGTCTTCCTCTCTCTCTCTCTTTTCTTCCCTTTTCTCTTCCTCTTCTCTCCTGTGTTATACAATGAATTAGAAAGATATGTTGGGGAAATTTTGGAAAAGACTTTAAAAGCTAAACAGAGGAGCTTAGATTTTATGCTGCAGACAATAGGTAACCACTAGTTAGTTGAGTAAGAGAATGACATGTTCAGATATGTGCTTAGGTAAAATGACTTTGGTAACCCAGTGTAGGGTAGACTGGAGTAGAAAGACACTTGGGGCAGGAAGACCAATTAAGAGGCTGATGCAATAATCTAAGTGAGAGATGATAAGGGCCTGAACGAAGGTGGTGGTTCTGTGAAGAGAAAGGAGGGGCAAGAGATAGGAATGGTGAGATTTAGGAATTTATTGACTATGTGGGGTGAATGTGAGTGAGAAGTAAAGATAGCATTCAAGTTATAAACTAGAGAGACTGGAATAATCTTAATTCCTTTGATAAGAGATCCAGAAGTTTAAAGGTAGGGTGGGGAGAGGGTGCAGTTAATGAGCTCTGAACATGTGAGGTTTGAAGTATTTACTGTCCAGGAAGCAGTCAGTGATATGACACTGAAACTCAAGGGAGAGATTGAGACTAGATATATAGATCTATGAGTCATACCCATGAGATGATAAGCAAAGCCATGGGAGCTGATGAGGTTACTAAAGAGATGTTGATTTCTCACATACATGTTAATGTATGTGATAAATATTGAGTATATTGCCGAACTAGCTGGTTTACCTGTTCCACCCAGGCATAGCACATAACTTTCCATCTTGTTCATATGGGTAGCACAAAACTCCTCATCAAGCATTTTACTGAAATCTAGGCAAACTACTGTATGTCTATGGCATATCTTTGTCAGAGTTCCTCAGGAAAAGGAATTAATTTGATATGACTTCTTGATGAAACCATATAGGTTTTTATCAGTCACTCCCCCTGTCTGAATGCTCATAACTCATTTCTTAAATTTGAGAGTTTAATCTGGGATCTACAGTGTCTGCGGGTAAATTTTGAGTTGTCCATGAACTTGCACAATGATACAATAATGTAAATATAAAAAGCAACAGAAATGAAACTCAATACTATATAGCTCTAATAACCAAGACTGGCCCCGAAGAAGTGATAAGAAACATAATAAAATATGCTACACTTCCAGATAAAGAAGTGATGAACTCAGAGTGCAAATTGAAGCATTTTTTAAATATAGACAATGCAGGATTTTTTTTTTGCTTGACTACATATTTGTCACTAGTTTTGCTGGGGTGTTTTTGGTTGGGTTGGGTTTTTTTTTGTTTGCTTATTTATTTGCTTTCTCAGTAGGTGGTATAAGGGGAAAGAGAAGGGAAATAATTCAAACCAAAAATAAAATGAAATTGAATTAAAAACAGAGAACCATAAGAAAATGTATCTACCTTCTTCCTGCAACAGAACCAACAGGACTTTAACTGTTGCAATGCTTTCCACGATATTTGGTCTATGTGCCTGTTAAAAATGAATAGAAATAGTTATTTGACCTGTGATTTCATTGGTATAGGGAGACTCCAGTTCACAAAATTCCTTCTAACAAAGCAGATCACCACCATCTCTGTGACTAAAAGTGTTGCCTCAACAATGAAGCCATTAAATGATTGCCCAACATCACACAGCCATTATATGTCAGAGACAGGACTTGACATTATCTTCCTGGCTTTAAGGTCAACTTTCTAACATACTCTCTCTTGGGATATGAGGATGTGTTTATTATTTAGGAATTTTGTAACTTCAAGTGCCAACTTTCCTCCATGCTTGCAACTGAATTGATATTATTTGCCAGAGAATATACACATGCATGTTAGCTATAGCGTTGAGTTGATGCCTTTTTTTTCCCTCTTTAACATTAGAATTTGGCGTTAGAATTCTTATGAAAAAAAAAAAAACAATTTTCCCTCTCTCCTTTGTTAGATCAGTATGTAGAATCCAAGAACAAAGTTGTAACTCTTTAAAGCAAAGGCTTTATTGTTCTCCCTTGAGACACAAGCTTCAAGGCCTTTCCTCTTGGCATTGGACAATATACTTAAAGAGGGAAAAGCAAAACTCCTTAACATACTATAATTGTTTGTTTTCTGCTTACTTATGCAATTTCCCTATTTTGCTTTGCTTGCCTAAGCTGTTGGGAAAATTTCTCCTTGTTTCCAAAATTATGATAATGCTTAATTCAGTCCCAGCAAAGTAAAAATTTTGTAACATTCATGTTCTCATAGATAACAGATTTTGCATCCTAAGCCAAGATAAGAAAAATGAGCCTCTGATCTCACTCTCACCATCCCATTCTGCCAATTACTGCCCTAGTTTCCCTAGAACTAGAAAAACTGAAATATCTCTAATGTTTGTGTGAGAGACGGGACTTTTGCTGTATAAAAGGGAAAACTTGGGAGTCTTCTTTGGAAAGGTTTTAATGTGCTCCTCAAATCCCTAATATCTAGTAGTAAGTCTCTGTGATCCTGGTAACCTGTTGAAAACTCTCTCTGGTCCTTTAACCTTCCCTAAGACCTCAGAGAGTTACAATCCACCACTTATCCATCAGACTTTTGGGAAGCTACTGTCTTTTCTCTTCCCCAACCACCTTCCTTACACTTACCAAGATGAGACCACAAGCCCCTGGGATCTTAAATAGTTAGTACAAGTATAGCTCAAGACCCAGACATGAGGAGAATTTCATCTTATCTCCATCTTACCCAAGACCTTTACTTGTACAAAGAATATCCTCAAAAGACTCTTAGATCTGTGAGTTTTATCCCTATGGCCTTTTTCTTTCTTCTCTATGCGCAGTGCTTTATTCATCACAAATCATTCATTTAGAGGGCAAGTGATGATAAATGGAAGAAGTCATGTGGATAGGAGTATCTGATCAATTCTCCTCTTCACTTATTTTTTTTTTTTTACAAAACCAAAAAGTAATCTGACTCTTTTTAAAAAAGAAACGGGGCCTTTTTTGTAGAAGCAGGGAACAACAGGTATATAGAACATTAAATATTCTACCATTCTCAGTTGATGTTTGTTTTGCTGAACTACTTTTTTTCTGTCTCTTTTGTCTTTTGTTACAAGGGGTGGCTTTCAGAGTAGAGGGGAGGGATATATTCTGAAATGAATGTGATACTCAAATGTTCAAAAAGATCTGCCATCTCTTTGATTCCATCGTTCCCACCGATGATACAGACCAAAAACAATCCATGCTTACCTATCCTGTGCTAATCCCACCCATATCCTCCCAAAAGTTTGCCCCAGGGAATGCATATGCATTCTGGAGGTCTTCTTTGCTTTGTCCTGATATAGCCAGGGAAGAGCTCTGGCTACTTGTCACTCCACATCCTGGGCATGTGGACAGCTTCTCTTTTCTCTCTGTCATAAAATTCCTTAGTGACATCTTTTACTCTTGTTCTTTGGTGTTCCTCACTGACTAGAGGTCATAACCTTTTCACACTTACCATGAGCCTTTGTGTTGTCTTCTGTGGGATACTCATTTTTAGTTCTTTGTAAGCAGTTGTTCTCTATGTCTTATTGCCATATAGTAACACCAGTAGCATGTTAGTATTGAAGAAATAGATCTTTGCTTTTATGAGTAAGGTAGAGTCAATAAAAATAAAAAATTTCCTAAAAGCTCTTCCACTCTTCCTTTCCTGTTCAACTCTGGGCCCAACTTGGTGTCTATCTGTGCTGTCTCTTCCAGAAATACATCCTGGTGGACAAGTTTGATAGGACATCCACTCAAATGCATATTAAAATCTGGACAAAAGACACTCTCCATTCACTTTTTCTTTTCTATGTGGATGGACAGGTCAAACTCCTTTCAGTGATTATAGTCCTCTTTCAGGAGGCTCCACAATGTTTCAGAGGGTGATTTAATCAACATAACATAATCTGAAAATAAGAGCATGCTCAGAACCTCACCATTCACAGGGAATGCCTCTATAACCTGCACTTTATCCTAGATCTCTTCCATCACAAGGGTATATTATCCCCTTGCTTTATGCCTTACTCGAAGTTTATTACCAGAGAATCATTGAACAGGGTTATTTCTACTGCAATATTTTCCAAGGAATCTTGAAAGATTTTTGATGTATAGATGAGAGATATCTTGTTGTAAAAGACCCGGTACAGAGATATTTTGTTCTATAAAAGTGAAGTTGTTTTCATACTCAACCAACTATAAATAGAGTTGATTTCATGTTTTCTGTATCTTTCAATTAGTTATGAATTGGTAAAGATGTGGTATGCTGTTGAATATTATAAAATCTTGCTTGTTCTCTACTAATACACATGTTAAGGATGCTCTCAGTGCATGTGTTAATGACTATCACAAAGATTTTATATAGATGTGAGATTAGATATATAGGTTGGTAGTTATTAGCATTCTCTAGAGAACATCTTTTTTTTTTCAATGTTAATAAGGCCCAAAAGTTTTTCCATTTTAATGTTTCTGCTTTGATACTTTCTATTTTTTCATATGTATTGTATATTGGTCCCTCAATGCCTTTGAAATAATGTTAACCTTCAGGACAAATGTTTGTGTGTGTGTGTGTGTGTGTGTACAAACACACATACACACACTTGGTGCAAGTAAGCCATTTTTCCCATCTTTGTTCTACTTAGCACCATTTCTGCCTCCTTCATAAGTATCTCTGATGTTTTGTTGTTAGGATCCAAGTGTGGTAAAACTGTCCTTTGACTGATCAGTTTGTTAAAATAATCTTTGAAAATATTTTCCCTTTTTCTTCTGTTTGTAGTCTTTCCATTTTCATCCTTGAATACCCCTGACATGTCTATGCTTAATTAAATATCTTTGAACTGGTTTTATCTTCCACTGATACTTTCAGTTTTATGAGACAATACTGTTCATAATTATCTATTTCCTTCTTCACAAGATTTTATAAGTGAGTTTACATCTTTGTTCAATGTTGCTTTCACCAAGTATCTTTCTTCTTTTGGTAAGTAGGTTGGGAGTTTGCAGACTAAGGCACTTTTGATCGTTTTGTTATCTTAATTAACTGCTCCATTACTATCCTGGTGATATCAAGAGAAAGCAAGAAAAGCCCTTAGTATGTTGAATGAACTTCTGGTGGTAAAGTTAGGAAGGTACGTGGATAAAATTCATAGGATGTATGAACAAAGGTAAGATGCTATCTACATGTTGGAGGAAAATTCACATTAAGAATATCACAACTCAGGGGCGGCTAGGTGGCGCAGTGAGTAGAGCGTCGGCCCTGCAGTCAGAAGGACCTGAGTTCGGATCCGGCCTCAGACACTTAACGCACACAAACAAAATCTAGCTGTGTGACCTTGGGCAAGTTACTTAACCCCAGTTGCCCTCCAAAAAAAAAGAATATCACAACTCCATCTGAGAATCTGAGCATTTTCCAGATGATGAAACTGAAGCTCAAAGAGGTTAAGTGACTTTCCCAAAGTCAAACAAATTGTATGGACTGGTGCTGGGATTCAAAGTTAGGCCTCCCCTGACTCTAAATCTAGGGAAATTTCAACATACCACACTGTCTCCTTAAAATAGCTAATAATAATGAGTAAGAAGACAGCAAGAAAATACCTAAATGTCTTTCTTCAATTAAAGTCATAAATACTATATGAAATACATCCCAGATTATGAAGCATACCACCTACCTCTTGGCAGAGAGAGGATGAGCTGGAGCTGCAGAATGAGACATCCATTTTTTTCAGAAATGGTTAATGTGCTGATTTGTTTTGCTTAATTGTGCTTTCATGTTACAAAAAAGGGCTTCTAAGTGGGAGCAACCTATTGAGGGGTGACATTCATTGTATTAGAGGGTTGAGGAGTTAGTAGATAGTGAGATAAAAAAAGAAAGCAAAGAACATTAATAAAGATTTTAAGTAAACAGAAGAAAATAATGAGTTCATATGGAGACACTAACAAGTGATGAGATATTGTTAGTTGTGTGAAATTTAATCTAATCTTTCAAAAAAACATGTAACTGAATTACACAGTTTCATGTACAACCTTTTTTCTTCTTTGTATCCTAAATTATTCATCTCATTGATGATTTTCAAGTTCATAATGAAAAAAAAAGAATTTTTTTTTCTTAAATACATCTCAGGAAAGTAAAAACAATGGCAAAAACAGCTGTGGAGTCACTATTCAATATCTAAGATTTTAGAAAATGGGAGAGGTTTTATAAAGCTGGAGGTCAAACACTATCATCATTTTAAAAAGAGAGAGAAAGAAACTAGTCTTTACATTCTAGACCATTAATTTTGATTTTTTTTTCCTGGGATATTTTTGAAGATATTATTATTGACAGAGTTTTAAAAGAATATCTAGAAAAATAAGCTGTGATCACAAAAAGATAATATCATTTCAGCAAGACCAGGCTTGCCAGACTAATCTATGTCCTCTTAAAAAAAAATGACAGGTTTATTAGACTACTAGATCAGTGAAATGTTGTTCCTGATCTTACCTGGAGTTCCATAAAATTATTTAACAAAATGATCCATGGTATTGCTGTGCACAAGAAGAAGACATGGGGGCTAACTGATAATACAGTTAAAAGGATTTGGAACTAATTGAATGACTTGTCCTAAATCAGAGCTCTTAATAATTCAGTTCAAGGTCTGCCATCCATAAAGATCTATGCCTGGAACTCTGCTTTTTAACATTTTTATCAGCGACATGGATAAAAGAATAGATGTGCTTATTAACTTTTGAGGTCAAAACTGGAAGAGATAACTAACATGTTGTATGATAAAATCAGGAGCCTAGAAAATCTTAAAAGACAAAAATGATTAATAAATATAAGAAGAAATTTCATAAAAATAAATATTGAGTTTTACTCTTGAGTTCCAAAAATCACCTTCACACATACAAGAAGGGAAAAGTGTGACTAGGTAAAAAGATCTGGAGTAGTTTGGTGGTACAGTAGATAAATAAGGAGTCATAGAGCCAGACCTAAGTTAAAATCCAGCCTCAAACACTTACAAGTTGTGTGATCCTGGGCAAGTCACTTAACTCTGATTGCCTCAAAAAAAAAAAAAGAAGACAACAAAGATTTGATTAGACCATAACCTCAATATGGGTCAGCAGCATGACATGGCAGACAAAAAAAAGCTAAGGTAAACTTAGGAGTCATTAAGGGAAGTATAATACATAAGACTGGGGAATGATAATGCTATATTATATTTTCTGCCATTGTCTCAGTTCACACCCAGAATGTTATGTACATTTTGGGAAGAATTTTTTTTTCATTTGAATTGTGTTTTTTAGAGCTTTTTCTTGTATATAATTTGGGGTTTTATCTTACCCATTCAATTATTTAACCCATTTCCATTTAAGATTCTTATTTTTAGGGGTATGTTCATTTATTTGTTTCTGAATTAAATTATTAAATTTTTTGTCTTATTTAGCATTTTATTTTTTGCCAATTACATGTAAAAACAATTTTAAGATTTTTTTCAGATTTTGAAATTTGAAATGCTTTTCCTGCATCCCTTTCCTCTTCATTGAGAAGGCAAGCAATTTGACATAGTTTATACATGTGTAGTCATGCAAAATATATTTCCATTTAAGTAATTCTATGAAATAAAACACAGACCAAGAAAAAAACAAAAAAAAATAAAGAAAAAGTATCTTTGATCTACATTCAGGCTCTACCAGTTCTTTCTCTGGAGAAAGACAACACCTTTCATCATAAGTCCTACAGAATTGTCTTGTATCATTACATGACTGAGAATAGCTATTATTCATAGTAGATCAATATACAATATTGTTATTACTATGTACAATATTCTCCTGATTCTGCTCTTTTTACTGTGAATCAGTTCATATAAGTCTTTCCATGTTTTTCTGAGAGCATCCTGATCATCATTTTTTTAAATCCCAGTAGTATTCCATCACAATCATGTACAACTTGTTCAGCCATTCCCCAATTGAGGGACGTTCCCTCAATTTCCAATTCTTTGCCCCCACAAAAAGAGCTGCTATAGGGGCGGCTAGGTGGCGCAGTGAGTAAGAGCGCCGGCCTCGGAGTTGGGATGACCCTAGATCAAATCTGGCCTCAGAAAATGAGCACCCACACACAAATAATGACTAGTCGTGTAACCTTGAGCAAGTTACTTAACCCCAATTGCTTTAAAAAAAAAAAAAAGAGCTGCTATAAATATTTTTGTACACATAGGTCCTTTCCTTTTTTGTTTTTTTATCTCTTTGGGATACAGAACTAGTAATGGTATTGCTTGGTCAAAGGCTATGCATGGTTTTGTAGTACTTGGGGCATAGTTCCAAATTGCTCTCCAGAATGGTTGAATCAGTATACAACTTCACCAAGAGTACATTAGCATTTTAATTTTTCTATATCCCCTTCAACATTTGTCAGTTTCCTTTTCTGTCAAATTATCCAATGTGACAGGTATGAGGTAGTAGCTCAGAGTTGTTTGAATTTGCATTTTATTGTAGTGATTTAGAGCATTTTTTATATATGATTATGGATAGCTTCGATTACTTTATCTGAAAACTATGTCCTTTGACCATTTATTAATTGAGGAATAGCTCTTATTTCTATAAATTTGACAGTTTTCTATATGTTTGAGAAATGAAGTCTTTATCAGAGAAACTCACTGTAAAAAAATTTTTTTTCACAGTGATGACTACCAACTATGTATTTCTCTCCATCCTATTTTCCCCTTGTTTATGCTACTCTCTCTCCTTTACCCTTTCCATTCTCAAAACTATTTTGTTTCTGACTTTTGCCTCCTCCAAACTGCCCTTGCTTGTATCAATTCCCCCCAACACCTTTTCTTATCCCCTTCCCTTCCTACTTCCCAGTATGGTAAGATAAATTTCTACAGCCAATTTAGTGTGTATATTGTTTCCTCTTTGAGCCATTTCTGATGATAGTAAGGTTCATGTGCTCGTCTTCCTACTTCCCCCATTTTTCCCTCCATTGTAAAATCTCCTTCAGGCATCTTTTATGTCAGATGATTTATTCCATTTTACCTCTCCCTTCCCCTTCTCCCAATGCATTCTTCTTTGTCATCCCTTAATTTTATTTTTTTTAAGATAATCATACCATCACATTCAATTCACACCTCTGCTTTCTGTCTATGGTTATTCCTTCTAACTGCCTGAATAATGAGAAAGTTTTTAGGAATTATAAATATTATTTTCCTATATAGGAATATAAACTATTTAAAATGATTGAATTCTTATGATTTCTCTTTCCTGATTTTTTTTTTTTGTATCTTGTATTTTGAAAGTCAAATTTTCTATTCAGCTCTGGTCTTTTCATCAGGAATGCTTGAAAGTCCTCTATTTCACTGAATATCTATTTTTTTTCCTCTACAGGATTATACTCAGTTTTGCTGGGTAAATGATTCTTGGTTGTAATCCTAGTTCATTTACCCTGTGGAATATTATATTTCAAGCCCTCTGATTCTTTAATGTAGAAGCTTCCAAATCTTGTGTTATTCTGACTATGGCTCCATAATACTTGGATTATTTCTTTTTGGCTACTTATAGTATTTTCTCCTTGATCTGGGAGGTCTGGAATTTAGCTATAATACTCCTGGGAGTTTTCATTTTAGGATCTCTTTCAGGAGGTGATCAGTAGATTCTTTCCATTTCTATTTTACCCTCTGGTTCTAGTAGTTCTCAGTTTTCCTTGATAATTTCTTGAAAGATGATATCTGGGATCTTTTTTTGACCATGACTTTCAAGTAGTCCAATAGTTCTTAAATTATCTCTCCTGGATCTATTTTCCAGGTCAGTTGTTTTTCAAATGAGATATTTCACATTTTCTTCGATTTTTTCCATTCTTTTGATCTTGTTCAATTGTTTCTTGATGTCTAATAAAGTCATTAATTTGAACTTGGCCAACTCTAACTTTTAAGGAATTATTTTCTTCGATGAGCTTTTGTATTTCCCTTTTCCATTTGATCAATTCTACTTTGTAGGGAGTTCTCTTCAGTGAATTTTTGTATATCTTTTTTTCCATCTGGTCAATTCTGCTTTTTAAGTCATTCTTTTCTTCATTGGATTTTTGTGCTTCTTTTACCAATTGGCCTATTCTGGTTTTTACGTTGTTATTGTCTTCAGTATTTTTTGTGCCTCCTTTACCAAGATGTTGACTCTTTTTTCATGATTTTTCTTGTATCACTCGCATCTCTCTTTCCAATTTTTCCTCTACTTCTCTTATTTGATTTAAAATTTTTTTTAAATTTTCCGTGGCCTGAAATCAATTCATATTATTCTTTGAAGCTTTGGATACATAGATTTTAACTATCTTGTCCTCTTTTGAGTGTGTGTTTTGATCTTCCTTGTCACCATAGTAACTTTCTATGGTCAAAATTTTTTGTTGTTGTTTATTCATTTTCTAGTCTATTTCTCAACTTTTAACTCTGTGCTAAAGTGGGGCTCTGCTTCCCAAGTGGAGGGGGCACTGTCCCAATTTACAGGGTTTCTTTGTGCAGCTGTTTTCAAAGATAATTCTGAGGCCCTGTAAGTTTTTGGCTCTACCAAGGTATATGATCTGGAGAAGTGTGTTTGCTGCTCTCCTGTACTGTGCACTGGTTTGTGAGCAACTACAAACACTCTTCTCAACCCTGCAACTGATTCCATGGTCCCTGCTCACCTGCAGCCCCAAGCTCTGCTGTGCTAGTGCTTCTCCTCACACTGGGACTAAGACCCAGGACTGTGACCCACATGCAAGTATAGGTAATGCAACAGAGTCCTGGTCTTAGTGCCAGCAAAGGGACCCCTGAAAATCTTCTGACCTGTTATTCTATCCCCTTGCCATGTGGACTGAGAGGTCTGGAAACTGCCACTGCTGCCCCCAATTCAGTTGCCCTCAGGCCTGTTTCTGGTTTGCTGGGGTCTGGTCTATGCTGGCCTACTCAGGCATGGCCTGAGCTGAACAGTACTCCTCTCTTACCCTGGTGCAATAGGTCTTTCATGCTGACCTTGCAGTTGTCTTGGACTGGAAAACTGTTTCACTCCCTCTTTTTATGGGTTCTGTCACTCTAGAATTTGTTTAGAGTCGTTATTTAAAGGTATTTGGAGGGGTCTATGGAAGAGCTCAGGTGAGTCCCTGCTTTTGCTCTACCATCTATCTTGGCTCTGCCTTGAATTACTAAATTTAACCATATATGTCTTAGAGTTTGTAGTCATAGGATTTTTCTTGGAGACAGTGAATTCTTTTAATTGTTATTTCATTTTCTATGTTCAGAAGTTCTGGGAAGTTTCCTTCTATTATTATTTTCATTATGGTTTTTAAGGGATTTTTTTGTCCCGCTGTGTTCTTCTGGGAAACCTATGATCCTTAGGTTATCTCTACTCATCCTGTCTTTGAGATCCATAGTATGTATTTTTAGTATCAGTATTTTTAGTATTACTGTTTCTTGCTTCTCCTCTTCTAGATTGCCCTTCACTTCTGTGTATTTGCATTCCTAATCCATTTTTGTCCCTTTTGTTTCTGTGGTGAGGTTTGACATTGCAGATTTTAGTTTTTCTATTCTGCCTATTATTTTTACAGTGCAGATCATAAATTTGCTCTCATTATTTTTATTTTTATTTTGAATCACTCAGTAATAACATGCTGTGTTTTCTTCAACTTCCACAGGTCCTACCACCAGTGTTGCTTTGCAATATTTATTCATAGATGCCTAAACTCATTAAGAGATCTGGAGGTCATATTTTCTTCTGTTGCTACCGTTTTTCCTATTCATTTATCTGCTTGTGTTGAATGTCTTTGAATTTCTTCTTCCTGAAACCTTTGGCAATTTCAGTCTTTTCCCCTCTTATTTTTCCTTCTCATTAACTTTCTTAGTCCTTCCTCTCTGATTGTGATTTCCTTGGGAGCTGGATCTCAAAGCCTCCCACTCTCTTCTGACAGTAGACAATTCACAGGTCACACCAGCCTATGTTTCTGCCCCAAATGACTTGGCTGGTTAGTAGTGGCCCTAGTCATATGCTGTGCTATTTTCCTCAGGCTTAGTGAACTACTTCACAACACACACACACACACACACACACACACACACACACACACACACACACCACCACCACCACCACCACCACCACCACCACCACCACCACCACCACCACCACCACCACCACCCCACAGAGTCATCTTGCTGTTCAGTGATAGAAATCCTATTTATTTGTTTTGAACAGATTTTTACACCTTCCTTCTATTAAAACAGTCCTTTTTCCCCCTCTACAATTAGTTGTTTTTTTACAGTACTTTGATGCTACTTCCTCAGGCTCTTCCCTGCTCCCATTTACCTGACTTATCCCAAATTGCTTGTATTTAAAATGTTCATTTATCTTTGTATCATCTGTTACCTCTCTCTCTCTTTCCCATCCCACTCCCTTTGCTCCTTACTTATTTGACTGAGCACCAGCAGTTCAGAACTTTTCAATGCTAGTACTATAGAGTTGTGGCCCCCAGCAGGTTTTTGCTCCAGAAGGGCCAGGGATGAGCTGACTGTAGCCAGTATTTCTGCGGCCTGGAGCCAGGATATCCTTAGCCCTGGAAAGATGGTGGGGGCTCTGGGTATAGAGGTGTGTTTAGTTGTAAGTCTGTGATGGGTTCTTGGATCTGCTAGTTAAGGTAGCATGGGAGGTGGGGGAAGGGTGCTAAATGAGCTCAGGGTCAGTGATTGTCAGTTAATAAGGTTTTTTGTGGGGGAGTAACCTTCTTTTGGATTCTGGGTGTCCTAAACCATGGACCCAGCTAAAGTTGCTTTACCTCTGGAGCATAATTTCTGTTTTGGAGAGGTGAGAGGCATCATGGGGATCAGAGAAGATATTTAGTCCTCCATCTTGTTGTTCAGTGATAGAAGTCCTATTTATTTGTTTTGAACAGATTTTTATACCTTCCTTCTATTAAAACAGTCCCTTTTCCCCCTCTACAATGTTGTTTTTTACAGTACTTTGATGCTACTTCCTCAGGCTCTTCCCTGCTCCCATTTACCTGATTTATCCCAAATTGTTTGTATTTAAAATGTTCATTTATCTTTGTATCATCTGTTACCTCTCTCTCTCTTTATCCCTTTCTCCTTGCCCAGCCCCTGCCCCTATTCTTACTTCAAAAATTTCCTTTGATTTGTCTTCAGTCTCTATTTCTCTTCCCTACAAATCTAGTCTGAATTCTATTCTATTCTATTGAGAGGAAAAACAACTTCCCAGGAAGAGAAAAACTTCTACTCCTGCAGATACAGGATTACTATACATTTCAAGTGCACCAGAATCTGGAAAAACAGGATTAAAAATGCCATTTCTGACTCATACTGGCTATATGATCTTGAACTGAACTTCTCTATAAAATTGTATGTCATGAAGTCCTCCTTACCTTTTCTATGTACACTTTGAAATCTTTATTTCTAATATATAGGGTAAAAGTAAATCTATATCTGGCTTTTCTCTTCTTCTCCATCACAAATTCTAAAAAATCAATGGTCACTACTCCCAAAAAGTTCTAATTTTTGTTCTTCAATAACCAGCTCCTCCTCCTTATTGATTACATTCAGAAGCAAAATAACAGTTCCCTTTATCTCTTCATGAAGTTTTTGAAGCGTGAAAATATCATCAAAGAAAGCTGAAGTCACATCAGTTACTCTGGTTGAGAGAACACTTCAAAAGATTAATGGATAATTAAAATGCCCTATCAGTTCTTTTAATGCCTTATGTGCCAGGCTTGTAATCTGTTTTCTGTACTCCTCACTTATTTCCTCTTTCTTTCAGGTGGTCTTGAGCATTCTTCCTTTACATTGTCACCTCTGGTTCTCCTTCAGTTAATCTTCACCAAATTTCTACTATACTTTTCCCACTCCCACACCTCCCCAGGTCCTAGATTTCCTCATATGAGTTTATTTTATCAATGTACTATAATACTCTACCCACCCACTTCTTTGTCTATTCAGTTCATTTTAAATAAGGTGTAACCTTCCAGAGTCATTTTCCAGTCATAGGGTCAGAGATACCTATGAGATCACATTTATCTTCTTCTATTAATGTCCCCAGTTTACTTTGCCTATTATTCATACTTTGTGCATTTGGGGCATAGATTGTATTAATGGATCTGTTTGTAGATTCTAGCTCTAATAAGTCATAAGTGTACTGTTTTGTTGTGCTGTAGAATGTGACATTACAAAGGCTTATGGGCAGACTAGGTATTGCTAGTGAAGAAATCACCACGTGAAAAGGAGAAATATCCCATTGAAAATATGCTTTCTTCGGAACAATGGAAATTTCTTGGACTACTTCAGATAATCAGTGATCTGTTCATATTTTACCTCTTTCTCAAAACATTCCAATAATCCATCCCCAAAATTCTGTTGAGCTTCAATGATTCCACCTGGTTTTATCTACTTTGTATATCTCAATTAATTGTCCAACTTATAACCCTATTATTTTGTCTGATTTTTTTCTTTCAAAGAGCATAAAAATATTAAGCCTTGTACAATTAGATAAGAAACTTCTTCTTCCTTGTGGTCATAATTAATAAACTTATCTTTTAATTATTTTTTTATTTTTTTTTTAATTTTCCTCTTTTGATTTCTCATTATGATATGGCATTAACTCTATATTCTCAAAGGCTATGCTGGTATAGTACACACTTTACAGGAGATTCTAACAAGTTAGGAAATTTCTAAATACAGACAAAAATGGAGATAGTGATTTTATTATCCAAGAAACAACCAAATTAAATTAAAGACTTCCTGCCAGAAGACAGACCAACAAACAAATTATTTTGCCACAACTATTCATGAAGAGTATTTGCTGAAGCATGGAGAGACTGCCATGTATGGACATGTAGGATGTATTTACATGAATGAAGTTATTTTTTAAAAAGTATTAAAGATCTCTTAGAAAAATCTTGCCACCAGTGGGTGTTTACAGTCAAAGATAAAACCAAGGGACAGCTAGGTGGTGCAGTGAATAGAGCACTGGTCCTGGAGTCAGGAGGACCAGAGTTCAAATCTGACCTCAGACACTTCACACTTACTAGCTGTGTGACCTTGGGCAAGTCACTTAACCCCAATTGCCTTGCCTTCCCCCCTCAAAAAAAAAAAGACAAAGATAAAACCAATAGTTTCAGCATACCTAATACAAGTCAAATCCAACTGAGTTTGGAGAAACTAAATTGAAACTCTTCCCTTTTTAATTGAGTAAAAAACTACTCTTTCTTATACCAGGATATCTGTTCCTTGAAAAATCAAGCAATGGGCAAGGCTGATGAAGAAGAGCTTTATTTCTGACAGCAAATAAAGTAGACCAGAATGAAACTTAAGTTAACTATTGGGGGGGGGGGGGGTGGGGGAAGGCAGGAGAAGCCAGGAAGAAAATCTTCCACTGATAATATAGTCATCAGACCAGCAAAACCTCCCAAAGGACATGGTTTGAAGTGCCATAGCTTGAGGCATTTAAATTATGGTGGATAAGTTGTTTAAATATATTGTAGAGAACAACTCTTTGCAGAACTCTTGGGGAAATTATTGGGAATTATGTCTCTTCTACTATGTTGTAAGCCTACTAAGCACATATAACCTTGAATAAATATTATTTTGAATGGGAAATGGAGTAATTATCTGGACATAGTGAAATTTAGTTCCTTCTTTTAAGAAAAACATGAATTATTATGCTAGAGGAGCCACAAATTCCTATTTTTTAAACAATAGCTTTCTTTGCAAAGCCTATGTAATTTTTTGAGACTTTTTCCCCCTTTAAGAGCTGCATATGTCAGGTCTCATTTTTCTTTTAGCTTTTTTAAACATTACCTTCCCCAAGGAGTTCCTACCTCCTTTCTCTAGCAAATTAGCATGTAATGGAGAAGGGAAACTCTATTCCAAAACAGCTTTGAATTTCAAATGCCTGGAACCAATTCTACCTTTTCTGGATAAAATAAATTTAATATTGGCTCCCATTGCTGAGGATTTCCCACTGAGAGATTAACCAAGCATTAGAGCTGGTAAGCAAAAATAAACAAATCTAAGAATGGTTAAATTCCTGTTTGAAATAGTCCTTTCCGAAACAAAAAAAAAAATTTTGAAACACTCCTTTTATAAATTATCCAGAGACCTTATGTTAAGCCTTATCCAGAGACCATGACCTGGAGGAATTAAGAACTCATCTTTGGAATTCTATCCCTGGAGCTATGCTCTCCTGATTGGGCAAAGCCTATGTAGCCTCCTGTATCCAGGCAGCTCCAGACCCCCAACCATACCTCACTCAGACATCATCCTGCCATTGCACTACTCTTCCTTGCTTTACAATTCTCAAAACAGTCATCAATAAACACTATTATTGATTCTGGAAAGGCTGCCTACAGCTTCACACACTGTCCCTGTGATTTTTTAGACTAAAATACCCTTCCTTGGCCGCCATTCTCCTATACTGTTATCTCCCATTATTATAATATTAGCTTCAGAATGACAGAAACTTTCTTTTTTGTATTTGTATCTTAACACATAACCAAACAATCAAACACTTCTCAAGTGTCTAATAGTGCCAGGTATTAAATTAGACTGCTTTAGGCATTTGAGATCCAAAGAGAAAGAGAGACAAAAATAGAGAGAGAGGGCTACCTGCAAGGAGCTTACTTTCTAATGGATGAGATAGCGTGAATTATATATGGAATCAATATGAGGTAGTTAGAGAAGAACAGCACAAGCAGTTGGGGGAATAAGGGAAGACTCCATGTAGGCATCTTGGCTTGACTGAGTCTTGAAGGAAGTGAGATATTCTATGAGGTGAAAGTGAGAAGGGAATACATTCCAAGCATGAGGATCACCCGCACAAAGCACAGAATAGGAGAAGGGGTGCTATGTGTGAAGTTCAAAGAGAAAGCCAGTTTGACTGGACCACAAATTGTAAGAAGGGATATAATATGTAATGAAACTGGCAAAGTAAGTTGGGGCCATACTGCTGAAGGCTTTAAAAGCCAAATGGTGTTGATATTTTACCCTAAAAGCAACTGGAGTTTATTGAGTAGGGGAGAAACATGATCTGTGAATAAAGAAAATCTCTTTGTCAACCACATAGGAGATAAATTGAGTGGGAAGATACTTGAAACAGTAAGGTTAATTGGAAGATCATTACCATAATCCAGAAGAGAAGGAATAAGATCATATAGTAATGTTTATTAAATGATTTTCAATCATTCATTCACTCTCTTAGCCAAGATGATTATTTTATTCATAGTTTATTTGAAGGATATGAATACAATTATATAATTATTAACTTTATTTTCATTATGTCTTTCCTTCAAGAATTTAAGTATATAGGGGGCGGCTAGGTGGCGTAGTGATTAGAGCACTGGCCCTGGAGTCAGGAGGACCTGGGTTCGGATCCGGCCTCAGACACTTAACACAAAAAAATGGCTGTCTGATCTTGTGCAAGTCACTTAACCCCAATTGCCATCCAAAAAGCAAAAACAAACAAAAAAAAGAATTTAAGTATATGTGATATTATTGACTTCCATAGTTTTGCCCATAGATATATGACTGAGTAGAGAGCTGGATAAAATTCTGATTAGTGTTTTAAGATAATTGGGATACTCCTTTATTAAAGAATCTTTTCAAAATGTAGGGTTCTTACCCATGGATATTGTTCCTTTGATTGTATTTTGGAAGTCGGAAGTAACTGTATCTGTTGTCTATTGCTAGGCAAATCATTCAGGGGGAAATAGCCAGGTTCCTTATTATGAAGCACTTTAAAAAACCTGAATAATCAGCAAGGAAGGAAAATGAAAGGATATGGTTGCAAAAAATGGAATGCCACAGTGTTCAATGAATGATGATGAAAGATGTAAATAATCAATTTTGTAGGGGTTGTGATAAAATAGGCATACTAAAACACTGCTGATAGAGCAATGAATTGGTCCAGTCATTCTGGATTCCAAACAATCTTGGATTATGCACAAATATACACAAAATTATCCCTATCCTTTGATTCGATAATTCCAAGATTGGTATATTCACCCAGGAGGGTCAAAAGCAGAAAGACCTCTACATTTACAAAAATATTCTTAGCATTATTTTTTACCATAGCAAAAAAAAAAAAAAAAAAAGAGGAAATATAGCGACTGCCCATCAGTTGGGAGATAACTGAATAAACAGAATTATATTCATGTAATGGAATATTCTTATCCCATAATATGAGGAATTCAGAAAAATTTGGTTAGACTTATATGAACTAAATATAGAGTGGAGTCAATAAAACTAGAAGATAATATGTGTACATATATGTGTATATAATATACATATATCATATACATATGTACAATAATTACAATAATGTAAATGAAAAAGCTCTTCCTTTGAGCCGTCCTAGGTAATCATTCAAAATGGTGAGGTATTCTCTTGATCCAGAAAACCCCACAAAATCATGCAAGTCAAGGGGTTCAAATCTCCGGGTCCACTTCAAGAACACCCGTGAAACAGCCCAAGCTATCAAGGGCATGCATATCCGAAAAGCTACCAAGTATTTGAAAGATGTCACATTGAAGAAACAGTGTGTTCCTTTCTGTCGATAGCAGTGGGGTTGGACGCAGGGTTGGTGGCCCAAAAAGAGTGCTGAATTCTTGCTGCATATGCTTAAAAATGCAGAGAGCAACGCAGAACTTAAGGGTTTGGATGTCGATTCTCTCGTCATTGAGCATATTCAGGTTAACAAGGCTCCCAAAATGAGACGGCGTACTTACAGGGCTCATGGTCGAATCAACCCATACATGAGTTCTCCTTGCCATATTGAAATGATACTTACTGAAAAGGAACAAATTGTTCCTAAACCAGAAGAGGAAGTTGCTCAAAAGAAAAAGATATCCCAGAAGAAACTGAAGAAACAAAAGCTTATGGCACGGGAGTAAATATGACATTAGAGTGCAAATAAAAGCGAAGTGAAAACATTTGTTACAGTAAAAAAATAAAATAAAATAATGTAAATGAAAAGAACGCTAAGAGGCAGCCAACCTATAAGTGATGTGGTGACCAGTCTTGGTCCTAGAGAATAATGAAACATACCTCTTTCTTCTTAATAGAAAGGTATAAGACTTCAGGTTTAGAATTTTGCATGTACTGTCAAATGATGCAATATTTCTGGAATTGTTTGTGATATAATAACAAAAATACATAATACATAGTTATATATAAAGCTGGGTGGCTAGGTGGTGCAGGGAGTAGAGCACCAGCTCTGGAATCAGGAGGACCTGATTCAAATCCAGCCTCAGACACTTAACAGAAAAACTAGCCGTGTGACCTTGGGCAAGTAACTTAGCCCCAATTGCCCTCCCAAAAAAGAAAAAAAAAAAGCTATTCATCCATCTTAAAACATTATACAAATGTTAGCTGTTGTTGATTGCCTGTGAGTAAGATCATCCACTAATTAGAACAGAGGCCAGAATGTACACCAAATTTGAAATCACTCAACAATAACTTTGCCTTTGCAAAGCATAATACACAAAAAAAGATCAAATGAAGAAAGAATACTGTCTCATAATGCCAGGTAGTCAGATAGGCAACCCATTTACTTAGTATAACATTACATCTATTTGATGAAAC
Source organism: Gymnobelideus leadbeateri (assembly GCA_011680675.1). Taxonomy (NCBI): domain Eukaryota; kingdom Metazoa; phylum Chordata; class Mammalia; order Diprotodontia; family Petauridae; genus Gymnobelideus; species Gymnobelideus leadbeateri. Next base: position 265,773 of record WOXC01003287.1, read on the forward strand.
ATTACAAATATTAAATTAGAATTAACTAAGAGGAAAAGCATAGATTAGAATTAACTAAGAGGATAAGCATAGGATGAATTCTAATTGGGAAACAGCACATTAATTTCAACAATCCAAAGTGGCTCCTAAACACAAAAAACCATCACTTTAACACTACTATGTTCTCAGCTATGCTAAATGAACATAAATCATAGAACTAGAGACCAGAGTCAAAATTGCAGGTTATCCAAAAGGTAATGAAAAGACACAAGATAGATGTGAGTATGTTGCAGCATATTGCCAGAGTTGACATCAAGACAAAAGATATTATGAAGAAAATGTAGGACTGGAAAAAGAGGTAAGCTAGTCATATAGAGAGAGCTCCAAATAACAGATAGCTTGCTCACTATGCCAGTACTGTATCCAAAAAAAAATTTAAACAAAATTTTTTTAAATTATAAAGCAATAGGAAAGCATGTTATATTGAGTCTCTATTGAAGATTTATGGGAGGTCATGACAAGGAATACTTAGAATGGAAATACAGGGATGAGTTGTCTGTATTGGCAAAGGAAATAACCACACTGATAAGATCATGGAGTCATCAAAGTTTTAATCTTGAGAGGCTATGGGTCTGTAATACAGGCAAAAAAAAATAATCAACTCAAACACTATTTGCATGACACTGCTACCTTGGAAGATGTCAAGATCTTCTCACCTTTCACTCAACATCAGCTCTTCTATCCTGCTTTCAGTAATACTTACTGGAGTTAGTAAATTCAGAGAAGAGTGTAGGTTTTGTGTATGTTGGTCGTATAAATAATGTTGTACTCACATATCACGGATAATTAAACCTTTTTTCTATTGTGAAAATTTGCATCTGTATGTATACATGTATGTAGAATTTAGGATCATCATTGCCTTTCTTATTCATATAGAGATAGAGTTGCCACTGAGGTAATCATTCTGCTAGGCATTTAAATTAGACTGGAGTGCAATATTTGAGTTGTTTGCCAAGTTGCATTCCACTTGAGCAACCAGCTAGGTCTCTTCATGCCCTTTCTGCTACATATTTTCATTGGCTACTACAGGGTAATTAAGCCTTCAAATAAATAAACTATTCCATCTCCACCCCCTTCAAACAAGAAGATGGTGCTGGTTTTCTACATTTGGCATAGAAGCAGCTATTTGTTTTTACCCCTACTTTACCTGGGTTCCAGTTTAGTCTAAGAGATTAAATGAAATGTTTATTAAATAATAAAATGTAAAATCTACTGTTTTAGAAGTGACTGAGAGGGGCGGCTGGGTGGCGCAGTGAGTAGAGTGTCGGCCCTGGAGTCAAAAGGACCTGAATTCGGATCCGACCTCAGACCCTTAATGCACACACAAACTAAAAACCTAGCTGGGCAAGTTACTTAACCCCAATTGCCCTCCAAAAAAAAAAAGAAGTGACTGAAAGCACTTAACTCATTGGGAATGTTCCATTATGACAAGTCATTTCCCACTGCCAATATGGAATCAAGTACTTGACATGTCATGATCACATAGATTTTAATAACATGGAATAAGATGAAAAAAGATGTACATATGCCCTCTTCCATGCCTACATCCTACTTCCATATCTTCAGAGAAAATTGGAAAACTCACTAGTAAACACATCTTTTAAAAAGGAATGAAGGCATTTCTGAAATATATAGAAAACTGAGTCAAATCTATAAGAATACAAGTCATTCCCCAATAGATAAATGGTTAAAGGATATGAACACTCAGTTTTCAGATGAAAAAATAAAAGCTATTATCATATGAAAAATTGCTCTAAATTACTGTTGATTAGAAAAATGCAATATAAACAACTCTGAGGTACCACATCATACCTATCAGATTGGCTAACATGACAAAACAGGAAAATTATAAATACTGAAGAAGACATGGGGAAATTAGAACACTGATGTGTTGTGAACTGATCCAACCATTCTAGAGAACAAATTGGAACTACACCCAAAGGGCTATAAAAATGTGCATACCCTTGGACCCAGCAATACCATTCCTACGGCTGTATCCCAAAGAGATCATACAAATGGGAAAAGGACTTACACATACAAAAATATTTATAGCGGCTCTTTTCATGGTGGCAAAGAATTGGAAATTGAGGGGATGTCCATCAATTAGGAAGTGGTTGAAAAAGTTGTAGTGTATGAATGTAATGAAATACCATTGTTCCATAAAAAATGATGAGCAGGAGGACTTCAGAAAAACCTGGAAAGACTTGCACAAACTGATGCTAAGTGAAATGAGCAAAACTAGGAGAACACTGTATACAGTAACAGCAACATTGTGTGATGATCGATTTTGGTAGAGTTAGTTCCTCTGAGCAATGCAGTGATCTAAGACAATTCCAAAAGATTCATCCATATCCAGAGAAAGAACTATGGGAGGCTGAATGCACATCAAAACATACTATTTTCTCTTTTTGTTGTTGTTTTTTATTTTTTTCCTTTCTCATGATTTTTCCCTTTTGTTTTGATTCTTCTTTCACAACATGACTAATGTGGAATATGTTTACTATGATCATACATGGATAGCCTATGTCAGATTGCATGCCATCTTGGGGAGGGGAGAGTGAAGGGACAGGGGGAAATTTTAGAACTCAAAATCTTATAAAAGCGAGTGGTGAAAACTAATAATAAATAAATAATTTAAAAAAATATATATGAGGGGATGAAGAGTCACTCCCTTACCTCTGTTTTAAGCTCAAAGATTAAAAGAAAATGTGGAAGGAAGGAATAAGCACTTAATATGTGCTTATTAATTAATTAATATTAATTAATTAATTGATACTGGACTAAGCTCTTCACAAATAATAATCTTCACAACAACCATGGGAAATAGGAACTGCTATTATCTTCATTTCACAGTTGAGGAAACTGAGGCTGACTTTCCCAGGATCACACAGCTAGTAAGTGTATAAGGTCACCTTTGAATTCAGTTATATGTACATAAAATTATATATGTAATATATAATTATGACATATGAAGTATATACATATATATACATATAATTTGAATTCGTCCTGTGTCTAAGCCCAATACTCTAATAGCTGCACCACTTAGTTGCTTCTAAAGGGAGGAAGAGCATTTTTTTTCCAGTTCACCAGGCTGAACGTGACTGGTCTCATTGGGGTTGCCATATGTCAGTTGATACTGGGCAATGTTGATTTTTATTACCACCCCCATTGGCCGGTTAACTCAAGTGCTATGGTATCCCACGTGTACTCTTTGCTTATGCTGCTATTGCCTTGGTCTCGCCCTCTGGCATTGTTATTGAACTTACCATCGAAAAAGGGAAGAATAGAAAAAGAGGATGATCATTATAATTCCAGAGTAGGAGTGAGTAATCCATTTCATCTGCTGAAATCATCAGAAATTGTTCCCCTAGTCTGAATTATTTACTTTCTTATATGATATACAATGTACACTTATTCGTGCACTATCTAGGACAGCAGCTAACCAGGCATTCCTAGGTTGAGCCCACAAGGAATTAACAGCAAGCTTCAGATCTCTGTCCTCAGTGTTTGCCCTGGGTTCATTTGTACTAGTTTCCTATCTCCTTAATAAGGGAATTGGGCTCCTCAGTGCTCCAAATACACCCCCATCCTCAGATTTCTGAGGAAGTATTCCATCCAGGGCTATAAGGAGTCCTCTCAAGCAGCTGGAGGGAGGAAATAAAAAACTACCTGGAATAAAATCATGAATCAGATATGGAACAGGCAATTGTAATCCCAGGCAGAAAATGAATCCTAAGCAAAGAAAAATAATAAAATGACTATAATCATTTGAGAGGCTAGTACATAAAACTCACTGGGAGATTTGCAACAAGGCTACCCATTAGCTATTTTTCATTTCACCTCCTCTGAATCTATCCTGCTCAATACCAAATAAGCTCTTTTCTTACTTGGGGTCTGTTTCTCTGTAGGACACGCTTTACCTCTTGGCTGGTCAGTTATTTTCTCTGCCACTATTGCTGTTGCCACTGTAACTGTTCAGGTAGTACCCCACTGCTTGACTATCCAGAAAGATGCCCATAGGCTTCAGAATGAAGGAAAGAAGACAAAAACAGAAGGCAACTCCATCCCAGACCTCGATATGCCTAGAAGGCCATGTTTTCATAGACAGATTGGCAGGGAGAAGGGAATACCACCTCCCTATTATCCTTCAGGGGCTCAGGCAGTCATCCTTACCTTTTTTTTTAAGCAATTGGGGTTGCAGTTATTTATGTATGGGTGCTAAGTAACTGAGACCGAAACCGATCCCGGGCTCTCCTGACTCTGGGGCCGGCGCTCTTACTCATTGTGCCACCTAGCTGCCCCCATCCTTACTTTTAATGCCAAAAGGAAGCAGTCTTGGGGGTGGCTAGGTGTCACAGTAAGTAGAGCGCCAGCCTTGGAGTCAGAAGGACCTGAGTCGGATCTGGCCTCAGACACTTAACACACACAAACAAAAACCTAGTCGTGTGACCTTGGGCAAGTTACTTAACCCCAATTGCCCTCCAAAAAGCAAAAAAAAAAAGGGAAGCAGTCTTGAAGGGTCAGGCTGATTCTTTAGCATATCCCCAGACCTCGAGCTCAGCAACCAATTAAATGAATGCTCATTGCTCACAGGAAGGGCTTTTCCCCTTGTTTCTCAAAGAGGTACTACATATATACAGAAAGACAGAGACAGAGAAAGAGAGAGAGAGAGTCCCAAAAGTCTTAGTGCAATTTTAAACTTTAATAGCTTTAAATTATGAGACTTTTGCGATGCTGTGTGTATGTTTGTGTGTGTGTATACATACACCTATATAGGTATACATATGTGTATATGGTTATATTGTTGTTGTTATTCAGTCATTTTTCAGTCATATCTGACTCTTTGTGACCCCATTTGGGTTTGTTTTTTTTTTTTTTGGCAAAATAAATACTGCAGAAGTTTGCCATTTCCTTCCCCAGCTCATTTTATACATGAGGACACTGAGGCAAATAGGGTTAAGTAGCTTGCCCAGGGTCACATAACTAATGTCTGAGGCCAGATTTTAACTCAGAAAAAAAGAGTCTTCATGACTTCAGGGCCAGCACTGTATCCACTGTACCACCTAACTGCTCTGGTTATATAAGAGTGTGTGTGTGTGTGTGTGTGTGTGTGTGTGTGTGTGTGTGTGTGTGTGTATTCAGTTATATGTATATATATAACTATGACATATGAAATGTTTGTATAACTGAATATATGTATACATATAACTGTGTATAACTGAGTATATATTATATGTAATTGAATATATAGTAACTACACATAAATTTATATATAAATATGAATGTATACATAGATTCAATTCAATTTGACAGATATTCATTCAGCATTGACTAAGTCTGAATGGGAGGTGGCATGAATAAAATGGTCAGCTTTAGAGTCATAAAGAGCTGGGATCAAGTCCTGCCTCCGACACCTCCGACACTTTGGAGCTAAGTGACTGTTCCAGTCACTTACACTTACATTACTTCAGACAACTAAATGTTACAGCTTCCAATCTATGCAATCTAAAAATCTAAATCTAAATCTAATCTAAAAATCTTTCCATACTGGCACTTTATACACAGATTAAGTCATAGGTCCAGATCCCCTTTCCCTCAAAAAAAACTACATATATTCAAGGCACTGTCCTAGGCCCTGGAGATGAAAAGATGAAAAAGGATATAGACTCTAGTTCAAGGAGCTTATATATTCTAGAGCATAGCGTGAATCCAAAATGTGAACAGATAAATGTAACATAAGATGAGAATTTTATATTTAATTCCTCAGAAGGAAAAAAAAGGTGTTCTTTCTAGTACTACCTATAAACACAGTACAAGCTTAAATATTTACTTTGTGTTTATGAGCAAAGGGGAGTGTCATGGGGAAAATAGGGAGTGAACAGTGATTTTCCAGGCCTCAGCCTCCCTCAGGGTGGCCCTAGGCTCCTGATTCCTCTCAAGAACGACCCCCACCCACTCTCCCCGACTGCCCTTTGACCTTGTTTTAAGCAGTCTGTGTTAGGTGGAAGCTAAACTGCTTCTTTACCATTTATGGTATTTCTATTGGTACTCTATGGTATACAATTTATGGTTTTTCAAGTATAGTAGTTGCCTATCTCTCTGTAATGACACTGTGTATAGCTTTGGGCTTGCTCTCAGCAAAGCTTAAACAACTTCTTTTGCTGTCCTGAGTCTACTTCCCCTCTTAACATGACTGTCATCTATTTCCCTTCACATGACTCTATCTTTTCATGTCATGACCCAGATTCCTAAGGAGTGCTTGTGCTTTAGCACCTCAGAGTTAGACAAGAAGTTTTTTGGTTGTTTTTGAGGGGGAGTGGGGGTGGGTTTAGGTGGTGCTAATGGATTATGTGAATAACTTGAGTTGACAATAGCAGTAGGGTACAAGTCTCATCTTAGTAAAGGACAATTCATGAAAGCATAATTCTGGTCTTATTCATTTGTATATTGATTTTAGGTATATTGCTATAGAATTATATTGAAAAGTCATGCTAAGTGTCTCAAAATTGCAGTTGCCAGAGATAAGCAAAAACAATAGAGTAACTATGACTAACTTTATTTTCTAGTGCAACTACAAACAGTAAGACAATCCCCAACCTTCTTCAGAGCACTATTTAAAATGGAAACTGGAAATATGCCCATTGTTTGAATAATTACCAAACAAATTTTGATATTTATATGGAATGGAAAACAACTGATTAAAAAAACACAGAAAAGGTGAATATCAAGAATTCAGAGAAGTTTGGAAAGATTTATGAACTGTGGCAGAGTGTGTCACCATATGGTACACCATAACTACAACAATATAAAGGAAAAGAACAATAAAACAAAACCAGGGGCCAATTATAATGACCAACCCTGGTTCCCAGTGAAGAGCAGAGAAAATGTGCTTCCTCCCCTTTGATGGTTGAATAGTGACTATGAGTGTGCGATATTAGACCATTCTGAAAGAAAGTTTTGCTGAACTGACTTTTTTTCTCTCATTTTTTATTCATTATTACAAAGGATGGCTCACTGGGTAGGGAAGAGGGGAGGGATATATATATTTAGAAATAAAGATAATATAAAAAGGTATCAATAAAGATGAGATTTTTCAAATTTTAGAGACAGCCTTATAAAATACAGACAAGACATCTCAGTATTGAAGTGAGAGAAAAACAGAGAAAGTAGGAAATGAAAATGGACTCTGTATACACCTACTTCCCTTGCTAATTATCTTTTCTTCCCTAACACATCACGTTAACTTTCCCAGACATGCCAAGTCCTTTAAAAAGGACTTGGCATTCATGGTGTAACTGGAAGTTTTTTGGAAAAGGAAAACTGGATAGATTATATCTCTAAATAAATCCAACTCATATTTTGAACTAGAGTACAGTTATGAGCCAAGATTATTGGAGCAATCAGATCATATCACCCATGACTACAGTGACTATGTTTCCAAACCACAATTCAGGAACATGATCTGATAAAGGATATTTTTTCCTCATTTATGAAATTATTTTATGAAAAACTTATATTGAGAAGCAAGATTTACACATACTTACCCTAAATCATTTCATACAATATTTACTTTTGGAATAGACCCACTGGTCTCTCCCAATTAGAGTTTTAATTTAATTAGAGTTCATGTAGGCTAGCTTCAGTCCTAGGATTGCCTGGTCCCAAACAGAGGCATCAAACTCTTTCTACATTCTCTGGCTAATTGTGCCCCTTTTAATACTCTGGAGACAATCACTTAAACAAAGCTTAGGGTTGGCTAACCTCTAGGGTCTCCTCCCAAAAGGGATTAACAGAGTCCTTTCTAGAAAGATACTAAATTACAAGGTAGGTTAGATATATGACAGATAATTATTTCCTCCACCACAAAAGAAAAGTTAAAATACAAGACACGCATTGGCAAAGACTAAAACATGAAATGGCAACACATAACTCCTATTCATTCTCTCAGGAAGTTAGTCAAAAAAAAAACATTTATTAAGTACCTACTATGTGCCAGTCACTGGGCTAAGCATGGGAGGATATAGAAAGAGGTAAAAGACAGTCCCTACCCTCAAAGAGTCACAACCTATTGTGGTAGACAACAAGCAAATAAGTATGTCCAAATAAACTATACATGTAGAATAAATACAAAATAATAAACAGAGGGAAGGCACTAGAATAAAGAGGAGTTGGGAAAGGTTTTCTGTAGAAGCTGATAACCAACAAAACACTAAATTCTTTGTGGGACTACTAAATAGCCATTTCACTTTCATCTCAGCTCTGCACTATCCAAGTAATTTCCTCAAAGTCTATATCTTCTGGAAAACCAGGGCATGACTTAGCATGCTTTTGTGAATGGTTATCTTTTCTTTTCTGGTAAGAAGTGTTGGGGTGGCTAGATGGCACAGAGAGTAGAGCACTAGCCCTGGAGTCAGGAGGACCTGAGTTCAAATCCAGTCTCAGACACTTAACACTAACTACTATGTGACCTTGGTCAAGTCACTTAACCCCAATTGCCCTGCCCTCCCCCCTCCAAAAAAAAAAAAAAAGGGGGCGGCTAGGTGGCGCAGTGAATAGAGCGCCGGCCCTGGAATCAGAAGGACCTGAGTTCGGAGCCGGCCTCCGACACTTAATCCATACAAACAAAAAAAAAAACCTAGCCGTGTAACCTTGGGCAAGTTACTTAACCCCAATTGCTCTAAAGGGGCGGCTAGGTGGCGCAGTGAGTAAGAGTGCCGGCCTCGGAGTTTGGATGACCCGAGATCAGATCCGGCCTCAGAAAATGAGCACCCACGCATAAATAATGACTAGCCGTGTAACCTTGAGCAAGTTACTTAACCCCAATTGCTTTAAAAAAAAAAAAAAGACCTCTCAATGCCTCCAGTCATCTCAAATCTATAGTGTTACTCCCAGGACTGAAAATACACATTTCAGGAAAGGCAAAAAGTATTCATTAGATGCTTACTATGTACAAGGCACAGAGCTAAGTAATGGGTGTACATGTACAAGCCTTTGGTTTCTAATGTCCTTTAGCAAAGAAATTACCTACCAGATGTGGCCAGGATGCATGCTTAGAATTTCAAAGGCTATGCTACAGTCCAGCAGGGGCAGCAGGAAGGTTCCCCTGATAACTATCATTTTACTGTATTTCTGTCATTCAACTTCTTTTTATATTAGTGGCATATTATTCTGTTTGTACTTGCTTGAAAAACTGGAATTGCCCAATAATAATTTATTCTTAATTTTTGAAACATTCTTGGCAGTCTCTAAGTCACTAATTTAGGCTATTGAATTACAATGATTGTTGATTGTTGATTGCTGGTCTCAGATTTGATAATGAGAAATATACTAGGCATTCAGTTGCATTGCCATACCACCCACATTATTCAATCTATGCCAAATATACCACATTAATTTTTCCTATATTTGTGAGGATAGACATACATGAGACAGGATAGTAAATATGCATTTCTATGAATAATAGTTGTCCATCTTTTGTGGCTCTTTTGTGCTTTGTGTAGTATTATAATGGTTGTTGGTGATTCATTCAGCTACTATTGGTCAAAGTTTTGGAATTTCAGGTATATTTCAATGTTTTATAGGAACAATTTTGGATGAGATGAAGAGAACAATGGAAGAGGATTAAAATCAAATACATTTAATATGTAGCATGAACTAAATATAAGGAGTTCCTTCCCAGACAAACCAGATAGACCAAACCCTTTTTTATCTGCAGGTAAACATAAATTCAGAAAGTGAAGAAGCAGTTCTAGGATTCAGAGTTCAGATGGTGAGTTCATCAGCATAGGGTACTGCTGATGTGGAAATTCTCTCTATCAAAGTCGATTGGCAACTGATCCATAATTTACAATCCTAAATCTTGCTTCAGGCACTGAGATTGGCAACTAGTCTATAATTTGCTATCTTCAAGACTTCTCTCATGCACTAAGAGATTAAGTAGCTTTTCCATAGTCATGGAGCCTGGTATATGTAAGAAACTGAACTTGAATCTAAGTATTCCTGACTCCAATTCTGGCTCTTTATCCACGAAGCAATGCTCCCTGTCATTATGAGGACAATGAAAGAGAATATTTGAAACTATACTTTTAAGAAAATCTAGGACATATGATCACTATACCTATGAATACATTAAGTTTCCTATTACAAAGAGAGGCTGGACAATTTTCTAAAATTTAGATCCAAGTACTATTCCTTTTCTTCTTCCAGACACTCAAAATTTACTAGCTCTCTCTCCATTAAATTGTGAAGCTTTTATTTTCCAGTTTTGAAAATATAACCTACTCATAGATGTTTGGGCTGATTATTTGATTTGAGAATTTCATAAATAGCTTATTTCTCTCCCCAGCTGGCTATCTTTTAGCCATTTCACTATTTGTTAATACTCCTAAAAAGCAGTCAGAGGAAGGGATAGGAGGTGAAATTCAATTTTGCTGTTGGTTAATAGCTCTCATAAAAATTTGGGTATGGAAAGAAATTGAAACCATTGACTAAAAATTTTTTAGTACTTGTGGGTCTCAATTGCACATGTCTTTCATTACACATATAAAAATCAAAGTCGACTATAATATTGTAATAACTATAGATCCCTCAAATTTGAAATTTTTAAAGGAATAAATCTCTACAAAATTAAGCAATACTTCAAGTGCCAAAGATTACCATAAAAATTTTGCCCTTTTTTTGTACAATCTAAGATGGTTTCTTCCAGCTTTAGTTTCCCCTACAAAGTTTGTTCCTAATATAAATTCATTTACTTTTAAAACCAATTAACATTCTGAAGGAACATACTAATAAACTTAGAACATATGGCTTTTCTATTATTAAATTTAGTGATTGATCTTTATTTCAGTTGTCTTCACTTAAGACAAAGGCTTTCCTCTGTAGAGAGGATAGTTTCATTCACCAAAAATAAAAATAATAATAAGGTTTGAAATGTGTACGATACCAGCCTTCACACACATACAAAAGAATTGTCTTTTTAAATTACACAGTAGTACAAATTCTTTGAGTTTTTGTTTTTTATTGGGTTGTTTTGTTTTGGATTTTGGTTTTTTGTTGGGCTTTTTTCTTTGTGGGGGGCAGTATAAAGAACTGCCTAATTCAGCATTCGTGTAAAATGAACACACAGCTTTTATTATACCATTGTTTGCCAAGTTTTTTCTTAAATATGAAACCATATTCCTAAATCTCCAATCTTACTAAATTTCTTTTCTCGTGGCTCTCTCCTTGTTTTTTTCCAAACGATTTCTCCTATTTCTTTCATCATATTTCAGTATATTTTTCTCTGCTAACCTTTAGGCAAAAATTAAATGATATCACACCTCCTTGTGGAGTCTTGTTTGTCTGAGGGCCTGGCAGAAACACTCACGAAATGCCAGTTAAAGTCACCTGAGAAGATAGTATCCTATCACTAGAAAATATGGGAAGCATATACAATAAATAAAGCCTCACTCAAAAGTTTCATGCAGTTTTCCTCAGCAGTTAACCACAAGGATTAACTAACTGCAGGAGCCACCAAAAGGAAGAAAAAAGATAGATCTCTATTTAAACATGCAAAAAGAGGAAAGAAAATATGTCAGTGACTTATTAAGTTTGCTACTTTTGTATTTCCTCCAGAACCTAGTAACACTAATGAATAGACAAAGAGCAAGTTAGTCTCCATCCTAGAAAAAAAGGTCAAAAATCTGAAGAAATGCTTCCCTACCTTATTGATAATCTGGGAGAATGGGATATCCCTTTAAAGAATGAAAAAAAAGCACTTCAAAGAAATGGCTAACCTGGAAATACTAACTTGGATCAGGGAGTGGAAGAATAGAAAAACGTAGTACAGGCAAGGAAAAAGGAGGTCCATTGACTATCTAGAGCTGTTTCATATGTGTGTATACCTTTTGTGGAGGTAACCTCTAAGGAAAAAAGTTTCTTATTTTTCAAGGAGTAGTGAGTGATGTGAATCTGCAGATCCTATTAGGTAAAAGCCTTCCAAGGATGATCAGAAAATGAAGATATGAGTTGAATAATAGAAGAGATGAGATATAGAGATTTTTGTTCAGTTGCTGATTGGATCAGATCAGAGCTATCAAACACTGGGTGCAACATGGCCCATAGCACTCTCCAGGTGAACCAGATCAAAATGTATTTGGGAAATATTTAACAAAAGAAATAAAAATACAGGAGAACATGATGTTAATATGTGGTTTCCCGAGCCAATATGGGGCCCATGTGGATCCTTATGCATTTATGGTTTAGTGGTCCCCATTTCTGATTTTTCTGTCACTGGACTAGGTAACCTTGAAAGTCTCTCTTAACTCAGAGATACTTAAACTTCACCATTCCATGATTCCCTATTCTGTAAATTCCTGCTCCCATTCTTCTTAGCCTTTCTCCCCCTCTGAAAAATATTCTACTCCCTATCTGTCTGCTGTACTGTCTGAAAGGCCTTCTCCATAATTAACATATTTCTTTTCACTTTAAACTTGTCCCTCTCTCTTGTTCATTTCTTGCTCTGGCACTCATTGAGATCTGGATCCCTCCAGATTACACTGTACTCCCAGCCACTCTTTCATGTATTTATTGGCTACACTTTCATTCACAAACTATCCACAGGAGGGTTGGAATACTCCTTATGTTCAGTTGCCACTTCCAGACTTCCCCTCTAATCCCCATCATTCAATAACCTCTCCTTTGAGTATCATGCAATCTAAATTTTTACTCAAACCAGATTCTGGTGATTGTTTATCTGATCATTCCTCAGGATATTCTTCTTCAATGAATTCAGTGCCCCTTTCAGAGATTTCTCTCCACTCCAACTCCTCCTTTATACTAAAGAACCTCAACATACCTATTAATGATTCCTTAAGTACTCTAACTTCCAAGTTCTTCAGTCTACTCAATTCCCAAGAGCTGCTCCTCTTCCCCATCTCATTTTTGCAGAGATGGTCATCTCTTGGATCTTGGTGATGAGGTACAGGCTCTGAGAACCCCCTGGAACTCTGATTGAATCTTCCCATTTGATGAGGCATTTGCATAAGGCCATAAGCCTTTCATCGTGGCTCCACCCAAACCTTTGTTACTAGCTTGCTCCAGGTAGCCTCCAGCAACTTCACTCATTTACTGGAGTCTGACCTCATTAACTCCCCCTGAAGACGCTCCCCAAACTCCTCTTCTAGACCACCCCTAGATTCCTCCCACAACCTTTCCATATATAAGAACCCATCTTGCCTCCAATGTGTTGTAAGAGCACCTGAGAATGATCTAGTGCAGACTCACTGTGTGAGATTATTCTGGTCTGCTTATCTAGTACAAGCATCATAGATACTGAGGCTCCTTAAGAGTCTACCCAATATGGTGAATCTTTAATAAACTTTGCTTTTCTTTGGCTGAGAGAAGACTTGAGTCGAATTCATTCAGCAGGACCCAGCATGTTGGTAATCTGGGATCTCTAGCACCCCTAACCCTGACCTCTACATTTTATGGTGACCCCAACATTTTATGTTTTCCTAAACTCATTATTTTATGCTAACCTCATCATTGCCATCACTCTTAAGTGTTCCATTTCATTATTCATGAACTCTGAAATTTCTTGGTCTCATCATCTTTTATCATTCCTTTTCTTCCTATGCTTTATGATCCCAATCCCGTTCTTCATCTTGCCCTCTAATCCCTCTACCCCTCAGTTCTTTTCCAAGTCATCACCTTACACTGGCTACACTATCCCCCTTTCCTTTTCTCCATCCTTTGTTGAATCAGTTCAGCTCTACACAGTCCTCTACATCAAATCCCTTGGTCCCTTGTCTTTATACCAATCAGGCCTTGCCAGACTCCTAATCTGAATTACTTTCACCATCTGCCTTCTTTGTTCCTATTCATGTGCTGCTGAATGGAGCTGGAGAAAAACTACAAAACTGTGTTGATTGGGTCCATTACAAAGTTATGTTACTTCATCTCACCCAGGCCCACACTCCAACAAGACAATCTTTTTCTACCTCCCTAATAGATCACTATCCCACTCACTATTAACAGCTATTCCAAATCTTTTTATCCCTCCTCAACCCTCTGAAGGAACTCCCTACCCCCCTTTTTGACCTGACAAATGATAGAGAGGTCTCTTGGATCATTTTTCCAGAATATAACAGAGAGTTTCCCAAGATTGCCAAATTGCATAACCACTACCCACTCCTAGTGATTCACACCAGGATAAATTATGTTGCCAGAAGGAACCTAGAAAGCATTGTTAAATGGGATGCAGGCAAGGGATAAATGCCTTCAGAGCATAGATACTAAATTAAATACTCCAAACAGTACTGTTGATTGAAGATAGGGGTTTCAGAAGGGAAAAGCTGGTTGAAAAACTAACAACTAGCTCAAAATTTGAATTTCCGGAGCCTTGCTTAAAATACAGGAATGATAAACTCTTGACAAAGGAAAGAGTATACCTGAAAAAGCACCAGGCAAACATTATTTACCTGAATTCTTTTGAATCTGATCAAGAGAAATATAAACTAAAAATGGAAGGGTATGAGAAAATGTCAGTATGAGTTTGATCATCCTTATACAATAAGGAGTGGCAGGTACTAGGGAAGAATAGAAGTAGAAAGGTCAGCAACAAAAACCCTGGCATCTGATGTTTATATACAAATGCGCAGAATACGTGTAATAAAAAGGGTGACCCAACATGACTAATGTGTAAATATGTTTAATGTGATTGTACATGTATAGCTTATATCAGATTGTATTGCTGTCTTGGGGAGGAGGGAGGGAAAGGAAAGGGAAAAATTCAGAACTCAAAGTCTAATAAAAGTGAATGCTGAAAACTAAAAATAAATCAATATTTTTTTAAAAAGCAACCTAGAGAGACTCTAGCACAAGTATATAAATTTAATGTTATACATATGAGAACACAAATCCTTAACCATTTGATTTCAATAAGTGGCTGACCTCTCCTGTTATCTGTACTTGGGGACTGTGGAGAAAGAAGAGGGTAAGGAGGAAAAAGGACTAGTACTGTTGCTTGAATTCTTGGGTTCTGGTTTGCCTGCAGACCAGAATGGGTTTGTTCTACCTGGACTGAGAAGAAATTGTTGGGGCCCAGTTCAAGCATGTTAAGCATTTGGTTTATTTGGTTTTACTCCTTCCCTCCTTTAGTTATATTTAAAGAAAGATACATAGTTATTAGATACTCATGTAAGTTTATATATCTTTGAAATGATGTAGGTAAAATAGATGATAGAATAGTGTGAACATTTATTAATGCATATGTACTAAACACATTCTATGCATTTGTCTACAAATATCTAAGGCTATCAGTTTTAATCTTGGATCTCTTCTTGGATATTTTTTAATGCAAGATTATCTCTCTGCTAGGATTCTCCCCTAGGCAGGCACTGTGCTGAGTGGTAGGGATACAAATATGAGAAGACCAAAAAGTCTATGCCCTCTAGGAGTTTACATTCCAATAAGTGAAAACAACACATAGAGAGGAGTAGAAAAGTGAGAAGGAATGTCTTGTGAGTGTGCCAGGGAGTGTCATGGAGGCCTAGGCCCCAGCAAGATAAGGTAAAAGCTCACTATCAAAGGAACCCAGGCTTGGAGTTGAGGTCAGGAGGAGGTAATGATCCAAATAGAAAAGATTTGGTGTGGAAAGACTAGAAAAAGACAATTTTCTAGTGGGTGCCAGCTCAGCCAAGAGTTTAATTGGGTAGCTATACATACACACAAATTCCTTGAACTAAGGAAGTAAATATTGGCAACCACAGAAGGAGGAAGCCTTGGCTGAGGAAGAGAGATAGCCAGCTCACTGAGAGCCATAAGATCATAGATTTAGGACTGGAAAGGATCTCAGAAAACTGATGCTATTCCGTAACTACCGTTGGTATTAGGTGGAATGCATTGCCACTTATCAGGACCAGACAATTGGCTGCCTCCTGACATTTCTGTTTCGTTTCACCTAATTAGACTCAGTTCATCATTCAAACCAATCAAAACTAATTGGATCATGACTCTGACATCCAGCATATTAGTTATCTTTCCCAACTTTATTTTATCTGAAAATGTGATGAAATCTATGCCTTCATCTATCCTATCTAATCATACTTCTTCTAATTCCTTCTTCTACCCCCAAAAATACTACTTCTATTTCTTCATCCATTTATCTTTACCCAAATAATTTCTACCATTCTTAACATCCCAAGGCCCCTAAATATTTCTAATATGAACGCCTTCATGATATGCTACTGTTTTATGCATTCGACTCCTTTTAAGATATATTTTGCTGAGCCATATTCTAGTTATGGGTCCCATTCGACCAAGTCTCAGTGATATGTATAAAGTCAAATTTGTCTCCTTGTGTTTGGTTCTCTTGTTTAATACAAATACACAAAAATACAAAATTGCAGAATGCTGTAGTCGTAAGGGGCCTCAAGTAGGCTTTTAGTCAAACCCGCACCTGGAAAGGAATTCTCACTACAACATATTCAAATTCTGCTTGAAGACCTCCAATAACAGGGAACCCACTGCCTGAAGTAGCCCATTCCACTTAAGGATAGCTCTTGTTGTTAGGAAGTTTTCCCAACATCAAGCTTAAATTTGTCTCAAAGCAACTTCCATCCATTGTTTCTGTTTCTGCCCTGTAGGACCAATTAGAATAAATCTAATCCCTCTGCCACTTGCTATATTACCCCTCCAAGTCACTCATTTTCTAAGTTAAAAATTTCCAGTTCTTTCCATCAATCCTCATATGATATGAAGACTATTTACCATCCTGGGCACTTATATTTGTCGCTATTGAGTTTCATCTTATTACTTTCAGCCCCATTGCCTGTTGAGATCTTTTTTGGATCCTGACACTATAACCCAGTTTGTTGGCTATCATACCATCATTATGTGATATGCTAATTTGATAAACATATCATCAATGCCTTTACCCAAGTCATTGATTTAAAATGCCAAATAGCACAAGGCCAAGCATACATCTTTGGGACACTCCAAGGGAAATTTCCTGCCAAGTTGCCAAGAAACTATTAATAACTAGTCTTTGTATCCAATCATTCATCCAATTCAAAATCTATCTAATTGTACTATCATTTCCATTTTTCCATAGTGTGAGATATTTCATTGAATGATTTGCTAAAAATATTTCAATAGAAACCATCAGCTGGAACACAAACACTACTACTATCAGCTGGGTGGCATATTGTTGCATGATAGCCCTCTTTGTAATGGTAGTTTCCTCTTGTTCTATGTTTAAATTCTGTTCAATCAAGGAAAATCCCCCTTCTCTTCTTCCCACTTACCTCCAGGAGAAAGCAATAAAAACAAAACTCTTTTTATAAATACATATAGTCAAGCAAAACAAATCCCCACCTTGGCCATGACTCCCTAAAAATATGGCACTGAGTTCATCACCTCTCTATCAGAAGATGATTCCTCTGGAACTATGGTTGGTTATTGTGTTGATCAGAATTCCTAAGTTTTTTTAAGTTGTTTGTCTTTACAAAATTGTTTTTTGTTTTGTTTTGGTTTTTTTGAGAGGGAATGAAAGGCATTTGGGGTTAAGTGACTTGCCCAAGGTCACACAACTAGTCAGTGTTAAATGTCTGAGGCTGAATTTGAACTCAGGTGCTCCTGACTTCAGGACTAGTACTCTATTCATTGTGCCACCTAGTCTTTACAAAATTGTTAAGAAAGAGTGAGGATTTGAGAATGACATCCAGTCTTCAAGACTGGGTGACTAGGACATTGGAAGTTCCCTTGACAGTAATAGAAATGTTTTTAAAAAGGGGATAAATGGAGGGGAAAATGAGTTCAATTTAGGACATATGAGTTCAGACAGCTCAGAAATTATGGAAGATGAGAACTGAGAAAAGACCGTCATATTTGGCAATTAAGAGATTATTCGAGACCTTTGAAAAAGCAATTTCAGTAGAGGGATAGGGTGAGAAGGCAAATTGTAAGGGGAGGGTGGTAAAGAACTAGAGACATTGAGTTCATATTACTCTTTCTGGGAATTTCAAAGTCAAAGAAAGGACAAATATAGGATGATAGCTTGAGGCTACCAAGGTCAAATGAAGGATGTTTAAGGATAGATAAGACCTGAGCCTGCTAATTAGCAACTGGAAAGGAACCATTGGATAAGGAGTACTTGGTCAAAGATGAGAGTGAATAATTAGTGGGACACATACCTAGAAGATAAGAGGATGGACAGGACTAAGGGAATAAAATAAAGGATGTGAGTAGAGGAATTAACTTAAACTGGAGCAAAGGCAACATCAATGAAGACCTTTTTTTTTTTTTTAAACCAATTGGGGTTAAGTAACTTGCTCAAGGTTATAGGACCAGTCATTATTTATGTGCAGGTGCTCATTTTCTGAGGCCGGATTCGATCCCAGGTCATCCCAACTCCAAGGTCGGCGCTCTTACTCACTGCACCACCTAGCCGCCCCAATGAAGACCTTTTTTTAAAATAATCTTTTTTTGATAATCTTTTTTCATTGATGTACCTAGAATTATCTATGTATACTTTGTTATTTGGTTGCCAATTTTATGGTCAATTTTCTCCTTCTCATTTCATTTTCAGTTGAAAATTTTTGGATCAGTCACAAGACTGAAAAGAAGTCTTATGACTCTTCTAACATCTTCTCTTCATCCCTGGACAAAAAACAATCATTTCTATATTTTAAGACATGGTCCAGAGATCCAAGTCTCATTCTCAGATACCATTTAGTTAAGCAATTCACTTACCAAAATTTCCCTTTTTCTTCTAAAGTCCTTTCCTTTAGCAATTTTGAAAACACTACCTATGCCCAAAAGACCTTCAGTTTCTTGTTCAGGATCTAATGAACCCTAGCAATACTCTATGATTATTTAAGCCCTCACAAATCACTAGAAACAATTTTCAGATATTAAAATCTTCTGAAGCACTCGACAGATGTCATACCTTTGGAAAGACCTCAGTCCTCTCTATTGATCATATGGCTGCCTTAGTACTCCTCAGCAGGGAGTCATTAATCATCAGTACTCATCTCTTTCTTTCTCTGACAAATATTGACCAATTCCTCTACCCTGGTAGCATCTAAGGATTCACTTCTTCATTCCTAAAAAATCTGCTTCTTCCTCAGAGGATTTACTTTCAGATTTCAACTCTATGGAACAAAAGAGCCCTCCCATCATCTCCAATCTCATCACCATGTATAGCAGCAAGCATCCTAGCATACCTAGAGTGGATGCCAACACAGGTTCTTAGATCTGCTTTTCTAAAGGAAAGCAACTCAAAATGGGTTAACAATCTTGTTTTAATCAAACATGTCATTTACCTAGTTCAGGGGGAAAAGGTCAGCACTCCAAACTTCAGAGAATACAAACAAGTTACAAGCAGACAACAAATACAGAGAAATATTAGCAGACAGGCTTCTAGCTACCAGACTATTACATCCATACCCAGTCAGTTACCAGAGAGGGAAGCACTAACATCTGGGTTTTCAAAGCCAGGGGGCTCAATGGCTGCTCAGAGTTTTGTCTGGTAAAATCACATAACTCTTCTCAAAGTGAGCCCCAAAGCAAAACCTCAGATCAGGGTATGTATAACCTTCTTCTGGATCAGAGTATGTCATAGCCCTCTAGACCCACTGCCCAATCAAAAAGCAACCAGGTGTGGGCATCCTGAAAAACAAGCCTCCTGCCACGGGCCCCATGTGACCACATTCAGCCTATTAGGAGGCAGAGTATATTTTCAAATCAAAGAAGGTTCTCAGAGTCACTTAAGCCTATCAAAGGGCCTAGGGGAAGGGAAGATCTTAAATTCCCATTCCTATAACACCATGCTGCTAACTCAAGACACCATATCCTGCCCCTTCTGCCTCCCCTCCTCTCTGATTAGATGGCTGGAGGGAGGAGTACCAAAGTCTTCCCTTTTAGAGGGCAGAAATGGGCATTTGCTCCCCTACCTAGTTTTTCAACTCCCCAAAACAAGATATCCCACCATGGTCTCCTGCCCCTAACTTTCCTGACTCCATCTCCCATCTTGGTGTCTTTGCATTGGCTGTCCCCCTCTCCAGAAATTGACTCCCACCCCCCCACCCTCCCACCCTACCCCCCTCAAAGAATTCTTTTCTTTATTCAAAACCCAGCTCAAGACCTACCCTTCTACAAAAAGCCTTTCCCAATCCCATCAACTGTTGGCACCCTGTTCAAAATACCTTGTAGTTAACTACTCTGGATATCTTTGAATTTATTAAATCCAGACCCAGTTCATTGTTTATACACAGCGCCTATAAAAGATATATGCTCTGATGGACACAGTCGATAGGCCACCCATCCAACTACATACAAATAATCTTCATCAATTTGGCTTTTCCCATGTGAACAATTAAGCCAAACTCTTTTGAGAGATTATGTATTTTATTTAAGGGACTGTAATAAAATTGCCTTGATGCAATCAGGACAATGATACTTCAGCAATAGGAAATTTCTCTTCCATTTAGACTCTATATTGAAAAATCACCAGCAGCAAGAAACACCATTGTTCAGCATGGATCTATTTCCCTGTTTGATTCCTTTTCTTTACATCAATACTCAGTGAACCTTCCAAAAAAATTGTCTCTGTTGTTTTATCTTTTAAAAACAAATGGTGTATGCACCATCACATGGGAGAATCCTTGTTGGAGGAAAGCCCTTAAGGAAATGTTGCACTCTACCAAACAAAATTCCTGTTGTAGACCCATAACTAGATAAAGGTCTCTGTGCTGTCATCATATGTAAGCTGGGGGACTGTACAATAAACTGTTTATAATATGGAGATATATTTTATTTTTGTTCTGCATATCTTTTCCAAAAGGTTGGGAAATAGGTTTATTGCTACACTCACAGAAGACAGAAACTGGATTTAATTGTTTTTTTCCCCATTTAGGAACTAATTCAGGAGTGATAAATGACTCAGATCTTAAAATATGGGAAGACACAATCCTCACCAATTATATGAAGAAATCATTCCAGAACTGGGAAATGTCATCCTTTGCATACATTCAAGCTTCTTTTGTGATTATCACCTATACCAATTTGTATATAAATATATGCATGTGAATATGTGTAAATGTATATATTTAATCAGTGTTGTATGTGTCGAGAAACCAGAATGACATCTGTTTAAAGCTTGTCCAAAAGAAAAAATGTAGATGTCTTTTGTATTAGAAGAACTTGGGAGGAAAATATGCATTTAGCTGAAGCATTTGATAATGATAAAACCATATTATATATACATATATGGCACATATAGCTATATGAATACAAATACATATACTGAAAAATTCAACATGGCCAAAGTTTAACTGAGGAAAAGGTCCTCTAAGTCAATTCACCTATATTCTGTATTTGAGAAGTTGCTGCTAAACATATATTTTAATAAAAACTATTATGTTATGATAGTGAATTAATGTTACCAAGAACAACTTTATTCTTATTTTAAAAAGAATGGATCACACAAAAAATGTTCGTGAAAAATTTTTCTTTATTCTTATTTTAAAAAGAATGGATCACACAAAAAATGTTCATGAAAAATTTTTCCAAGTTGGAAGTTGGAAAAGATAAAGAAGATTATCATTCAGCTTGTTTTGTAACCTTAATTTTATATTTGCCAAGACAAATCACTATTTAGAAATTCTTTAAGTCAAAACAAAAACATTATTTTAAATTACATTTTGCTTCCTGTCTGATAGTAGTGATTAACAAGAAGCATGACCTGTTGAAGAATAATATATTTATTCTTGCTAGATTTCTGAACACTGAGTTTGATTACCATAAAGCTTGGAACAAGAATGGCTCTTCTTCATTAGTTCATGGGGAAGATGTTTGCATTTTAAAAACACTAAGAAATATCACACTGTTCTACAAAGCTAATGAAGCTTAAAATAAATAGTGAATAATCAATATTTTTGAAACTCCAGAAGTCTTTGTTGAGTACTGTGAAGAAAGAACAACAGAAATGTTCCCATTATTCATAATGGGTAATTTAAATATTTTTGTACTTAACTTGCTGTGTGACTTTTTTTTTCAGACAATTAAAATCTTACGTGTTACCTGACATTGCTTGAAATTCATTGTTTATATGTTGGTGTGAGACTAAAAACTTTTTCTTTTGCTTTTTAGTTACCTAATGCACTAAATCCTTAGTGATCATACCAATAAGTATATCATTGTTTTGACAGCACAATGTACGTAACATGTGTCCTTTATATCAAACTAGAAGTATAAAAACACTGAAAATCTCAGTGTTTAAAAATGCCTGTTGTAGAATACTAATTCATGCAATAATTATTTATTAAGTAGCAAAGTGGCATTGTGAATAGAGTGCAGGACATGGAGTCAGGAAGATGAACTCAAATCCTGCCTCTGGCACTTAGTTGTGTGATCCTGGGCACCTTTCTCAGCCTCATTTTCCTTGTTTACAAAATGGGGATAACAATAGCACCTATATCACAAAATTGTGAGGATTAAATAAGATAACATATATGAAATGCTCTGCACAATACAAATGTTAGCTTTTTTATCTTTTCTTTTTTTTTTTTTTTTTTTTTTTTTTTGCTTTTTGGAAGGCAGTTGGGGTTAAGTGACTTGCCCAAAGTCAAACAGCTAGTAAGTTGAGGCCAGATTTGAACTCTGGTCCTCTGACTCTAAGTCTGGTGCTCTATTCACTGTGCCACCTAGCCGCCCCTTTTTTTTCTTTTTTAACAATTTTTATTTATCTACTGAAAACCAAGAATTATTCTGGGTGCTGAAGATAGAAAGTCAAAAATTAAATATTCCTGGACTTCAAGGAACTTAGATTCTAACAAAAAAAAGGGAAAAAAATTACCTTGTATTTTTTTACATCTACATATTTATGTAGATGTATATACATATACATATTTATTTATATCTATTTGCATCTATTTATATATATATTTATATGTTGTTTCCCCTGATAGAATATGTTTCCTAAGGGAGTGCATAAAATGTGCCTTTTTAGAGAACCTTTAATATGGCCTTTTGCTATGCCAAATCAAATGCTATTTTATTTTGTTGTTATTGTTGTTGTTGAGTAGTTTCAATTGTGTCCAACTTTTTATGACTTCATTTGGAGTTTTCTTAGCATACTTGAGTGGTTTGCTACTTCCTTCTCCAGCTCATTTTACAGATGAGGAAACTAAGGCAAATAGGATTATGTGACTTGCCCAGGGTCACAAAGCGTCTGAGTGTCTGAGGCCAGATTTGAAATTATGAAAGATGAGTCTTCCTGACTCCAGGCCCAACACTCTATTTACAGTACCATATAGCTGCCCCTATTTTATAGTCAAATAATAAGCAGTGGCTTCTTGTATTCCCTATACTTTTCAAATGTGAAATTCTAAAGACAGGGTCAGTTATAGAATAGCAAGCATTTGTGAAAACTGACCTTTTTCATACTTTCATTGACTATGCCAAAAAAAGATTACTCTTATAAAATTTTTATTGAGTTGTTAAAGTATGCAAATAAGCCAGTAATAACTGACCTTCTCTCAGATATGTTGTATAGGGGAGGAGGGGAGGATTTTTCTAGCCTAGGTCAAAACAGGGGCCATGAAGCATATTCTCTATCAGGGAGGGGTTATACAACAAAAGGAATAAGAAGTTCCAGACCCATACTGGAACACCACACCTTCATGCAGGTTATGGGAACAGATGCCAACTAGAAGCTTTGTCACCCACGACTGAGTTCAATGTCACCAATTCAGGTCAGCCTGAGGAGGGGACCTAAATCCAGTGGTAGCATTCTGGGATTTAGAGCACTTGCAACTCAGAAGCAAGTAGCACTGTGTTGCTAGGCCAGTTTGAAGCCTGAATAAATAAAAATCAGGGCAGGAACCTGCCAAACCAGAACCAAAAGTTTGCCTCTCTCTCTCTCATCTGGCTGAAAGTGGCTGAGCCTAGCAATAATCTACTATTGCTCAGACCCAAACCCAGGTCAGGAACTTGTAAAGCTCAAGCTAGAGGATACAATCAGATTTTGTGCTGTTTCAGACCATTTGGGGACCTCATCTTGAGATCCTGGAACAACACAACATTCAGTACCCCAAGAAAACATCAAGAAGTGCAGAGCCCAACCCTAATATCAAGTCCGAAGTCAAGAAAAAAGCTGCAAGAATGAGCAAACAAAAAAAGAATCTCAGTATAAAAAGCTATTATGGTGATGGACTTGATGAGGCTCTGGGAACCCCCTTGAACTCTGATTTAATTTTCCCATTTGA
The DNA here is from genome assembly GCA_011680675.1 of Gymnobelideus leadbeateri. Classification (NCBI taxonomy): domain Eukaryota; kingdom Metazoa; phylum Chordata; class Mammalia; order Diprotodontia; family Petauridae; genus Gymnobelideus; species Gymnobelideus leadbeateri. The sequence continues at coordinate 290,063 of WOXC01003287.1, forward strand.
TGAGGCATTTGCCTGAGTCCATAAGCCTTTCATTGTGGCTGGGCCCAAATCTCTGTTACTAGCCTAGCCCTCCATTATCCAGCTAACTCCCACCCTTGATCCTCCCAAAATATCTATATCCAAATCTGTTCTACCCTTGAACTGGCCTAGCCCACCATTGTCTGTTATTTCCAGGTAACCTCCAGCAACTCCCCACCCTTAATTACTCATTTACTGGAGTCTTAACTCATTAACTCCTCCTGAAGACCCTCCCCAAACTCCTCCTCTAGACCACCCCTAGATTCCTCCCACAACTTTCCTGTATATAAGACCCCATATTGTCACCATGTGGTGTTAGAGTGATGGGGTGCTTGGGATATATATATATTTATAACATCAGTCTGTAATATCAGTCTGTAACATCAGTTTGTAAATGGGGTGCTTTGGGATCTATGTCTGTAAAATCAATTTGTAAAAACGGTCTGTAAAATCACATTTCCCCTCCCCAGCCTTAGAGAAGGAGAAAAGTGACTATGCGTATCCTCCAAGCTAGATACCATACTGAATAGCTTAAAGGAAGGAAGAATTGACCCACCCAGAAGGTCACAAGAAAGAAAACTAAAAAAAAAAAGCCAATAAATCTCATCACCTCAAATGCTCACTCGTAAATACACAAGTTTAGACAATAAGCAACCATCACCTTTCTCACCCCCAGTTTCCTTTTTTCTATAAAAGAAGGGGGAGGGGTTTCTATTGTATGACCTCCCTTTCAGCTCTATAATCTTGTGAGCTAGAGGTGCTAATGCAAGGAGAAAAAGTTGGCTTTACAGATATCCCTGAGATTTAGTGGGATGAGACTAGAATGAGTCTGAAAGGATATACCCTATCCAAAAGAAAAAGGAGGAATAAAAGGAAAAGGAGGTGGAAGGAGGTACCACTGCATATTAAAAAGGTATACTCATATGAGCAAATCTAAGAAACTAAGTACAGGGAATTTAAATAAAGGTCAATGGAAGGAAAAATAGACTGTGTTTTATCCTTAGATTATACTAGAAACTGCCTGGATGGAAAGCAAACCTAACTGTACTCAGAAGACCATTTATTTTATAAAGATTGGGATAATTTCACTTTAAGGAGGGAAGAATAGCTCTACTCAGGCTCTTATTGGTTCAAAGGACTTAGTGAATAAAAAGCCCAGCCCGTGGGAAGTTGGAGTTCTTGAGGTTTGACAAAGTCTCCATTTTCCTCAGAGACATCTTTCTGACCAAGCATTACTACCCTAGTGAATTTGGAGACAGTGAAGAACAGCATCTCTTTAGTGAATTGCATTCTCTTAAGCCTATCATAAGTAAAGTTATTTTTATTGAGTTCTATGGTCCATGAGAATATTTTACCATGTCCTAGGCCCAAGCATGAATCACTGGGCTGGTCTGAGCTGGACCTAGCTCCAAAAAATTTGGTGTTACTTGGCATGTTTGAAAAGCAGTGACTTTCATGGTTCTGTGGAAAAGTGGAGGAAGGACAATGCAAGGGAGGAAAGTGCCAAAAGTATAGATGACCAAACATGAAAGCCACACCTGTGACTACAGTGATTTTAGCTGCAGATGGGAAGTCCTCTCAATGAGAAAATGAAGGACCCCACTGACTTCGGCAGATTAGCCAGATAAATATTTAAGAAACTTGATGGGAAGAGCGAAAAAAATGCAAGAGTATTCCCTGGCTCTTACTAATGACTTCTAATGACTTTAGAAAAGCTAGATTGTCAATGTAAGAAAAATAAAAATAAATTGTTTTTGCATACTATTCAATTAGAGATAGAAATGAATGGACTTTTGGTTTTTAAGGATCACTCCTTGAATGAAGAGGGCAAGCTTACCAAGTTAATAATAGCAACTGAAAAGGAAAATGCCAGACAAGGGCAGAGACCAATAAATTGCAGATGGGAAGCCTGGCCTGTGACCCTGAAGTTTCACTGGAGAATATTTTGATTCCCATTGAGATCAGGGCTATAAAAAAGGAGAAAGAGAAGGAAGTAAAGATGAATAATGTGTACCATCTCTTGTGATAAGAGAACCTCAGGCTTACACTATTACTATCTCCTGGATTGATCAGAGAATGAGCAGGCTTTCACCACCAAGAAAGTTGGAAGGTTGTAAGAGAAAGTGAAATAGCAATCCAATAAGTCATTAGAACAATGGTTAATGAGGGTATGTTCTAACTGAGGCAATGGGGAGCTTCTCTAGATTGTAGAGCTCCATCAGCTTGGGTAGCTCATGGGAGAATAAATTTTGCAAAGCCAGTTAAATCAAGTAGAAGCCATCAATCTTAGTCTAGAGTTGCTGTTTTGGACTAGATATGACTCAGGCCAGTGTCTTATACACAGCTGCAGAAGAATATTCAACAAAGATAAACACTGAGAATACTTAAAGTTGATTGAGCTAAGCAAAGCATTACCCTTCATGATTCACTCTTGGAGCTCCATGTGGCTGTTTTGTACTCAACAACGAGGAAGAGACATAAACATTCTTTTTTTTTTTTTGAGGGAAGGCAGGGCAATTGGGATTAAGTGACTTGCCCAAGGTCACAAGGCTAGTTTTTTTTGTGGTAAGTGTCTAAGGCTAGATTTTAACTCAGGTCCTCTTGACCCCAGAACCAGTGCTCTATTCACTGCACCACCTAGCCACCCTGTGACATAAACATTCTGAGCCTTTAGTCCCCTAACTCAACCAACTCTGAAGAAATGTCTCAGTGCTCTTTAGAGGAAAAACTAACCTAACTAGTATGGGGGGAGGAGTTAGGATATTGCTCCTACCACATTTGCCCCTTAAGAGGGAGATGATGTGAGATGGTCCCTCTTAGGAGATGGATAGGGAACAGGATGCTTTCATTGTTCCAGTAAAAATAAACTGGTATTCAAGATAGAGCTAACCTGGGTTCCCAGGTGTTCGTGTCCTTAATAAATAGGTTGTAACCCTAGGGGAAAGCAAATTTCAAAGAATTCAAGGGAAATTCTATAGAGCAAGCCATCTCAGGAGGTATGAAAGATGTTCAAAAATTAAATTCTGAAGATACAAAGGGAAACAATTCTAATGAGGAGGAAAAATTGGATTACTGATAAGAGACCAATGTAGATACACAGGGAACCTTAGTAATAATATATTTTTAAAAGAAAAGTACATAAGATGTAATTAGGGCCAAGAAAGAAAAGCTGAATATTGGAGTATGGCATTGTTCTGCTTAAAAAAGAACAATGTCAGGAGTGCTAAAGCTCAGAATGAGCTGAGGCTGGCAAGAGACATTAAGGAAAACAAAAAAGGGGGTAGCTATATTGGAAGAAAAAGAATTAAAGAAAGGATGGGACTTTTGCTTGGGGTAGATGAGCTAATCATAAGTGACAACAGAGAAAAGGCAGAGATGTCCAATTTTTCTTTTATTTCTGTCTTGCACTTGAAATGACAAAAAAAAAAAAAAAAGGCCAACAGGGAGTTGAAACCCAAGATAAGATTATGAGTGTAGTCACTCCTGATGGAAATCAAGTCACCTGACCAAGATGAGCTATATCCTTGAATACTGAAAGAAGTGGCAGATATGATCACTGAGCTTCTTTAAGGAGTGAATGTGGTAGCTATAAGTTTGCCTAGATTTAAGCAAAGAATTTGTTAGAGTATCTCATACTTTTCATGTAAAGATAGAGAAGTGAATTAGACAGTAGATTCCAATTGGATCCTTAGTAGTTGTTTAGTCATTCTTTCAGTCACGTCCAACTCTTCATGATTCTTTTTGGGGTTTTCTTGGCAGTGATACTAGAGTAGTTTGTCATTTCCTTCTCCAGCTCATTTTACAGAAGAGGAAATTGAGGCAAACAAGGTTGGATTACTTGTCCAGGGTCACACAACTAGTAAGTGCCGGAAGCCAGATTTAAATTCAGGAAGATGAGTCTTCCTGACTCCAAGCCCAGCACTCTATCCACTGCATCACCTAGCTGCCCTTTCCAGTTGGAAAGCAATATTCAAAGAATAGCCATGATATTAGTAGTTTGATATCAACATGAACCGGAAGGTGTTTAGTGGAGTACCCTCAGAAAGCTGTGCTAGGCCCTTCTTAACATTTTTATCGATGACTTTGCTAAAGGCATAAACGGCATATTCATCAAATTTGGAGATATCTCTAAGGTAGGAGGCATCGCTTATGCACTGTCTGTTGTTAAGAGACAGGATCCAAAAAAATCTTGACAGACCAGGAGGACAGGACTGAATTTAGTAACATGAAACTTAATAGGGAAAAATGTAAAAGTCTTGTGCTTGGTTACAAAAAACAAGTTTACAAATACAAAATCAGAGATGCATGATTAAATTGCTTTTTGTCTGGAAAAAATACTAAGGGTTTTAGTTGTCAACTCAATGAGTCATTAGTGTGATATGGTGATGTGGAAGCCAAAAAAAGCTAATGTGATCTTGAACTTCATTAAGAAAGCTGTAGCTTCCAGGAATAAGGATGTGATAGTCACTCTGTACCATGCCTTCATCATACCTCATCTGGGTTACTGTACTCAGTTTTGGGCACCATAGTTTAAGAAGAGATGCAGATAAGTTGAAAAGTATCCAGAGAAAGGCAACCAGGATGGTGGCAGACCTTGAATCCATATCACATGAGGATAGGCTAAAGGGAATGTGAGAAATGATTCATTTCGACCCCTACTCTACTACAATCAGCATTAATTGTTTGATATTTTACATAAATCATACAGGAATAGATATATAAGATACGTTCTTATAGTAGATCTTAACAGTGGATATCAAACTTTTAATGTAATATTCACTATATTTTTTTACCAGTTATAAAACTCACTTGTGCAACTATAAGAATGCTGTCAAAGAATCACCATTCTGTTCTGCTCAAATTCCATGTCCAGGCCTAGTGTGAGTGGGATGCCTTGATTCTTTGGAAAGCACCCCAACTTATTTAAGTACCTCCAGACTCTCTTGCCCAACATGAGCAGGTAACCATCTTATGACCACTTGGTTACCGGAGATGATTCTTGCCTTGACTATCTTAATTTTTTGGCCCTCAAGAACAAGATCTAACAACCGATAAGATTCTGTATTTTGCCATGCCTCTTTTCATATTTGAGTTTCAAACCATATAAAAGTAAGGTCCTGGGGAGCAGGGGCATCTCAGATCATGAGGAAGATCTGAGATCTACTTCATTAGAGGGATCCATGGACCCTTCAATAAAGTGCCATTGGCTCAGAGTTCTGCCTCAGTTTCTTTTATTGTAGGTTGAACAACTTCAAACCCCACAGAACTAGGGATGTTTAGTTTAAAGAAGACCCAGAATGTATGTGATTACCCTATTTAAGTATTTGAACAGTTGCCATATGAAAGAGGGATTAAACTTCTGTTTGGACCAGAAGGATGGAACCAGGAACAATGGGTTGAAGCTGAAAAGAGACCAATTCACACTTGAGGTTAGGGAAAACTATCTAATAATTAGGCCTATACAAAAGTGGAATAGGCTACAAAGTCTTAGAGCAGAGGCTAGATGGCCTCAGGGTATTTTAGAGTGAGGATTCCTTTAATTTATGTGTTGGACTAGACTAGACTTTTACTGAAGTCCCTTCCAATTTTAATTCTGTAATTCTATGATCCTATGGTTTTGGTCTCCTGAATACATCTTCATTCCATGCTTTGGGATAACTTGGGACAACTCCAAATTTAGAACAGCTCTGGGATCAGAACTGCTCAAGCAGGTTTGATTGGTTTCCCACTAAAAAAAGTCACAGGAAGAGAGACACAATCAGCTGCAAAATTGAATGGTTCAAGCCTGAACAGAAGTTTCCAAATATAAAGAGAATGGAGATATATTCCAGAAAATGGGAAAGGAAGAAAGGAGAGGATGTCAAGGAACAGGAGAAGGCATGGTAATACAGCCTTTTAGATACCATAAAAGACCATAAAAACCAGAACTTTTTTCTAGACTACAAGTCTGCCCCTATGTAGGTTGGCTATGCCTACACATAACTATAAAACAATTAGGGATAACCTCGTACGACTGAAAACAATTAGATATTCAAGTCCTCTTCATCAACATGGTGGGGTTAAGATGTATAGAACAGGGTATATAGGCTCTGCACACTTAAAATGTAAGGGCTTAAGATTAATATTGTAGGGGCGGCTAGGTGGCACAGTGAGTAAGAGCTCCGGCCTCGGAGTTGGGATGACCCGAGATCCAATCCGGCCTCAGAAAATGAGCACCCACGCATAAATAATGACTAGCCGTGTAACGTTGAGCAAGTTACTTAACCCCAATTGCTTAGAAAAAAAAAAAGATTAATATTGTAAACCAATGGGTCCAAGTACAAGGGAGTATGCAGAATAGAATGGGAATTGCCACAAAATTTCTAGGACTATTCTTCCAATGATCAGGATAACATATTATTCTCCAAGTATATTTGCAAATGACAGCAAGATGACCTCCACTGAGGCAGTATGTGTAATGCATAGGCCTATGTAGCCATAACAAGTGATTTTACATATTGCATAAAACCTCTGTATTTGGCCTACTGACTTCAGTTCTGATACATGATTGTATCTATGGGTTATGTGCTATGAATTGCATTACCTATATATTTGTTGTGTGGTATGCAACTTTGCTGCATATCCTATTTATGATGTTTCGTTAGGTGGTCTGTGTTTCTGGTGTTCTGCATGCAGCTTTAATGTGGATGCTATTAGTACCTGCATTTGGGATAATTACTTGTGCCCATGCTACATGCCAATTAATGAATGCATATGATGCATGCCTACAGATGTGACCTGTACACCTGATGAGGTTTGCTTGGATTGCAAATTGATTTTTCTAAGGGACACTTGAATGGGATTTAATTTCCCATAATGCTAAAGCTATGCATGAACCTACATTGTGGTCATGTCACAAGACCAGGACTCTGATTGGTGAGGAGGCTATAGAGGGCAAGAGAGTTAAAACTGTAACTGAAAGAGACAGGGGGTGGGGATGGAGAGGGCAAGCATACTGGTGTGCCAAGATACAAAACGGTAGTCAGAGATAAAGACAGAGAAGATGATAACATTAGGCATCATTCTTGAACCCTGGAGTCTCATCAAGACCATAATAATGAGTCTAGAGAGCTGAGGCAAGAATTGTTAGTATTCTTCATCTTGACCCAAGGGACTTTAAGGAAAGAGAACTGGAGCCAGCTTCATCACATACTGAGCATCACACCCTGAAGAGTAAATTCAAAGAAACTTTGCTATCCAGCTACATTGGGAAATTAGGGGAATGGAAAGCGAATTAGAGGCAGCTAGGTGACTCAGTGGATAGAGTGATGGACCTAGAGTCAGGTAGACCGGCATTCAGTCTGGTCTCATATACTTACCAACCCTCTATCTGCCTCAATTTCCTCTTCTGGAAAATAGGAATGTTAATAGCACCTACCTAGAATAAAAAAGATAAAAATAATGTAAGAATAAAAAGAGATAATATTTATAAAAAGCATTTAGCACACTTCCTAGCACATAGTACGTGCTATATACATGCTTATTCCCTTCCCTTTCTCCTTGAAGAATAAATGCAAAGAAACTATACCATTCAGCCATGCTAGGAAGTTAAGGTAACTGAAGGAGAATTGGACTATAACTCCCCCGGGGGTACAGATTAGTACCCCCTTATGTATGGGTACACAGAATGTTTTTCTTCTTGGTTCATTTCTTTGTAATCCAATTAATTTCATGTCTTAATTAAACAATTTTGCTATTGGATTTATATCTTTGGTATGTCAAGCAATAGAATGGTTTTAATAATTATTGCCCCCCCAAAAGCTATGATGAGCCCGGAAGTAACTAAGTAATTATATTATTAATGTAATAGTAGCTACCTTGGTCCCCAACATCTGAAGTTCAGATATGTTATATTTCACCCCCAGGGTTCTCTGGTAGGGGAAATTAAAGGGTGTGTAGGCTCTCTGCCATTGACTCCAGCCACCACCAATGGTATCCTCCAGCTGTTAAGGAATCCCTTGTACCCCAGTTTCATTTAGCTACAAATTAACTTTTACAAAGAAATATTTATTCAGGGGCAGCTAGGTGGAGCAGTGAATAGAGCACCGGCGCTGGCATCAAGAGGACCAGAATTCAAATTTGGCCTCAGACACTTAACACTTACTAGCCATGTGATCTTGGGCAAGTTGCTTAACTCCCAATTGCCCTGCCTTCCCCCCTCCAAAAAGACAAAAAAAAAAAAAGAGAGAAAGAAATATTTACTTCAAATAAGGACAAATGTACAAATATATTCCCCAATATTTGGGACATAACCCTTCTCTCCCCGGACTACTTCATACTCTAGGGAGAGGAAGGGGTTTAAATTCATAGCTTAGCTCAGTTCCTATAGAGCAAAGTCCAAAGTCCCTTTTAGGCTTGAATCTCAGGCACCCTAGTTTCTCAGAGCTTTTCTGCTGGGCTGGCTGCTGTAACATCCAGCCTGGAATCCTGTTTCCAAGGTCTCCATGATTCAAATTCCTAGGTCTAGTAGAGTCACCTGTACCTGGGTACACCTGTACCTATACCTGGAACCAATAAAGGACAAAGGATACAAACCAAAACCATACCTCCAAACTAATTCTCCAGGCCACAGGGTCAAAAGTGGGAGGAGGGGAAGGTAGCCCTTCCCCCTACCCATGCTATGGGTAGATGTGATCTTCATCCTTACTGAATGCTAATATGGGAAAGAGTGCTCAGAAAAGGAAGAAAGAAATTGTCCCAGTCTGCAAATATTTAAAGAAGCAGCCTCTTCCAGTTATGCAGCCAACTGAGGAAGGTTACTCCCAACCATGCAGTACCTTCTCCTAGAGAAAGGGGAAAATGGTGCCTCTGTTTTGGGTAACCTGGGCATGTGTAGAATCACCACCCCCTCCCCCGAATTACATTCAAAATTATAGTCTTACTCTGATACCTCATTGCAGTGTGGAAGTAGTTTGGGGCCTCTAGGTGATTCAGTGGATAGAGTGTTAAACTTGGAGTAAAAAAGATCTAAGTTCAAATCCAGCGTCAGACGCAGACCAGTTGTGTGGCCCTGGGCAACTCAACCTCTCAGCATCAGTTTCTTAATCTATAAAATGAGAGTAATACCTTACAGAGTTGTTAAGAGGATTAAATGAGATGATATTTGTAAAGTGCTTTGTAAATCTTAGAGCACCATTTAAATTCTACCTATCATCATCATTACTCAAAGGCTATGCCAGGAGAACACAAGTTCTGTCTGGCAGGTTCTTTCAGTCTGGAAAGACTTTGTATACAGTCCTGGCAATAGACCGTGATTGCTTTCTGAGGACTAATCTAGCTAAGTACAAAGAAAAGATCGGCAGCAGGCTGGTCATTTTTTTTTTAAATCGTGTTTATGACATCAAAAGGATTGCTTGCATCACATAAGGTTGCTCACAGAAATACTAAGTATAAAAAGCCTTCTATTATAGGAGAAAATTCAGTGCTGCCCACAGCTATGGATATGGTTGAAAGAATACTTGGTGAATCACATGCAAAGCATCTCTGAATGTTCTCACTTGCAGATAATACGGTGGGAAGGAAAATTTTCCATATGCTAAAGATGTTTGCGATCAATTAATTGAGAAATAAACCTTTCTATTTTGCATTGTAAGTGGATAAAGGAACAGATGTTGTTAATGATGCTCATTTGATTACACATATACAATATATTGTTAAAACTGATGTTAAGAAACATTTGTTACTGTGAAAACTTGTCAATAGCAATGTACACATCAGAAGAAAGTTCCAATATGAAAATGAAATAATGTGGAACAAAAGTATTAAACTACTCACTGATGGAACTAAGGAGTTTTGTAACTGACAGATACACTTAATAAAGGCACAAAATCTGGGTAAAGGTCAACAGTCTGTGTTTCACTCACTTTGCTCTGGCTTAAATTCACATGCATACCAATTCAGAACAGAGTTTGGGAATTTCTAACCCTCACTCAGATAGCTGTCAAAGATAAAGGTCTGTGATTTCAGGTCCAAAAACAAGAATTAAGAAGAAAGACTTAATCTTAGGCTGAGAGTAGTCTTCCTGATCTGTTTAGCTAAATGTTGTCTGGTTATAAGATTAAAAAAAACGATCTACCTGCCCTTATCATAGAGAGGTTTTTAGTCTTCACATGCAGACAAACAAGGTAAGATGATTTGTAGGTGACTCTGAAAAAATGAAACCCAGAGGCTCATGTCAAGGAACATTATCCAACAGAGACTAAAAGATCAGTAGTGACATACCCTGGAAAGCAGAAAAGCCCAAGGAAAAAAAGGCAAAGAACAGTGGAATATAACAAAATAACCAGGTTTAAGTCCAACAGAGGACCATCTAAAAAGCACCAGACCAAGAAAGAAGCATAATGATGTCACTAGAAAATAGGAATGTTATCAGAGGCATGCATTAACTCTCTAAAGTTTTACCCTAGCCACATGTACTCCCCATATGATCCTTATGTCTATCCACTATTTATGTTTTCCCTTTGATGACATATATATCTATAGAAAAGATTACTCAGGGGCGGCTAGGTGGAGCAGTGAGTAGAGCACCGGCCCTGGAGTCAGAAGGACCTGAGTTCGGATCCGGCCTCAGACACTTAACCCACAGAAACAAAAACCTAGCCGTGTGACCTTGGGCAAGTTACTTAACCCCAATTGCCCTAAAAGGGGCAGCTAGGTGGCGCAGTGAGTAAGAGCGCCGGCCTCGGAGTTGGGATGACCCGAGATCAAATCCGGCCTCAGAAAATGAGCACCCACATATAAATAATGACTAGCCGTGTAACCTTGAGCAAGTTACTTAACCCCAATTGCTTAAAAAAAAAAATAAAAGAAAATAAAAAAAAAGAAAAGATTACTCAGAGAATGCTACATTGCCACTTTTCTTACTATATCATCACATTAAATACCTTTGCTTTGAACTAGACTGTGCTCTAGACTAATAAAAGCAAATACATCAGTGGAAGTAGAGATTTAAGCAAATACTGACCAAAGCTGCATTTTGAACCTATGGTAACTTTTTGAGGACCCTATATGTGAAGGGGATATTCCAGGTGCTACATTATAAATACATTTTATTTTTTCTTTGAATGAAGCCAAATACAAAAGAATTTGGATGCTGTCCCAATATAATTATCACCTGTTATATTCTACTTAACAATATAGATGTAGCCTCCAAAGTAATTTGGCCAAATAGCTAATGATAGGATTTGATCACCAATATATTTCAGTTTCACCACAGAAATTATAAGTTTAAAGAAATTATTTGGACAAATTATGCTAAATATCATTTATTCTTAAACTCTTGGATCTCAAATAAAACTTATCCAATTTACTACAAGTTAATTGTACAAATGCTATATAGGTGTGTTGCTAAGTAATTAAAATCTTAGTTGTAATTGTACCTGAAATTCTGATGAATATACAGGGACACCCAAAACATGTCTGAACATGCAATTCAGCCTATAATTAAATGGCATTCATATTTATGGATACTGAAATATTTCAAAATACTCTCACTCCTTCTTATTACACAATATTTTCAGATGAGATTTTTCCTGCCGCTCAAATTTGATAAAGCTATTAAAGAACTTATTTTCTTCTTTGAGTAGTAAGCTTTTATAAGAATCTAATTAATTATGTGCCTCTTTAAGATGTCCCTCTCCAAAGAGATTGGATAAGAAAGAACAAATTTTCAAAATTTTGCATTTATAGCGCCTGATATTTTTCAAACATTCAGGTGGGTCATTAGGAATTTGCCTGGATAGCAAAGTCTGTATTGACATCTTTTTGAACAGATTATAAGAAGTTTTTAAAATGATCAGATTTGCTTTAACTTCCTGGTTCCATTTAATTTGGATGACCAAAAGCTCCCTTTCTATAAAACTGCTTTTTTCTGGTCCCAACAGGACTTTTGTAGGCAGATACATAGGGAACATGAAGGTCTGGAGTAAGTGATGGAGGGACACACATGTAGGGAACATGTGGTCTGGGTATATGTCTGACTCAGTATACTACAGACCTACTGATGTCTTCTGGTGATATAACATTGTTCTTACCCTGAGCTAACTCCCTACCCTATTAGTCTCAAATAATGTGCAATCTTTGCCAGGGGAAGAGATATGGCATGTAGTCTCTGTTGCGCTTTGATATCTTCTGGTCTCTGAATGGTCCTCTGCTGGTCCCATGGTCACTTCTAGGCACGGTTCCATAGTTATGGATATCTTCTCTGCTTCCAACTTCTGGTTTCAACCGGATCTGTCAGTTGAGGTGCTGACTCTTCCCCACAAAAGAAACAGTGCACCCTCCCATCTCTCTTTTAGATTAAACCCTAAGCTTAAGCTTCAAGTCTTTTTGGAAGGCGATCCTTCACACACCCAATGTGGGATGAGGAAAAAATTCATCAACAGCAGCAAGCTGCTTTTCTCCCCATAAGTTATGTCTCAGTTCTCAGAACCTTGGTTGCAATAAGCTTTCCCTTTTGGAACATAGAACATTCAGTCATAAGTGGCACCAGCAGGCAGAGAGCCTATCTTTTTTTAACTTTCTTCTTCCTGATCACCATAGGCAAGATCTCTGTCCCAAGTCACAGTCTAACTTGGATGATCCTTATGACTTCCATTTAACGTCTATTTGCCAAGCCCTCTCTGTATCTGAGACCATCTGGTTTTATGAATCCCAACTTTCTTTTTGGTTTCTCATGAAGATAAATGGGAGTGGGAAGGCAAAAGAACCAAACCCATAAGAGAAGCTGCTTTAATAAAGTGTCACCCCTCACCTCAGTCCTTTGTTTCTACTCCTACTTTATCGGGGAGATGGTACTTTTTGATTTTCAAATCCCGTTGTCTTTTTTGGTGGGGAAGCAGGGGGAGGCAATCAGGGTTAAGTGACTTGCCAGGGGTCACACAGCTAGTAAGTGTCTCAGATCAAATTTGAACTCAGGTCCTCCTGATTGCAGGACCAGTGCTCCAACCACTATGCTACCTAGCTCCCCCCTCCAGTCTTTTTAAAAATAATTTTCTAGGGGCGGCTAGGTGGCGCAGTGAATAGAGCGCCGGCCCTGGAATCAGAAGGACCTGAGTTCGGAGCAGACCTCCGACACTTAATCCGCACAAACAAAAACCTAGCCGTGTAACCTTGGGCAAGTTACTTAACCCCAATTGCCCTAAAGGGGCGGCTAGGTGGTGCAGTGAGTAAGAGCACCGGCCTCGGAGTTTGGATGACCCGAGATCAGATCCGGCCTCAGAAAATGAGCACCCACGCATAAATCAAATGACTAGCCGTGTAACCTTGAGCAAGTTACTTAACCCCAATTGCTTTAAAAAAAAAAAAAAATAATTTTCTATCCACAATATATTTTGTGTAACTGCATATGTATAACCTATATCTTGATTACTTTCTCAATGGGGGGAGGAGAAAAGAGGAAGAAGAGAATTTGGAATTCAAAATTAAAAAAAAAACAAATATTAAAAATTGTTTTTATACGTAAGGGGGAAATAAAATAAAAATTTTTTAAAATAATAATAAGGGGCAGCTAGGTGGCACAGTGAATAGAGCACCAGCTGGGGAGTCAGGAGGACCTGAGTTCAAATCCAACCTCAGACACTTAACACTAGCCATGTGACCTTGGGCAAGTCTCTTAACCCCAATTGCCCTGCCTTCCCCCCTCCAAAAAGCCAATAAATAATAATAATAGTAATAATAATAATAATTTTCTATCCACAAGAGAAACCTCTTGGGACAAGAAAAAAAAATTTCTTAAAATATGACATCAAAAATGGCCCCCTCAAGTATGACAAAACTGGTAAATTTTCAAGCATATTCTGGCAATTATTTTATTTTCCAAATATCAGGCTAAATTCAAAGAGGTTTATCCCTAGAAGACTGTCCAGTAGGTGCTATTTTTTCTGGGTTGCATTTGTTTATTACAAATTATGGTGGGGATAGATTATGGTTATTATCACTGGAAGTAATGCACTGAAATAATGGATCTTTTGAAGTATCAAATATATTTTATAAATTATTAAGTTAGAACCTGAATATTTAGTATCCAGGAAAAGAGTTATCTGAACATTAGTTCCTGAAAGGAAATGTTTAAATGATCTATGAATCTGAATCACTCAGGAAGTGGAAAACAAAGAATAAATCATTTCCAATTAGGGAAAGACAATTGAGTTGGTATGGATAACATCGTTTGGCAGCTAAGAAAGTGTTTCTGATTAATGCTAAGGCTTGTGGTTTAGATGTAAGGCTGAAAATACTTTTATTTTTGCTGGCGTGTTCTTCTTGCTATAGTTATTCCTCACTTCATTCTTTCCATTTAACTCAATTTAATAATTTATTATTAAAATAATAGCTAGCACTTACACAGTGCTTTAGGATTTGCTAAGCACTTTACAAATATTATCTCATACGGGCCTCACAACAACACTGGGAGGTTGGTGCTGTTGTTATTCTCATTTTACAGATGAGGAAACTGAGGCAGGTAGAGGTTTAATGAGTTGCCCAGAGTCTCGCAATTAGTAAGTGTCTGAAGCCAGATTTGAATTCATAAGTTCCTGAGATCAGATGCAATAGTCCAGTCACTGTTCCATCTAGTTCCCTACAATGATGCTGGGGATACAGATGCAAAAATTAACAGTTCCTGCCCTGTTTATATCCAAGTGAGGGGGAAATATGTAGACAGATAAGTAGATGCAAAATATATGCAAAGTAACTTGAGAAAGGGGAGAATTACTAAAACAAACAAAGAAAAAAAATCTTGGGAATATCAGAAAGACTCCCTGTAAAAAGGAGGTAGCTCTTCAGCTGAACCTTAAATGGAACTAGAGAAGGGAAAAGGAGGGGAATTAATATTTATTAAGCACTTATTATGTACCAGGAACTATGCTAAGTGCTTTACACATACAGATATTGTATCATTTGATTCTTACAACAATCCTGTGAAATACATGCTATTATTATCCCCATTTTATAGATGAAAAAAAACTGAGGCAAACAGGTGAAGTAACTCGTCCATGATCACACAGCTAGTAAGTGTGCAAGGTCAAATTTGAACCCAAGTCTTTCTAACTCCAGGTCTAATGCTCTATCCACTGTGTTCACCAGTTTGCCTTGGGATTGCAAGCCAAGGATTCCAAGAGGTAGAGCTGAGGAATGAAACCATTCTAGTAAGGGAGTAACCTACACAAAGGTTCAGAGCTGGGAGATGGTATGTCAAGTACATTCAATCCAGTTTTCAGGCAAAGTAGAGTGCATGAAAAAGAATAAAATGAGGTCATTTTGGAAAGATAGGTTGGAGTCTGATTGTGAACAGCTTAAATGGGAAAAGGAGCAGTTCAAATTTTGTACTAGAGGTAATGGGCAAACACTGTAGCTGCTTGAGCAGGAGAGTTGCATGGCTAGATCTGTGCTTTAGGAATATCGACTACACAGCTGTGCAGAGGGCAGGTTGGGAGGGAAGAGCTTGGGCTCAATCTGGAGGCTTTTGTTGTATTCCATGCATGGAGGCTTGAACAAAGGTGGCAGACACTTGAGTGGAGATAAAGGGACTAATGGGAGAGACGGCAACAGGGAGAAAGGAAGAGGGAAGAATTCAGGACTCTTGAGGCTGCAACCCTGGGTGACCAGGAGGCTGGTGGTACCCTCAACACAAATAAGAAACTTAGAAGAGGGGTAGAGTTACAGGGAAAGATAATGAGTTTCTGCCTTGGACATCTTATATTTGAAATGGCTATTGGTCATGCAAGTGGAGAAGTCTAGTAGATTAAAGCTAGGTTTCAGTATCTCAAAGAATGGTGAGGGGTAGATATATAGATTTGATCTGTATAGAGTTATCTGCATAGAGAGGATAATTGAACCATTGAGAAACGATGCAATTACCAGGAGAGAAAGTATCAAAAGAAAAGAGAGTAGGAGAGAGTGAAAAGAAAAAAGATTCCATGATAAATCCCAGATTTTCTTCCAGCACAGTTTCTCCTAGTTACTTCTTCCTTTCCCTGAGACAGGATGCTATGACTCCCATAATGCTAAGAATTCCCTGAGGAAGCCAGGATATGGTTGAGAGTAAATCATTACTGAAATGTGTTCTATTTCTAAGGCCTAGATCTGATGAAAAACACTATTAACACCAAGCCCAGTAAGTACTACTCCAACCAGTTGGACCAGTTAGATGCAGGGCCTCAGCTAAGAGTCTAACCTCAAGTAAAGTAATAAATTGTTGTTGTTGTTGTTGTTGTTGTTGTTGTTGTTGTTGTTAATTCCCCCCACCCCCAGCAGTAAAGTTAGAAAAAAATGATTATGGAACAGAGAACTTGGGTTCAAACTTTGGCTTTTCCACTTGTCTACCTGACCTTAGGTAA
Organism: Gymnobelideus leadbeateri; assembly: GCA_011680675.1. NCBI lineage: Eukaryota > Metazoa > Chordata > Mammalia > Diprotodontia > Petauridae > Gymnobelideus > Gymnobelideus leadbeateri. The sequence continues at coordinate 306,454 of WOXC01003287.1, forward strand.
ATCACTCTCTAAGCCTAAGTTTCCTCATATATAAAATGAGGGGGTTGAACAAAAATGATCTTGAAGGTCTCTTCTAACTTTCAATTTATTATCTTATGATCCCTTTGAATTTTAAATCTATGATAATAACTAACACTGTTGTAGCACTTTAAGATTTGAAAATCAAATTAGCTATATTATTTCATTTGATATAATTCTGTGAGGTAGGTGCTATTATTACTTCCATTTCACAAATGAGTAAACTGAAGCTGAAGAAAATTAAGTGATTTTCTCAAGGTGTCACCACTAATAAGGGTATAAGACAGGATTCAAACTTAGACCTTCCTAACATCTAGAACTCAATCCATTCTTCCACCTCATTGCTTTTTCTATGAGTCCAAAAGAGCTTGATTTTACTTGTGAAATTCCAATTTGTGAGATTTTCATATTTAAGTAAACTTAAAAATAATTCTTTAAGCTACTGGTAATGGTTTGAAAAACCAATAGTGTTTATGACAGGAGAGGGGATAGAAAGAATCACAGAAGATAAAATGGACAATTTTGATTACATAAAATTTAAAAGCCTTTGTACAAACAAAACCAATGCAGTTAAATTATAAGGGAAATTGTTAGCAGGGTAGAGGGACAGAAGAATCTTACCAGAAAGTTTCTCTAATAAGATCTGATATCTAAGATACATAAAAAATTAATTCAAATATATAAGAACAAGAGCCATTCCCCAATAGATAGTCAAAAGCTATGAACAAACAGTTCTCAGAAGAATTCCAAGCTCTCAATACCCATATAAAACAAATCCTTCAAATCACTAATAACAAGAGAAATTCTAATTAAAACAACTCTGAATTTCTTCCTCTTACCCATCAAATTGGCAAAAATGGCAAAAATAAATAAATAAATAGATAAGTGAGTAAAATAAATAAATAAATAGCAATTGTAGGAGAGGCTGTGAGAGGATTGGCACTCTGGATGGAGGTATAAGTTGGTCCTACCATTCCAGAAAGCAATTTGGAACTGCACCCCAAAGATTACCAAACTACATACCCTTTTGATCCTGCCAGCTATACCCCAAAAAGAGAAGAGGGGAAAGATGTGTGTATAAATATATCTATATAAGTTCTTATTATAACAAAGAATTGGAAACTAATGGAGTACCCATCAATTGAGGAATGTATAAATTATAGTATGTAATGGAATATTATTGCAAAGTAAAATGGTGAGAGGAATTGCTTCACACAAACCTCAGGAGTCATGAATTGATTCAGAATGAGGTAAATAGGTCAAGATGAATAACTTCTACAACAGCTATAATACTGAAAAGAAAAACAGCTTTGAAAGATTTCAGAATTATGACCAATGAGGTCTGATGAGGAATATGCTACCCTCCACCTTACAGAGGTGGGAGATTCAAGGAAGGGACAGATTGAGATAAACATTTTCAGACATGACCAACATGTGGGTTTGTCTTGTTTCACAATGCTTATTTGCTATAAGGGAAAGGTTTGTTTGTTTTGTTCTTGCCGTTGTAGTCATCTTCATGGTCATTTGCAGGGGAGAAAATTTAAGAGGGAAAGAGGAACTAGTTATAGGGGTGCCAAAAAAAAAAACGAAAAAGGATCATTTTAGCCTATTTTCTAATGTATAGAATAGAACAAAAGGAGATTCAGAAAGAGACACAAACAAGCAAGACAGCTTTAACACTAGTGTTTAATTTATTCTACATTTTAAAAAATGCAAACTACACATAATAACTTGTGATTTGATATACAATCCTCTTTTTGCTTTTTTTCTGTGTATTATAAAATGCTCATGTTGGATGATGTTTGTCAAATGAAGAACAAGAATACAAGAATTTTAAAATAAATTAAAATTTTCAAACCCAATTTGGGAGTTCTCAAATAAAATGGAAGTCATACATAAACTCACTTAGATTTAGCAGATTATCTAATCTGATGGTCCGGTTTATTAATTAATTAAAATGCCCTACCTACTTACAAAGTCCTATATTTAGGGTTGACAGAAAAAGTGGCATACAAATCTATGATCATATTTCATACTGAAAACTGCTATTTCCTAAATGTGTTTTGTTTTCACAATCATGATGATGATTTCATGATTTTTAGTGCCCATAATTCTTCCTGTTTCAAAAATTCACCATTTCTAAAATCAATCTCACTGGTTAAAATAAACAATCTCTCTCAAACTCAAAAATATAATAACATGCTTGAATAGATTCTTCTTTCTATGACCCTCTGGTAATATTAATCATTTACACATTAACTGCAAAGATTCAAAACTTAGTACAGTTTATGCAAATGTTAACATATGTGTGTGAACTCCACTAATAATCCTAGAAATATTCCAAAAAGAGAAGAGTGTGTGTGTGTGTGTGTGTGTGTGTGTGTGTGTGTGTGTGTGTTGAAAAAGGCAACCTCTGACAGGTATGCTCTTCCAAGTCTGAGAATTGTAGCAAAACAAGGAGATAGGTGGTTATGGTGGTTTAAAGATGTACCTGGTAATGCTTCAGGATCTTCTCAAGGTACTGGCCAGGATTCCTGAATCATGAGATCACTTTAACCATATTTTTACTGAGGTGGGCTTTCCGAACATTTCAAATTATTCAGTCTATGTAAGTACTTTTATGTCATCTATTCTAAACTCAGGTCCTTCTGACTCCAGGGCCAGTGCTCTACTCACTGTGCTACCTAGCCGCCCCGACAGCAAGACTTTCTTTTGGCCAAAGTACAGCACCAAAGCTGGAGCAAGGGGACAGGACGAGTTTGCTGGTGACAGATGTATATAAAAGCAGGAATAATTCTCAAGTTCATTTGCATGCCAACCCAGAGAGGAATGTGGGCATTTCTAGCTTTAAATCTGATAGTTTGGGACAAACCCCAGATTGGGGTTGGGGTTGGATTAGGGAGGGAGGAAAGGTGGGGTTAAAAGACTTCATTTTAGGCTTGACTTTCTTCCTGACTTTTATTAACTGTGGTTGGTGGCTCATAGCCTATGGCTATGACTAAATAGCTTATTAAAGAAATGCTTTCTGGTCCTAGATGAATGGAGCAGAAATAACAAATTGGTGGTACTAAAGAGATGAAGCATAGAAGCCAGCTAGAGGAAAACTCCCAGCAGACCAAGAAGTGCAATGGACACAGCAGGGAACATAGGAGCTCCAGAGAACAAGAAAGAGGAGGAGCAGCAGAGATGTTATACCCAGTGGAAGACCAGCAAAGATATAGCATAACTCCCAAGACTAGATCCAGTAGAGTACAGACCCAGAGAGCAGTGGAGTGACATTGCCAGAAGATAATGATTATATTATAGCATCAGACGTGAGTTGCTTCCCTGGGTATATGCTCCAACTACACTGTGTTCCCTAAGTATGGCATACTAATGCATGTCCATTCTTTATCAAAGTCCTTTATTTTATTAAAGAGTATCTTCTCCCCCTTAATTCTATCCACCATGCCTCTATCCACTGTACCATCTAACTGCCCCTATTTGGGGGTAGGGAGGGTCAGGAGAGAAGTAATGGGGGTTAAGTGACTTGCCCTGAGTCACACAGCTAGTAAGTGTCTGAGGCTGTATTTGAACTCAGGTCCTCCTGACTCTGGGTCTGTGTTCCCTTAATTCTAATCCCTCTTAATTCTTGTGCCTTCTTTTTGTTGGTTATCTTCAATTTATCCTCGTTTATGTGTTGCATTCACCATTAAACTGAGATCCTTGAGAGCAGGATCAGTCTTTTGCTTTCTTTGCATCCCCAGAACAATGCCTAGCACAGAAACGGTGCTTAATAACTGAAGGGGTTTTTGACTGACTGATTATATCACAGATGTTTCCAAATATATCCTCCCTGACTTCCAGAAAGCCTTCCCATATAATGAACTTTAAGGAAACACAAAAAAGTTCAGCAAAACCAACACACCAGTCACATATGACAGTCATACAGCATTCTGGGGTGTGTATATTTGTGGAAGAATGTACCCCAAGTTTACGAGGGGAATTTTCCATCACTACTTTTCTTACTATGTTATTTAATTAAATGCATTCACTCTGAACTAATGGTATCTTCTGGCTGGCTAATAAAAATAAACATATCAACAAGGGTTCACAAGCTATTTTGAGTGGATACAGACTCAAAGCACAGAATGCAGTGAACATCTTTGGATTCATTTTGTATTTATCCTATATATACTTATATATCTGTATATTGTGTCCCTTGAAAGAGTATTCCTTACTCAGAAAGTAAGGATTATCTCTTTCTTTGTATTTGTGCCTGGCATACAGTAGACACTTAATAAGTGCCTACTATTCTTTGATTCATTCATTGTTTAATCTGCAATGACATGAGATACCATCTTACAAAATCCCCCTTAAAATAATTACTAAGTAATAATAACAATTTTTAAAAGTTTCAAAATGCCCCATTATCTTCCTTTAGTATTCAACATCTATATTTTTGTGATAATCAACAGGACAATGAAATCTTGACATATTCTAAAACTGTCATAAATGTAGATAATGTGGGATAAATTATTTCTTCCTGTATTTAGTGATGCATAAGTAACAGGCATTTTACAAAGTAAGAATTAGAATAACAATTTGCTCACTAACTACCACCATAAATAAAAAAATCTAATTAAAAGTAGTTAATCATTAATGGCAGATAATATTATGAAAGGCCAGGAAAAGATAAGGACCAAAGTCCATTTTCTGTTTTTCACTGAGGAGAATCAGTCCAAAGCTGAAACCCAAAGGCTGGCTGCTGTCAGCATTGGGGCTGCCCTGTTCCTAGCAAAACTGTGAAGTCAGCAGACTTTGTCTTCAGCCTCCACCCCACCCCCATCTTCTGATTTCTGTGACGTCCCCTCCCCCCTTTTGAAATCTTCACTTTCAGTCACCTAATTTTCTAATGCTGTTTAGAATTCAAACTGAGTGCTTAATGGAAGAGAAAGAATGGTAAAATTTTAGCGCCTGTCATGGGAGCCAGGGGTGGGGTTGGAGAAATTTTTGAGCAGCAGAGCTTTCTCTTGCCCTTAAAATCACCTCACGGAGGCAACTGATGGGTCTGCCTCCATATAAAGCTGGCCCTGTCTATACTATTTTAAGTCTCTAAGCTGCTTCTTGACCTCTCTGGTTCCTTCTGGCTTCTAAATCCATGATCCTAAGCATAGTCAAATCCTTTATCACATCTCCCAATTAAAGCTCAATTAGACAGAAGTCTAGCCCATCACAGAATCACAGAATCACAGGGACTTGAGAGGTCAGAGTTAAATCTCCCATCCAGTCCTTGAATTGATCTACAGCATCACTGTAGTCATCTGGTCTATGTTTAAACACTTTGAATGATAGGGAGCTCAGTCCTTAATTTTTGTTATCGTTCAGTTATTTTTCAGTCACATCTGACTCTTTGTGAATCCGTTTGGGGTTTTCTCAGCAAGGATACTAGAGTGGCTTGCCATTTCCTTCTCTAGCTCATTTGACAGATAAGGAAATTAAATGAACAGGGTTAAGTGACTTGCCCAGGGTCGCACAGCTAGTAAATGTCTGAAGCTAGATTTGAACTCAGAAAGATGAGTCTTCCTGATCCCAAGCCTGGTGCTCTATCCACCGTGCCACCTAGCTGCTCATACTTAATAACCTAGCCCATTCAACCTTTAGGTAGCTCAATGTATTGGAAAGGTTTTTCTTTTAAACACTGGGCCAAAATCTACCTCTCTCTAACATCCATCCATTGAAGCTACATATAACAAAATTTACATGAATCTCCACATTTATGTAATGTTACCAAGATGCATTAGTGTACAAGCCCTAGTACATATTAGAAAAAAAAGCAATTAATCTGATCTTCTTATTAAAGGAATTCAAACCAGGGCAATGTGAATGACTGATAGGGTAAAGCCTCCTGAGAGTAATTGTATTTTAACATTAGAATTAGTTCATGCTGATGGGAAGCAGGTCCAGGCCCTATCCTCTGGCTCTGGCGTCACAGGACCTGAGTTAAATACCACCTCTGACACTAACTATGTGACCTTAGGCCAGTCATTTATCCCTCTCAGGGTCTGTTTCCTCATCCATGAAACAAGAGAGCTAGAATAGATGGCCTCTGAGACCCTTTCTAGCTCGAGATCTATGAGCCTAGAATCAAGAACATCTGTTCCTAAGCCCTTGTCCTAATTGAGGATGTTTGGTCAAGTTTCTGCATTTGGGGATGACTGGTCTGGTTCTGTCTATTGAAGAGAGCCACCACTTTGTAGTGGGCCTATAAAAGGGAAGAGGAGTTTTTATTTTGGTTGAACTGATGCTGAGAGTTGGAGAGAACAGCTATAGAACCAAAAATAGAGCTGGGCCCCGGGAGAAGGGAAGCCTGTAAAGCCATATGGTCTCCATCCCCCACTCCCACCCCGCAGAAGCTGCTAATGGTAGCCTTGGAGAGGCCAGGACAAAAACCTGTGGCAGATTCTCAGATGCCTGAGGCATGGCAACTAGAGCCTCCAAGGGGTCTCTTTCGATGGCCTCAGGGTTATGTTGTTGTGGCTTCCCAGTCACCTGAGGGCATAAAGAGATCCAGCCATACTGAGGGGGGATCTTTTCAGAATTATCTGACATCTGAAGGCCACCACATCCTGCTCAGCTGACCAGATGTGTGTGCATATGTATGAGAAAAGGGGCACATCTCCAAGCTAAGTTCAGCATCCTAGTTGGGTAGCCTTTCAATACTATAGCTAAATAAAACTCTTTTTGTTAACTCTTAGATGATCTACCAGTATCATTTCATTTCATAATCAGACCTAGATTACCAGGCAACTAGCTTAGGCAGAATTAACTTACACATCTGTCAATTTTAGAATGAAATGACCTCCTTGAAGTGGGGGATAGGCAGTGTACAAGATAGCCCAAAGTGGTTCCCATTCATTCAGGGACACTTCTGGCAAAGGTGGGAGGAGAATAAGCATTTATACAGTACAGTGCCTATTATGTCCCAGGTACTGTGCTATTACAAATATTATCTAGATGCTTACCATGAGGCACTTCCCATGGCCCCTGGGAGATTAGAGAGTAAGCCATCTATAGTCATTCAGCAATTAGAGAGAGATGTGAACATGTCCTGTGTCTTTAAAAACTGTACCCTAGAGGCAGCTAGGTGTTGAAGTGTTTAGAGCACCAGGCCTAGAATCTGAAAGATCTGAGTTCAAAACTTCTATCAGACACTTACTGTGTGATCCTGTACAAGTCACTTAATCTCCCTCCCACCCCACCCCCCACCAAAAAAAGAATTGTACCCAGAAGTGAATAAACATTTTCATGCTTGTCAGGGAAGTGAGAATGGAAAAGAGTAAAGACATACTATGTACCAGGCACTGTGCCAAGCATTGGGGTTACAAATAAGAAAAAGATACCCCTCACCTTCAAAGAGGTTACAAACCAATGAAAGAGGACAACACAGAAAAGGAAACTGAAAAGGGTGATACACCAGGGGATACCTTCCCCGGGGGCATGATGATACACAATGTCAACCCCAGCAGAACCATTGACAGAAAATGGAGAGTTACCTAGAAAGTCCTGAGCTCCCTATAAAGGAAGATTTGAGGGTCAGCTATCCACCTTCCTATACAGTGGATAGAGTACAGGGCCTGGGGTTAGGAAGATCTGTATTCCAATCTGACCTTAGATGCCAGCTCTGTGACCCTAGGTAAGTCACTTAACCCTGTTTGCCTCAGTTTCCTCATCTGTAAAATAAGCTGAAGAAGGAAATGGCAAACTACTCCAGTATCTTTGCCAAGAAAACCTCCAAAAAGGGATCATGAAGAGTCAGACAAGACTGAAATGACTAAAGAATTAGCCCTCCAATCAGAGGAGAAGCAAGTGAAGGCGTTGAGTCAATCTGCACAGTGATGAGATTTCTGGTCATCTGCTTATCCAGGCAGTTAAAACCAAGCCCAGCTGCTGAAAGAAAAAATGAAGAATTACCCCAAAGATAACTGCAGTAAACTGTTTATTGAATTTACATATTTTTTGTATTTGGAAGTGATAGTTTTCTCCAAAGCCACCTGTACTATTAGACCTGAAACTTCCACTCTGTTAATTTGACCTTCTTCTAAGTTATTTATTTATTCAAAGTTCTTCTGAGGTATTTTCTCAGAACTCAATTTTCCTTCAAACTGGCAGGAAGTTATTGGATTTGGGGAATTGGAAGTTTGTTTGTTTGGGGAGAGAGATAAGGGGCTTTCTCAGTAGAAAAAGTCAATGCTGAAGAATGAGATTTGCTCAACTCCAGATGGGACCAGAGAAATTTGTCAGATTAATAATATTAGTGGGGCAAATCACTTAACTGCTCAAGGAAAGCCTATTGAATTAGAACTGTCCTCCTAGACCTTGCCCTAATGGTAAAGTCGAAGGGGGTATAGGAGAAGATATGGGAAAGAGCAGATTGGATGAGGGGATATCTTGTGGGACTGCTATTCTGGGGTGGTGGGTAGGGGAAAATGGGGAAAAAATTGTAACTCAAAATCTGGCGGAAATGAATGATGTAAACCAGAAGTTAATAAAGCATTTGGAAAAAAGAAAAAAAAAACTGTCCTCCTAGGTAAACAAGTTATCTATAATGTAAATTTGACACCATTATATTTTGGTAGCTTAAAAGGAATGTTTTGTTTTGGTTTTGTCTTTTGGACCTTACTGTAAGATTTGTGTGTGACTGGTGAGTAAAAGAAATATTTGATATTTTGTTTTGTTTTGAAGAAATTGTGCTGAGTCATTCCCCAATAGATAAGTGGTCAAAGGATATGAATAACTTTCAAAAAAGTTGCAAAATATTCACAACTACATGAAAGAAGGCTCCAAATTACTAATCAAAAGAGAAATGCAAATGAAAACACTCCTGAGGTTTTACTTCATACCCTGAAAATTGGTGGGCTTTTACCCCAAGGAAACCATTGATAAGAAAGTCCCCACATGCACCAAAATTTTTAGAGTGGCACTTTTTGTAATAGTAAAGAATTGAAAACTAATGAGATGCTTGTCAATTTGGGAATGGCTAAACAAACTGTGGTTCATGAATGTAATGCAATATTACTGTGCTATAAGAAAGATATGTGTGATAAATATAGAGAAGCGTGGGAAGATCTACATGAACTAATGCAGGCTGAAGTGAGTAGAGCCAAGAAAATGAAGAGATATGAGAGGATACCCTCAACCCACCCCTGCATGTATGTGGGAGATCCACAGGACTCACACGTTGCACATGCTTTCAGACTTTTTCAATATATTCATCAATTGTGCTGATTTTTTTCTTTTACTTTTTTTTTATCTTTAAAAATTACTGTTGGGGTGGCTAGGTGGCGCAGTGAGTAAGAACGCCGGCCTCGGAGTTGGGATGACCCTAGATCGAATCCGGCCTCAGAAAATGAGCACCCACACACAAATAATGACTAGCCGTGTAACCTTGAGCAAGTTACTTAACCCCAATTGCTTTTTTAAAAAAAAGGAAAAAAAATTACTGTTATAGGCAATGACCTAAGACAACTCCAAAAGAGTCATAATGGAAAATAATATCCACATCCAGAGAAAGAACTATGGAGTCTGAATGTAGACTAAAGCATATTATTTTCTCTTTTTTGTGGTTTTTCCCTTTTGTTCTCATTCTTTTTTCACAACCTGACTAATGTGGAAATATGTTTAATATGATTGTACTGTATCAGATTGCATTCTGTCTTGGGAAGGGAGAAGAAGGAGGGGGAAAGATTTAAAACTCAAAATCTTGTAAAAGTGAATATTAAAAACTAAAAATAAATACATAAAAATTACTGTTATATGAGATAGCTCTCTGAGAAGGGAAGGGGAAAGGAATAACTATGTTAATGTAAAAAAAAACTGGAAGATACCAATAAAAACTAATTTTTAAAAGAAACTGCTAAAAGAATTGTTTAGGCCTTTTTCTGTAGCATTTGGGAGGCCATTGGGAGCTGTGCTACATGGGCTTCATTGGGACTCTCACTTTCTAGCTCTCACTCTCACTCCTACTCTCATATCTCTCTCTAGAAAAATATTTTTGAACTGCCACCATAGAAGAAGTCTGTATCTTCCAATTTCAATCTCTTAACAGAGTCTTCTCATCCTGAGTTGGGAAGAAATACAACTCCCAGGGTCGTTAGCAACCTAGGCCCCTCACAAAGCAGCCAATCTAAGTGCCGCAAAGCTTATAAGTAAATGCACAATATATAAGTAAATTCAAAATAATTTAGAGAAAAGTAGAGCACTAACGGGCAGCCACATCTTACAGTGGATAGAGTACAGGGCCTGGAGTCAGGAAGACCCATGTTCAAATCTGGCCTCAGACACTTACTAGCTGTATGTCCCTGGGCAAGTCATTTAACCCTGTTTAACCTCAGTTTCCTCATCCGTAAAATGAGATGGAGAAGGAAATGGCAGAGGCATTCCTGTATCTTTGCCAGGAAAACCCCAAATGACATCACAAAGAATTAAACACGACTGAAACAACTGAATAAAGAGCCCTGATAACTAGGTGGATCGGGAAAAGCCTCCTTCAGAAGGTGGTAGCTGGGCTAAGTAAGCCCTGGTGGGGGCTAGGGATTCCAAATGGCCAAAGGGAAGAAGGAGAGCATTCCAGGAGTAGGGGATTCTATACAAACGCATGGAGGAGGAGAATGTTTGTCAGGAGTAGGCTAGTCTGACTACAAAAGCAAGCACCAGGGGGAGAAAAATAAAATAGCCCAGAAGGATACAGTGGAGTCAGATTGTGATTAGGTTTAAACAAATACAGGAGTTTTATCCTGGAAGCCACCGGAGCCACTAAAATTGTCTGTACACAAAAGGACTATACTCAGACTTTTGTTTTTTCCAACTTGGTAACTATATGGAGAATGATTTGAAGAATGGATAGGAAGGAGAGATGAAGTAAGAGGTTTTTGCTAGAATCCACTCTTGGGATCATGAAGGTCTCAATTAGGGTGATAGCCATGTAAGCTGAGAGGAAGGTGTTGCACGAAGAGGATAGGAATGAGAGTGATGTGCTGGTAGAAAAGGCAAGATTTGGAAATGGATTGGCTGTGAGGTTGGGAACATGGGTGACTAAAAGCATGATGGTTTCTTCAACAAAGGAAGAAGTTAAGAAGAAGGGGGTGGTTTGGAGAAAGATAAGCCATAAGATGGCTATGGTATCCAGGTGGGAATAAATGTCAAACAGGAAGCTGGTGATAAAGAAATGGAGCTCTGGAGGGAGAGAAAGGCTAGATGGGTAGATTTCAGGATTATCTGCATAGAAATGATTACTCTTTAATCAATTAAGCAAGCCATGGGTGCTAATCACCAAGGGATAAAATATAGTGAGAGAAAAGGACCCCCTCTCCTAGAGCCCTTGACTACACCCAAGTCTAGCGGGTGAGAGATGGGTGATAATCTATCAAAGCAGACTTGGAAAGAATGACTTAGACTGGTAGGAAGAAAATCTGGAGAGAAGTGTCAAAAACCTAGGAAGAAGAAAATATTCAGAGGGATTAGGTGGGTGCCAGTATCAAAGATACACAGAGACCAAGAAGAATGAGAATAGTAAAAAGGGCATGGAATTTAGCAATTAGGAGATTGTTAGTAACCTTAGAACAATTTTAGTCCAATGGTGTGATCCGAAACCAGATTATAAGGGTCTGAGAAGTGAAAGAAAAGTGAGGAAAAAGACAAGGCTGTTGTTTTTTTTTTATCCCTAGGAATCGCAGAATTTTAGAGCTAGAAGGGTTCTAAGTGTTCTAGAACAGTTAAGCCAGCCCATACCCCTAAAATACCTATTCTGACACTCCTGAAAAGTAGACATTCAGCCCCTTTTAAAAGGCATCTAATAAGAGGGAACCCAACCCCTACCTTCTAGCCAACCCATTCAGTCCAAGGATTTAATTGCTACAAAGTTTTTCTTCACAGAAAGACTAGATTTGTTTATTTGAAATGTTTACCCACCATCCTTCCTTCCTTCAGGCTTCCCCCAAACAGAACAAATTTAATCCCTCTTTTACATGACAGTCCTTCAAATATTTAAAGATTACTATCGCTATACTGCCACTGTATCACTATACTATATCACTATAAAGATAATTATCCTATACTGTCTTCTCTTCAAACTAATTCTCCCCAGCTATTTCTACAGATTATTTTATGGCATGGATTCAAGATATTTCACCATCCTGGTTAATACTCTATGGACTCATTCCAGTTTATCAATGTCCTTTCTAAATGGTGGTACAAAAAATTTAGCTCAGTGTCCCAGATACAGCTTCTTCAGAGGAGAGTACAGTAGGCCTATCACTTCCTTATTCCTGGAAGCTATGCCTCTCGTAAGACAGCCCAAGACTGCATTAGCTTTTTTAGCTGTGGTTAACAGTGTTGCTGTTACTTACTGACTCATATTAAGCTTGCAGTTCATTAAAATCCCCATATCTTTTTCAAACAAACTGCTATCTGAATATGTTTCCACTGTCTTGTACTTTAGGCAGTTGATTTTCCTGAACCAAGTGTTAGACTTTACGTTTACCCTTATTGAATATTGAAGTTAATGTTATTAGAGTCTGTCAAGTTCTTTTTGGGATCCAGGCTTTCTCTTCAAGTGAGCTTTCCCTCCCAGCTTTATGTCATTCCCAGATTTAATAAAGAGTTTGACAATAGCGTGGGGGCATGGTTGTAAGAGCTAAAGTTTTGAGATTTAGGGAGACTCTATATGGTTATGTTTTCAAACTACAGAGAAAGAGCCAACAGATAGATAATGGCTTCTTGAATCTTGCTTTGAAACAGTTATCATGTGATACTGTCCTCTGCTGAATAACTATAATTTCTCCCACTCTCTCCAAAACAGGTTACCTTATTGGGAACAAAGCTGGAGTCCTGAAGGTTAAGTTCTTTTTTCCTGACCTATGTCACATATCTCAGACCTTCATCCTATAGCTACTCTTGTTGTAAGTTATCCAAGTAAAAACGAAACAAGAGGAATTGATCTAATGCTAAAATAATAACAATTTTTAGAAATAAAATAAATCTATTGCTGGCCTACTCCCCACAGGAAGAATAACCCTATCAACTACAATTCCTTGTGTTAGAAATCATGGAATTCAGTCATATCACAGATTGCCAAGGGGACTACCTTGATTTGGAAATATCAACTTATAGGATATGACATTGGCGCATTGATCTTCCCTGCCAGGTAGTATGTGCTAAAGTCTTATTTGACCAGCGCCATTAAACATCTCTGGCTGCTAACTTACAACTTAGAGCATACAAAACAAAACCCAGTAAATTATTGTTCATTCACACTTGAAATCAAGCTCTATATTTGTAGTCTCAGAATTTGTCAGTGAAAGATCACTTAAAAGACAAGTTCCAAAAACTATGGCCTGTGGGACCAAACAATTCCCACCTTTTTTTCTTTTCTTTTCTTTTCTTTTTTTTTTTTTTTTGGTACAACCAGAAGTTAGGAATCATAGTTACAGTTTTATGTGGTCAAATTCTTTTTTAAAGAACAAGACTTTTTGTGCCAGGTGTGAAATTCAAATTTCAGTGTCATAAATAAAGTTTTGTTGTAACATGGCCGCACTCATTTATTTATGTCTGGTCTGTGGTTGCTTTCATGATACAATGGGAAATGCTGAGCAACTGCAACAGAGACCTTCTGTGGTTTTCTCATAGCTTCACACTGCTGCTCAGTGCCCTACAAATCACACTGACGCAGTTATAACTCAACAGCATTTGGAGTGCCACCTAGATCACAACATTTTATTTTATTTTTTATCACCAGCACATACCCATAATGTCAAAACAAGAAAAGAAGTGAAAAAATAAAGTTTTATTATGATTTTTTGAGCTCAGGGCTAAAACAGAAATTTTTTCTCAACAAGTACTATCCTCAAACACTGTTACAGAACACTGACTAGCTTCAGAAATTAGCTTTTGTTGCAAACTAAATAATATTCTTAAGAAATTCAACCTAAAACTACAGGGCAAAACCACACTTATAAGTGAAACTTACTCTGCAGTAAAGTGAATCTGAAGCCAACTAACATAGTTTGAATCATAAGTCAAGCTACTTTATACACTTCCTTTGCTGCCAAAAATTAAAACAAGAAAAAAGATCTCTATTCAAACACAAGTTTGCAGGAGACATATTTTCCAAGTTCAAACTACAGGCCAATTGGTGTTTTTTGGTCCTCAATGTGAGTGCCAAAGAAATTTCCATATTTCAAAACCTATTTAACTGTGTAATGGAGGTGCTTCCACTTAATCTTCAATTGGAAATGACTAATCTGCAATATAATGACATCCTAAAAAACAAATATCAAGTCAAGAAATCTAATACAACTCTATAAATGTCTTCAACTGATGAATCTACTCAATTAAAATCATGTGATCATGGACTGATATCCCTATTTGGCAACAGCACCTTTCTGCGCCAAAAGACATTTTCAGATGTTAAATACATAAAATCTTATTACAGATCAGCATTAACTGATCCATTTTGATGCTAAGGAACATTACTTCTGAACCCCAATTAAAAGAAATGTTGCCTCCTTCAAAAAAGAATTCCATTCTTCTTATTAATAGACCTGTATTACCAAAAAAATGCATTCAATTATTATTATATTTTAAATTTTGCAAAAAAAAATTGTGCAGATTTCTATTTCTGTTTGTTATATAAGTATCTGTATAATATTGTCAATTTAGCTTCTTGGTCTGCAAAGCCTTAAATATTTATTATCTGGCCCTTTACCAAAAAAAAAAAAATTACTGACTACTGATTTAAAGCCAAGAACTCTAGTTCATGAATAAGAGAAAGCTAGGTGACATAGTTCTGAAACTGGAGTTAGGAAGATCTGGGTTCCCATCCTGCCTCCAGATCCTAGTAGTTGTGTGACCTTGGATAAGTCACTTAACCTCTGTCTACCTTATTTTCCTCATCTGTAAAAAGGAAATTGGAATAGCACCTACCTCTAGTGTTGTTGTGAGGGTTCAGTGAGGTCATATGTAAATCGTTTTATAAACCTTACAGTGCTGTATTAATGCTAGTTATCATCATCATGAATTTCACTATTAGTAATTCCACTGATGGCACATGAAATTGGCTTCATGTGACCATCAGTCTCCTGGTATAAAAATGCTTTTAAATCCAGTGTGCAACACAAAGAGCTGATTTAGATGTGAAAAGGTCAACACTGGGGCACCTATGAAGCAATGGACCATTTCTTGATGGCTGCTTACATTTCATAGAATCATAAAATGTCAGAGTTGGAAGGGACCTTAGAGGCCATCTGGTCCAGCCCATAGCGGGAAAAAACCTCTCTAGCATTCTTGATGAAAAAGCAGTCATCCAGCTTTTGCTTCAAGACTTCAAGCCATTGCTTCCCAATGTCACCACTCCAGACAGATCTGTCAGGAAATTTTTCCTTACATAGAGTCCCAGAGATCCCCAAATGGTACCAGGAGGGTTCAGACCAGAATGCCCCTTTTACCCTTATGCTTTTGTTTCTTCTCCACCATGTAACCAGGGGTAAGATCTCTGAGAAGCTTACTAATGATAACATAATTCTGCATAAACTTCTAAAAAAGACTTTAACTCTCAAAAACTCCTCAAATAGGGCTATGTGTAGAAACCAATGCAGTATATGGACTGCACATCAATTATTCTTGTTCAATATTTATGGAAGGGCCTAGACAAGAATTACAAAGTATGAGAGGGCAGAGATAGGTTGCAATTTGCATTACTAGAGAGAGTACCTAATCAAGCAATACCTTTTTATTAAGTTCATACCATATATTGTGCTAAGCACCAGCATAAAAAAAAATGCAAAACAGTCCTTGCCCTCAAGGAACTTACATGAGGGAAGGGGGGGGATGACAAAATGTGTATATAAATGCATATGTATAATAGACATATGACCATGTATATAATGCAATATATGTATGTACAACGATACACACATCTGTGTATAAGCATATGTGTTCCAATGGCAGAAAACCTAACTTCAAAGATTTTTGCTTCTGTATCTTGTTAACCAGTTCCCTTTTCTGGCCTGGACATATGGGAACAGTCTTCCAAGTGACAGTTCTGTTTCCCCAAAGTGTTTCCTTAGGACTCAAATGATTTGTTAGGTCATGACTCAATGGCACCACTAACCAAAAGAATATGCGATGATGCCTGATGATACTTTATGAAGTTTTTCTAAGACTTGTGTGTGTGTGTGTGTTTTAAATCTATAAATAAAATTTTAATAAATTTTAATATTTAATTATTTTAATTTAATATTTAAATAGATTTTAAATAAATAGCAGCCCCGAACAGATACAGGCACAACAATGGGGTGAAATGATGAGTGGATGAATAAACAAATACAGAAGTAGTACAAGGTAATTAAGGATGGGAGGACACTCACAGGAAAGGCTTCATTCAGGTGACATCTCAGTTGAGGTTTCAAGGAACCAAGAGATAGTAAAGGCTGGAGGTAAAAACAGAGTGCTTTCCAGGCATGGAGCGGGGGCAGCCAATACAAAGGCATGGAGGCAAGAGACGGAATGTTGAATTCGAGGTGCAACAAGACCAGTTTGACTGGACCATAGAACATGTGAAGGGGAGTAACATAATAAGGCTGGAAAGGTGAGTTGAAACCAAGTGGTGAAGGGTTTTTAAACAACAAAGGAGTTTGTATTTGATTCTAGAGGAAATAGAGAACCATTAGTTTCTTAGAATCCATGAGATTCCAGATCCATAAAGTTATCGAGAAGGGGTGGCTAGATGGTGCAGTGAATAGAGCACCAGCCCTGGAGTCAGGAGGACCTGAGTTCAAATATGACCTCAGACACTTAACACAAAAACTAGTCGTGTGAACTTGGGCAAGTCACTTAACCCCAACTGCCCTCCAAAAAGCAGAAAAACAACAACAAAAAAAGCAAGAAACATAGAGGTATCGAGGTATTACATTGAACTATATTAGATGGTATTCCTTCTCAAGTCCAAGTATCAACAAAAAGAAACAATATTCTATTTTCTCTACACTTAAGCAGAGTTATTCCAGCACAGTGGGAGGAAGTGTAATCCATTTCATTTACACAGCATAATTAGAAGGGATGGGCTAAAGAAAAAGGTCTGGAAAAGAAAGGTTTCAGAAAGGAATTAAAAGGAATACAAACAAACTTTATTCCTAAACCATATGACTTTTCTTTTTCCTTACCCAGGAAAAACTGACCCTGTTTTTCTAAATGTGGACAATAGAATCAGGACTACTGCAAAAATCACAGAATGTCTCCCTACACCTCACATTTTATATTTTTCCAGCAAGAACTGAGATATATGAAACATAATTGCAAAGTGGTATATATTAGGGAAACGGTTTCGTTGATCTATGAGGGCTATTCCCCCCAATAATATAGATTGAAATCAATCAATACCCTTTCATTCTGTGACACCTTTCTGTGCCCTCCATAAGAAGTCCACCCTGCTGGGGGGCTTACTCTATAGGTCTTGACACTCACTACATGACTGGCCTACCTTATTTCCTGGTCATACATCTCTCTAGACTTGACCTAAATTGTATGACATATCTCCTCATTTTTATTCTTTCCTCCAGTGTGTTATTGTTCTTGGAGTTACCTCTAACAGGTTAATGGTCTTACTATACACAGGGCACTGGTTCTGGAATGGCTCCCACTCTGATGACTAGTTCTTTCCACTAAAATAAACTCAATTTCATTTTTTATGATGTTATTTGGTGCTTGCCATATCTAGGGTGTCCTGACTCTCTCCTTAAATAAAATATTCATGATATATAGGCAGTGGGGTTTCTGTATTGCCTACAAGGCTTTGACCTTTTTATTTCTTATTCTAAAACCTTTGCTTCCAACACATTTTTTTCTCCATATTCTCTTCTGCCTCCTTGCAATGAAGTCACCAAATATTAAAGTATATTTTGAATCATTTAAAACTGCTGATCAAGTTCTTAGAATTTCTCTGCCTTTTCATTCCCTGTAAGCTTTTGGTGGATAAGCTACAATTATTTTCATGGTGGTATTTTTATAAATGCTTATCCTGAGTATTACAATACAATATGACCATGCCCCATGAAACGATATTTCTTGTTTCTTTTGGAAGCTTGATCAAACCAATCCTGCCAACTCCTTTTTTTCTCTTATCAAGGAATACCTTTGAGCCGTCCTTCATTTATCTGCAACTCTCTTTTGTACTCTGATTTTATAGCAAGAATATAAAGTTTGATATATCTTGCCCTTTCTGGGCTACTCCCCAGCTTGTACTTGCTTTTGCCAAGGACTGACCACTTCATGATTTAAGCATATTCTGTAGGTGTATTATCCAAATACTATAATTCATAAGCACCTACCAATATATTTCCCTTTAACAGTTAGCCAGTAGAAAGAAAAAATTGCTCTCAGCAAAGGTACTTACTAAAATGGAATAGTAAGAACAGTAACTATAGAACTATTCCTCCCCTGTTCTCCCCCCAACCCTATCTCCTTCCAGTAAGACATGTGGCCAAGGGAAGACACAAGACTAATACAACTTGCAGCCCCAGATTTTCAAGGGCCTTCATATCCTTTTTCTCTTAACAGAATCCTTATACACTCCCTTCTAGGCACACTATCCCTGCTGAACAAGTTGCTCAGCTGAGTTCCCAGGATCTGCTCCTCTCCATAGCTCACCTGTCAAATGCTACGGCTAGCTCTCATTTCTGCTGTCCCAAGTCTCACTCCTCAAAGCAACTTGATCACCAATTGCAATGAGTGCCTTCCTCTATGTGTGAGTGTGTGCAATTGTCCCTTCCCCCTGATGGATATATTGTCTCCTACTATTTAAGTAGCTCCATTTCAAAGCAATATGGACAAATGTAGGGAGGTGCAGGGGGAGGTAGTTAGGCAGAGCTATCTCCTGCTTGACCAAAAGTGACAGTAACTTGAATTGACTACTGAGACATCAAGTTCTAAAAGCAAGCAGTGAGTTATCCATCAGCCATGTCATACCCAGAAGTGAACTTTGTGGAGTAAATTCTGGTTGTCATCACTTAAGGTCTTTTAAGATGTTAAAGGTCTAGGGCAACTAGGTGGTGTAGTGAATAGAGCACTGTCCCTGAAGTCAGGAGGACCTGAGTTCAAATCCAGCCTCAGATACTTGACATACTTACTAGCTGTGTGACCTTGGGCAAGTCACTTAACCCCAATTGCCTTACCCCCCGCCCCCCCCAAAAAAACACAAGAAAAAAAGATGTTAAAGGTCTGGAAAGTTTTTAAAGCCTAGCCAACTTTCCACCAGGAATGAAATTTAGAAGTGAGAGTGTACCCTGTTTGAGGTGGTTATACTTTGGTTCTTGCTATATCTCCAACTATAACTATACTATACTATAACTATAAAACTGATTGATGCTAATTGACCATTTGTGGGTAGAATGTTTCACCTGGAATCAGGAAGACATGAATTCAAATATCACCTCCATCACTTGCTAGTTAGCTGTGACCTTGGAGAAGGCACTTAACCTCTGCTTTACTTTCCTCATCTGTAAAATGGGGATACTATTAGCATCTACCTCTCAGGAGTATTGCAAGAATCAAATGAATTAATATTTGTTAAGTGATTTTCAAAACTTAAACCAGTATATAAATATAGACAACTATTGATATTGTTATTATTGACCCACTAGCACAAGTGGTGATGACTTATGGGCTCTGGGAGCCCCCTCAAGCTCTCCTTGAGTCCTTGAGGTACAGGCTCTGGGAACCTCCCTTGGACTCTTGATTAAATCATCCCATTTGATGAGGCATTTGCATGAAGCAATAAGCCTTACATTGTGGCTGAGCCCAAGCCTCTGTTACTAGACTTCCCACCTTTGAGCCTGTCAAAGTGTCTATCCACCCTTGAACTGACCTAGCCCACCATTGTCTGTAATCTCCAGATGGCTTCCTACCCTTTAATCATTCACTGACCTCATTAACTCCTCCTGAAGACCGTCCCCAAACTCCTCCTCTAGACCACCCCTAGATCCCTCCCACAACCTTCTGTATATAAGACCTCATCCTGTCTTCATGTATGTGAGAGTGCCATAGAATAGTGATAGTGCCATAAAATGACAACACAGACTTACTCTGTGTCTAATGCAAGAGAATTTTTAATAAATTTTACTTTTCTTTGGCTGAGAAGACTCGAGTCAAATTCATTCGGCATTTTGGTATTTGTGGGTCTCCAGAGCAACCCTAACCCTCTTAGTGGATAATCTCTTCAGTGGGAGCTGGGATAAAGACCCCCAGAGTCAAAGAGGTAGCTCCTCAGGGCTGTTTCCTTCCTAAGATCAGCTGCAAAACTTCTAATATTTCTTCAGACATTTTGAAGATCATGTCATTTTCTTTTTAATATTCCTTCACCTAAAATCAGGACAGAATAAATACGAGGCCAGAAGAAGCAGCAAGTTTCACAGGCCACGTTGCAGCCTAGAAAGAGATGAGGACCTAAGACCTCTCTCCATGCCCAGAGTCTTACAACATCTCTTCCCTTGGTCTCCACTAGGGAAGAGAGATTAAGTTTACATTAAGACAATTTGTATGCATTTTCAGTTCTGTCTCTAGAGCCAATTAAAAGGCTTTTCTTCACCACAGGGCATGCATACAGGAAACATGCTTTGAATGTAAGGTCTTTGTGATTAAGGATTGTTCTGCATATTTTATTTGTATCCTGTACAGGGCTTGAAGGCACATAATGGCCTCTTAATAAATGCTTGTTGATTGATTGCTTGATCCAGTTATTCCCCAATCATTAAGCATGTATTTTGTTTCCAGTTTTGTTTTGTTTTGTTTGCCCCACCACTAAAAGTGCTGCTACAAATGTCTTGGAATCTATAAGATTTTTTCCATATGTCTTTGACCTCTTAAGTCATTGACATTATGCCTAATAATAGGAAGGCCTGGCAAAAAGTATGAACAATTTAGTAACTTTTCTTTGCACAATTCCAAATTGTTTTCCAGAATGGTTGTACAAATTCATAGCACCACCAGCAGTGAATTAGTAGGCCTACTTTTGGTCTAGGTACAGTTGCCCAGAAGAAAATGGATTGGGGCAGCTAGGTGGCACAGTGGATAGAGTACAGACCCTGGAGTCAAGAGGATCTGAGTTCAAATCTGGCCTCAGACACTTAACACTTACTAGCTGTTTGACCTTGGGCAAGTCATTTAACCTCAATTGCCCTGCCTTCCCTCCTCCAAAAAAAGACCCAAAAAAAAGTGGATTGAAGGTCTCTCTGTTTCATATAAAATAAAACTCCTTAGCCTATTACTGAAGAATTGCTACAGTGTGAGTCCAGCTTTATTACTCTTCATCTAGTCCATTTTTAGGCATTCTGTCCCACTAACTTCTCTCCAATCACACTTGTCCCTTTCTTGCTTCCAGGCATTAATGAAAGCCCCCCATCTCTACCTATTCTCTTTCTTCAAGGTCCGGTTCAATTGGACACATCCTATCCCTATGACAGAATAGAAGTTCTTCAGAGACAGGGAGTATTTCATTTTTGTCTTTGTAACTCAACACCTAGCGCACTATCTGGAACATATAATGAACCTAAAAAATGCTTACTGATTGATTGCCATACATAAAGCAATCATTTATTGAATTGAATTATATTGAATTTAGTTAAAGGAGAGAGCTAAGAGTGATTAATGCCTTAAGGTTCTATTCAGCCTGAGTTCCAGCCAAAGTTTGCTCATTTTTGTAAGGGGGGGCTTTGGCCCATGCCCAGATCACCTAACATGAAAGCCCCCATGCAGGAGACGCCTGGGACATGTTTCTGGGAGAAAGACATCCTATGTCGGCCTGCCACATGAATGGGAGCAACCTCTTTTCATTGGCTATGCAGTCAGAACTGGTTGTGTTTTTTAAACTACCAGACTGGGACAATCTCTCTTTGTTTCTATTGGTAAAGGTCTCTCATTTACCCATAGCATGGACAACATGCAGTAAGCTGCATGGGAAAGGCCACTTTCCCCTCACCCTAGGCCTCGTGACCCTGAGAAATGAAAACAGGTGTGGGGTTTGAGTCTTTTTCATTTATCTTCCACTTCTAGATGGAGCAAGTAGAGTCCCAGACCATGGAGCCCAGGATGCCAGGCCAGATGTTGGAACCAACCCATCAGGGAAACCTTGAGAAACCAGAGTCCAAGGACACAAGTTCAAGGGATTTGGTGATACTAATGCTATTTAGGAACTGAGTTAAGCTGTGAATCTAATGCCCCTTCTCTATCTATAGATTAAGGTGTTATGGGGATGTTGAAAAAGGGATATTTGTATGTTGGGTTTTTTTTTCTTTCTGTACCTTTGAAGTAAATATTCCTTTATAAAAGCTAATCTAATTGTTAAGTGGTTAAATGAAATCAAAGTACTTGGACCTCTAAAATTGGGGGTACATAATTAGTGGGGACTTGAGCCAATGACAGAGCCAAAAGACCCCTGACTCCAAAAGGGTACAGGAGAATCCTAGAAGAAGGGACAAATGTAACAGATGTAGCCCTCAGACAATGGGAACCAGAGTAGTCACTATTACATTGTGTTCAATTTCACAATTTACTGAAGACTAATATTTTAAACTATGTACTTGGGAGTACTTTAAATGCTTGTGTAAAACATTTCAGATATATAGTTTCCAATCTGATCAGGTCCTTAAAAACAGCTAGGTCAAAAAGTTATATAACCTTCTTCCTTCTCTCCAGAAACTTATTCCAGTGTTTAGGTGATAGAATGTTTATTTTTGTCTCTAATTTTCACTTTTGGTAATTGGAGCAACAATGCAATATTCACAGTGCCCACAGTCACTACAAATATACCCACATGGTGCTCAATCACAAAATATAACAGATTCATTATAGAAGACAGAAGCAAAACACTTATTCTGACACCAGAAAACCAAATCCCAACACCAGGAAACCAAATCCATCATTAGCAACATAGAAGTTATTGCACCACAACAAGGCAGAATCAGTTCTTTATATATTTGAGATATAAGGTTTTTATCCAAGAAACTAGCCATTCTTTAGCCAGCCCACAAACTAAGACAAGTCCAACTGGCAAACACCAACTTTTACTCACAAATCTGTCTGTCTCCCTGGGAAGTGTGCTCTCCTCCCAACCATCTATCTGGCTCTGACTCCCAGCTTCCTATGAGTTCTGCTCCACCTTTCAGCAAACTCCTCCCACCACAGGCTCCATGTGATTACATTCAGCCTACTGGAGGCAGAGTATATTTTCAAATCAGGGAAGGTCTTCAAATTTCCTTAGGCTTATTAAGGGGCAAGGATGATCTTCAAATGCCCATTACCATTATAGCAATTTAAGCCCATTTACTCTTGTTCTATTCTCAGTGGCTAGTCATTTTCCCTATACTGATTAAATCCCCTTACAACAAATTACCAGTAAAACAAAATATTTCCAAGTCCCTAAAAAATAGCACACATTCTATGCAACAAAATCATGCTAGACAAATTACAACAAAAAAATTTAGAGTTCATTTCAATAGGATATATTTATTATGTACATAAATACATTTTCCATATCATTCTGTCTTACATAGGTCTTTCATTCATTCAATACCAATTTTTAAGCCCTTATTATGTGTAAAACAGAGAAGTAGGATTGTTTTGTGGAAAGAATGATAGACTTGGACTTGGGTTCAAATCTTGCCACTGATATTTATGCATAACACAACCACAGGCAAGTATCTTAATCTCTTTGAAACTCAGGTATTTTTCTAAGACAGCAAGTTATAGATAAGGTACAAGAGAGCTGTGATTTTCATAGGTGGGAGGAATCCCCATGCCTACACAATCACAGGCCCTTGACTATTGATGTTTATGCAAAGTTATATGCTAGATGATTTCAGTATGTGGGCTGGTACAGCTTCTTTAGCTGGTAAACCAAATAAACATTCATGCATGTAATGATAATGGATAAGTATGGTACCCCTTCCAGTAAATATAGTTCTCGGGAGGCAAATCCCCCAAGAGAGTAACTTTAAAATGACAATTTCAGGACTGTGGCAGGCTCAGGAATGATAGATTTCTGAGTAAAAGGACCTTTTCACATGCATCAAATCACACCAAACAGGTAGTAGCCCCTTCTTGTCTACACTTAGGGCTAGTTCTAACTACAGCAAAAGAGGTTAATATAATTCTGTACTGTACAGATATTAAGTCTCAATGCAGCACTACAGAGTACTATGAAATATGCCAGTGTATTTGCTCAGCACAGTGAGCATATTATTAGTAGAGGGACAGAGAGAAGCAAAGAGATGAAAGGATTTTTATAGAACTAAGAAATAATCTATGGGGTCAGCTAGGTGGCGCAGTGAGTAAGAGCACCGGCCTCGGAGTTGGGATGACCCGGGATCAAATCCGTCCTCAGAAAATGAGCACCCACACATAAATAATGACTATCTGTGTAACCTTGAGCAAGTTACTTAACCCCAATTGCTTTAAAAAAAAGAAAGAAAGAGATAATCTATGAGGAAGGATTAAGTAAATAAATAAATAGATTATAGACAAATAAAAATAAACAAATAAATGCAGTTTAGTACATAAATAGTGGATAGAAAATCTACTCTACTTCTTCTCCCCTCCTCCTTACCTCCTTTGTGTGGGTTGGGTTAAACTAGGGACTAAACTTTCTCTCTAACCAATTCTCTCAGACCTCTCCCTCCTTGGGTGTGGTTAACTTTCAAATTAGGCCAAGAAGAAAGGCTATGCCTAGCTCATTTAGCCACCACTCCTATGGGTTCTGGAAGAGAAAGTGAGACTGGTGACTTTGCACAGCCCTCCCTTGCTTAAATCCAATTCACTTACAAGTCAAGAAATCACTTTCCTAAAGTCATGGTCTTGGGGGCGGCTAGGTGGCGCAGTGAGTAAGAGCACCAGCCTAGGAGTTGGGATGATCCGAGATCGAATCCGGCCTCAGAAAATGAGCACCCACACACAAATAATGACTAGCCGTGTAACCTTGAGCAAGTTACTTAACCCCCAATTGCTTAAAAGAAAGAAAGAAAGAAAGAAAGAAAGAAAGAAAGAAAGAAAGAAAGAAAGAAAAAAAAAGTCATGGTCTTCTTCAAAACCTAAGGACAAACAAGGAACCACTCCTATAATGTTACTGACTCCTTTTGATGCACAGAGAATGTATTCTCTCTGCTCTTGGAAGCTGTTAAAATAATCAGCATCTCTCTTGAGCCCCAGTCAGAAATCTCCCTCTCAGAAACAGTCTTGGGGAAAAGTATTGTACTGACCCTGGGGAAGGTGAAGTGGACAAATATATTTTCATTATCTCTAACACTTACTATGAGTATGATGCTATTTCTTAACATTGCTTTAAGTTCTTCAGAGAAAAGAGAAGAAAAAGAAATTGAAGGAATCAGAGTGGGCAATGACAAAATAAAACTATCTCAGACAATATAATGGTAGATTTGGAAAATTCTAGAGACCCAACTAAAATAACATAATTGAAACAATAATTTTAGCAAAGCAGCAGGAAATAAAATAAACTCATATTAACCAACAGCATTTCTACATGTCACCAAAAAAGCCCTCCAAGAAGTAAGAGATAGAAGTAAGAGATGTTTCATTTGAAATAATCTTAGACAGACTAGCCGTGTGACCTTGGGCAAGTCACTTAACACCAATTGCCCCTCCAAAAAAAAATAATCTTAGACAATATAAAATACCTGGGAGTATACTTGCCAAGATAAACCCAGGAACTATATGAACATAATTATATAACACTTTTTATACAAATAATGTCAGATTTAAAGAATTAGAAAAATATTAGTTGTTCATGGATGGTCCAAGCCAATACAATTAAAAATGACGATTCTACCTAAACTAATTTATTTATTCCGTGTCATTCCAATTAAACTACCAAAATATTTTATTGTACTAGAAAAGAATAATAACAAAATTCATTTGAAAGAATGAAACTTAAGAATATCAGAGGAGGTAATAAAAAATGTTAAGTAAGGCTGTCTAACAGTGTCATATCTTAAATTTTATTATAAAGCATTAAAATAATCAAACTCTCTGGTACTGGCTAAGAAATAGAATTGTAGATCAGTTAAACAGAGTAGTTATTGAATACACACTAGTAAATAATTATAGTAACCTCATGTTTGACAAAACTCAAAGATCTAAGCTTTTGGGATAAAAACCTCACTATTTTATTAAAAAAAAAATACTGGGGGGCGGCTAGGTGGCGCAGTGAATAGAGCGCCGGCCCTGGAATCAGAAGGACCTGAGTTCGGAGCCGGCCTCCGACACTTAATCCACACAAACAAAAACCTAGCCGTGTAACCTTGGGCAAGTTACTTAACCCCAATTGCCCTAAAGGGGCGGCTAGGTGGCGCAGTGAGTAAGAGCATCAGCCTCGGAGTTGGGATGACCCGAGATCAGATCCGGCCTCAGAAAATGAGCACCCACGCATAAATAATGACTAGCCGTGTAACCTTGAGCAAGTTACTTAACCCCAATTGCTTAAAAAAAAAAAATACTGAGAAAACTAAAAAGCAGTTTGGGAGGAACTAGGTATAGACCAATATCTTCTACCATTTACCAAGAGAAGGTCAAAATGGATACATCACCTAGACATACAAGAACAGAAGTAAATTAGAAGAGCATGAAACATAATACCAATCAAATTTATGGATAAGAAAAGTATTTATGAATAAACAAGTGATAGAGAGCATTGTGGGATATAAAACGGGTAATTTTGATTAAACTAACAGGGTTTTCTGTACATAAAACCAATATAGCCAAGATTAGAAGGAAAGCAAAAAACTGGAGAAAAAAATTTATAGCTAGTTTCTTGGATAAAAACCTCTCAAATATATAAAGAACTGATTCAAATTTGTATGAATATGAGTCATTCACCAATTGATAAATGGTCAAAGGATATAAACAGGAAATTTTTGGATGAAGAAGTCAAAACTATATATAGTTATATGAAATAATGCTCTAAATCATTATTGATTAGGGAAATGAAAATGAAAACAGCTCTGAGGTACTGTTTCACAACCTATCAGCTTGGCTAAAATGGTAGAAGGAAAAACTGAAGGGGATGTGGGAAAATTGGGACATTAATACACTGCTGGTGGAATTGTAAATTCATTCAAACATTTTGAAGAACAATTTGGAATTTTATCCAACAGGTTATAAAACTGTGGATATTCTTTGACCCAGAAATACTACTATTAGGTCTGATACCTAAGGTGATAAGCAAAAAGGGAAAAGAACCTATATGCTCTAAAATATTTATAGCAGTTCTCTTTATGGTGGCAAAGAACTGGAAAATGAGGGGATGCTTACCAACTGGGGCATGGCTGAATAGGTAGTGGTATATGTGTATGTAGGAATACTACTATGCTATAAGAAATGACAGACAGGTTGGTTTTCAAAAAACATGGAAGATATGCATAAAATAATGCAGAGTAAAATGAGCAGAACCAAGAGAACACTGTATACAGTAACAGCAATATTATGTGAAAACTGTGAATGACTAAGCTATTCTGAGTAATATGATCAAATTAGCTACAAAGTACTAAATGCTATACACCTCCAGAGAAAGAACTGACATATGGAAGTATGTATTGTATGGTTCAACATACACAGCTATATCAAATGTTGTCCTTTTCTGATGTGGGGTTGGGAGAGAGGGAGGGAGACAATTTGGAACTCAAATGTGGGAGGGAGAGAGAGAGAGAGAGAGAGAGAGAGAGAGAGAGAGAGAGAGAGAGAGAGAGGAACTTCTTGATAGTTAAATGTTTCAGTCTTATTTCTTGTTTTAAAATGCATCTTAACTGAAATTTTAGATAATTTCACAGTTTATGGAATTTGTTAACAAGTTAGGATTCCTACAGGGTTATTATTCAGACCCTACTAATTGAATGATAGGGACAAGGATTAGACATGTGAAATTTCAGCTTGGGGTTGGAGATTCCAAAAACCCAACCACATTCTTCAAGTGGACTCATACAAATAGGGGGAGGTCAACACAAGGAATCCAGGTAACCCAGGCTCAGATCAAGCGGTGCTGATGATGCCACCCAAAAATTCTTCATGGAGCAGAGCCTGGTCCTGGCACAAAATCCTACCTCCTTCTACTTTATATATGAAAATGCCCATTTTTAAATGTTTGCTAAGATCAAAATTTTTAAAATTAAAATAAATAAAATGAATAGGATCAACACTGTACCCATTAAAAGAATTTTGCAAAATGTTACCCAGTGTTATGTTATAAAAAGCTCTTTGGTTATTTTTGAATATGCAATCAATAAATCAACAAGAATTTATAAACCTCAGGGTGGCTAGGTGGCGTAGTGAATAGAGCCCTGGAGTCAGGAGGACCTGAGTTCAAATCTGGCCTCAGACACTTAACATACTTACTAGCCATGTGACTTTGGGCAAGTCAACCCCAATTGCCCTCCAAAAAAACAAACAAACAAACAAAAATAGAATTTATAAACCTCTATTATATGCCAGGCGTTTCTGAGACAAAGACATATCAAATAGTTATCTGAACCCCTGAGAAACTTCCATTCTATCAGGGAAGACAACATATACACATATAAATATGTACAAAATATGTACAAAATGAATACATGATAACCATTTTTAAGTAAAGCACCAGCAGCTGTAGGGGTCAGAAAAGACTTCAATTAAAAGAAGGTGGTGCTTGAGCTCTGAAGGAAACTAGGAATTCTAAGAGGCTAAGATAGGGAGGATGTACAATGTAGGCAGAGGAAATAGACATTTGCAAAGATACAGATACAAGAGACAGGAAGAATGTCATGTGTGAAAAGAGCAAAAATTCTAGTTTGGCTGGACCCAAAAAGCAAATAATATGTATTAAGGCCAGGAAGGAAGATTGGAACTAGGTTGCAAAAGGATTTTAAATGCTAAGCAGAGGAGTTTGCATTGCACCCTAGATTTGATAAAATCAGTAGAATTTTTTAGTAGGGGAGTGACATGGTCAGATTGTGCTTTAGGCAAGTCACTTTGGCATCTGAGTGGAAAATAGATTATGGAGGGGAGATACTAGAGATTGGGAGAAGAATCAGAAAGTGATGCCAATCATCTAGTTGAGAGGTGATCATTGGTTGATTGTTGTCCTTTGTTCTCAAAGACGACCAAAATGACATTACTATGCTAGAGTCAAATTATAGTGTGTCCAACTGTGACTGATCAGATCAATATGAGCTCAGAATGCTCCATTACATGCTGGGCACAAATAGTCCATGTGAAGATCTGGGGTAGATTATCTAAATTTGCAGGTCTCCTAGGTTATTTTTTTGGCGGGGTGGGGGGAAGGAGGTTGGCTGGTTTCTTCCTTGTTTGTTTTTTTGAACCACTTCAATTCTGCTTTGTTCATAGAGCACAGTACTTTTGATGCAGGTACGCTATGCTGGCTTGTCATTTACCAATGTCTCCCATGTCATGTAATCAGTTCCAAAGTTCTTCGCTTCTGACCACCATGTGAGTGCTTGAGAAATGATAAGACCCTATACAAGAGCAGTAACTATGTGAGTAGAAAGATTTAATGGAGGTAGAATGGACATGACCTGGCAACTGCTTCAATTGATATGTGAGATGAGAGTGAGTGAGGTGTGGGGAGTATTTGAGAAGCATGATTTCAAATATGCAAACTCAGGTGACTGGAAGGTTGGTTGTAAACTTGACAGAAGTAAAGATGTTTGGTAGAGGGGTAGATTGGGGGGGGGTGGGGAACAGGGGAAGATGTAATAGTAATGAAATTTAAAGATCCCCTTGTACTGGCAAGCACTTGCCAAACAAGTACCTTGTTTCAAGTGTGACTGTATCAAGTATTACGATCCAGAACTTGTGAATCCCACAGTGGGAGGAACTTCTTGTTATAACTTCCTGAAACAGGGAAGAGCTAATACCTCATATAAGGAAAAGCCCAGGCTGAGAGAGGCCAGAATTTCTCTCAGTGAGCATCTGGAGGCTGGACTGCTACTGCTGAACTGAGAACTGAACTGAGAAGAGAAATGAGAACTGAGAACTGAGAACTTCTTGGAGTAAGCTGTGTGGAGGCTGAGGAGAGGCCAAGGCTGGAGAAAGTGATTTTGATTTTGAGAACAGAACTTGTGGTGGTGGAGCTTCTTCTGAGAGCTAGCCAGAACTTCTGCTGAGGAGCTATCAGTGAGAAAGGAGGATCCCTGCTTGAGGAAAACTGTTCTGTTGTGAAGGCCTGGGAATGTGGGCATTCATTGCATTAAGCATGTGTACCAACTTCATGGTTACTGTAATGACTTTGACTTTCTGGTTCTGGGATTTGCTTTCCTTGTATTTGAATAAGGACTTGAGGTGGACTAGACACTGTGAGATTCAATATGGAACAGGAACTACAGGGAGACCTGAACAGGGAACTGGGAGTTACCTGCCTTTGAACTCATGTGGCAGTTAGATTCAGGCAGGAGCTGGGACCATGGAAGAGGAACCATGGAAGCTGAGAGCCTCAAATCAAGATGAAAAGACCTCTCCTTGGGTATTTAATGCTGACTGATGAGATTGTAACTTATTTGTGACCTAGGGGTGGATGGCCTTTGTACTTTTCACTACCCTTAAGAGGGTACCCAGTAGTGACTGATAATATTGTAACTTGATTGCACTCTGTGGGTGGAGGACTTTGACCTTTGTACTTTGTGTCGATTAAGGAGGCTTGCCTCCTTAAGGATGATTGAATTAAGGATTTATTAAATAAAGGACTTACTAAATGAATATTGTCTTTTGCTTAAAACTATGTGACCACTTTGCTGAAAACTATGTGGCTACTTTAGTGATAAATTGTGAAGTTATAACATTCTGAATGCTGTACTTTGTTTTCTGTGAATGTTTTGCTCTGATTTGTTACTGAATAAATAGAGAGTTTGCTATACTGTGTAATCAGACCCTTGAAAGCTGTTCATAGCAGCAGTCTTCTAGAAAGCTGCTCCTGCTTGTCTTTATAGAAGATAATAAGTTTTACTTTAAACAAGTTGAGTTCAAGATGTCTCTGAGACATTCCAGTTTGAGATGTTCAAATGGGGACTGTAATTCAGGAAAAAGACTAGAGCTAGATATATAGATTTGAGAGTTATCTGCATAGAGATTATATTTAATCTAATAAGAGGGGTTGTACTCACAAAAAGAGAGTATATACACCATGCCTAATTTAATTTTCATCTAAAAGTGTTTTTCAAACCCAGAGATTTTCAAAATTTCCACTTACTTACAGTTAGGCACACAGAACTGACTTACACACATAGGCAGAATATGCAGACACATATATGATGTGATTTCAAGAGTAATGGATATATACCTATGTTAAAATTGTATTTTGTTCTTGTCCCCCTAACCATCCCTTCACCCAACCCTCACTTCTTCCAATCAGTATAATAAGATTGCAAAGGGGGACCTAGAAGTCACATACAAACAATCCCCAAAAGGAGCACAATTTACAATTATATCATATAGGTTATACATGTATAGTCATGCAAGACACATTTCCATATTAGTTGTGTTGTGAAAGAAAATATAAACAAAACATATACATACACAAAAGTAAAAAATAGTCTGCATTAAGACTCCATCAGTTCTTTCTCTGGAAGGAGATGGCATTTTTCATAGGAAGTCCTTCAGAATTGTCTTGGATTTTTGTATTGCTGAGACAAGGTAAGTCATTCACAGTTGATCATTTTATAATATTGCTGTAACAATGTTCTCTTGGTGGGGGCAGATAGGTGGCACAGTGAATAGAGCATCAGCCCTGGAGTCAGGATAAAATTTAGCCTCAGATATTCAACACACTTACTAGCCATGTGACTTTGGGCAAGTCACTTAACTCCAATTGCCCTCCAAAAAGAAAAAACAAACAAACAAGCAAAACAATGTTCTCTTCATTCTGTTCACTTCACTTCACTTTGTATTATTTCATGTAAGTTTTTCCAGATTTTTCTGAGAGCATCTAGCTCTTCATTTCTTATAGCACAATAATATTTCATAACAGTCATATACCACAACTTGTTCAGCCATTCCCCAATTGATGGGCATCCCCTCAGTTTCCAATTTGCCACCACAAAAAGAACTGCTATAAATATTTTTGTACATATAAGTCCTTTTCCTTTTTAAAAAACTCTTATTGGGATATAGACCTATTAGTAGTATTTCTGGGTCAAAAGGGATGTACAACTTCTCTTTCTTTAGGCATAGTTCCAAATTGCTTTCTAGAATAACTAGATCAGTTCACAATTCCACCAACAGTGCCTCAGTGTCCCAATTTTCCATATTCCCTCCAACATTTGTCATTTTCCTTTTTTGTCATATTAGCCAATCTGATAGGTGTGAGGTGGTACCTCAGAGTTGCTTTAATTTGCATTTCTCTAATCATTGGTGATCGAGAGCATTTTTCATATGAATATAGATTTGATGTCTTCATCTGAAAACTGTCTGCTCATATCCTCAAACCATTTATCAGTTGGAGAATGAGTCATATTCTTATGAATTTGATTTGTTTCTCTGAGGAATAAAACCTTTAACAGAAAGTTGCTATAAAAATTTTCCCCATTTTTCTACTTTCTTTTTAATCTTAGCCACATTGCTTTTGTCTGGGTAAAACCTTTTTAATTTAATATAATCAAAATTACATTTTACCTCCCACAATGCTCTTTATCTCTTGCTTGGTCATAAATTCTTCCCTTATACATAGATCTGACAGGTAAATTATTCCATGCTCTCTTAATTTGCTTATGGTATCACCCTTTATGTCCAAATCATGTACCCATTTTGATCTTTCCTTTCTTATATATAGCATGAGATATTGGTTTATACCTAGTTTCTGCCAAACTGTTTTCTAGATTTCTCAGCAGTTTTTGTCAAATAGTGTGTTCTTGTCCCCAGAGCTGTGTTTGTCAAACACTAGATTACTATAGTCATTGCCCACTGTGTATTGTGTACCTAATCTATTCTGTTGATCTACCTCTCTGTCTCTTAGCCAGTATCAGATTGTTTTGATGATAACCACTTTGTAATAGTCTGAGATCTGTTCACCAACAAATTTGAGATGATTTGGATATGTTAATGAACTAATCCCAAGGTGGCACAGATAAGAATTAGTCTGTTTCCCAAAATCTCTATAAAAATGAGACTTTAAACTCCTGTCCCCTCCCCCACCCCTAGCATCCTTCCATTTCTATCAGGTCCCTGCTGCCTGGTTTTTACCAACTCTAATCCATCCTTATGTTTATGTGAGTGATATTCCCTGCCTCTCTCTTTTTCCTCAGATTGCTTGCCTTCCTTCACCATCCTATCCCCTGTCCCCATGCCATCTGCCTCTGAACCCCTATCACTGTTTGTTTCTGTACTTGCTGTGCCCTTTGTCCCCATACTCTCTGTGCTTATTAAAGTATGATTACAACCCCCCACTTTTTTTTGCTGCAAAATGTTTCTTGCTGCCAGTTGTGGTCTTTTCCAGTGAGTACCCAAATAACCAGGCATGCCTTCCCCCATTTCATAATTTCTTAAATTAATTATTGCTTCAATACCTTTCTCCAAAAATATTTTCCTTTCCAGTTGCTACCTTTAGAGATTCATGTAAGTTCAGTTTCAAACAATCTCAAATATATTTGTGTTCATAGTCTGCCATACCTATATAACATCTTAATCTGTTGATACAAAACTCCCCCACCCCTTCAAAAAAGACAAAAAACAAAACAATGACAATAAAAGAAAAAACCCTGTGTTCTCTACCACACCACATAGAAAGTGATGCTTGCCTTTAGCAACATCATCCAGATAAGGTGGAAATATAAGTAGATAATGCAAATTGGGTCAGATTGCATGTCTGGGTGTGGAGAGAGTATTTGCTCTCCATTTCACTGATGGGCTCATTTCCTCACAGGGACAAACCTTATCTCTCAGCAAGTGGGAGACACATCTCAGAACTGGAGAAACTGGCCAATTACCCACCCTCTTTATGCTGCCATTAGGTTCTCCAGGTTTGGACAGGTGGGAGATGATAAAGTCAGATCTTCACTTTAGGTAGATTATGTTAGAAGTAGTCCAGTTGACTGGTGCAAGTGAGGAATGAAAGTCATCAAGTATTCATTAAGTACTCACTGTGTGCTAGTCATTGTGCTAAGTATTAGAGATACAAACAAAAGCAAACTATTAGCCCTTTAGTAGCTCACTCTAATGAGGGAATCAAAATATAAAAATAGATAGATAGATAGATAGATAGATAGATAGATAGATAGATAGATAATAGAACCTACCCCCACTGGGCTGTCTTGAGAACTAAATAAGCTAATACAAGTAAAGTGTTTTGTAAACTTTAAACACTCTTTAAACATTAGCTATTATTATTCCTAATAGGATCAGAGAGAGAGGGTCGGAGACAGGGAGGACTGAGACAGCATTATCTAATCAAATTCAATACTTAAATTCTATGGATCCCAGATCTCAGTAACATGACTATTCCCTCCAATGATAATAAGTGTAACTTTTCCATGGTTATCCATTCCTTGAAACTCTTGTCTACATTCTTCTGCAAATTTACCAAAAGAGATAGACACAAAGCACTGGGGGTCATCTTTTTTTTTTTTAAGTAATTGGGGTTAAGTAACTTGCTCAAGGTTACACGGCTAGTCATTATTTGTGTGTGGGTGCTCATTTTCTGAGGCCGGATTCAATCTCGGGTCATCCCAACTCCGAGGCCGGCGCTCTTACTCACTACGCCACGTAGCCGCCCCCTTTTTAGGTCAATTGGGGTTAAGTAACTTGCCCAAGGTCACACGGCTAGGTTTTTGTTTGTGTGGATTAGGTGTTGGAGGCCGGATCCGAACTCAGGTGCTTCTGACTCCAGGGCCGGCGCTCTACTCACTGCGCCACCTAGCCGCCCCTGGGGGTCATCTTCTAATAGAGGACACCAACACAGTCTGAAAGCTATCCATGTTTCACTCTTGCTATGTGACAACCTCTATTTTATTTAGGTCAAATATTTCTCTGATAACTTCCTTTATGTTGTTTCTCCTACATGTACTTCCTCATTTTTTATGTTTGCAACCAATTCACAATCATGTTGCACCCATCCAATTCACTTTGTATAATCCTCAACTTCAATTCTTGATAAACTGGAGTATGTCATGACTGCCACCATACCACATCACTGGAAGAATATTGATATTAGAAAGATGAATTTCTGGTTTTTTCCATGTGTAGGACAGTTGTGGCATGGATTCCCACTCTCACATTCTGGAACAGTTTCTTCACACAACCTGTACTTACACTAGCAAATTTGGGGTTACCAGAAAAGAGTACGAAAAGTGTTATGAAATTCAGCACTCTCTCAGGATCTTAGGAGTGGCCCTGTGTAGAGAGTCTCCTGTATACAGAGTCCTTATTGCTGTTCTTCATATTTACACATAAATACTACCACACTATTAATTTTAAAACATAAACCACTTGCCAAATAAGACAAAAGTAACAATGATTTCCTCAATAGAAGATCAGCTAAGGAATAATCATAATATAACAGTTCACTCAGGTAAATTCCCTGCCCATGATGTCCATGGAGAAGAGCAAGCATATATATACTCATAGAAACCAACAGAGAGGTACACAAATGTGTCTAGGGTACTTCACAACCTTAGATTGTTGGCCTTGTGCTAAGTCCTTCAAGAGCATCACACAAAGTGCCTTTTTTATTAGCTGTTCTCCTAATCCTTACCATTTTCCTGTAGGACAAAATAATTCTTAGTTTTCCCTTCAGCTAAAGAAGCAATGACAATCTCTATTCACTCATAGCAATCCTTAAAAGGCCACTGAGGAAAAAGTGTTATACCTTTTCATTGACAAGTAGTTACCTTGTGCAGGAGAACTGCCATCTACACATAGCTGTAGATTCTGTTTTGTCCAATCAGCACCAAGTCTCTCCTGACAACAAAGCATAGCTCACAGCTCAACAGATGCAAAGCTTATCTTTCCCCCCCTCTGTTTTTCTCTTTCAAACCAGATATATCTGTAAAGAATAACTCAGCTTCTACTTCTGGTAAACACCAAATGGCGGACGACGCCGGTGCTGCAGGAGGTGCGGGAGGCCGGGGAGGCTTTCGCGGTGGCTTCGGCAGTGGGGGCCGTGGTCGAGGCCGGGGCCGCGGTCGAGGCCGAGGCCGCGGACGCGGGGCCCGGGGAGGAAAGGCTGAAGACAAGGAGTGGGTTCCTGTCACTAAGCTGGGCCGGTTAGTCAAGGACATGAAGATCAAGTCCTTGGAAGAGATCTATCTTTTTTCTCGCTTCCTATCAAGGAGTCTGAAATCATAGATTTTTTCCTGGGATCTTCATTGAAAGATGAGGTTTTGAAGATCATGCCTGTTCAGAAACAAACTAGAGCTGGACAACGTACCAGGTTCAAGGCTTTTGTGGACATTGGTGACTACAATGGCCATGTTGGTCTGGGTGTCAAGTGCTCCAAGGAAGTGGCCACAGCTATTCGTGGTGCTATCATTCTGGCCAAGCTGTCCATCGTTCCCGTGAGACGTGGCTACTGGGGGAACAAAATTGGCAAGCCTCACACAGTACCCTGCAAGGTCACTGGGCGATGTGGGTCGGTTTTGGTGTGCCTGATCCCGGCCCCTAGAGGAACTGGCATTGTCTCAGCTCCTGTGCCTAAAAAGCTCCTGATGATGGCTGGAATTGATGATTGCTACACTTCTGCAAGAGGCTGTACTGCCACTCTGGGCAACTTCGCTAAAGCTACCTTTGATGCCATCTCCAAAACATACAGCTATCTAACCCCAGACCTATGGAAGGAGACTGTGTTCACTAAATCTCCTTATCAGGAATTCACCAACCATCTTGTGAAGACTCACACTCGAGTGTCTGTCCAGAGGACCCAGGCAGCCGCTGTGGCAACCACATAGATGTTTGTAAACAAATAAATTGAACTATGCCTGATAAGAAAAAAAAAAAGAATAACTCAGTCCCCCCAAAGCTTTGAGCAATAAGCTCAAGCCTCTTTGTACGCATCACCAGGATTCAGTTCTCTTCAAATGAGCTTCAGCATCCACTCCAACCTTTTCTCCAGCCAATCAACAAAGCAATGCCTCCCTTCCAATCAGCAAATTTCCAGCAAAGCAGCTGAAGAGTCAGCTGTGCCTTCTATCAGCTTAATCTGTGCCTTCTATCTCTTCCTGTAGTTTCTACTCTGGTGTACCAATTTCTAATGCCTCAAATCAGAGTCTGATGATGCATCTTTACCTTATGACATAAAATTTAAGAAATCTGTCTTTATGTCAAGTATAAATCCAAAGGTACTTATAAAATCTTCTCATAGTCTCCAAATAGTATTTCAGTTTATAATTTTGTCATTTATAAGCTTCAAAACACTTTTAAATGAACCTCTGGACCACAATGACATATAATCACCATTGTCTCAGTCATTGCTCCACCTTCAAACAAGTCTTATAGGTAGATTCATATGAACAGCAAGCAGTTCTCTACCTAGTCCTCAGAACAGTCAGTCTCTCTGCTGAATGTTTGTCTGAGAAACTTGCCTAGGATGATGTAGTTAACATGTGCAGATTTGGACCCTGGACTCCCTGAGTCTGAGGTCACCTTCAATTAAATCAAAATCTCAGTGAAGGATTGTTTATAAATTTTTTGTTCATTGTGTAGAAATCATTGCCTCACATTGCTACCAAGAGGTGCAAGGGAGGGCTAGAACAGCTACTCATGATACAATCTCTTCACACATCAGATGGTCCTCTGTTCTGGAGCCATTTGACTCCCCTTCCTCTCTTTGAGTGCTGGCAGGTCTCTCCAGGTCTAGTACAGTGCAGTGGAAAGAGTACTACATTTGGAGTAGCTAGAACTATCATTCTCCTTGCTTTGGAGAGGGCACAACTGTTTCTCCACTGAAAAAAGCAACTGCCAGTCCCAAAGATGTGGACATATCAGCTAACTAAAACCTCAAAGTTGCAAGACTTGCTAATTCTAAAAATGGAACTATGTCCCTTTAATCTTACAAGTTAATGTTTATCAGTTTTCTTTATGATAATGTTCTTTTTTCCACCCCTTTTAGTCACCAAACTGTTCACAGATAAAAGGAACAAAATATTTAACATGAAGGGGTAGGGAAAAGAGAGACAATGAAAAATCAATACAAGGGCATTTTGAATATAATGTTATTATTGATGTGGTGTATATTTTTTTTATTGTAGGATTGTCTTTGTATTCCTGGTGTAAATGTTACTTGATTATAATGAATTGCTGGATGCACTGTTGAATTATTGTTGCCAATATTTTGTGTAATTGTCTACATCAATGTTCATTAATAATATTTTCCTTTAGTTTAAAAAAAATTACTAGAGAGCTTCCAGGCATTAACAGATGCAATCCAAATCTTAGGGTGGGGCTGGACCTGTGATTTTATTGGTATAGGGAACTCCCCCTATCAATCTAACTGTAGATCTAGACCTTTTCTGAAATAGTCTTAGAAAATTGCCTGGGATACTGAGAAACTTGCCTAGGATGACAAAGTAAATATGTGCAGAGAAGGGACTTGGACCCTAGACTCCCTGAGTCTAAGGTCAGTACTCTGTCTACTATGTCATGCTACCTTTCAATTTAATCAAAATGTCAGTGAAGAATTCTTCATAAATTTTTGTTCATTGTGTAGAGATCGTTTGTTTCCCATTGCTACTAAGAGGTGCAAGGCAGGGCTGGAATAGCTAATCATGATACAATCTCTTCATAAATCAGGTGGTCCTCTGTACTAGAGCCATTTGACTTCCCTTCCTCCCTTTGAGTGCTCTCAGGTCTCCCCAGGTCTACATCCTGAGACCCCCTCATACCCAGATGGACATGGAGAAGGAAAAATGTAGCCCCTGCATCCTCCAGCTTTTCCTGTTAGTACTCTAGCCTAAGTTTCTTATAATCTGGTGTAGGAGGTATAAATATTACTAACAATGAACCATAACTTATTCAGCTATATTCTATTCTGTCTAATTGATTCAAATCTCCTTCTCAATGTCAATAACATGAATGGGTTATTCATTTACATGTCAGTCAAAAAGCATTTTTTTAAGCACTTTTGGCCCCCTCAAAGATAGGGTTAGGGACAAGAAGCTGTGATTTCATTAGAATCAAGAACTTCCAGGTGAGGAAATGCCTTTTTACCAGTAAAAGTTGACACTTTCTCTACAACTCAAAAAGAGACAGACAGACAGGCAGGCAGGCAGGCAGAGAAAGCTGCCCAGGGCATTGAGATGTTAAGTGACTTGACAAGTCATACAATGAGTATGTATCAGAGGGAGGATTTGAACCCAGGTCTTCCTAGTCGACTCTCTAGCCACTATATCACATTGCTTCTAACCTCTACTCTTCAGGGAAAAAACAAGAAACTAACAAAAGTTAAAACCCTAGACAAGTCTGATATCTCAATCCCTCCCTCAACCCAATCTTCTGGTCAGGTTCCAAAAGATTCTTCCCAGTGCCAAGTTTCTTCTGGATGTGCCCAAAATTTTCTTTAGGGAAGTATTTTCCAACATCTTGCTTCCAAAGTCTTAAAGGGAAAAGAAGACATCATCTCACGATCATGATACTGGTTGGCAAGCCAGTCATAAGTTCTCCAACCCAAAGATTCAGCAGGCTGATGATCATGGGACTTTCCAACGTCAGAGGAGTCTTCCCCCATGAGCCCACTTTGGGAATGGAAGTGGGTCCTCACTCAAAACTTTTTTTTTTAAAGTGACCATCTGCTAAGCTGGCATTGTAAGCACAAGCCTGCAGAAGCTCACTGAATATCATTGTTTCTCTCTAGGGTCCTTCCCAAGAAGCACAGAGACCCTCTTTGTTTCAAAATGTCCTACTGTTCTCTGACATTAGAATGACCTTAGGCCACTCTTTTTTATATTAATGCTGTAGGCAAGTCACAAAGGCAGAGGACGAGAAGTTATCAAGTATAATTTTTAAAAAATCATTAGAATTAACACAAACCAGATAGCTCTCAACTGTAGTCATCATTTAAAAAGTCAACAGTTTTCTTTAGATGATCACTTTTAAATTGGCAGTAAAAACACCTGCTTGTGCTCCTCTGGACTCCTCCATCATGCCCTAGGAACTGACTTTTCCTTCTTTTCCCTAGATTGGATACCTTCCTCCCCCTTCCCATTGCTTCTCCAGCTTCTCCAACCACTACCTCTTGGGGGCATGCAGAGAGCTTAGCATAGTACTGGCACACAGCTGGCACTTAATGCTTACTAGGCAGTACAGTGGATAGAGTGCCAGGTATGGAGTCAGGAAGACTTATTTTTATGAGTTCAAATCTGGCCTCAGACACTTACTAGCTGTGTGACCCTGGACAAGTCACTTAACCTCAGTTTCCTTATCTATAAAATAAGCTGGAAAAGGAAATCACTCTAGTATCTTTGACAAGGAAACCCCAAATGGGGTCACAAAGAGTCAAACATGACTAAAACAATGGGACAACATCTATTAACTGAATGACTGTTAACAAGAATATTAGTTATTTCAATCACCTTTTCTCTAAGCATATTATCTAGTCCAACACTCGTATTAGATAAGTAGCAGGAGACTACTTAATGAGGCCTAAGTAACTTTTACTAAAACCACAGAGTAGTTGGAAAAAGTGGAAAAACTGTTGATGCTTCTTGATTCCAGGGCTTTATGTGGCTTCTTAGAATGATTAATAAAAATTTACTGCTAAGACAGTGGAGTGGAACAAATCGGAAGAATTTTTTTTATGTTTTCTAGGTCGAACAAGCTAGATATTATAATAAATTTTCATGACAGGTTTGTCTTACCTAATAAGTAATGTGCTTTTCTCTTCCCTTCACAACGAATGTGATTGAGAACATTTTAAACTACTAGCATTGTAGGTGCCAGGAAGGAGTGAGACTAATATGTTTGTGAGGCTAATGAAGTCTAGTGGATAGAGAGCCTGTCTCAGTTAGGAAAACCTGGGT
Source organism: Gymnobelideus leadbeateri (assembly GCA_011680675.1). Classification (NCBI taxonomy): domain Eukaryota; kingdom Metazoa; phylum Chordata; class Mammalia; order Diprotodontia; family Petauridae; genus Gymnobelideus; species Gymnobelideus leadbeateri. The sequence goes on from WOXC01003287.1 coordinate 347,493, forward strand.
TCAAATTCTGTCTTAGGCACCTATTACTGTGAGACAAGCCACATAACCATCAAGGCAATTCTAGGACTCTAAGTTGGGAATTTATAACTCTAAGAGGGAATTTCTCTCCAAGACTTTCCCTCCAGAATTAAATTATAGGCTCAGACAACAACAAAAATTATTAGTGTAAACAGGCAAACATACCCTTAAGAAAAGGACAATGACTTCTATAGAAAGCATCAGGCAAGAAACAATGAGCTGTATACTTGAGCATTTATCTAATCATCATTCATCGAATCATTTTCTGAACTGTTTGTCAACATGACCACAGACAGGGAAGACTGGACTTAAGAAAAATGTACAAGATAAGTTGCTGGACACTTCATAAAGCAAAGTGATACTATAGTTAAGTCACAAATATAGGTGCAGAAGGAAAAATCAGTCAGTATGCATTTATTGAGTACTTACCATGTACCTGGAGAAATCTAGACCATCAGCACTATGATGGCTGTTGCCCCAGAAAGCCATTCCTACTCCCCTCTCTTGCTCCCAGTTTGTCTTTCACCCAAAAGTGACAGAATGATGAGGCCAGTTTCTGAAATACCTACAACTCCATGGTTCTTTGAGGTTCCTTCCCTTAGAGAACCTGCTGAATATAACCATATAGCTTACATACCTGGTGCTGTCCACCCTCCAGTCCTGGTGAAGTCTGTCCTCATCTTTCTACTATGGCAGACACTTAGTAATGTTTCTGTGGGTTTAATAGGCATGAAATATACACAATAATATGTGTCTAGTACAGAGTTTTCAAAATACTACTTTTAGGTTCACGCAATCTAGTAGTTTGGGGGTTTGTCTACCACATTATGGCAACTCATTTCTTATAACACATTGCTTATGTTTAGTTTGTTTGAGTGTAAGAGAAACAGGAACAATGAAAAGATAAGCTAGCTTTTAAAAATCACTGCAGTACCAGTTAGGTACCCACAACATAATTAACTCAGTGGCACCCTAGTAACCTGAAAGAGTTAAAATAATTTCCAACAAGCCACTACCCTACTTCCAGGATATACGTTGAAGCATTAAGCAAACTATTTCATCCATGAATTTAACTAAGATCAGACTTGTAACACATTAGGACATCTTAAGTATCACTGGGGTATAAACCTTTGCAGACATAGTAGAGTGCTTTTAGAAGTCACTAACTTGGCTTCTTTTTTATCCAAGCTTTTATCAAGCTTTCTTGAGACTTCTCTGGGCATCAAGTTAATGTGGTCTGGTGTGAAACAAAAAGGGCAAAAGTATTTTCCTTTGCTCCAAAAGGAGTCAATGGGAAGTCCAAACATGGGAAGGGACACACTGCTTGCAACTGAAGGAATCTGATATGTGAATGAAATTCAATCACTCTAACTTGGTTAAGAGTGGAGATTGGGAATCATAGGTTGGGATAGGTGAGTGTAGAAGCCTGTCTAAGAGGTCTTCTTTTTTTTTTTTGGTGACATTAAGGTAAGGTTGTGGGCCTGACTAACAAAAGGGCTAGAAAAGTGTTAACTAGCCCTGAGGTAAACTGGCCTGGATAGGCTTATTTTAAAAGAGCTGTGACTTTTTGCTGAGTAGTGGTGGTAACAAGTGGCAGCAACAGTGGGAAATGTTTGACAGCTTTATAGGCAGTGGCAGTGTGGAATGATGGTAGGTACTTTAAATCTCTGGAACATCAAGAAATTAGGCTGTGCTCAGGTGAGAAAGATGTGGGGGGTGAGGAGGGAAGTAATAAGGGTGAGGCACAGCATTGCTGGAGGATCTGGAGTCTGTACAGTGAAGTGACCCAAGGATGAGAAAAGGAGCCCAAACCAAGGAGCAATAAGGCAAGTCTCTAAGCTTCAATTACCTCATTTGTAAAATGAGGGTATTAGACTGGATGGCCTTTAAGAACCATTCCATCTCCAAATTGAGGATCCCATGATTCATGATGAAGAGGAATGAAAACAGATTTTGGGTACTATAGCCCACATGGACTACACAGGTGTGGAGATGAGAAGTAAATCTCTAGTGATGATTTTCCCCACCTTAGGGTGCCTCCCTCACAGGGGTGGGGAACCTGAAGCCTCAAGGCTACATGGGGCCCTCTAGGTCCTCAAGTGCTGACCTTTGACTGAATCCAAACTCCACAGAAGAAATCCCCTTAATAAAAGGATTTGTTTGGTAAAACTTGGACTCAGTCAAAAGGCCACACCCAAGGATGTACAAGGCCACATGTGGCCTTGAGGCCATAGATTCCCCACCCCTGCCTAAGGGTAATGCTGGAAAGACTCACCAGAAGCTCTATGCAAGGGAGGATTTCTTTACTAGGGTGTAAACCCAAGTTATCCGCCTACATGGGGAGGCAAGGAAATATGTTCTATGGTCAGAATAAATATGGGGAAGCCCTCAAGATTAAACCTAGGTTGTATGAACCCAGAGATTTGTTAGCAGACATCTGGTCACATCACTTAATAATAATAATATTATTATCTCCATTTACTTAGGTTGGAGCTTGGGATGAGGAAGAAGGAAACAAAGAGTCACTTTGAATCAAGAGTATCTGAGTATATGATTATTCAACATAAGGAATTCAACTTGTTCTGCTTATCCCCAGAGGGTAGAACTGGGAGTAGTAGGTAGAAGCTGCAGAGTGGCAGATTTGGGCTTGATTTAATGAAAAATTTCCTAACAATTAGAGCTATCCCAAAATGAAATGGGTTGCCTCAGGAGGCTGTCACTTCTCAGAGGTCCTCAAGTAAAGTTGGATGACCACTTGTCAGGTATGTGGTCTTAGGGACTATTGTTCAAGTAAGGGTTGGACTAGCCAACTATTGAAATCAACTCTGAGGTTCTGTCATGCCGTGAAAAGAAACAGAGAAAATTATTATAGTGTTATGATGTTCCCAGAAGCCTGAATTCTCAGGCTCTCAAGATTCCCATTCTAGTTGCATCAAATTCTTTGCTACTTATCATTTTCGAATGTAAAAGATTCATTTCACCAGTTTTAAAAATACCTTTTGTATCCTTAAAGTATTTTAAAGCTTATAATTTACTGTATTTTTAAACCAATAATGAGTTTTGTATCAAATGTAAAACAGAATTAAATCACCTCTTTTCAGGATTGCCAAGTAATCACTATCTTAATTACAGTAATCTAGTAAAGTAGATAAGAGACTAATACTATGTCTATTTTTTTTTTCTAGGTCAGACCTGTGGTTTCATTGGTGCAGACAGCTCCTCATAAGAAAACTCTCTGTACAAGGACAGATTTGCAACTATTCCACAATTTGTAGGCTTAAAGTATTTCTCGGGGGCATTGAAAAATAAAATAACTTGTTCAGGGTCACACAGACAGTAAATGTTAGATTTAAATTTAAGTTTTTTTAACTTTGGCTGTCTATCTACTAGGAAACACTGTGTTAATTCTATACATTTTTAGTTCACAATAGTATAAGAATGGTATTTTTGATACTTTTTTCATTGCATTAACTATATGGGGCCATGCCTATCAAAGGCCAATGGTTCTATCAACATACCTGAGTTTTTATTTTCAAAGATTACTTATGCTCTGATGTTTTGCTGAATACAAAAAAAAAATGCTAGAATACTGTTGGGAAATCAGTTTTGAAAATTTCAAGGAATTTCCCTGTGAAAACCTATGGTTAGTCAGACAGGAATATATGGCATCTTGCTGTAGACAAGTTGTGACCTGCCATGTTAAAGGAAAGTAAGCTAATCATAAAGTATCTGGGCAGTTGTGCAATGCTATAATGATGAGGAGGAAAAGATTCTTCTTTAGTCTGCAAATTATCTTTTTAGGGGGCAAAGGATCTGATTTTAAAAAATATAAAGCCTGGGGCGGCTAGGTGGCACAGTGAGTAGAGCACCAGCGCCAGCCCTGGAGTCAGAAGGACCTGAGTTCAGATCTGGCCTCAGACACTTAACACACACAAACAAAAAAACCTAGCCATGTGACCTTGGGCAAGTTACTTAACCCCAATTGCCCTCCAAAAAGAAAAAAAAAAATATATATATATATATATATAAAGCCCAACTATATAAACTTTGGTTATGAATTCCATAGACTGACTGTGTAGGAAGAAATTGCTTTGCCAATCAAGAGAGGCATAATAGTACGATGGAGAAGAGCACAGGATTTGGAGTTGGAGGGATCTGATTCAATTCTTATCTCTGTCCCCAGTGTGACTTTGTATAAATCACTTAGCCCCTTGGGCCTTATCTCCTCTTTTGTTTTTTGTTTTGTTTTTTTTTTTTGCTTTTTGGAGGGCAATTGGGGTTAAATAACTTGCCCAAGGTCACACGGCTAGGTTTTTTTGTTTGTTTGTGTTAAGTGTCTGAGGCTGGATCTGAACTCAGGTCCTTCTGACTCCAGGGCCGGCACTCTACTCACTGCGCCACCTAGCCACCCCCCTTATCTCCTCTTTATGAGAAAATTAGACTCATCAGGCTCTAAGATCCCTTCCAACTCTAAAATTATGATCTCCATTCTGAATTCTTCATTTTACCAAATTCACTCATTTTATGAGACATGAATCAGTTAAAAGTTCAAACCTCTACTGTTCTTCCATGCTTCAAGAACCTATAATTTCACTGATGTGGGTACTTCTTTCACAGAGTCAGATTGCAACCCCTCTTTAACTTAATAGATAGTCTTCAAGAATTGCTAGAGCAGAAAAATTCATCATCCTGAAGCCAAATTGGTTCAGATCCCCTGTGAATTTAGCTAGGGTGGACCTCAGGCAATAGACAAGCAGACCACCTCCAGGTCCATATTCCAAGATTTTGCAGCTCAGTAAGATCTGACATAATGTTTGGCTTCCATAGTCTCAACAATTGATACCATTCCAAGGCATCAAGGTAGATCTTTGGTGTTCTTTCATACTTCCCTCAACCTACCTAGAAGTTCTTATCCACTTTAAAGGGGTTGATATCTGGGGCAGCTAGGTGGCACAGTGAATAGAGCACTGGCCCTGGAGTCAAATCCATCAAATTCAAACCTGAGTTCAAATCTGGCCTCAGACACTTAACACTTACTAGCCGTGTGATTTTTGGCAAGTCACTTATCCCCAACTGCCCTACCTTCCCCCCTCCAAAAGAAAGCAAAAAAAAAAAAAAGAGGTGGATATCTCTACAAAAAAAACTGTCTGATTTATTCTACTGTCTATTGTTTAACCAAAATCATCACCACCCCACCTTCAACATTTTAGCCTATATTGTATTAAAGTATTATTGTTAAAAATAATAAAAGAGTATTATCATTAAAGATAATGAGGTATTATTAAAGATAATAAGGGACTTGAACTTGACTGACTAGATCTCATGCTAACAAAGATCCTTTCTCCATATGCAAAATATTTATTACTGAAGATATTATTTCCTAAGATTTTTACATTTAAACTGACTATATTCTTTTTTTACATCTTGCTCCTCCCATTCTCAGCTCCCTTTTCCCAGGTCCTGGTTTCACACTCAGAGACACTGAAAGTCACTGTGCTGAGGTTTCAAAAATCAAAAAGGTACAAGGTAGAGAATGAAATATTTTGCCAGGATAGTTAGGTTGGGAAATCCTAGTATTTACTGTCTTCCTCTATATTCTCTGCTATTTGATTCTCTTCATGTTATGTTGGGAAAGAGGGGCGGGGAGGAGAACGGAAGATGGTTGGGTTAGAGAAAACATTAGTGGAGAAGGAGTAGGGTTCTGGGCTTAGGAAGAGAGGTAATTTGGAAGGGTAAAGTTTCAGATGTGATCACCTTCACAAAGTTTTGCCATTTTTATTATTTTCCTTAATTACTCTGTATCTTTAAGAAATTATTACTGGGTCCACCAGAGCTGGGGTACTACATCATTCCCAGTTCTGTATCCAGGTATTCAGTTCCTTTCCTTAGAGGGAATAGCCCTCATCATTCAATGGAAACTCCTTTCTCCAAAGTTACCAATGATCTCTTAATTACCAATTCTTACCAAATTTCAGTCCTTACTCTTTTTGACCTCTCTGTATCCTTTAACACCATTGGTTGCCATCTTCTTTTGAATATTCCCTCCTCACTAGGTTTTCATGATACCTGTTTTCTCCTGATTCTCCTACCTGCCTGACCACTACTCAGTCTCCTTTGCTGAATCTTCTTCCAAAACATACCCATAATGGGTATCCCCCAAAGATCTGTCCTGGGCCAGGGCCTTGGGAGACTCCAGTAAGATAATGGATATAAAGCATTTTGCAAACCTATATGAATGCCAGTTATCACCATCTCCATCCTCATCCTCATCCAGGTACCAAACCTCCAGTCCAGGTAGTGACTTTATTCCCTGAGTCTTCTACTCCTGCTGAGCTTAAGCAATGTTTATAAAGCAATACAGGTGTGTGCTGGTAAATATTTAACAACTCTGGTTCCCTGGGGGAAAAAAAGCACATACATACACACACTTTTTAGTTTAATCTATATTATTAACAGTTTCTTAAATTTAGGCAATCAACAACACAATAAATCAAGCCCTGATATACAGTGATTGTTAATTTCTGTTATAAATGTTCATATAAAAATTTGACAGTAGCAGACCTCCTAGAGCTGGTTCAAGCATCATTTTCTCTTCTTGTTTTATGCTATCTCAGTTGGTGATCTCATCAGCTCCCATGGTTTCAATTTTCATCTCTATACAGAAGATTTTCTGGTCTATTTATCTAGTCCAGACCTATCTCCTGACTTCCTGTATTACATCATCACTTACCTGTTGGACATCTTGAACTGGATATCTTGTTGCTATCTCAAATTCAACATGTCTGAAACTGAACTTACTATCTTTCCTCTCAGACCCTCCTCTGTTCCTAGCTTCCTCATACCGTCCAGCACACCATCATCCTCCTAGTCAACTAGGCTGGACAGCTTTGTGTGACTTCTACTCCTCACTCACCCTAATCCCACATCTGTTGCCAAGTTTCATTGCTTCTACCTTCATGACATCTCTCATGTATATTCCCTTCTCTTTATTTACACAGCCACCACACCCTGGAGTCAGCCTTCTAGCACCTCTCACCTGCACTACTGTAATAACGTGCTGATTGGTTTTTCTGCCCCAATCCAATATATCTTTCACTCTGTTGCCAAAGTGATCTGCCTAAAGCCCAGGTCTGACCAAATTGTTATCCTAATCAGTAAACTCCAGTGGTTCCCTCTTACCTTCAAATACTCTTTGGTTTTTAAAGCCTTTCACATCCTGACCCCTTCTTACTTTTCCAGTCTTTTTTGCACCATACTCGCCTTCATATACTTTACAATCCAGTGATACTAACCTTCCTGCTGTTTCTTGCATTCAATAGCGTCTCTCAAACCTGTGCCTTTTCACTTGTCATCCTCTGCACCTAGAACATTCTCCTTCCTCCTGGTTTCCCTGGCTTCCTTCAAGATTCAGCTCAAAATCCACTTTCTGCAAGAGGCCTTTCACAGTCCCCCCTCCCTGCTAGTGCCTCCCCTCTGAGATTACCTCCCATCTACACTGTATGCTCATAGTTATTTGCATGTTGTTTCCCTCCATTAGAATATGAGATCCTTAAAGGCAGAGACTTTGCCTTGCATTTAGTACAATGCCTGACCTGTGTTAAGTACTTATTAAATTCTTGCTGAATGACTGAGTAGCTCTATGGTGCCCAGTGGAAAATAGCTTTTCAATAATTGGCAATATGGCTTAAATGTAGGGCTTGCTCAAAAAGCAGGGGAGGGAAGGAGAGAAGGGTAAAAAAGGTACTCAATATATAATATGAATCAGATATAGGACAGGCAATTTATTCCTATATACAAAAAGGATGCTAAAGATTAAAAGAATTGCACACATTCATGAACATAAAAGACTTCAGTAACAACTTATAATTACTGTTAAAAACTGCCAAGAGGCAAATACTTAAATTTCATCAAAACATGAGCACTTTGTGGGGTTACTGATTAGGCAATTTACATTTTAACACAGTTCTGCACTATCATTCTACTCCATTCTACTCCAAACCCAAACATCCATTGAACTTCCTATCTACTTTTGCAATCAATTTTTTTTGTTTTTTTTTTGGAGGGGGGAAGGTAGGGCATTTGGGGTTGTGACATGCCCAAGTTCACACTTGTGTTAAGTGTCTGAGGCTGGATTTGAACTCAGATCCTCCTGACTCCAGGGCTGGTGCTCTATTCACTGCTCCACCTAGCCACTCCAATCAACCACTTCTAATACTGTCATAATTCCATTTAACCCAGGAGCTCCAGACCTTTAGTATTCACAAAGCCACTTCCAATTATGGACAAATCCATTTCAGGACACTCATCCAACTATTATCAGGAAAGAGCAAACACAAAAGAAGGTAAAAGCAGGCAAGGACACCAGTGCAAACTCACCTAGATGTGATCCTCTTTACTAGCTGCCATATGGATGAAGTTCCTGGTACTAAGGGAGAGAAAAGATCCATCCTTCCCCACCCCTAACTCGAGTCATGTGATGTTACCTGGACATAGAGACAAAAAAAATTGCATTAAATGAAAGCTCTTTTCTTTTCACTGATACATCCTCTGTCTTCCATCTGCAGTCAAGGAGCTAGAGCAGGGGTGAGGAACTTATAGCCTTGAGGCCACATGTGGCCCTCTACATCCTCAAGTGTAGCCTTTTGTTATGTGAAGTTTGAATTCGGTCAAAGGGCTGCACTTGAGGACCTAGAGGGCCATATGTGGTCTCAAGGCCACAGGTTCCCCAACATTGGGCTAAAGGGTGGCCAAGGGACCACTTAGAGTTTTCTGAGATATACTAAAGTGCAAAATCCTTTCAGTGCTAGGCTACCATGTTTAGAACCAGATCCCAAACCTTACCTGGGGTCAACTAGATCTAGAGAAAGTAGTTTACTTGGGGATAAAATAGTTGATCTCCTATGTACCTTACTTCCCATGTTTGCAAATAGATTCTCAAGCTTTGGAATCAAAAGACAGCTGAACTAATCTCTTTCTTTTGTCTAAACTAGAAACAGTTGTGGTATCAACAGCATGATAACTTTACTCTGGCCTATGCTCCTAATCAAAGTTCAATGAATTTCCAGCAATAAAGAGCCAATGCTACCCTCTCTCTCCATCTATAAATATTTCTCTCCTTGTAAAGAGGAAGTACATTGGATTTGGATTCTGAAAAGCTATATTCAAGTTCCAGCTCCACAATCTAACACTGCTTGTGTGACCTTGGACATATACAAAATCTGTCCTTTCCCAGAGCCCCCTTTTCAGTTTTGAGTTTCATATCCATAAGATGAAATAAATAATACTTATACTATAAACCTCAAATGCAATGGGGTGCTGGTCAATGCTTAACAATTAGCTTTCCGGGGGGGAAAAGGTATGCACTGCCCACTTTTAAGTTTAATCTGTATCAGTAACATTTTCTCCATCACTTTCTTAAGTCTGGAAAACCAAAGAAACAATTCAACCTCCAATTCGTATTGCTTGCTGATTTCCAAGGCTCATAATTATAAAGCCAATGCAATATTCATAGCACCCACAACAGCTATGAATATACTGGCATAGTTCTGAATTGAAAAATGTAACAGACTTTTCACATGGAAGATAGAACCAAAACATTCATCCAAACACCAGAAAGCCAAATCCACCATAGCAACCAAGAAATTGGTACACATTACCAAGGCAGCAAGCACTGACATCCCCAAGCCTTTCCTCTGTCAGACCTTCAAAACAAAACAGGCTCCATTAAGCAAAACGCCCCTCTCTCACTCACACTAACTGTTCTGCCTCAGCTCTGCCTGCTCCCAGCTCTGCTCCCTCTCTGCTCTGTTCCTTCCTGCTCCACCCTTCCTGTTTTACCCTTTCAGCAAGTTCCTCTAAGGGCGGGCTTCACGTGATTACATTTGACCTATTAAGGGGCAGAAAAGATCTTCAAATTACCGTTATCATTACAAAAATGAAAATTTTTGAAAACACTCTCCTTTTGTAAGCCTGAGTGAGCTTGCTCACTCTACTGCATCCCTGCTTTGTGAATCTCAAAGCACTATAGAAATGTAAACTATTGACAATGGTTGGGAATCAGCCAGAAGCTAGTAGTCCAGTTTTTTGCATTTGGACCCATTCTCAAAAAATATCTATAGAAATTCACAGGTCACATTTTGATTAAGTTTAAGGAGAGGCTATGAACTCTTCATTGGTATTTTGGAGAAAATACATCCAAAAGCAAGGTTGAACATGCTGATACAATCTAAGACAAAGGATAGAACTAGTTCCCATGTTATTAAAATCTTGGTACATATAATTGTTTGTACCAGTCTACTGCTTGCCAGAATATCTGTACAGTGAAAAACATTCCTAACAAAATATTCATTTTAGTAAAATATCATTTTCTTGACCATCTTATCTTCTCAAACTCTACTTTCTTGGCCAATCAACTTAATCTTTCAAGTTGCAGGTTACTATCTTCCATGTCCTTTATATTCCAGAGTTGGTCCACAACAAAATTACAATCATCATGTCTTCATAAAATTCTTTAGTTTATCACTTACATTGTGACAAATACATTACATATCTGAAGATTTTTGTACTGTCATTCTAAAGAAATAAACATTTTCATCATACAAAAACTAACAATATATATAATTTATATTTCTTAATAGTATATGGTACCCTCCACCCCTAATCTCCCCCATGCCCTTTTACCTAGCTAGTTTCTATAGACAGCATTTTATGTCATTCCCTTTGAAAGAAAGAACTTTTTATTTGTTTTTAAGATGTCACTTTGTTCTCTTTCCTTTAAATTCATTTTAAAAAGCCTTCAACTGAATTTTCCTCATCATTATTTTCCATTTCTTGGTAGTTTTATCATGAACTTTTCAGAACAAGAACTGTCTTCTATCTAAGCAGAGTGGCATTTATTTTTTGGTGCTTCATACGTTCAAGCTCCTTTCTGAAAAAAAGTATCAGTAGTCACAGGATAAAACAATTCAAAAAGGAAGATCATGTCATATGAACTGAACAATCTAGTAGAGTGAAATTATGTAAAAAACTGAGATTAGACACATTGTCTGGGACTGAATGACAACAAATGTATATGTGTTCTAAAAGGGGAATCTGAGCTACTAAAATACAAGATGTTAAGAGGCAGTAAAGGAAAAAAATAGAAGAAATAAGAATTTGCTCAAAATTAATGGATAGCAAGGGGACACAATAGACCATAATGTACCAGGCTGCTTTCCTTGTTTAAAATTAGAAATATTTAAATTTCTGTATGCCATGTTTTTCTCTGCCAGTTTTCCTAAAACTTAGAGCTAGTAACAAAAATTTTACTAAAATTATATATGGAAACTATTGCATTCAAGTCATTTTTATTTTTAGCAGAAGTTTTTTTTTTTAAATAGGCTTTTTTGTGTGTTTTAAATCTTCCTTTAAATGTTGGAAATGTAGCATCTGGGTCCCTGAGGAAGCATCATGAAAAAGTGAGAAGAGTGTTGGATTTGGAATCAGAAGACAGTTGGTTCAAATCCTGACAGTGTCACAGAATCACCCATGACCAAACCAAGATAAATCACCTGGCCTCATAAAGGACTTGAAACAGAAGAGAAGTTAAATAACAAAGACTTAAATCAAATAGCAAAAGTCCATTTCCTAAGGCTAAATACCTCCCAACTGTTTCCTGGGGAGTGCTACTCCTGATTTCTGCTATTTGTTTGAACACTTGTCTTTGCAACTCAGTAAGAGCAAAGTGCAAGTCACTTATAGCCAAGTGCTAGATTAGCATCCCCAGTCCCAGTATTGGCTTACTGGGGATTCTCAGCACTAAATCCACACAAACAGAAAATTCAGGCAGTCTTGAGCGTGCTATTTCTCTCCAAACCAAGTAAATTAACATTGGCAATGTGGGTCACCCTGAGAGTTTTGTTTCTTTCTTTCAATGTTATTTCATTTTTTTCCATTAACAAAAATTCAACCTTTTCCTCCTAGCTGTGCCACCCACCCACCTACCCCAAAGTGAAAAACAACAACAACAACAACAACAACAAAAACCCACTTATAACAAATTTGCGTAATAGACAAGTAAAACAAATTCCTGAATTGGCCTTGTTAGATGTGTATGTGTATATGTATGTTTATGACGTGTGTATATTTTATATATAATATATATTATATATATTTCTATATTCTGAGTCTATCATCTCTCTCTCAGGAAGTACGTGGCATGCTTCATCAATTGTCCTCTGGAATCATGGTCAAAGTTGGTCAAAGTTCTATAGTTTTCCAAAATTTTTTGTCTTTATAATACTGTTGTAAATATATAAATTGTTTTCCTGCTTCTGCTCACTTCACTCAGCATCAGGTCAAGCAAGTCTTCCTAGGTTACTCTGGAACTGCCCCCTTCATTAGTTCTTACAGCACAATAGGATTCCATCATACACACACACACACACACACACACACACACACACACACACACACACATACATATATGACATGTATTTGTTCAGCCATTACCCAATTGATTGGCATCTTCTCAATTTCTACTTGGGTGCCACCATGAAAATTGTTGCTATAGTTTTGTACATATGGATCCCTCTGCTTATGCTTTGATCTCCTTGGTGTATAGACATAGCAATAATATCCACAACACCTATTGAAGGTGTATAGTCAAGGGCACATAGAGAAAGATGCTGGCATAGGATCTGGGAAGTTTTGTAAAGAACATTGTTGGTTCCCAGCATAGGACCTGGGAGAACTGGATATCAGAACTAGGTCCTGGCCATTATTCTCTTTTCTCTGTTGCTTAACTTAGGTTTTTTCCCACACAAGATTCCACCTTTCAATATTAATATAATGACAAATGCCAATATAGTCTTCTGTATACTAAATGTAGTATGCATAAAAAAGATGGGAAGGAAAAAAGCATTTATATCATGCCTACTATGTGCCAGGCTAAGTGCTTTTTACAAATCTTGTTTCATTGATCCATATAACAACCTGGAGTAGGTGTTATTATTATCCCTCTTTTATTGTTAAGGAGACTGAGGCAAACAGAGATTAAGTGACTTGCCCAGAGTCATATAGCTAGTAAGCACCCAGACTGGATTTGAACTCAGGTCTCCCCAACTCCAGGTGCCTTGTACACTGTGCCATCAACTGCCTCTGGCTACTTTAGAAAGGGTAGATACTCTCCACATAAGTCAATATGTTTATTTTTTGATAAAAACAAATAAAATATACTATAGATTTATAGGCATAGTGTTAGCAAATTAACAACGAAGCACATTTATTTTACGTGCTTCATATTTTCAATTATAGTCTAACAAGGAGCTATACTACAATTTACCCAACAAAGTGGTTGCCTAGCCTCTGTCTGAAGACCTCCTAGGAGAAGTAACTTAACCTACTTTTAGACATCTTAAACTTTCAGGAAGTTTGCTCTGATACTAAGCCTAAATTTGCCCCTTTGCGATTTTGATCCATTCATTAAATCATTTAATCAATATGCATTTATTAAGTGCCAACTGTGTGCCAGTCACCCAGTGTTCCCTGTTCTGCACTCTAGGGCCAAACATAACAAATCTAATCTCTCTTTCATATAATAACCCCTTTTTAAACACCTGAAAACAGCTACTACCTCTCTCCAGAGTCTTCTTTTCTCTGAGCTAGTTCCTTTTCTCCATGCTTAGTTCCTTCAATCAATCTTTATATGACAAGGACTCAACAGCCTTCACCATCATGGTTGCTATTCTCTGGATGCTCTCCAGTTTATCAATGTCCTCCTAAAACTGTGGTGCCCAGAACTGAACTGGTATGACCCCATTTGGGTTATGCTAGATGGTTGTTGATTTCCCTGCTAACTCTCAAGATGGGGTCTGATGAGGGCAGAGTAGAAATAGAATTGTTACCTCCCTATTCCTGGAAACTATGCAGTCCAATGTAGTTCAAAATCACATTAGTTTTTTTTTCTGTCACACTATTGACTCATCTAAAGCTTGTAATTGATTAAAACCCCAAGATCTTTTGCAAAACAAATGCAATTTATTCATGCCTCTCCCATATTGTACTTTTGAATTTGTTTATACCCAAGTATAAGACTCTCTATTTCTCTCTGTTCAGTATCATCATATTAGATTCAGCCCAATGTTTTGATTCCTGAATCTGACATCAAGTATGTTAGCTATACCTCTCAGTTTATTATCCTATGCAAATTTAATGAGCATATAGACTATTCACTTATCCAAATCTTGGATAAAAATATTAAACAGCACAGGTCAATCACAGATCCCTGAGGTACTCCACTTGAGACTTCTTCCCACATTGATAATCACTCTAATTTAGATTATTTAACTAGTTCTGAATTTTTTCAATTGTATTATTGTCTAGTGCACATTGTTCTCTATGTCATAGGTGTCAAATTCACAGAGGCCAGCAAAACTTCTGAGTGAGGGCCAAACAAAAACGCAATTGGGAAATGCTTAACAAAATAAATAAAAATACAGTACAACATAGAAAATATTAATTTGTGGTTTTCTAAGGCAATATGCTTCAGTAGGGATCCATTTCTATTTGTTTGACACCATTTGTTCTACACAATGAGATAAGATAATTAATAAAAATTTCTGCTAAAATCGAGGCAAATAATATCAAGAGTAATCTCTTCATGTACCAATTTAATAACCCTGTCAAATACAGTTAGTCTGCCATTACCTGTTCTGGATGAATCACACTGGCTTTTTGTAATCATTACTCCCCTGCAAACATACCCAGGTGTCTCCATGTCTCCCCCATTTACAAAAAGTCCTCATTTGAAACATCTATTCTTTCTAATTCTTCCCATAAGGAGTTGGTCAAATTTAATTGAATCCTTGGGTTCCCAAAGAACTGGCAAATGTGAGTGCTGAGGTTCTGTCACTGATATGTGAAAGATTGTGGAAAATGGAGAGATAACACAAAATTGGAGAACAAATGTCACAATTTTCAGAAAAGAGAACAGTCTGCCAATTGTATTTCTAGGACTACAATTCCTTTGATTCCTAGGAAGATTCTAGAATGGAAGATAAAGAGATGGTTAGTAAATATAAGTTAAAAAGCATTTATTAGGGGTGGCTAGGTGGCACAGTGAATAGAGCACTGGCCCTGGAGTCAGGAGGACCTTAGTTCAAATGTGGCCTCAGACACTTAACACTTACTAGCTGTGTGACCTTCAGCAAGTCACTTAACTCCAATTGCCCTGCCTTCCCCCCTCCAAAAAGCAATACATAAATAATTGTATATATATATATGTGTGTGTGTGTGTGTGTGTGTGTGTGTGTGTGTGTGTGTGTGTGTGTATACATATGTATGTATATATGTGTGTGTGTGAATATATATGTACATATATATTTATATAAGATTAAAAGAGATCAGGAAAGGATTCTTGCAGAAATTTGAATGTTAGCTGAGATTTGAAGGAAGCCAGCAGAACCAGGAAAAGAGATGAGGAGTAGGAGAATTCTAAGCACGGGAGATAGCCAGGAAAAATGAATAGAACTAGCTAAACTTCTTAAAAAGGCCACCTACAATTAGGTGCCCCCACTACTTTTCTTCTTACTCTCTTCCTAACTCTTTGCACTCTTGCTTCCAACCTCATCATTCAACCAACATGGCTCTCTCCAAAGTTATTAATATCTTAATGACCAAAACTAATGGCCTTTTTTCAATCCTCAGCCTTCTTAATCTTTACACATGTTTTGATACTGTTGTTCACCCTCTTCTTGATACTTTCTTCTCTCTAGGTTTTGGGACACAGTCTCTCCTGATTCCCCTCCTACCTCTCTGATCACTCCTTCATAATCTCCTTTGCTAGAGCTCCATCCAGGTCACTCCTGCAAACCGTGGGGGTTCCCCCCAAGGCTCTGCCCTGTGCCCTCTTTTCTTTCCCCTCTTCTCTCACTATATTATTATGCTTGATGACTTTGTCAGCTCCCATGGTTTCAATTACCACCTCGATGCAGATGATTCTCAGATCTACCTACCCAGCTCTACTGACCTCCACTCTTGCATCTTCAGTTTCCTATAGAATATCTTGAACAGGGTGATCTGTAGACATTTTAAATTCAATATATCCCAAACTGAACTCATTACCTACCCTGTTCCTCCAACCCTCTCCTCTTCCTATCTTCAATGTTATATTAAGGTACCATTATCCTCTCAGTTTACTCTCTTTCTTTCATCTCCCCTCCCCACCAACAGTCATTCAGTTGTCCAGTCTTGTCATTTCTGCATTTGTTACATCTCCTTTATATGATCCCTTCTCTTTTCTGATACTACCACCCTTATCACTTTATACATGGACTACTGTCAGCCTTCTGAACAATTTCTCTACCTTAAGCATCCTCTCCAATTCATCCTCCACTCAGGTAAAAAAAAAAAACAAAAACAAACTGGTGTTTCTAAAGTGAAGTCTGACCACATCATCCACTCATTCAGTCAACTCCAGTGGTCCTCTATTACCTCATCAAATATAAGACCCTCAATTTGGCTTTCAAAGGCCTTCATAAACTGTCCCCTTCCTACCTTTCCAATCTTCTTATACATTATTCTTTTCCACATACTCTGAGATCCAGTGATAATGGTCTTCTTGTCCTTTCTTCCACAGACACTATTTCCACCAATTCTATTCATTTTCCTGGCTATTTCCCATACTTAGAACTCTCTTACTCCTCATCACTCTTCCTGGTTCCACGGGCTTCTTTCAAATCTTAGCTAACATCCAAATTTCTGCAAGAATCCTTTCCTAATCTCCCTTAATCTTACAAAAATATGTATGTGTACATATATATTCACACACACACACATACACACACACACACACACACACACATATATATATATATATATACATAATTATTTAATAAATGCTTTTAAAGTGATACTTACTAACCATCTCTTTAGTCTTCCATTCTAGAATTTTCCCAGGAATCAAAGAAATTGTATTCCTAGAAATATAATTGGCAGACTGTTCTCTTTTCTGAAAATTGTGACATTTGTTCTCCAATTTTGTGTTATCTCTCCATTTCCATGATCTTTCACATATCAGTGACAGAGTCTCAGCATTCACATCTGCCAGTTCTTTGGGGACCCAAGGATTCAATTCATCTTGGCCAACTGACTTGAATTTACCAAGGCTAGTCAGATGTTCTTTTACAATCCTTTTATCTTCAGAATCAACTCCCTAGTTGTCATTTTTGTTCTATCATTTCTAATTAAAGGCATTCCCTTATACAGAGAAGACAGAAATAAAACAAGGATTGAACAGTTCTGCCTTGTCTCTATTGACAGTTCTCATCACCTCATCCCCTCCTTACCTTTTTAGGCTTCCTTTTTCAAGTGGTCTTCCCCCTCCCCTTAGATTGTAAGCTTTTTGAGAGTAAGGATCGTTGTTCTTTTTCATACTTGCATTCCCCAAGCTTAGAACAGTACCTGGCACCAACAGACTCTTAATAAATGTTTATTCACTGACTGATCATCTACTCTAACAAAGGTCCTATGCCTTCTTTGACACTTCTTTTTCTCCTAATTTAACTTTTTTTTAATCCCTTTTTGTTATACTTACCTTCACTTGCCAGCTTCAGCTCATTAGAGTGTCCTGCTATACTCTCATAGCCATTGTTGACCCAGCTTTGATTTCCATCTCCCATACATTTTTCTTAAAAAATATAAGGTGTTTGGTTTCAATTCTCCTTTTTTCTTCCCCACTGGAGTAGTTTTCCTTTGTGTCTTCAGAATTTCATTCTTGAGCAACTCCCATTTCTACACGGCTGACTTTGCCTGAAGCATTTTAGTTATGGGATCCTATCTCCCTGAAATCTACTTTCTTTCCTCAAACCTCAGGTCAAGTGATGTCCATGTTTTCTCTTTTCTCTATTTCAAACTCTAGGAGGGAGTGGTCACATCCCCCAAGATTCCTGTCATTTGTACCTCATTCTCTTCCTGTTAGGGTCAATCAGATCTAGAATAGAATTTCCCTTCATTGGTTCTTCTACCTTTTGAAGGATGAAACTACCACAAAGGCAAGTTTAAAAGTTATTAGCTGCAAATCCGGCCCCAGACACAAGATACTTACTAGCTGTATGACCCTAGGCAAGTCACTTAACCCTGACTGCCTCACCAAAAAAAAAAAAAGTTATTAGCTGCTCTGCTTTTGACAGATACCTCCAGATTTCTGAACAATTGAAATCCCCCATCGTTGTTATATTATGCCAGAGTTGTGATTTGTTTTGCAAGCTCCTTATCAATTTCTTCTTTCTGTCCAAAGATAAAATCACTTTTGTTTCTTCTTTTATTGTACTTCACTCAGATTCTCTCATGTGCCACCCTCCCCTTCACCTCCTTGTGACTCCTGAATTTCCTTACGAGACATTGTTTTTTTTTTTGAGGCAGTCGGGGTTAAGTGACTTGTCCAGGGTTACACAGCTAGTATGCTTCTGAGGTTAAATTTGAACTCAGGTCCTCCTGACTCCAGGGCCAGTGCTATATCCACTGTACCACCTAGCTGTCCCCAAGACATTGTACCTTAAGATACAATGCTAACCTCCTCTCCTTTTTCTTTTGAATAAAGTATATCCATCGTGAGCCACACTCCAGTCATGAGTTTCAGTCTATGAAGTCCTCCTGTGTTGAGGTCAAATTCTGTCTCCTCTCCCTGTCTCTCATTATGTCCTCTAGTTCCTCATGCTTATTGCCTAAACTTTGAATATTTGTGTATAGACACTTGAGGCCAAGGGTGTCACTACTAGTTCCTTTCTTGTATTTTGTCTCTTGTGAATTTCTGTGTTAATACTTTGGCATCTTTTTTGGTGGCTCCTTTCTATGGTAGATACCTTGGGGATATATAGGCAGTCTGGAGGCCATCTCCTGTCTTCTGGATCAGTCTTTTACTACAGGACCAAGATGGCTTCCAAGGATAGTTTGAGGCTGGTGACTTTGCTCAGCCCTCCCTCACTTAAATCCAATTCACCTTCCTGATGTCTTGGTCCCCTTGGAGAACAAAGGACAAATAACAACAATAACAATATAGGCACCCTTTATTTGTTTAATGCCCATTTTGATCAGATTTGTAAGATACTTGGAAAATACATTCTTAGCGACTTTTTTTTTAAGGCTGTTGTCATCTATTTTGATAAATCTTGAGGGGTTCTCTAGCATATCTTGGATAAATTCCCCAGGAAGAAAATATCCTTTTCTTGTTATTATAGCTGCCTCAATACCCCTGGAAGAGAATCACTAGTTACTCTTCTCTTCTTCCTCTATCCTCTATCCAGATCTTTCTTTCTCTTTTTTAATGAGGAAATTGAAGTCTAAAAAGGGTAAATGATTTGCCCAAGGTCATACATATAACAAGTGGCAGAGTCAGGATTCAAACCCAAGCCTTCTGACTTACTTTCCAATGTACCTTATTACCTCTTCAATTCGTTGATTCCCACCTTCTAGAGGAATAATTCCCCAACTCCTCTTAATTCCAGCACCTTTTCTCTTTTAAATTAGTTTTCTATTTATCCTGTATATAGCCTGCTTTGTAGATATTTGCATGTTGTCTCCCCCTTTAGATTGTAAACTCCTTAAAGGCAGGGACTTTCTTTTGCTTCTTTTTGTATCCCCATGCCTATATGCTTAACCCATATAGGCACTTAATAAATGTTGATTGATTGCTTGAGGGAAAAAAAAGAGCCATTTTCCCCCCATGGACTGCTCTAGAGATGAAATGTTGAAAAGCAACTGCTATAAGAGAAAATAGTGAAATGAAGAGAATTCAGAGGAACAAAAAAAAAGGGGAAAATTAAAGCTTATGGGTTTTTCCCTCCAGTATATATAAAAGAGGACAGAAATCTATAACATTGATGGAAAGGATAGAATCTTTTCTGCTACAGACATAATAGTCTCATGAATGTAATGAGAAATTCATGTGAAAACCACAGTCTCCCTCCCCTATTGTTGCATGCCAGGAGAAGAAAGAGTTTCTTAACAGGTAGCAGCATGGGGAAAGTAAGCTTCCTAATGAAGCTGATGCATGAGATGTTTTCCCCATGGAGCAGCTGAGGGTTCCCCTCCCAGACCTATGAAGGAGATGCTGAAAGGATGGCGAATGTTTCTCTTGCCTGAAGAGTTAAAGGAGCTGTTGCTCTGTCTCCCTTTTGGAAACCATATTTTTTTCTGCCAATTGGCTGAGGGAACAGTTATTGTCCTTCCCCGAAGAGAAATGGAGCTCCAGGGTGCTCAGTGACGGTTTTTTGGCCATGAGGAAAAGGAACCAGCAGGCAAAATTAGTTGCACTGCTGGACAAGCAGCCCTGGGGAGCAAGAGCCTGTTAGTATTAGTTAGATTGCTGACATACAACTGATGCTGACTGTACTGAAGAGACATGATCCTCAGAGAGGAACAAGTTGTGGGACTCCAGAGACAAGTAGGCAAACACATCAAAAAAGCTGTCATTAAACTGAGGCTCTCACATCCAAGTGGTAGATTGTGAACCAGTGGGCTTCCACTAAGTTTTAGGAAGAGGAGACAGTAAGACTTGGAGTTAGGAAAACTCGCTGAAAAAGAAGGGCTTGTAAACATTCTCTCTTGTTACAACTTAGTTCTTTAATAAACCTGTTCTTTGTTAAGGTTGGGTTAGCCTGGCTGCTTCCAGAGGCAGAAAGGAGCAATAGCTTGGAGACTGATGTCCTGTGAGAAATAGGAGCCAGATTTCTCATGTTCCCAGGGGTTACCCAAGATGGGGGCTAAGTATTATAGATGGCTATTGTTGAGACGCCCCAGAGATTGAATTTGGTCATTATGAGCCCAGAGCTGAGATCCTGAAGCATAAAATTACAAGGATTAGGGCAGATGAAAAAGAGTGCAACACGTGATTTCAATAGAGCTCCTTCTCAGGTACTGGATATGACTGGCCAAGCTTTTGTCATAGTTTCTTTAAATCAAGGTAAAATGATCTACTTCCTTTAGCTGTTGTGAAGAATGAGAAAAATGCTTCTGAGGTACCCTCAAGTAGTCGCAAGAAACGTGCCCTATGACTACCAAGTCCTATTATTACTGAACCCTGTGCAGCCGGTTGGAATGACTCATCTCCTGCTTGGGACAAAGAAGCTCAGGTAATTGCAAATATTGTACACCGGATAGACAGAGACAAAAAGAGGCAATCATTGTGGTGTTGGGAAAGAAGGAAAGTCCATTAAAAAAAAGTGTACCAGGAAAAGGGGCTTTAAGGAAAGACAAGGAGGAACTGGTCTTGAGTCTCAAGACTACGCATCTTTTCATGGGTTCAGTTGCTAACCTAGCCTTTGATTGTCTGGCACAGACATACAAAGCTTTCCTGGTTTTGTTTTGGTTTGTTTTTTTAAACGAAAAAGCTGTACTTAACCAACAAAAATCCTTGGCCTTCCAATAACTGTTAATAACATCAGGCTCTCAAAAGGGGTGTTTTGGGGGTTGCAAAGCACCAGGAGCGGTGGGCTTGCTTCCTCCCCAGTCACCAGGGTTAGGAAGCCGAAGGGCAGACCCTGGGACCCGGGATCCAGGCTGGAGCTTTTTTTTTTTCCTTTCCCCCAACAGATCCCGGAACATTCCGAGTGGGAGGGAGGAGGTGTGGACAAGCTGGGGGCGCGGCTGCCGGGCTTGCGCCCCTCCCCCGGAAAGGGCCAGGGGGTGGGTGGGCAGGAGGGCCCCAGCGCTAGACGGGAGACGTCAGGGGGCGGTGACTGGCCCCAGCCCCGGGTCCGGGCTCCGCCGCAGCCCAGCCCCAGCTGGAGTGCCGGCCCGGCTCCCGGGCGCGGTGCTGGAGGAGGGAGGAGCGGGAGGGGGCGGCGTGCCGGGGGCGCGCCTCGTGGCCGTGCTCGCTCCCTCTGGGTCTCCCTCCCTCCTTTCCCCTTCCTTCCCTCCCTCGCCTGCGCTACGGGCCGCAGGAGAAGGAGGCGGCGGCGGTGGCGGCGGCAGCTCGGGAGCAGACATGGCGGCGGATCTGAACCTGGAGTGGATCTGCTCCTTGCCCCCGACCTGGACTTATGGGATCACCAAAGGCGGCCGCGTGTTTTTCATCAAGTAAAGAGCCCGGGAGGGTTGGAGGAGACTGGAGGAGGGTGGGGAGGAGAGGGGGGGGCGGCTGGAGGGGAAGAGTAGGCAAGGAGGGGAGGGGGGAGACAGGAGAACGAGCGCCCCCACCCCCCGCAGCGAGCTCCCCTTCCCTTCCCCCACTGCCCCCCTCACTTTTCCCGTCTGTCTCCCTTCCTGCAGCGAGGAGGCGAAGAGCACCACCTGGCTGCACCCCGTCACGGGAGAGGCCGTGGTCACCGGGCATCGGAGGCAGAGCCCAGGTAACCGCTCAGTCTTGATCCCCCCCTTCCCCAGCCCAGGCTGCGTGTGCATGTGTGTGTGCGTGCATATATGTCTCCTCTTCCCCGTCCCGTATCTTTTCCCGGTCCCCGACCTGGGTTTGTTAAGCCACCTGCACTGGAGCTGCAGCCACTCCCCCACGGGGAGGCGAGGTCTGGTGAGAACCCCCACCCCCACGCAGTTAGAGGGGTAACCCAGGAGGTGCCCCGAACTTGGTGCGTGCTCCTCTTGGCCCAGCGCCACCCGATTATCTGTCCATTCTTGGGATCTGAAACAACCCCTTAAAGCATCGCCACTCTCCTCCCCCCCAACTTATACACACCCATTCTCACTGTCTCTTTCTGTATATCTCTCTTTCTCTGTATCTCTGTCTATCTCTCATCTCTCTCCCTCTCTGTCTCTGTCTCTCTCTTTCTCTCCCTCTCCTCTTCTAACTGCTGCCCCCTATCCTCTTGTCAATGCTCCGAAATGGAATCCTTTAGACCTTTCCCATCCCTGCCTGGACCCCTGTCTCCCATCCCTCCTTGGTCCTCAGCATCCCTCACGGTGAGAAAGAAGGAAGGGGAAATAACAGTTCGGAAGCCCCACTTAACCTAGAACCCTGACCCTGCGTCTTACAGACAACTACCCATACTCATTAAGTCCCCTGTCTTCTCGGTCCTTCTCACTCATTCTCAGACCAACATTTTATTAAGTCCCGTCTGTGTCTCTTAACCGAGGTAATGGGTTCATACTCCTTGCTTCCCACGTTGTTTTTATTCCATCTTTTCTTTAAAGGTGGGATTTGTGCTTAGGTGATTGCAGATAAGAGGGGGAGGAGAGGAATTGGGGGAGGTTGTGCTTTTTTCTGCGACAGAATAGCTGAAAAAAGCTTGCCCATTTCTCTCCTACCTCTGCTGTTGCCTCCTCCTCCCGGGAGTGAGCCTCTGGAGCTGGAGGAGGATTTTTGCAAGCTGCAGATGCTGGAGATCTAGATTGAAATTCCCTAGCAGTGGCAATGAGGTAGCAGATATTCCCCTGGAGACTCCCAATGCAAGTGGGCAAGTGTCTGCTTTGGGGAGGGGGTGGGGGGTTGGGGTCTCGGAGAGGGAGCTCAGGGATATGTGCGTGGCAGCGGTTTGTTTAAATACTAAGGGTAAGTTGAATGGGAGAACTGTAGCAAAAATGCTGCTTCAGCTTTCCTTTGTCATTCTTTGTTTACATTAGAGAAACTTGTTTGTCTTAGAAAATGTTGCATGTTTTCTTTCTGGCTCCATCATAAGAGTTCCAAAAGCTTGAACAGTGTGTGCTGTAGGTGGGAGACAATTTAGTTTGCCTTCCTCCACTAGTTTTTTATTAGTTCTCGTTATTTGAAATAAGTCACCAAGAAGAACGTTAAAAAATTGTGATGGTGTTCAGTTTAGTGACTAATCTCTCTAAATTTGCAGAAATGTGGAGGAGGAAGAGTGGAGGAAAGGGAAAGTTAGTAACAAGGGGTTGAATTTTTAGGGTTTTCTGACTAACATACTTAAAACCCTGCTGGCCTATGACTTTATGTAGTGTGTCTTGTCATTGTCTTTAAGTGTACACATATCAGTTCGTTTTGGATGTTAAATTGATTTGATAAAACACTATGCTATGATATTTAAAGAAACACCAAAATAAGGTGAAATTATACTTTTGGATGCTTGTTTTGATTATTCTATTGAATTCGAGCAGACATTTATTAAGCACCCACTGTGTGTCAGGTGATGGAGATGACAAGACAAAGGCAGAAACAGACCCTGACCTCAAGAGGTTTACATTTTATTGAGTGGGAAGCAATGTGTACATGGAAAAGTCAATTAAAAAATACATCGACGGTACACACAGACTGAGTTTGTGGTGTCTGTGGGGAAGGTGTACTAAAACAAGGAGAAATCAGGAAAGACTTTATGGAAGGCAGAACTTAGCTAAGAAGATAGGGGCTGTAAAAAGCTAGAGGTAAGGCGGAAAAGTAATATTGGCATGGAGGGAGGTCTCGACAAAGATACCAAAGCAGCAGTTGAAATGCTGTGTACAGGGAATAGTAAATTGGAATAGTGGGGGGGGGGAGCAGAGACTTATAATCACACTTTAATGATTAAGCCTGTTTCCACCTTGTCCTGTCTATCTAGCAGATCTGATAACATCCATATATAAAGAAAAATCTTTTACCCTTTTGTAGAGTATACACTTTAATTTTTTCTCTTGTGTCATTTTCTTTTCTTTGACTGGCTTTAGATTCAAGTCAGTTTGTTATGTCAAGAAGGGATTAAAATTAAAACTCAACCAATTGTTAACAAATAGCATGTAGTACATATATAATGTTACCATAGTTTGCCTGAATATGTTACGGTCTATTAGTATTGTCTACATCTCTGGAAAAGGCAAAAACAGGAAATATTATATGCTTTTTAAAATTTATACAGTGTCAGATTTCTTTATCTTTAAATATAGTACTCAGAATTCTTTTTATTTAAAACAGTATTTAAGGGTATGTCCTAAATAAGAAAAGTAGAGCTTAATATACTCAACAAGACAGTGGCATGTAGGATTTGGTGGGAAACTTTTTTTCTAAACCATTTTAAAAAATATATCTAAGGCTAGTACTATTTAGGTGAGTCCCTTTTCTGTCATTCCTCTTCATACCTAAATATAAAAGAATAGTTAGATATAAAAGAATAATTAACTTTGATCCTGTGACTGGTTTTCTAGTTGAATGAAGCAAATGAAATATCTTGTTTAAACTACTAAATTAATAGCCAAATTGGAGCCTGATTATATACATACAATCTGTTGCGTGTCTGATGATGGAACCTTGTGTCATAAGAGGACCAGCCTAGTTAAGTTTGAAGAAGCTAGTTACCAAAAGTTTGGCCATTAGGTAATGAATACTTTTGGCCACAGTAGCTCATGGAATACAAACCACAAAGACATGGATGGGTTGTGATCAGAATCACTGTACTTAATGGATGAAACCCAAAGACTTGAAATATTGAAGAAGAGCCAAATAATAAGAATGTTCCCCTTAATGTTCATTATCAGTTAAACATTTTTCCAGCTTAGAAATACATTTAACATATGAGAATAGTTGATCATGAAAACTAATATTGACCTGAATTTCTTTTTCTAATTGAAATTACATTAATTTTGCATATGTGTTTTAGATTTGCCTACTGGTTGGGAAGAAGCATATACTTTTGAAGGAGCAAGATATTATATAAAGTAAGTTGTTCTGACATTTCATATTGACATTTTGATTATTGTCATCAATCTATTTTATTGTATGTTTAGGTTTACAAAAAGAAAATATTTTTAGTTCATCCTGTATCATATATTCTATTGAAATTTGAACAAAGCAAGACTGTTGGTGTTCTGTAAAATTGCCTGACTGGTATCTTACTGAATTGGAAATGTAGCAGTTCAAGTGTTCTTTTCAGCACCAGATAGGAAAAAAAAACCACATGAATATTTCATCCATCTAAAGTATAAACTATTGCATTTAGAACTTTGGTATTGTTCTTTGGTTCTGTTGATATCATTGAGGGCACATAATGGGATCATTCATCCCACAAATAATGCCTCCCCCCCACATTTTGTGTAGTTTGTTTTTTATTAAAGCATTTAATTTATATAATATATAATATAATAAAGAATTTATTTCCAAGGCTTCTTATGAAGGTAATGATGAATAGTCAACAGTCTCAGTAAGAGAGTAAAAAATACGAATGAGGGGCAGCATGGTATATATGTATTTCAGTGGTGTCACACTTATAGAAAAGGACCTTTGAACAACTACATAGTAACATTATTTTGGTCTATTATATCTTGATTTATTTTGTTAAATTTTTCCAGTTATATCTAAATCTTTTTTCTTTGTACTCTGGTGTAATGGATAGAGAGGCCAGCCTCAGATTCTGAGATGACCTGTATTCAAGTCCTTTCTCTGACACATACTAGCTGTTTGACCTTGGGCAACTTACTTAATCATCAAGCCTTCCTTAACTTGAATTACTATAATTTAACCTCTCAAAGCCCCAGGCACCTCTGTTATAACTCTTAAGTTATAGAAAAGTTGTTGATTTGTGTGGTGAGGTGCAATACTGAGTTCTCTATTACAACGAATCATCATCCTAGACCAAAAAAACCCTCAAAACCCAGTGAAGGGAACTATCTGGATTTTTTACAAAATAGAATGATTAAGAATTTTTTGCTTTTTTTTTGTCAAGTTTTATGTTTTATTTATTTAAATAAAAGGATAAGATTCAAAAAGAAAGGTGAGTAGTAGTCTTGCCATTAAAACCATTTGTCCAAACATAATTATTCTTTCCCTTAATCTTTCAACTAATTTGAATTAATCATCAGTTTTTAGTATTTGTTGGTATGACTACAATACTTGAAGTATTTGTATAAGTGTTTGTTTGTTTGATTCAGACTTAACCAGAATGCCCTCATATTAAGTTGACTCTCATAATGGGTAGATCTTGTTGAGAATTTTGCAATAAGCTATGTAACTTTACTATGATAGTTTCATGAACTTTATTCTTGTACCATAATTTGGCACATATGGAGAACTTTTATTACTTTTAAGTGTCTTTGAACTTTTCAGAACATAATTTTACATAGATGTCAGATGGCAGCTATTGTGTGAATTATTAAGAATACTTTTGTTGGAGTGGGCTGGAGTGGGATGAAAGATGAAGTAAGGATTACAAATGAATTCACGGTGGGGGAAGATAAACTATATCTCATCCTCATTATTGACTCAAGAAGTAGTACTAGTAAAGGAGTGCAGAGTTTCTATATTGTTTCAGGTAATGTTTAAAATGAGTGTGTTGACATAGAAAGGAATGCTGAGTTTCTTTGGTATATGTTTTTCAGTGAGGGTCTTAATAATATCCAGTGAAAGAATACATTATTTTCCAAGAGAAGTTTAAGTTGTAGAAACCACTGTATTTTGAATAAGATTATAGATTTGGTCCTGGAAGGAACCTCAAATGTCATCTAGTATATCTGTTTCATTTTATGAATGAGAAAGCTGAGGGCTGTGGCATAATTTGCTCTCACAGGTAGTAATTGACAAGACCAGGATTCAAACTTGGGTTCTCATTCCATATAGGAGGAAGAGAATAAAATAAGCATTTATGAAGCGCCTACTGTGTTCTAGGCATTGTACAAATATCCTATCTTTTGGTCCTCAAAACAACTATAGAAAATTGTATTATTGTATACTGTTATTATCTCCATTTTGTGGTTGAGAAAACTGAAGCAGGCTGATGTTTAAGTGACAGCTAGTAAGTGTCTGAGGCTGGAGTTGAACTCAGGTTTACCTACCTGAAATTTTAAAGAATGGTAGTTAAACTAGAACTCCCAGGATACTATTTTAATGTTTTTAAATGTTTACATTTTAAAATATAATACAGTTATTGCATTTAGAAAATTGTAATGTTTTAAGTTGACAATTTACTCTCTGAAGCCCTTTGAAGAGATGCGTTTTGGTGTAGTAGAAAGAGGAATTGGTCAAGGCCCAGATTAAAATCTTGGTCTATGATGCTTGCTATATTGCCATAGGCAAGTAATTTCTCTTTTTTGAGGCTGTTATTTCATCTGTAAAATGATAATGATAATATCTGCAGTATCAGCTTCATAATATTATTTCTGAATTCAGATAAGACATTGTATATAAGATGTTTTTGAAAGCTTAAAGTACTCTTTGAATGGTTAGTTGTGGGTTTTTTCTGGTTTTTTTTTTTGAACTGTGTCTCAAAAATATAGAAATCATAGACTCTTATTGGTCTGGGTCAGAGTTTGCCTAACAAGGGCTAGTAAGAATGTATTGCTGAAGTCTTGCAAACCCTAATCAAATGAGCTCAAAAAATGAAAGGGAAGGGGGAAAAAAACTCATCATATCCCAAGTTAGGAAAAATACAGCAGTGTAGAAAAATAGCTATAGAGGCACTTGGATATTCATAATTTTAAAAAGATCCAAAAGGAAGCCAATAAGATAATTGTGGCTTTCAATACACAAGCATGAGCAACCAATAAGATAAACCAGAGACACAAACACAGGGAAGCATTGCTACTTGAAGTAGTTGACAAATAGTAGAGAAAAAACAGAGATGCTTCTGAAAAAGGAGAGAACCAAAAGATGTCATTAGAGAAATAAATGTTAAAAAGAAATAGGCTGTTCACGGAGTGAGAGAGAAAGTGGGATAACTGGATACTTGGACACTTCTTTGTTATCCTACAGTGTCAAGAGAACATTAGAAAGGCTCTTAGAATATTCAGTGGGGACCTGAACTGTTACAGGCCTATAGCAGGAGATGATTTAGAGTCATCATACTGGATGGGCAAGATGGGATGATTTGTAGTCTGCATTGTTGGTGGGAATACCCATATTGATGATTCATTATAATATTGGAGAATTTTTCTCTGCTAAAGAAGGTTCTTGGGTTTAGAAATGACACAACAACAATGGCTAATGGGAAGTTGATGCTCAAACTGAGGAAATAGTAAGAAAGCATAAGATTGTCCTTGATAAATTCAAATCACCAGTCTTCAGTTATCTACATCCGAGGGTACTGAAGGAACTGGTAGATTTGACTACCAAGCCACTGTATTTGTTCTTTGGAAGACAGAAAGGTTTGAGAGTATTGGAAAAGGATAAATGCCCTGATTTTTTTTTTTAAGGGTTGAAAATGGCATAAGACATTGAGCTTAACTTCAATTTCTGGTAAACGTCTAAGAATGTAAGGACAGTCATTGAACCTTGAAAAAAGGAATTAGTGATTCAGTCTGAATTAAGTTCCAGGCACAGTGGCCACCAAAAGTCAACCTGGCTTCATCAAGAAAAATCGCGCCATCTTAAATTTATTTCCTTTTTTTTTTTTCCCCGCCGACAGGGCTACTAGATAGATAACTAACAGACATGGGAATATAATAGCTTACATTTATATAACGCTTTAAGGTTTGTGAAACACTTTCTATATATTACCTCATTTGATATTCAAAGCAACTTTGTGAGGGTACTATTCCCACTTTACAAATGAGATTGAGGATCAGTGATTAACTCCCTTACCCCAGGATGACACAGGGCTCTTTCTGTGGTGCCTTATTGACTCTTAAGTATGCTCTGGAATTCAGGGGTGGGGAACTTGCAGCCTCTAGGACCTCAAGGGCAGCACTTTTGACTGAATCTAGACTTCACAGAACAAATCCTTTTATTAAGGGAACCTAGAGGGCCAAGGTTCCCCATCCCTGCTTGAGATGAAGTTTTCTTGAATGGATTTGTGATTTCATCAGTTGAGGAGTTCCCCCACTGGTGCAGATTTCCACCCTGTCATTACTTGCCCATCCTGTGTATCTTTCAAAACTTCTACACAGGGTGTTCATTTAACTTGCTGAAAGCTCTCTTTGCTTTCTCTCAACATTGCTGGGTACCATTAGAGCACTTTGTCTCTCTGTCATCCCTTTTTCCTTGCCATATAATTAGCCCATCTTCTCTCATATGATTCTTGGATGACGTCTCATTCTTCAGAGTTTCACGTTGGTTAAATGTTGCAGCCTGTTCACACATGCCATGCACCTATATAGTTTACTTGGATTTTTTTTTTCCAGAAAAGAATTGTGTTACTCTTAAGGATAAGAACTGTGGGCTGAATGATAGTTCAGTTAGGTGGATTTGACAGAAGTTGAATTCTCTGCCTGAAAAAAACAGTCAATAAAGGATTAATGTCAAGTTTGTTTGTTTGTTTGTTTGTTTGTTTGCCTTTTTTTGGGAAGGCAGTTGGGGTTAAGTGACTTGCCCAAGGTCACACGGCTAGTTTTTTGTGTTAACTGTCTGAGGCTGGATTTGAACTGCGGTCCTCCAGACTCCAGGGCCGGTGCTCTATTCATTGCACCACCTAGCCACCCAATGTCAAGTTTTAAATAAGGTAACAATTGTGGACAATCTGTAACATAAGTCTTTAATTTTAAAGAGTTTAACCAAAGAAAAGTTAGTGCTTGAAAATTAATGCCTTATCTTAAAGGTAACTATTTAATGCTTTATTTTCTTCTTAGAGAAAAATTGTGTATAAAGCCTCCAAATCTCTTCATTCCATTTTTATTTCACTATCCAGTTCAGGTCCCATTTATATGAAGTAGTTTCCCCTCACAGTGGAGTACCATATACTTTTAATTTCTCTAATGTGTCTTTAGAAAAGAAAATTGCTATAAGAGAATGTTGCATCTTGTGGTGTATAGCTTTAAATATTCTATATTCTTACTCTTGGTCATATGACTTGGCTTAAATTATAGAAGCTAATCCATCATGTTTGAAATTAACAAAGTGTTTGGAAATACCACTTACTTACAAAAAAGGCGGCTTATTCATCCTATAATGAATGGTCATTTACTGTGTCACAATGTGTCATCCAATCTCCTTGTGTGCATCATGGCTTTGACATAGTTAACCTAGAGCTCCAAAAAAAATCTTGAAAGTACTCTCAGAAGTTGTAATGAACAATAGTTGGTAGAATATGTTGGCACTGTGCAGATTATTTAATTGAATGTTAATATTGATGCTTTCTTTTGCATAAAGTTAAAATTTTAAAAATGATAATAGGGCAACATTTTACTCTTTTATAAGGTTTCATCTCAGTATAACGACTGAAATATAACTACAGTTGAATGTTTATATTTCAAACTACCCCATTACTAGTTTTAAAGGTGATAAAGTATTTTAGAAAATATTAATATGCATTTATACAGCTCATTATACTTATTTGGTATGCCTCCAGATCTATTTCTTTATTAGGTATAATGAAATAATTAGTCCTTGACCTCAAAGAATTTACAACCTAGTTGGGGGAGATAAGACATATAAATATATTAGCCACCTTGGCTTTTTTTTTTATAGCCATGTCCAAAAGGATAGAAGGAAGGGCAGGTAATAGCGAATGAGTATAAGACTGTTAAAGGAATCCATAGTGAATACTGAAAAAAAAGCAGTAATCACAAATCCAACAGGGCTTTATCAAAATAGGTCATACCATACCAACCTGATTTCCTTTTCTAACAGGATTCCTAAACGTGTGTGTATGTAAAATAGGGGACTACTATAGATATAGTTTACTTAAATTTTAGAAAAACATTTGATGAAGACTAATGCTGTTTTTGGAGACAAGATAGGGAGGTGTGGTCTAGATGATTCATGTAGAATTGGCTTTAATTGATACTTCAGGAATAGTCATTAATGGTTTGGTGTTAGTTTGGAAAGAGGTTTTTAATAGTGTGTCCCAGTGATCTGTTTGACCTTACGCTGTTTACATTTTGTCAGTGACTTATAGAAAGGCCTGCTTGAATAGGTGGTCTGCTTTTCAAATTTGCATATATAACTGGAGGGTGGTGGTAGTTAATCAATTATATTAGATGACAGGATATAAAAAGACCTTGACATGCTAGAATGTTGAACCATTTCCAAAGGCTAATTTTAATAAAGCTTAACAAAATCTTAGATTGGGTTTAAAAAAAAACAATGTTAGTGCAGTCTTGGGGAGATGTGACTCGTTTACATGCAGAAGATTGGGGGATTTTAGTGGATTGTAAATCATATCAAAGACACATCCTGACAGTCAAAAGAATTAATGTTGACAACAAATACTTCTCAGAGAATGAGTATTTGTTAAGAGTTTACTATGTGCTAGGTATTGTGTTAAGCACTGGAAATACAAAGAAAGGCAAAAAGCATTCCATTCTTTTTCCTTTTTTTGCTTTTTGGAGGGTGGTAGGCAGGGCAGTTGGCGTTAAGTGACTTGCCCAAGGTCACATGGCTAGTAAGTGTGTCAAGAGTCTGAGGCTGTATTTGAACTCGGGTCCTCCAGACTCAGGGCCAGTGCTCTATTCACTTTGATACCTAGCTGTCCCTGTATTTGTAGTATTACAAAGTGCAGCAAAATATGCTAGATAAAAAAATAAAGATGTTTTGTCCTTTAGATAGTGTTTTTTTTACATGATTTTTATTCTCTGAAGTAACAGAATTTTAAGGATGAATAGTTTTATTTAATTTTAGATTTTAACTTTCTAGAGTTGAGTTTATCTTGTAAAAAAATAATTTTAATTACTAGGAGTTGGAAAGGTAAAATGCTAATAAGGCTATTAATAATAAGACTTTATGTAATAAAAGTTTAAAAATTCTTTCCTAAATGTTTTGTCCTAATCAATACTTTTTAATCAGTCACTATGCTGGGTGCCAGGGATATTGATGTGGGTTCACTGTCTTTAAGGGAATAGAGCTTTATTGAAAGGAAGTTCCACTAAATTAGGAGTCTGTGATCTTTCTTTATTCTTGAATGCCACCAGTGGGGTTAAGTAAAAATGGAGCTATCAGAGAATACAAATAAAAAGGAAGGGAAAAATGAAGGGAGTTAAAGCAAGGAGGTAACATAAGAGAGTTGAAATATTAACAACAGGGATTAGTAGAGTGCTGCCAAAATTTAAACTAGGTATGCAAAAAGTTTCTAAAGTAATTTTTGTTGCTCATTGAAAGTATTTTGTCACAAATTAGGAAGACTTCTCAAGTCACATTAAACAATTGGGGTGTGTCTTTGTTATATCAAAAGTTCTAGCTCATTTCAAGGGGGAGAACAGACAGACTTGCCTGACTAGTCACACAGGATTTCCTGTACCTCTTTTGATTTTGAGATTAAACAGAAATACCTCATTAATTTTAGATTGTTCTAAGATGTCAAATTCCAGATTAATGAAGCTCCACATTAGATTAATGAAAGTATTCTGTTTAGCTAGGTAAGGCTCCCTGCCAATTATTTCAACAACAATAAATACTTATTAAGTACATTCTACTATATACAAGCATGGTGCTGTGACCAAAGATCTGAAAAGCCTGGGGCGGTGGGGGGGAGGGGGAAGCCTGCCCTGAAAGTGTTTACATTCTCTTATTTGATACAGCATATACACAGAAGACTTCAAGGTAACTTGAGGAAGAGAACAGGGTATTGGAGAAATTGAGAAATTGAGAAAGGCTTTATGGAGTAGTTGTTACCTCAGTAGCTTTCAGAAGATAAGATTTCTGATAGGTTCAGATGAGCAGGGGAGTGCATTCTTTGCAAAGGGGACTGCGTGTATACATGAAGATAAAAGGTGGAAGCATTATTAAACATTCTGTGACCGGCAGTGATCTTCCCTATTGGAGATATGAAGCCAAAAATGAAGCAGCTTCTACCTTCAAGGAACTGACATATATAAATAAGAATCAAGATAAATACAAGAAAAGCAATGGGGTGGGGTGGGACCAGAGAGGCAGTACTGGGAACATGAAGGGCTGCAAATGCCACAGAAATTTGTACTTGATTGTGGAGGCAATAGTCACCTATTGAGTTTATTGACTAGGCGAGTTACATGGTCTTTCATGGTCAGAACTGTACTTTTAGAACATCACTTTGGCAAGTGTGTTGGGAGGAGAAAATTTGAGACAGAGACCAATTAGGAGGCAATGGCAATACTTGAGGTGAGGTGATCAGGGCATGAACCAAGAAGACAGGTGTGGAAAATGTGAGTAGAAATGACAAGACCTGGAGCTGTTTTCCCCTCTGCTTTCTAACACCATTTCTACAGACTCATCAGAAGTTTTTACACTTCAGCCTGTGTCTTTTCTGACTGGTTCACTTCAAATATTCCCATACCAAAATCTCTTTGCCCACTTTCTGTCCTTGTTGGCTTGGTTGCCTCTTCAGCCTAACTAATTCATGGGGGCTGCAGCCTGTGGATGCTGCCTGAACCTGAATCTGCATTCCTCATTGTTCATAACATCCAGTTAAACTCTTGTTATTTTATTTTTTAATTTTTCTAAATTTTTATTGATCTCTTTTACATTGCCAGAATTTTCCCCAGAATTGCTCTCTTTTCCCCCTCCCATATAATTTACATTGCTTTTTGATAGGTGCCCTGCCTCTCTAGTACAACTTCTTGCATTACCATCATAGAAATCTTCCTGTTGTACCAACCATTCTGGTCATGTCAATCAAAAACTTTGAGTGGCTTTACATTTCCTGTGAATAAAATTCTAGCTCATAAACCTTCCACAGTCTTGTTTCTACCTACCTTTCTAGTCCTATTTTATTCCGCCTCCCTCTTTTGTTGTTCAGACTCTTGGTGAGTCCTCATATAGACACTTGAAGCTTTGAGTTTAGTTGGTTCTCTTCCTAGACTTTGTCCCCTATGGGCTTCTGGTTGTCTCTGCTTATGTTCTTCTAAATCCATTGCAGTTACTTCCTGTTATCTAACTCTTTTTCAATTTAAAGCCCTTTTTATGAGTTTTATGTAACATTTTCCTTCAGCCCTTATTAGTTGCACTCCAACCCTTGCTGATATTCCATCGATTATATATAGATCTTGGACTAAAAATCCAAAACCCATTCTTAGATCCTGTTATAAGCAGCTAGTTGAAGTTTTTGCTTTTACTCTGCAACAGAGATTACAAAACACTGTCTCTAAGGTCTTTGGTTTAGAGTGCAAAAACACCCAAGTTTTAGCAGTGCTTTTCAGATTCTTTCTGGCAGTTTCCTTTGTTCTTTCCTTCTGCTTCCCAAAAATGGATAGTGGACTTTGCTCCTCCTATGCATTTAATTGTTATTTACTTGTGTTACAGTTGTTTGGGTCCATGCAGAGGTGGGGAACCCCTGACCTGAGGACCACAATTTTCCCACCCCTGGTCTGTGCCTTATACTGCCGTACTAAATAAACTGTGAGCTCCTTGAGGAAAAGGATTGTTCTTTTCTTCCCCTGCTTCTCTTCCCCTCCTTCTTCCCCCCTTTGCTAACCCATTGTAAACAGAATCCTTGGGAGGCCTAGTTTTTTTAGTGTTATCTTGTTTTACCATACTTTTATATAAAAAATTAATATAATGTGTCACTGAGGCACAGAAATGGAAAAGCTCCTTCTCCCAAGGACAGAAAACATTTGCTTCTTGGGAAGATAACTTTCTTTGAAAAGAAATGAGTAATCTCTTAATTATCTTGTCTTTTTATAGCTGTTTCTGCCTCCTGACAGTAATATTATGCAGACCTCTCTTTGGAACTTGGTGCTTAATTGACTTTTGGGTCACAAGGGTTAGAAAGGAGACTTTTTTGGATGACTTTCACATTCAAACCCCTCCCACTCTCCTTTCTGGGATTAGGATGAATCAGCAATTGAATTCTTAGCTAGTTATTGAAACTGGGGTTTTTACTTGGCATTATTACGTTGTGTAAGCATTTCAATTTAGTAGGTGGCTTTATTTTCACCACATCAGGTAATGTGAAAGTCAGAGACATTTATAAAGGAAATCACATTTTTAGATTGAGTACAAAAATACCCTATAATATCTTGAATAAGTTTTTCAAGTTCAAAAACAGGTTACTTGCTCTGTCCTTGCCATTCTACTGGTGCTTGTGCCCCTTCCATTCTCAGAGACAGCTGGTGGAGCAGTGGATAAAGCGCTGGACCTGGAATCAGGAAGACCTGAGTTCAAATGCAGCCTTGAGACACTTACTACCTTGGGCAAGTCACTTAACCTCTCATTGCATCAGTTACCTCAGCTGTAAAATAGGGATAATAACAGCACCTACCTCAGTGGTTGTTGTGAGGATCAAATTGGGAAGGGAAAGTGCTTAGTACAATGCCTGGTACACAGTAGACACTAAATAAATTCTCATTCTCATTCTCCTCCCTTCCCCAGTACACTTAAATCCTCTATATAATTGTGACAAAAGGATAACATACCTTTGTATGCTGTGAATGCTGATGTAGTACTGTAAATGTGATTCTTTCTCAGTTTGGGGAAAAACATTTTTTAAAAAAACTCTGGTTCTAAGAAAAAAATTAAATTTAGATTAAACAGTTAAAACTGATCAAAAATGTTAAAAATTAAGTGTTTCCAAAAAAAAAAATGCAGAACATTCTTTTGTGAAGAAATGTTTCGTTTATAATTTTGTAATGCCTCTGTTAGTTTCCAAAAAATTCTAGGCAGTAACACACTTGATATCCAAATTATGATATGGATTCAGTGGTTAAAATTATTGTTGTCTTTGGGATAATGTCACCAGATGTTTTACTTTTTTTTTCTTTACTCTGGTGCTATTATTATCATCCCTATTTTCAGTTGATGAAATTGAGGCAAACAAGTGACTCTCCCAGGCTCACAAGTGAATGAGGTAGTATTGAATTTAGTTCTTTTGTGATGCCATCTTAATTATTTTTTAAAATGAGTATTTCCTTATACAAAGAAGAATATTACAAGAAGATTGTATATGAAATTGAATCTGCTAGAGAAGTGGATAGTATTAGACTAATCAGGAGGTCTTGAGTTCAAATCCTTCCCCCAATCCCTCTTGGTTCAATTTCCTTTCCTGTAAAATGGGACTAAATTATAGCCTGCTTCACGTGGTTGTTTTGAATATCAAATGAGATAACTTATGTAAAATGTTTTACAAATTTTAAAGTGCTATAAGCAATTGCAATTCTATACTGCTTTGTAAAAAGTATATAATAAATTTAACATGTTACTTTGAAAGATTTCCTGTGCCTGTCCATGCTTCCTTCTGACTTTTTGTTCTCTTTTGTGCATTTAAATGCTGTTGCAATGGCTATTTCTTATTAATGATATCACTAGCCCTGAGTCCCCCCACCCAAAACCCCATTAAAAACAAACAAACCCCTTGTATCAAATAAACATAGTCAAAGCCCAGCAAGCCCACATAGTGGCCCTGTCTGAAAATGTAGGTCTCCATTTTCACTTTAAATCTATCACCTCTGTTAGGAAGTGGGTCACTTGCTTCCCCATAAAGCTGCTAGTGATATGGTTGCTTATTTGATTGCAGTTCTTAGATCTTTCAAAAGTTGTTTTCTCTTTACAGTGTTATTCTACAGATTTTCCTGATTCTGCTTACTTTACATTACTTTACATTGATATTCATACAGTTCTTTCCAGGATTCCCTGAAACGATCTCTTTTGTTATTTCTTACAATAAAAGATAATGTTCTGAAGGGACATTTGTTTCTTCTCCTTTCCCCCATTAAAATTTTAGCATTACCTCATCAACACAGCCTTTCCAAACGCTCAAAAATTTTACCTCGAAGGGTTCCTCTTGATTCTTGTTTTTGTAATTCAAAGTCCCTATTTCCGCTCTGATCTTGAATTAAGAAATGCTTGAAAGTCTTCTGTTCAGTTAAATCGCTATTTTTTTCTTCTCTAAGATTATACTCTTATTTTGCTAAATAAACTATTCTTGGTTGTAAGGCATTATTGAACCTTTTGCCTTCTGAAATATTAGATTTCAGTATCTTTTATCTAGGGTTGAAGCTGTCAGGTTTTATGTGGTACTAACCATGGTTCCTTCATATCTGCATGACTTCTTTCTGGATGTTCAAAGTATTTTTTTTCTTTGATGTGAAGACTCTACATTTGGGCTGTGTGATTCCTGTGACTTTTCCTTTTGGGGCTTCTTTCAGGAAGTGATTGTAGATTATTCCTATTTTCACACAATAGATCTAGGTGCTTTTCATTTTTGATTTCTTGAAATAGTATTCAGATTTGTTTTATATTATGATTTTTAGGGAGTCAAATATTTTGTTGTGCCTAAGATAAGATTTTCTTAAATTATTTTGATTTTTTTGATTTTGTTCTAATATCTTGTTTCAAGGAGTTACTAATTTTTGTTTGGTCTATTTTAATTTTCTCCTTTAAGTTTTTTTCCTCCAGTGCTTTTATTTCATTTTCTAAATTTCTTCTAAATTTTTATATAATCTTTGTGGAAAATCCATTTATTCCTTTGAGTCTAAGCTTTCAGTTATTGGGTAGTTATACCTTCCAACATTTTTACTTTTTAGTATTTTTTCCCTACTGTTTCCCTTTCCCCTCCTACCCTTTTTTCCACACCTCTTCCTCACCCCCCCCCATCCCCCCAAAGGGAAAAAAAAACAGATGTCTGGAATTCTGTAATTTGTTCATCCTCTTCGCATTTTATCAAATGTTTAAAAACTAGGTAAGAGGTTGTAATAAGAAGTTCCAGGAGTGGAGGAGGCATACTTCATCCATTGCAGTTTCTACTACTAAATAAATTCTGGATTCAGTGACAAAGCTTAAACTCTCCCATCACATTCTAGTACCTCTCATTGCCTTTACAGTTTAAATAAAATATTACCATCTTATAATGAGATATTTCGATATAAATTATCTTGGATAAGATCCATAATTTGACTCTGCTCTGTGAAGGACAGAATTAGTGAAACTCCAGTGTATTTTTATGGTAGTTAAGATAAAATGAAAATTAGGCTGTAACATTAAAATGAAAGTTAACACCCTTCATTGCAACTGTCATTAATAATATGCTTATTGAAGCATATGTTCATAGAATAGCGTATAACATGAGGTTGAGGGTCTTTCTGTTAATGTAAACAAAAACACATGAAAATTCTTACTTCAACCCAAGTGTCT
Source organism: Gymnobelideus leadbeateri (assembly GCA_011680675.1). Lineage (NCBI taxonomy): Eukaryota > Metazoa > Chordata > Mammalia > Diprotodontia > Petauridae > Gymnobelideus > Gymnobelideus leadbeateri. The sequence goes on from WOXC01003287.1 coordinate 386,326, forward strand.
TTTGAATGTTATTGGACTATTTATTTAGTATTACACAATTTTTCAACTTTTTCTGTCTGTGATTCTTGTGGTCTGAATTATTACCCTTTTCAGAGACCACATATGTTTAGGGTCTAAATAAAAATCTTGATGAAGAACTTCATAGAACAAAAATTATAAGTAGCTTTCTTCAAACTAGAACGAGAACATTAGAACACTGCTCCCCCACTAAGAAGCCAGAATTTCAATGAAGTTATTATTAGCATGTGTTTGAAAAGCTGTTATTCAGTAATGCTATGTAGGTAAATACACATTTGTAGATTTCTTGAAAAGAGGTTATTTAAATCCTGAAAAATGTTGACCTTGAAAGAAATGGAATCTTATTCTACACAGTGCAGAGAAGCAAGGTGATAGGACAGAAAAAGTTCATATTGGAACCCATAAACACGACTTCAGACTCTACCTGTGTGTATGGTGATCATGGACCAGTCCCTTCATCTCCTCTTCAAAGTCTATTGTGAGGGAAGTGCTTGTAAACTTTAAAGCACTACACAAATATGAATTATGATATGAATGCTACTTTCTAGTTACCTGAATCCCAGTCTGGCCTCAGACACTTACTAGCTGTGTGATTCTGGGTAAGTCACTTAAACTGTCTCCCTCAGTTTCCCTTCCTCAACTATAAAGTAAGAATATTAACAGCACGAGCATCACAGGGCTGTTGTGAGGACCAAATGAAATAATATTTCTAAAAAGCTTAGCACAGTGCCTGGCATCTCTGAGGGTACTGTACAAATGCTTATTCCCTTCCCTCACTCTCTCCCACCTTTAATTACACCATCAATTTATGTCTTTCTCCCATCTTTCAGGGTAGATTATAGAGACATTCTACTATTGAAATGTTTGGTTCTCAGTTACTTCCACAAACTTTTAAAATTTACTCTTCTGTCCTTTATTATAAATTGTCCCTTATTTTCAAGTAAAATCCAGAGCCAAATCTTCCACATTACTCACTCTCATTATTTTCTCCTCAGCTCTTCTGGAAATATGTTTTTCCTTCTTTGGGTAGTTTCTGGATAATAAAGAATAAAATTTGTTCTAAAAAAAGATCTGAAATGGCATTATTTTAATATTTGGGAGAATTATTTATTTGAATAAGAATGCCATATCTCCATTTCCCCAAATATTATAAAAGCCCTACTCCATGTAACTTACTGTGCTAAGGAGATCCTAAGGCTACAAAGACGAAATAAGATATTCCTGTTTCCGAGGAGTTTATGGTCTAGTAGGGAGAAATTTGACAAACATACATAGGTTTATAATTCAACTTATAATGTAATGATAACATATAACTGATTAGAATGTTAATAGATGTTATAATAGCTATTTTATGGAGTGCTATCCGTTTTACCAAACCCTTTCTTTACAACCCTAGGAACTATGCAGTACTTCTTCTACAAGCATTGATGTGAGAATTTCTTCCAGCAATACAGATCATAACCCATCCACATTTGTTAATTCTATGTACTTCTTGAAGTTCATGTACTCCCAGAAATCTAATCTTTTTATGGCAGGAGGAGTCCAGCTAATGTGCCGGTGACCTTCCACTAGATTTTTTTATGTTGTGCAACATGCAGTCTGTCGATCAGTTACCCCCTTGCTCTTGCCACATGACTGAATGTACTGTCATTTTCAGTCACATATCTTTATGCTCCTTCTGCATAAGTATTTTACAACTTAATTTTTACTGTAATCCTAATAATCAACAAACATGAACATTTTCAGTATATAAAGAACAAAATAGAATTGTATATAAAACCATGAATTTATAGTTTGTTTTTTTAGTATATTAAATTTAACAAAATATTAACAAAATCACCAGGATGGTCTTTTCTTTTGCATCTTGTATCTCCTGATTCCTCTGTCTGCCATCCCTTATAGGGGCCTTGCAATAAGTAAACAGAATCAAATGAAACAAGACAATTCATTATCTATGTCTGAAAATATGACTCTGTACCTCAAGTCTGTCACCTCTGCCAAGAAGCGTGTGACATACTTCATCATTTATTCTTAAAGTCTTGATTGGTCACTGCATTGATCAAGGTTCTGTAGTCTCTGGGGTTTGTTTTCCCTACATTACTGTAGTCATCATATAAATTGTTCTCTGTGATTGCATTATTCATACAAGTCTTTCCAGTTTTTTCTAAGTCCATTATATTTGCCTTTCTTACAGTGCAGTAGTATTTCTTACAGAGCTGCTATAAATATAAATATACATCTTATGTCTTTTGGGGAGTGGACTGGAGGGTATATTCCTAATAATGGGTTGGCTCACTGGTCAGAAAGTAGGCATTGTTTAGAGACTTGGGTTTCTAGAATTATTCCAGAATTTTTGTGCCATTTTATACTTCCATTCACAGAGCATAAGTGTTACTCTCCTCCCACAATCATTCCAAGAATTGACTTTTCATTTTTACCCATCTGATGGGTGTGAGATTGAATCTCAGAGTTGTTTTAATTTTCATTTTTCTTGTTAGTGATTTGGAGCATTTTTCATAAGGTTGTTGATGGCTTGAATTTCTTCTCTTGAGAAATGCCTGTTGCTATGTCTCAACTGCTTATATTGGCGAGTAACTTGTATATATTTATATCAGTTCTCTGTATATCTTGGATATTTTATCTGTCAAGGAAATTGGCAACATAGATATTCTTTTCCTTTTATTTATTTTTAAAATTTTTATTTTAACATTGACAGTTTTTGCCTTCCCTTGAATCTCCTGGATTAAACTATTGCCTGGTTCATAGTAGGCCCTTTAGTAATGCTTATTGACTTGACCTTTTCCTATTTATTTGAGAATTTTCCCCCTAGCCATAACTGTGAGGTATCTCTTTTCTTTCTACTCTTAATTCTCTAACCAGGTTTTGTATCCATAAGGTATAAATGTTGGTCTAAACCCAGTTTCTGCCTGAAAGCTTTCCTGGTAGTTTTTGTTTACCAGGAAGGAATCTTTATCTCAATACTGATTGATGTCTTTAGGTTAATTGAGTACTGTGTAAGTAGGTTCACTTGTTTTTGCTTCTTATTTACATAATCTCTTCTATTGATCAACTTTTCTGTTTCTTATCCAGTACCACATAGCTTTTGAATATTGATTTACTGGCACTGCTAGTCTTCTTTATCCCTACTACTCTTCCTCCCCCGCCATTACTTCCTTTTATGATCTTGATCAGTTTGTTCTTTGGTTGAATTTTGTAATTATTTTGCTAATCCTATAATGTCACACTTTGGCAGTTCAGTACAGCACTAAATTTGTAAATTAATTTAGAGAGAATCATTTATTATATTGATATGCTTCAACCATAGTTACTGTCTCTCTAAGCATTCCTTTATTTTTATAAAGAGTGTTTTACAGTTGTATTCATATAAATTCTGAGTGTGTCATGTTAAGTCAATGCCTAGATATTTTATGCATTTTTAAATTATTTTGAATGAAATTTCTGTCTTTTGCTGGGTTTTGTTGGTAATACATAGAAAGGCTAATGTTCTTTGACTTTTTTTTTTTGTATCCTGCTATTTTACTGAAATTAGTAATTGTTTTAATCTTTTAGTTAAATCTCTAGGGTTACCTAAATACAATGTCATCATCTGCAAATACACAGTTCTTCAATGACTGTTTTACAGCCTATTCACACCCACCATGCACTTCTCCGTTGCTTATCGAGTGAACTTCAACTTTTAATTTTTTGAAGACAGTGGTATTCCAATACTTATACCCATGTATCATTATCTAATCTTTCCTAGAGATCACACTATTAGGCATATACCCAGAAGTCAGTGATTTTGGAAAAGTCCTTTATACACCAAAATATTTATAGCATTTCTTTTTGTTGTAGCAAAGAACTAGAAACAAAATAGATGTCCACCAATTATCTAAACAAATTGTAGTATCTCACTCTAATAAAATATTATTGCACTATAAGAAATGATGAATGTGGATGAAATAGAATACTGGGAAGCATGGAAAGGCTGAAACTGAAGAAAAGTGAAGCAAAAAACAAGAAAACTATATACATAATGACTATAATAATGTAATTTAAAAAAAAAAGCATTGAAACACCTGAGACAGAATGGTATTAAATTTTTATGATCAAGACTGGCCCCTGAGAAGACATGCAAAGGAACCTCTCCATTTTTTTTTCCCCAGAGGTAGAGGTCTGTGCATGTGGAACTTTGTATGTGGTCAATGTTATTGGTTAGTTTTGCTGGTCTTTTCACCTTCTATTTAAAATTCTTATAAAGGGTGGGTTCTTTGGGGAGATGGAAACAAAGGTGGCAAAAACAAACTATATCAATAAAATATAAATAAAAATGAAAATTGCTTTTTTTTTTTAAATTCAGAATAAAACTTGGAGTCATTAAGAGCATTGCATAATTTCCCAAAGCAGTCTAGGTCCTTTCTATTCAATTATGTGCCCAGTTCATTGTTCACATATAATGCTTTTCCAAAATATAGATTCTAATGGACCATCTTCATCTTACTGGGTTGTATATATATCATAAGTCAGATGTATATTATCTCAAAATGCAAGTTTAGGATCTTTTGAAGTTGAATTAGTGAGGTAGATTAAAAAAACAAACAAATCCTTACTAAATAGGAACACACTGTGAAAGATGTATTAAGAAGAAATGTATTAAGAAGCAAAGCTTTTTGGGTCCCTACTCTTTGGGACACACCCAGGACAATAACAACAACCTGATTTGGAAAAGAAGTGTCAGATCTGAAGACCTTTCTTTACTCCTTTATTGATTTTGATTCATATGGGATTTTTAAAAATGGCCTAGGGGGCAGCTAGGTGGCACAGTGAATAGAGCACCATCCCTGGAGTCAAGAGAACCTGAGTCCAAATTCAGCCTCAGACACTTAACACAAAACTAGCCATGTGACCTTAGGCAAGTCACTTAACACCAATTGCCCTCCAAAAAGCAAAAAAAAAAAAAAAAATTTTTTTTTTTTTTTACATAAAAAATTTAAAATGGCCTATCCCCCTTTCTCTGAGGGCCAAGGACTACTCATGCACTTTGAATTGTTAATTCCTTGCAGCCTAGTCAGCCACTGATGTCCTATGGCCTAGGCCAAATGGGTGTTGTTGAGGACATTCTAAGAATCCTCTTGGTATCATTTCTGGCCTGGGTACTGTAAGATTGGGACTGTATTTTTGAATAGTAAATGGATGACCCAGATCTCAGTTACAGGGACTTACCAAATAAAATATCCAAGGAGGGGACAACACAAGAGCCACATTCTAAAAACAAGGAAAACTTGCAAAAATAGCCAAAACCACAACCATTCCCCAAAATCAGAATTTTGATGTGTCTCCAGTATCACAATCCAGTCATAAGGTTCTAATAAAGCTTGAAGCCTAGCTGAAGATGATTGTAAAATTATTTACATAACATTTTAAAGTTTGCAGAGTGCTTTATATGTACTACCTCGATTATCTTCACAGAAACTCCATCAGGTAGGTGTGATTATCATCTCTATTTTATATAGATCAGGCAAATGAGGTTGCAAGAACTTACATGGCTTGCTCAGGGTTCCAGAGCTAGTGACTATATCTTAAGGTAGAATTTGAACTCAAGTCTTCCTGACTTCTGGTCTAGTACTCCTTACAGTAGCAGTACCACACAAATGGCACCAGCTGAATAGCAACCAGAAATAGAGCTGGCTACCAGAAACAGGGCTTGAAGGACATTTTTACTCCACATCTGCAGATTTGTATCTAAAAGAACAAATTAAAGTTTTATCATTCCCTTGCTTGCAAACTCAGACCTTGATTTGAGATATCTCCCTTCCCCTTCTCTTGCTGCCCTTTGCCTAGGAACTTGACTCTTCCTCAGAGGGATATATTCATCCCTGGTCAAGTGAAACCGTTCTGTTTCTGGGGATGTAATGATGCCCAAGTTCTCTAGGAGTCCCATGGCCTAGCCCCTGGCATTTACTCGTGTGTAGAAGGATCCGTTGAGCAGCACTTTTCCTTATTTCCCAGCCAACCTCTTCCCCATCCAGCTTCTTCAGAGCTACTATACTTCTCCCATTTGGTTGGCCTGTTGTCCTTCCACTGCACAAACTACCTGGTGGGGGAGGACATCGGGAACTTTTGCATTTCTCCTGACAGGCAAGTCTTCTGCATCTGGGGCCTTCAATATTAGGTCTATGATTTGAAACAGACCTGGCCTAGGGATGAAAAAAAAAAGGTCTTTCTCAGGTTGCACTGTGGTTACAGTGAGCATCAGTAGACTGCCACCATAACCATCCTAGATGACTAGAGAACCCCTCTTTAGTAAGCTGGCAGTGGTATTACCTCCCCTAAGCAGTTAGTCCATTTGGCAAAGGCACTTAAATACCCAATTTAAACTGCTGCCCAAGGGACATAAGCCCAATGAAAGTGCCAGATGATCTTGATCAAAAGAAATGAAGGTAGGTTAAACAAAGAAGCAATGATTTTTACGTGACCCACCTGATTGCACTCTTCTACCACTGATCCTGCTCCTATAGTTAAGCTGTTGAGCCTCCAGGCTGCAAACTACTTATTAAGGCCCATAGCAACAGCCCAAGAATGTCTACAAATGATGACTTGCTCCTTCCCTTTCCTCTCTCTCCCTGTGACTGTTAGCTTCATAAGCCATATACATAGCCTGAAGCTCTGCATAATAGAAGGGTTCTGAACTTTTTTCATGTCATAGACTCCTTTGGCAATCTGGTGAAGTCTCTCAACTCCATCTCAGAATTACTGCTTTTAAATGCATATTAGTGAAATGCATAGGATTACAAAGAAAATCTATTTAAAATACAAGCATCAAAATATCAAATAGATTAAAGAACCTGAGAGTAAGTCTGCACTAGGAGGACTATCTAGGCTCCCCCAGTCGCTCAGGGACTGAGCTGAGCTGCATGGAGACCAGTGTTTAACATTGAGTTTGTAATGAGCAGAACCAAGTATGAGGGTAGGCCACATATCCAAATTCTTGCCAGAAAGTATTTAAGTGGCCAGAGCCGAAAGTGGCAGGGGAGTGAATTTATTATCTTCTTTATGGGAAGTACTGATGGGCCCATGTGTGGCACATTCCTGATTCCTGCCTCCACTATTAAAATTCATGTCCACTATGAGGATGACATCCCAGGAATGCCCCAAGGGAGATGGCATTGCTTATTGCTAAGGGTTTTGGCAAATTGAGTGGCTTTCAGTGAATTTTCCCCAATCTGACAGGTGGGTCTGATTAAACAACACCCAGAACTGGGGCTGCCTCCCATCTCCAAGCTTCCTCCAGCCACACCCAACAAATTCATTCCTACTATAAATTAGTTGAGGCTGATTTACCAATTGGTATGTATTATCAATTTGTTATTTTAATTTAATCAAGATGGCGTTCTTTGTGCCCCTTGTGGTGACTCCCACAAAACCTTCCATTACCAGAAGGATTCTGTTTCTAATCAGAGTGACATCTTCAGTGATCAAGGTCACTTGAATTCCTTTGTCCAACTGACCTTTCAAGATCTGAACTCTTCCTTAATAAACTGTTACCCAGGCATGGGCCTTCCCAGTACTATTTGGTAAAAAAAAAAAAAATATTGGATGAATTTGGAGATCTTACCCTCCCTCTGTTGATCCTTAAAAATCCATGAAATCAGAATTCATGGGAATATTTCCAAGCCACTGTGCTATAGGGCTGGCCAGCAAACTCCTTATCATCTGTGTTTTAATAACTAAATCCGTACCAGACAAACCTTCCTGACTCCTCAGGACCCCTGAGGTCTGCTTAACTTTAAGGAGGCCCACTCTAGGTTCAATCAATAAACATGTTAAGTTCATAGTATTCAGCAGGTACTCGGGTAAGCACTAAGGATATAACAAGAGGCAAAGGACAGTCCCTGCCCTCAAGGAGCTTATAATCTAACCTTCCAGACTTAAGAATTATATCCACCTGATTTGAGCAGTAACAAATAGGGAAGACCCACAGCAAACAACTTTCCACAAGGGATGAGTGTCCCCTAAGAGCTTAACTTTATTTTATTTTTTGGCTTTGTTTTGGGGGAGAGCAATTGGGGTTAAGTGACTTGCTCAAGGTCACAAGGCTAGTTTTTCTGTTTTTTTTTTATTTTAAAGCAATTGGGGTTAAGTAACTTGCTCGAGGTTACACGGCTAGTCATTATTTATGCATGGGTGCTCATTTTCTGAGGTCGGATCTGATCTCGGGTCCTCCTGACTCCAGGGCCGGTGCTCTATTCACTGTGCCACCTAGCTGCCTAAGAGCTTAACTTTAAAGCTCTGAAGGAAGCTGTTGCTAGCTTGTTCAGTCAAGTCAGTATTATAAAGCCAGTCAAGGAACCCCAACTCGTTCCCACAATGAAGGCCATCCTGAGTTGAAGCAATGCAGGCAGGAAATTTTTCCTGAGGGAGCCAGGCCTGCCTGATTTCCATTCGGAAATCATAAGAACAGAGATAAAACTCTTATCCCCACAGTAAATGGTATTAAAACAACCTTGTAATGGGGAACCTCAGTTAATTCTCCCAGTTTATGAAATCATCCTCAGTAACTAATCAGTATTCACTCATTGCTCATAAAGAACCAGCCAAGCCTTTAAGCCTTCTTTTTTAGTGACATTTAGCCTACAAGTGATTTATTTCCTTTCCTGAATATTTCTTAATCTCTTTTAAGTTCACCATTCCATGTCACAGTGTGCCTTGGCATAGTGATTGGGTGTACCTTTGAGGTGCCAGTGTGGGGGGACAGGGAGGAGCTGGGTTAAGAAGAGTTGTCCTTTCTGTATCTGTATGCTGCCCATACCCTTCTTCTACCCTCAGCTCCCAAATTGAACATTATTTGGAGTAGCTCGGATTTCTTGGGACAAAATTAGTTGAGGATTGTAACCTAGCTTCTCACTATCTCCATTCAGTCTTGTAATTCAGTTGCTAGCTCCCCAATAGTAATTAGTAACTAGCAGGGAATAATAAAGGGTTGTGATGTTTTTCGCCTTCTTGCTCCTTATTCCTTCAGACCCAGCCCACCAACCCTTCTGGATCTTTCCTCCAGTATTTATCTCTGGGGTGATTCATCTCACAGAGACCACAATTTTGGGGGGTTTAATGTTAGGCCACTATGGTGGCCTAACACCACTGCCGTCCCCCTTCCTAGCAAGCCACATTCCCATTATATCCTGTCAGCTGTCAAATGCCTTAGGCCAAGCTATACACTGGCCCCAGATGGAAGTTCAGGATTTGAAGAGATTAAATCAATGAGGCAGATAATTTTTTCCCCAGATAATTGTCTCAGAAAATAATTCAAGTAATCATTTTTGGATAATAATAATTTTTTAATTAAATATGCCCAGCAAGGATATACATTTACAGGTGCAAGTGAGGACACACTCAGGTCAATCATAACTGCTCACTATGGAATAAAAAAATCTGTTTTGTCAGAAAAGTTATACTTCTTGACATTGGTTTATACAGAAATCTCTAAAAAGTATACCTCAATGTAATTAGTCTATCCCTCTTCTAATTTTTCATGTTTAAGAGCTACACATGCCTTTTAAATCGGTTAGTTAGTTCCTAAGGTCTTATGGCCTGAGCATAGCAAGTAATGCCCAGGGTACCACCCAGCTGTCTATCATAGTCTTGGTGACACACATTCTTCATCCACTTGCTTTTTCCTGTGTAACTACTCTTTTTGACCACATTTAAAAGGCTCTCTATTATACAGCTAGATGGAGTCAGCACAGTATCTGTAAATAGGAACACATCTGAAAGATCTTACCATATAAAAGGAATTCTTTTTCCATTTAGAGTCTGTATTGACATCTTACCCAACAGTGACAAATGTCTCTGGTGAATTTTTCAGATGCTTTCATAGTTTATACCTTGCTTTATAATTGAATAAAATTATCTTTGTATCTTTCAAGCAAATTTGTCTGATTTTTGGTCTATGTGTGGCCTATCTAACCTAGTTAGAGGACATCTTTTAAGGTAGTGATTTGCCCTTTTTTCATCTTACCTTTCAAGTCAAATTCTTTATTATAGTCAGACAGGATCATATATTCTTTTTACCTTTTAGTATTGTGTGACTGTAATGCTTTGTCCTGATCAAAAATAATAGTTTGTGAAATGTTGCCTCTTTCCATTTTATATCCTTATCAAGGATGCCCTTGATGCAAATGTAGATCTTTTTTTTTTTTTAAGCAATTGGGGTTAAGTAACTTGCTCAAGGTTACACGGCTAGTCATTATTTATGTGTGGGTGCTCATTTTCTGAGGCCGGATCTGATCTCGGGTCATCCCAACTCCGAGGCCGGCGCTCTTACTCACTGCGCCACCTAGCCGCCCCTTTGGGGCAATTGGGGTTAAGTAACTTGCCCAAGGTTACACGGCTAGGTTTTGCTAGGTTTTTGTGTGGATTAAGTGTCTGAGGCCGGCTCCGAACTCAGGTCCTTCTGACTCCAGGGCCGGCGCTCTATTCACTGCGCCACCTAGCCGCCCCAAATGTAGATCTTTCTGATATATATATATATATATTTTTTTTTTTTTGCTTTTTGGAGGGCAATTGGGATTAAGTAACTTGCCCAAGGTCACACGGCTAGGTTTTTGTTTGTGTGTGCGTTAAGTGTCTGAGGCCGGATCCAAACTCAGGTCCTTCTGACTCCAGGGCCGGCACTCTACTCACTGCGCCACCTAGCCGCCCCTCTGATAATATTTTTATAGAGACAGAAAGGTAGACATTTGAGTTGATTGTTGATATTCCCATATGTGCCTTTTTTGGTAATAATAATTTCTGAGATTTTTCCCATGCTTTTGGCATTTTTCCTCTTTTCATATACCTAGAGAAGAATAGTGTTTCTTAAGGCTGAAAATTTTGATCCTTTCAATAGCAGCGCTCATGTATGGGTGAGCTGTTCTTCCTATCTCTATCAGTACCCTTTCCAGTTTTTTGTGCAGCACATCTGAAACTCATATTATCCAAATTTGGTAACTTCATTATAAATTGATTGTTGATTAATTTTTTTTTCCTTTTTGGAGGGGGGGAAGGGAGAGCAGTTGGGGTTAAGTGACTTGCCCAAGGTCACACATCTAGTAAGTATTAAATGTCTGAGGCCGAATTTGAACTCAGGTCTTCCTGACTCCAGGGCCGGTGCTCTATATGGTTGATTATTTTTTAAAAAAAAGAAATTTTGTAGATCTTTTCCATTTTTCATCTTATCTTTCACATTTTATTTTTAAATGCTTGCAGCATTTCTTTCCTCAGTCGAGTCTCTCGCCAAGCTTTCTATAAACTTGTTTTCTCCTAGTGCTCTTTGTTGTTCTGTTGTGTCATTGCTCATAATCTTCCACCCTTTTCTTCTGTTATTTCTTTCTTTCTTACTTAGTATTTTATTTTTCTCCAGCTACATGCAAAAATAATTTTCAACATTCTTAAAATTATGAGTTCCAAATTCTCTCCCTTACTCCCGTTCCACCTCCCCCCGCATTGTGAAAGGAAGCAGTTTCATATAGGTTATACATGTGTAGTCATGCAAAACATTTAGCTGTGTTGTGAAAGAAAACAAAGGCAAAAACATTTTTTCAAGAAAAATAAAGTTAAAACAAAGTATGTGTCAATCTCTATTCATACACTCATCAGTTCTCTCTCTGGGGATGGATAGCATTTTTCATCATAAGTCCTTCAGAATTGCCTTCTATCGAATTGCTGAGAAGAGCTAAGTTATTCACAGTAGATCGTCTTATGATACTGCTGGTTGTTTTCATTTTGGGATCTCTTTCAGAAGATGATTGGTGTATTCTTTCAATTTTTATTTTATCCTCTGGTTCTACGATATCAGGACAGTTTTCCTTGATAATTTTTTTTTTTTTTTTTTTTTTTGCTTTTTGGAGGGCAGTTGGGGTTAAGTGACTTGCCCAAGGTCACACATCTAGTAAGTATTAAATGTCTGAGGCCGAATTTGAACTCAGGTCTTCCTGACTCCAGGGCTGGTGCTCTATATGGTTGATTATTTTTTAAAAAAAAGAAATTTTGTAGATCTTTTCCATTTTTCATCTTATCTTTCACATTTTATTTTTAAATGCTTGCAGCATTTCTTTCCTCAGTCGAGTCTCTCGCCAAGCTTTCTATAAACTTGTTTTCTCCTAGTGCTCTTTGTTGTTCTGTTGTGTCATTGCTCATAATCTTCCACCCTTTTCTTCTGTTATTTCTTTCTTTCTTACTTAGTATTTTATTTTTCTCCAGCTACATGCAAAAATAATTTTCAACATTCTTAAAATTATGAGTTCCAAATTCTCTCCCTTACTCCCGTTCCACCTCCCCTCGCATTGTGAAAGGAAGCAGTTTCATATAGGTTATACATGTGTAGTCATGCAAAACATTTAGCTGTGTTGTGAAAGAAAACAAAGGCAAAAACATTTTTTCAAGAAAAATAAAGTTAAAACAAAGTATGTGTCAATCTCTATTCATACACTCATCAGTTCTCTCTCTGGGGATGGATAGCATTTTTCATCATAAGTCCTTCAGAATTGCCTTCTATCGAATTGCTGAGAAGAGCTAAGTTATTCACAGTAGATCGTCTTATGATACTGCTGGTTGTTTTCATTTTGGGATCTCTTTCAGAAGATGATTGGTGTATTCTTTCAATTTTTATTTTATCCTCTGGTTCTACGATATCAGGACAGTTTTCCTTGATAATTTTTTTTTTTTTTTTTTGCTTTTTGGAGGGCAGTTGGGGTTAAGTAACTTGCCCAAGGTCACACGGCTAGGTTTTTGTTTGTGTGTGTTAAGTGTCTGAGGCTGGATCCGAACTCAGGTCCTTCTGACTCCAGGGCCAGCACTCTACTCACTGCGCCACCTAGCCGCCCCCTTGATAATTTCTTGAAAGATATTCTCCGGGCTTTTTTTTTTTTTTTTATCATGGTCTTCAGGTAGTCCAGTAATTATTAAATTATTTCATCTGGATCTATTTTTCAAGTGAGTTTTTCCAATGAAATATTTCACATTGTCTTCAATTTTTTTCATTCTTTTGGTTTTGTTTTGTTGTTTCTTGATTTCTCATAAAGTCATTAACTCTGATTTGTTTGATTCTAATTTTTAAGAAATTATTTTCATCAGTGAGCTTTTGTACCTCCTTTTCTGTTTGCCCAATTCTAATATTTAAAATTTATTTATTTTTAGTTTAAAACATTCAATTCGGGGCGGCTAGGTGGTGCAGTGAGTAGAGAGCCGGCCCTGGAGTCAGAAGGACCTGAGTTCGGATCTTACCTCAGACACTTAACTCACACACAAAAACAAAAACCTAGCTGTGTGACCTTGGGCAATTTACTTAACCCCTTTTGCCCTCCAAAAAGCAAAAAACAAACCAAAAAAAAAAAAAAACCATTCAATCCACCAATTCTACTTTTTAAGGAGTTCTTTTCTTCAGTGAATTATTGTGTTTTCTCCATTTGGCTAATTCTGTTTTTTTAAAGCATTCTTCTCTTTTTTGACTTTTTGTATTTCTTGTGCCATTTGGCCTAGTCTGTTTTTTTAAGGTATTATTTTCTTCAGTCTTTTCTTATGTCACTCTCATTTCTCTTCCCAATTTTTCCACTACTTTTCTCACTTGATTTTCTAAATCCTCTTTGAGCTCTTCTATGGCACGCCTAAGACCAATTCATATCTTTCTTAGAGGCTTTGAATGTAGGTGCTTTGACTTTGTTATCTTCTGAGTGTGTGTTTTGGTTTTCCTTGTCATCATGGTAACTTTGTGTAATCAGAGGGGTTCTTCTTTCTGTTGTTTGCTCATTTTCCCAACCTGTTACTTGACTTTTTATTCTTTGTTGAAGTAGGGTTATGCTTCCAGTGTAGAGAGCACCCTGTCCCCAACTGTGGGGTTTTGTGCAGCTGTTTTCAGAGATAGTTTTAGGGACCTATAAATTTTCAGTTTTTCCAATGTGGCATGATCTGAGAGGTGTTTACTTCTCTCCTGGCCTTTTCTTTGGTCTGTGAGTGACCACAAGTATCTTTTCTGCCCTGGAACTGTGAGGAGGATCCCTACCTCACTGTGGTCACAAGCTTGGTATGCTGGTGTTTCTGTTTGTCCTGGGACTGCCACCCAGGACTGTGACCCAGATCCAAGTATGGGCAAAGCAACAGAGTCCTGCCCCCAGTACTAGCAAAGAAGCCACTATTATCTTCTTCTGACCAGTTGTTCGACTGTCTGTGGGCTGAGAACCTCAGAAGCAGCTGCCATAGCTGCTGGTTCAGTGGCTCCCAAGGCCTTCTCCTGCTTGGCCAGGGCTGGGGCCTGGTCTAGACTGGCACAACCTATGCTGGCCTGTGCTTCTCTCTCACTCTGGTGTGGCAGACATTTCTTGCTGACCCAGGTTGTCTTGGGCTGGAAAGTTGTTTCACTGCATCTTTTTGTGGGTTCTGCCATTTTAGAATTTGTTCAGGATCATTATTTAAAGGTATTTGGAGGGGCTTAGGGAAGAGCTCAGGAGAATCCCTCGCCTTTTACTCTGCCATCTTGGGTCCAACTTCCTCTGTTACTTTAATTTGTGCTCTAAATTAGTATTGCTTTTCTGCTTACAAAGAGATCAAGTGTCTGATGACTGAAGTCATTTCAAGGTTCTCATCATCTGTCTCCTTATGGCAATTGATCTGTATCCATTAAACTTCATTAGGGATTGCCCATTAATTTCACATTTACCAATAGCCTATACATAGGTAAGTTTAAATAAACGTGGAGTTGTTTCAATTGTGTATCATATCTTTTTCTCATCTTTGTTTTTGTATAGGTTTTGGTCTTTTTATTTTTTTATGAAGTTGGTGGTCTCACTGTATACTGATAGGTGATTCAGTTATGATTTCCTATCAGAATATTGTTCATTTCAATTTTAAAACATTATTTTATGCTTATCATATCTGGTTCTTTCTGATCCTTTTTATGAATAAAATATGTGTGATTGCAGGCATGAAGCTTTTGTGTTTTCTGTGTGTCATTGGTTTCTCTCATGTCTTACTCCTGGAACCATGTTTGGAGGTTACATAAATTCAATCTCCTTCTATTCTCTACAACACGTTAGCACATAAGATACAATTGTTCTTTATTTTTTATATGCACTTTTAATTTTTTAATTCTAAACTTAACAACCAATGACCATAGAGTTACATTTATTGTGGTCTTTTTGAAAATATTTACGTGCACTATAGTAGAGATGACCTAGTATCCCATAAATCCCATAACATGACATTTTTGGTTGCCTTTGGCCCCATGATGAAACCACTTTTGTCACTTCCTTTGTTTACCAGGCATCTTTGTTTGTGGTTTCATTTTTATCGAAAATGTCGAGATATTCAAGTACTTTAGTTGAATGTCATTAATTGGTCATTAGGCAAACATTCCAGTTACCAATATGTAGTTGATGTTTATTGATGATCTGAAAACTATAATTCTTACCAGTCTCCAAACCCTTTTCCCACACACTACATGTAAGGGGACTCCAAGATTCAGGGCTGTTAGTAATTTATCTTAGTTTTATAGGATCATAAATTCAGAGTCAGAAGGGTCCTTTGAGACTATATAGTATAAACCCCTCATTTTATAGATCATGGTTTGCAGAGACCTGTGTCTGCGACTTTGGACTTGTTCTAGCATAAGAGTGGCATCAGACTGGCAAAGCTTTTTTAGTAGTTATAGTTCTTTATTGTGGGGAGGTTGGAGCAGATATGAACACAGGAGGAGGTAAAGGGATGATTTTCTGGAGGACCTTGAGGGTACCTCTCAGAGTCAGCTGGGCTAGTTTGGGTGAAGTGTGATAGGGTTCTTGGGAACCTCTCAGTATAACTAGGCATGTGGGTGGGCTCATGGAACTGAATGAGAACTGGTAGGGTGAACTATGGGAAGCCTGGGAACTTTGTCCATGGAAACTTTTTGCCTAGGCATGGCTCAGATAGGTTTGAGATAACAGTTTTTTATTTGGCCTCTAAGGGATAGAAGGCACCCAGAGTGCTAAGGGGACTGGGTGCAGGGGGCCCCTGGGTTTACTTTCTAAGGATTTTTCTGTCTTTGCTTTAGGCACCCAGCATACTGGTGTAGAAGTCAGACTTCAAGTCTGTTAAATCTCTTTAGCAGAACCTGATAGAGTTTGTGCGTGACTGCATATACTTTAAGAGTCCAAGGTCATCTCTAGACCATAGTGAAGTATTGGAATATGGTTTTTTGTGGAATTATCTGTAGATTAATATCTATGAATCCATCCAATTATATTGCTATTGAGACATTCTTTTTTTCAGATCATGATGTTTATCACAGGATTACTAGATTTAGAAATGGACAGGAAAGCAACAATTATCTAATCAAAGGATTTTCCTTTTGCAGTTGAGGAAATTGAGATTGGGAAAAACAACTTGAAAAATCACACAGGTTTTTATATGGTAGAGCCAGAATTAGAACCCAGGATTTTTATTCCTAAAACAGCACTCTTTCAACTATTTCATGTTGTAATGCTGTTTCTTTCCTTTTAGAAATATCTAGTGATTATTTCTTTAAAAAATATTTTTCAAAGGAGGATTTGCTTTTTTCTCTCATGCACAAACTTGTGTGTGGTTAAAAAAAAAACAAAATAAAACTGTTAGAATTGTGTAGTTGAGCAAAACATTCTCATTGACAACATTCATATTTCTCAGGAAGGGGGTAGCACATAGAATATCAAGTATTTTATGTTTTCAGTAATTATTTTAAATGGACTTTCTTTTTCTACCTTCTTGCTAGATTTTGTTGATATGTAGAAATACTGATGATTTATTTTGTGGGTTCATTTTACATACTGCAACTTTGAAATTAATTGTTTCATTTAGTTTTTAAATAAACTGTAGAGTTCTCTAGTTAAACTTTCATTCAAGTGGAGAAAAAGCAACAATTATATTTACTTTTTGCCTATGCTTATTGTACCAATTTCTTTTTTTTTTGTCTTGTTGCTATAGTTAGCATTTCTAGTAAAATATCAAATAGTGATGATCTTATTGGAAAGGTCCTTTGTCACCGTTTCATATAATGCTGACCTTTGATTTTGTTCATTTTCTTTTTCTGAAATTAGGTTGTCTTCTATTTTGTGTTACTGTAATCTGGACGTTTTATATATTTTTGTAGTATTTATCCATTTCATTGAGATCATATGGTCTTTGGCATAGAATTGAGCAAAATAGCTCTGAACAGTTTCCATTATTTCTTCATTGGTTGTAAAGTCACCTTTTTCATTTTTGATACCAGTAATTTGATTTTCTTTTTTAAAATGAAGTTAGCTAATGATTATCTAATTTGTCATTTGTTTTTTCTTTTTTTCTATTAAAAATCAGCTGCTGGGGCAGCTAGGTGGCGCAGTGAGTAAGAGCGACAGCCTCGGAGTTGGGATGACTCGAGATCGAATCCAGCCTCAGAAAATGAGCACCCACACATAAATAATGACTAGCCGTGTAACCTTGAGCAAGTTACCCCAATTGCTTTAAAAAAAAAATCAGCTGCTAGTTCTCTTTATTAATTCAATGACTTTTTTCTTTCAATATTGATCATCTCTTTGATTTGGGGGGATTTCTTTTTTCGGTGTTTAATTGGGAGCTTTTAATTTCTTATTTTCTATTTGTTGTTTTTAGTTGCATTCCAATTTGTTAATATTCTTTTTCTGTTTCTTTGAGAATATTTAGAGAGATAAATTTTCCCCTAAAGATAGCTTTGGTAGTATATCCAAAATTTGGTATGTTGTCTCATTATTATCATTATCTTGAATAAAATTAGTGATTATTTCTATGACACATTCTTTGACCCACCCATTCTTAATGATAGTAGCCAGTTAATTTCTAACTTTTGGCTAAGAAGACATTTATCTATTTATTTATCTGTCTATCTATCTTTATTTAGGCAGGGGAGGCGGGGCATTTGGGGGTAAGTGACTTGCCCAAGGTCACATGGCTAGTAAGTGTTAAGTGCCTGAGGCCAGATTTGAAATCAGGTCTTCCTGACTTCTGGGCTGTTGCTTTATTCACTGTGCCACCTACCTGCCCCAAAGAAGACATTTATTGAATATAATTTTATTGTGTTGTGGTATCTAAAATGCCTTTTATATTTCTGATTTTCTGTATTTGTTTATGAGGTTTTTATGCCCTAAAATATGGTCAACTTTTGTGAAGTTACCATGCAGAGCTAAAAAATAGATATACTATTTTCATTCATTAATCTCCAGATTAATTAATTAAATTAATGTTCTGGAGCCATTTGACTCCCCTTCCTCTCTTTGAGTGCTGGCAGGTCTCTCCAGGCTTATCACATTTAACTTTTCAAAAATTTTATTGCAGTCTTCCTTTTTGTTTCTTTTTTGTTGTTGTTAGATTTGTCTAGGTTTAAGGAGGGTAAATTGAGGTCTCCCACTTTTATAATTTTACTATTTTTCCTGTAACTCATTTAACTTTTCTTTAAAGTATTTCTATTGTATGTCATTTGGCTCATGTAATGTTTAGTATTGCTATTATTTCATTGTTGATACTACCTTTCATCAAAATGTATGTTCCTCGTTTATCTCTTTTTTTTTTTTTTTTTTTTGGAGGGCAATTGGGGTTAAGTAACTTGCCCAAGGTCACATAGCTAGGTTTTTGTTTTTGTGTGTGAGTTAAGTGTCTGAGGCCGGATCCGAACTCAGGTCCTTCTGACTCCAGGGCCGATGCTCTACTCACTGCCTTGTTTATCTCTTAATTGTATATTTTCATTGTTGTTTTGTCTAGGATCATGATTTCTACCCCCTACTCTACTCTTTTTTTTTTTGCTTCAGCAAACATAATCAATTTTACTCCATCCTCTTATTTTCATTGTGTTCATTTCCTGTTGTCTAATGGAGTTTGGTCAATTCTAGTCTTCAGAAGTTTATTGGTTGAGCTAGAACTTACACCTTAACGAACCAAGCTTTGTGGTTCTTTCTTTCATAGCTCCCATTTCTTCTCCAGGTTTTCCCTCTAACACTCTAATTTCATTTATAAAAACATCTTTAAACCATTGCTTTATTTCTAAGAGTACCCATTGAATTTGTGCCTAAGGCTGTGTTTTCTTTGAGACTGGGCTTATAATTATTTTAAAGTCATTCTGTTTTTCTGGGCTTGCATCTTAAAGATCTCTGTCACCATAATAGCTTTTTGTGGTGGGGTTTCTTTTTTTGTTTGTTTGTTTGAAGATTTTTCAGCTTAACTCCTGACTTCTGACTTTTAGTGTTTCTGGAGGGAATATCTGGTTTCTTCCTGTTGCTGCTTCCTTGAAGTACAAATGTTACATCATTCTGGGATCCCCAGGCCAGCTCAGGCTAGAGAACTGATAGGCATTCAGTGCTCCCAGAGTGGACTGATTTGGGGCATATTTGGAATGCTGCTTCCCTTGGCAGACAGAGCTCTCAAAAGTTCTTGACCCTGGATTTGGGTATGAGCAGCCGTAGACTGCTACTGAACTCAACCTCTGTCAGCCAGCAGCAAAGTTCAGCTGGTTAAGAGTGACCGAATTGGGGGCGGAGCCAAGATGGCGGAGTAGAAACAGCTCTTCCAAGCCTCTCTGCCCCCAGATTCTCCACAAACTATGTAAAAAAGGACTCTGAAAAACTTCTGGAGCCCCAGCACCCACAGAACGACACAGAGAAGCTAACCTCCCGCTGAGGACAGCCCAGCACCCTGCAGGAAGGAACAGCACAGCGGTCTGGGAGCCGGCAGCGCGCAGAGCGCAGATGGAGCCGAGCCGAGCCGAGCCCAGGTCCACGTGAGCCGAGGTTTTAGCCCCAGGGCGGCAGGGCCAGCAGCCAGCTGGAGGAACCCCAGAGCACCAGGAACTGTGGCGACCCCAGAATTATCAACATAGACTTGCCTAGGACAAAGTAAGAGGTTAGTGTCCTATGGACTTTGGGACCTGTATTTGGGGAATGCGTCAGCTCCCTCCCCTGGGAGCTAGAAGCCACTGAGGAGACACGCCATTTTGTAGTTTTCATAGGCATTTCCGGCTCCCAGCCTACAAATCGTGGGGAGATCCAGCGATCAGTCTTGGGGGGTAATCGCTCTTGCTTTAACCTCCCTGGATCTGGATTGTGATCTAGGGTGGAAGTTGT
Source organism: Gymnobelideus leadbeateri (assembly GCA_011680675.1). Classification (NCBI taxonomy): domain Eukaryota; kingdom Metazoa; phylum Chordata; class Mammalia; order Diprotodontia; family Petauridae; genus Gymnobelideus; species Gymnobelideus leadbeateri. The sequence goes on from WOXC01003287.1 coordinate 406,452, forward strand.
GGGTGGGTTTATAGCTTGCCAGAAACGGAAGTTGCCCCCCACACGTTCGGGACGAAAATTCCTCTATCTGGCCTTAAAGCCATAGTGTGGCAACAAGCCCAAAAGTCAAGCAATTAAGTGGCAACATGCCAAGGCAAAGGAAACAGAAAAATGCAACCCTAGACTCCTATTTTGGGGGCATAGAGCGGGAAAAGGACTGTGAGGTCAGAAGTCCTGCTCCAAAAGCCCCAGGGGAAAACATGAGTGGGTTGCAGGCCATAGAGGACCTTAAAGAGGACTTTAAAAATCAAATAAGGGAAGTGGAGGAAAAATTAGAAAGAGAAATGAGAAGGATGCAGGAAAAGTATGAAATGAGGGTCAACAGCCTGACTGAGGAAACAACACCTTAAAAATAGACTAACTCAAATGGCAAAGGAGGCCCAAAAGGGCAATGAGGAGAAGAATGCCTTAAAAAGTCGAATTTGCCAGATGGAAAAAGAATCTCAAAAGTTCACTGAGGAGATTCATTCCTTCAGAGTTAGACTGGAGCAAATGGAAGCTAATGACTTTATGAGAAATCAAGATGCTGTTAAGCAGATCCAAACAAATGAAAGATTAGAAGGCAATGTGAAATATCTCATGGGAAAAACCACTGACCTGGAGAATAGATCCAGGAGAGACAATTTAAAAATTATTGGACTACCTGAAAGCCATGATCAAGGAAAGAACCTAGAAATCACCCTTCAAGAAATTCTCAAGGAAAACTGCCCTGATGTTTTAGATCCAGAGGGCAAAATAGAGGTTGAAAGAATCCACAGATCACCTCTGAAAAAGATCCCAAAAAGAAAACTCCCAGGAATATTATAGCCAGGTTCCAGAATCCCCAGATCAAGGAGAAAATACTACAAGCAGCCAGGAAGAAACAATTTCAATATTGTGGAAACACAATCAGAATAGCCCAGGACCTGGCAGCTTCTACACTGAGGGAGAGAAGGGCATGGAATATGATATTCCAGAGGGCAAAAGAACTGGAATGAACCCAAGGGTCACCTACCCAGCAAAACTGAGTATTTTGTTTCAGGGGAAAATATGGTCATTCAGTGGAATAGAGGACTTTCAAGCATTCTTGAGGAAAAAACCAGAGTTGAATAGAAAATTTGACATCCAGACACAAGAAGAAAGAGATGCCTGAGAAGGTAATCAGGGAAAAGAAATCAAAAGGAACTTATCAAAGTTGAACTATTTACATTCCTATATGGAAAGCAATAACTGTGACTGATGATATCTTTCTCACTATGAAAATAATGGAAGAAGGGGGTGTGGTCATATGAATACATATGTGAATGTGTGTGTATATGGTTACAGTTATATGGATAGAGGGCATAGGTTGAATTTGTTGGGAAGGGAGAATACTCAAGGGATGAAATTATGAGGTGAGAGAGGAAAGTGGCAAGAGGAGATGGGGAGAGACATGGTAGGGTAAACTATCTCATGTAGGGGAAGTGGGTGCAAAGGAGGGGAGAATAAGGAAGGCTAAAAAGGCAAAACCACATTCACATTGAATTTGGTTCAGGGAGAAAATGACATACATACTAAATGGGATATCTCAACCTGCAGCAGGATAGGGGGAAGGGGGATGAGAGGAGGGATGATGGATGGGAGGGCATCCTTGGGGGGAGGGGAGGTTGGAAGTACCCACTATAGAAGAGGGACAGGATCATGTAGGGAATGGACCAGGTGGGGGGTGGGATGAGTGGGAGGGAATTATAAGCAGCCTTGAACAATATATCTACTATGATAATGTTTTGCATAGCTAGACATGTACAACATATACTGAATTACTTATATCCCAAGAAGGAATGGGTGACAAGGGAGGAAGGAAATGGATCTGAAATTCTAGGTCGTAACATTAAATGTTTCAAATATATATATAAATACTATTATTAATACTCTTTTGCCTATAATTGGGAGATAAGATGTGCAGGCATTGGGACACAAAGATTTATCTTCCTCTAATGGAAAAGTCGATGGGGCTATGGGAGAAGGTATGGGAGAGAGCAGATTGGAGGAAGCGATATCTTGTGGGACTGCTATTCTGGGAGGTTGGGTAGGGGAATAATGGGGGGAAAATGATTGTGACTCAAAATCTGGAGGAAATGAATGATGTAAAACAGAAGTTAATAAAGTATTTGTTTAAAAAAAAAAAAAAGAGTGACCGAATTGTAGGCTTCCTTTTGCTCTAAATTCCTACCCTAATTATTCCACTGAAGGATTCAGTGGGCTGGAAACTGAAACTGGATAAACTGATCTCCCCAAATCTTGTCATCATCATCATGCTGCTAATTGGCCTTGGGTACTCAGCACCTTCCCACTTCCCTCAGCCTCCTCTGGCCTCTGATTGGAGGACTGGAGGGTGGAGCACCATACCCAGAATTTTCCTTTATAGAGGGCAACATTTGGACTTTATTTCTCATTGCCCTTTACATCTTTAGTTCTGCTTGGTTTTAGCTCCACAGAACAAGATGCCCCCACTCTCTGTGCCTTCCAGTATCTCTTCCTCCCTCTCCCTTTCCAAGTTCCTTTTGCAGGTTGTCTTCCTCCATTAGATTGTAAGCTCTTTGAGGGCAGGGATTTTCTTTTTCTTATTTGTGTCCCTACATATTTGCTAGCATGTAATAGGTGCTTGGTAAATATTTACTGAATTGAATTATTGAATTGAACTGATACCCGGATCTCTTAGAAGCTAGGTCTTAGTTGGGCTGTTGCTGCTTGTTTCTGAACTTCTGCTTGCACCTCATTCTTAGGTGCACGGCTCAGGACTTGCTTCTTTTTTTTTCCTTTTTGGAGGGCAGTTGGGGTTAAGTGACTTGCCCAAGGTTGAAGGGCTAATTTTTGTGTTAAGTATCTGAGGCCAGATTTGAAATCAGGTCCTCCTGACCCCAGGGCCAGTGCTCTATTCACTTCACCACTCAGCCACCCCCTCAGGGCCTGCTTCTTACTATGAAATTCCAGACATGGGAAAAGATCCCCTTCTCACTCTACTTTGGATGTGACCCAGAATTTTGTAGTGGGCAATGAAGCTGCCAGTTGGCAGCTCTTTCCTCACTCTAAACATGGTGCCACAGAATGGATCTAGGACCCCTTTTTGACCTGTTGCACAACCTTTCTCTGAACTAAAGAGCTCTACACAGTGTACTTCTGGCTAGACTCAATCCTCAGTGACCTTAGACCTCTCTTTCCCTCTCTTATGTGAATAGGCCTGGAAAAATGATTCATCATTACTTTTTCCCCATCTGGATGCAGTCTGGTACATTTTCTGGATTGTTTGAAGAAGTTTGGGGTTGAGAGTGGGAGAAATCTTGTGATATTGACTATTGCTGTTCTACCATCTTGGCTTCCCTGTATCCTCATGTGCGTGAAGAAGTGTAGCCTGAAACCAAACACTCCAAATGTGGTATGACCATGTCAGAGAACAGAAGGACTGTTGCTTTGGTATTCATGGAAGCTATATATTTCTTTTCTTTCTTTCTTTCTTTCTTTTTTATTTATTTTTAGTTTACAAGATTCAATTCCATAGTTTCTTGAGTTTCAAATTTCCCTTACCTCCCTCCCCCCATGACAGCATATAGTCCAGTATAGGATCTGCAAATATTTTCACATTAGACATTAGTTCAAGTTACAAAGGCGAATTGTACTAGATGGAATGAAAAATGGTAAAGAAGAAATAAAACCAAACAATGAAAAGAAAAAGATCAATTAGTTTGCTTCCATCAGGATTCAAGCTCAGTTCTTTCTAGCTATTTCTCTGGACGTAGGCATCTCTCTCCTTCATGAGTCTTTTGGGATTGACTTATATCACTGCACTTATATCACTGCATTACATCATCACACATATGTTGTGTCTGTGATTGTATACAAATTTCTCCTGGTTCTGCTCTTCTCACTCAGCATCAGTTTGTATAAGCCTCTCCAGGTAAATATGAAAACCGTCTCCTCCTCCTTCCTTATAGCACAATAGTATTCCATTACATGTATATACCACAACTTGTTTAGCCATTCCCCAATTGATGGGCACCCCTTTAATTTCTAATTCTTTGCAAGCACGAAAAGAGCTGCTATAAATATTTTTGTACATATGGGTCTTCCTCCCACTTCTATGATCTCTTTGGGATATAACCCTAGAAGTGGTATTGTTGGGTCAAAGGGTATGAAATTATTTATAGCCCTTTGGGCATAATTCCAGATTGCTCTCTAGAATGGTTGGATAAGTTCACAACTCCGCCAGCAATGCATTAGTTTTCCAATTTTCCCACATCCTCTCCAGCATTTGTCATTTTCCTGTTTTGTCATCTTAGCCAATCTGACTGGAGAGATGTGGTACCTCAGAGTTGTTTTGATTTGCATTTCTCTAATCAAAAGTGTTTTAGAACATTTCTTCATATGCTTATAGATATCTTTAATTTCTTTCTCCGAAAACTGCTTGTTCATACCCTTTGACCATTTATCAATTGGGGAATGACTTGTATTCTTATAGATTTGACTCAATTCTCTGTATATTTTAGAAATGAGTCCTTTATCAGAGACATAGGTTATAAAAATTCTTTCCCAATTTCCCACCTCCCTCTTGATCTTGGTTACATTGGCTTTGTTTGTACAGAAACTTTTCAATTTAATGTAATCAAAATTATCCATTTTGCATTTTATAATGCTCTCCAGTTCTTGTTTGGTCCTAAAATCTTTCCCTCTCCACAAATCTGATAGGTAAACTATTTATTCCTTGCTTTCCCAGATTGCTTACAGTATCATCCTTTATACGTAGATCATGCACCCATTTAGACTTGATTTTGGTATGTGGTGTTAGATAATGGTCTATGCCTGGGGAAGCTATATATTTCTTAATGTGATCCAACACAATCAGCTTTTGCTTCTGTCATATCATATAACTACCAGTTCACTAAAACCCCTAGATCTTGTCCAAATAAACTGTTCTCTGACAATCCATCTGTCATCTTGTACTTGTGAAGTTGGTTCTTTGAAACCAAGTATAAGATTTTAATTTTTATAATAAAATATTTTTTGAGTTGTTGATCTAGCTTGTCAAGATATTTTTGTTTCTGACTTTTTTAGTGTATTAGTTATCCCTCTCCGATTCATATCATCAGCAAATTTTATAAGCATGCCATTTGTTTTTAAGATCAAGTCATTAACAGAAGTGTTAAGTAGCATGTGGCCACATTTAAATCTCTGAAACCACTTCCTTGGAGACTTTTTAAGTTTACATCAAACCCTTGATGAGTACTCTTTGGTTTTAGGCATTTAATCCCTTCTGGAATCCCCTTTCTTCTACTATCTTCTAGCCCTTGTCTTTGCCTTTTTCTGCCAGAAGAATAGCTTGAGAATCAATCTTTTGTTGTTGTTGCCAAAATCAGGACAAATTCTATTATTGCATTCCCCATCTATCAATTTAGTTACTTGGTCCAAAAAGAGGGCCAATGTGACATGACTTAATAAGTTTTTAATAGGAAGTATTATTGATGACTTTCGTGTATATCCTTGTCTTTTAAGGAAATGCCACCACCCCTTTGTACTCCACAGTGAACCTCCCCTCGCATTAAAGAAAAACTGATAAATAAAACCAATTGTCATAATTATTACTTCTGATGATATATACAAAATTCCACACTCATGGTCCACCCAACTCTCCATCAGAGTGAGACAGGTTCCTTTACATCGTTTGTTTTGGGCTGATGGCTAAGGTTGGTCATGAGATTTACTCATGGTGGTTGTTATTATTTTCATTTATATTATTGTGGTCATTTTGTATATTTTTCTGTTTATTTTGTCTGTTTTACTTTGCATCAGTTAACGCCTATATATCTCTTCAATTCTTCGTTTTCATTGTTTCCTATGCTATATTAACATTCCATTATATTCATTTATGTAACACCATCTGTTTATATTCTAGTCTGTAGGAAAATGGCTTCAATTATTATATTTTAATGGTACCACAAAAATTAATACTCTGAATATTTTAATACATATGGAGTCTTTATTTCTCCTTTGGTTGTCTGCTTATATAGTAGTTGAATCTCTGGGTCAACAGATAATGACTTGTTTAATTTAATGACTTGTTTTTCTCTTTTTTTATTGATGTTTTATCATATTTTTATTTTGTTAAATTTTCCAATTGCACTTTAATTTGGTTTGGACTCTGGAGCATTGTAGGCCACATGGAACAGCATGTTAAACCCCTCTGCTCTAGGCTACAGGAAATGGATGTTTCTGGGCTAAGTGTAAATCAGTCAGAAAATTACACTGTGGCTCACAAAGAACAGGTAGTTTCTTTCCAATGCTGGCTACTGGGTGCGATCTGGTTCAATATTAACGGACTCTACGAGGTTACAGAGACTCAGAAATGGTCCTTGGTCCAGTAGGCCAAGAAAATTTGCCGTCAAGTTTCAGAAGAGAAACAGTAAAAATGGCCATGTTGTAAAGTGTCCACTAAGAAAATGCAGGTTGTCACAGGATTACAGATTTAGGGCTGGAAGAGATCCTAGATGTTATTTAAATCACTGCCCCTTTTAAAGATGAGGAAACTGAGGCACAGAGAAGACAAGTAACATACTCAAGGTCACAAAGATAGTGTAGTCACTCAGAGCGGGTCCTCCTTTTTATTAAACCACAAGTCGTGAACAGTACTATTGAGGACCATAGTCTGACTGACAGTGTGCTCTAGATCTGTATGCATGCAGGCTATATATATATATTCCTATAATAAAGTCAAAAGGGCTGCTATGTGTGCATAAGATACCCCTACCTATTTCCCATGCATGGTATTAGAATGCCAGATCAAATATACTTATCACTTTTATTGACCAGCATTGTGTTCTGCACCCTATAACTACTTAATAAATGAATTACAGAATTAAATGTGTTTTAGGGAAATCATTAAGTTGATCTCTTCCTTAGAGAGGGAGTCAGGAGAACCCTGACAGAAAGTTAATAAACTATTTTTAATAGTTGTGCATCTTAAGTCTGTGACATGAGATAACTTGTAAAGAGTTAGGAGCCCAGAATCTGAACAGAAGTAAGCCTGTACCAGCTATGTATAGTAGTAGGATGGTGATGGAAGGAACAGACATTTTCTTCTACATGAAATATGATGCATTTTAAAGACATGTTTAGCATGTGTATATATATAGGTCAAGTTGTTTGTTGTTGTTTTTTTTTAAATAAAGGCTGGTAAATAAAAAGGTTGTTACGGCAGGAAAAGTCATACATCAGGGGATAAACTGAACTAAGGCATGAGCCATAGCAACTATGGAAGCCCTTTGATGAACTCTGTTGTTTCTTTGAAGTGGGCTCAGTAGGAGCCTGCTGCTATAGGGAGAAGGAAGGGGCAGATAAGCCATGTGTCTTGTTAGTATGTAGACTATTCTGGGATGTACAGTCTAGGTTCTCTGCAAAGATCTCCCAAAAGTCTTCACAGTCCCTTTCCTTTGGGAGGTTTAATTTCTTTTTCCTGAATGGAGTAAGTGCCTTGCTGGCCAGGTCTGAAGGCTCTTGGTGTGGCAGCCGGAGTAAGGAAGGTGACATGGTTGGATAGCTAGCTACTTGAATGCTTTGGTATTGAACTGATACCATCTGAGCATTGATTTAAATCCTGGAATATTTCTTGGCAGGAATGAAGTCTGAACCCCAAGTCTTAAGTATTGTATTGTGTGTTGACATCTGTTTCCAGGGCCAGCAAAACAGGTGATGCTCTAGCTGGAAATGTATATCCTGAAGAACTAGGGGCAATAACCGATGCCCTCTCTGACTCATTAACGTAACTGTAGTCACCAATACTGGGTATAGGAAAGGGATTTGCTTTATAAATCTTTCTTCTCTTGCTCATTAAATTTGCCAAAGGATGACCATGACCCACTGTCTCTTGGAAAAACTGATTCTCTGTCCTGGCCTGAAATCTCCATGAACTGAATACTGAATTGTAGACGTCCAAGGTACTTGTTGGTCTTCCCTGCAAGATGAACCACTCATTGTTCCTCCTGGTTTTGTCTTGAAAAAGCTACTTCAGAGAAGTGGATATCTGGCCCAGGAACTGGTCTGCAAGCCATTGTGAATGATGCTTCACTGTTAAGATGAGGTTAGGATCCTCCAAAATATCCAGTTTACTAGGCAACCGAAGAATGCAATCCTCTTTCCACTCAGGACTCAGGTTGTGACGCACCACTGAGGTCATGTATCTCTGTTTTTGGAGCCGGATGATCACATAGGCATTGCTAAACCCAGAGTGTCCTTTGGCCTGTAGATTCTGAGCCCTAAGGATCATCAACTGCATATGAGTTGGGTACCATTCTTTTTCCTTGACTGCCAAATGTTGTAGAATCACTTAGACCCACTGGAGAGAGAAGGGACAGACCTTCTCCACATTTAGAGAGGGACCCTCTGAAGTGCTATGAGCAGAAGCTTCCAAAAGGGAGGCCAGTTTGTGGCAAAAAGAAATGATATCTTTCGCTAATGGAAGTTTGAATGATTTCGAAGGAGTTGAGGGTAACACATTCCTAGCAAGAGCTAGGAAGCTTCCTTTCCTGGAAGCAGAGACTCTGGGAACACAGAACTCCCTTGGTATGAAAGGGAGGAGACTCAGTCTTTCTCTATGTGACAAATAGACAAGGGGGAAGCACTCTACGGGGGATTCCCCGTGTGTGAAAGCAGAAGTCCCCCAGGGATTCCCCTTGTGAGGAAACAGAGACACCTGGGAGGAAGCAGAGATCCCTCCCCCCACACCCTTGTAGAGGTGCAGAGATTCTCCCTCAAAGGGTGAATAACTCTTTTTTCTAGCACCATCAGACCAAATTCATAGCTCTACCAGTAGTGTATTTATGTCTTATCTTCCCATAACCCCTGAAACAGACCGTTTCAATCTTTAGTTATCTTTACCAGGTTTATGGATTTTAAATGTCAGATTTGCAATGCTTTTTGCATTTCTCTTATTAATAATTTGCAGCCATCAGGTGATAGTTTGTGATTGTGATTAGAAATAAGATCCTATTCTTTTTACTACTAATTTTGGGAATTTTTCTTAATCTTATCTATTTGTTATACAGTAGACTTTTATAGGAGATATTTGATGCAGAGATTCCCCCCCCACCAGTTTCTTTTCTTACCCTATCAATTTTGATTTTGTTTGGAAGTGCCTGAGGCCAGATTTGAACTCTTATGTTCCTGACATCAGACTGCCTGTTTGGATAAGAATTTTGTCCTTCATTATAATGATGAAAGGTGGTTCTTTCATTCTCTAATTTTTTTTAAAAAGGTATTCACCTGTTCTTTATGAAGCTACACCTAATTTTAGTCTTGGCTTCCTTTTCTAGTTGTTTACTGCAGTTACTTAAAAATATTAAAAATATTCTGAGAAAATAGGCTTTCCCAGACTTGGAAAGGGTTGCATGGTACAAAAAAGATTAAGAACTCCTATTCTAGAAGAATAATAGAATGTAACATAAATCAAAATGTATCATCAACTTCAACTCATCCAATCTTTGAACAGTCATTAAGAAGCCTTTTAGAATCCTGGCAAATCTCTTACAACAGCCAGTCTTAATTAGTAGTAGGCCAGAATCTAGGTCAAGTAATGGTAACCGTAACTGAATTAAAAAACAACAAAAAAACAACAAACAAAAACCCCCATATCTATAAGCTATATAACATATATCCAATCTTGCTTAAAAACATGCACACAAGGACCCCTTTTGTAGATTGTACCTTAGATTATCAAAATATTATTACTGTTTCTTTTAGTGTGTTAACATGTATTGAAATATTGACATGCTAAGAAGATGCAGATGGCTCATTTCTAGACAAAAACTTTTTAGCACTTAGAGGATTTACGACGACATATGTCCATTTGAAAATTAGCCAGAATTGAGTATGTGGGGGAGCCAACTTCAAAACAAAGCCAAGAATGCTGTTTCCTTCAGGGGGAAAAAAGATAATCTTGATTATTTGAAGGAAACTTTCCAAAACAACTTGATGTACAAATGGCTCTTTCTGGGATTGGGATGTGTGATCTTATTTTAGTTCTCAAAGTCCCAATTTGAAATGCCTCATTTTAAATGAATAGAAACCAACCTATTTGTTATCTAAATGGAACAGAAGTCCTTTAAGAATTAAAAGAAAATCCTAGCCATCCAGACTCAGACACTTAACACACAAAAAAACTAGCTATGTGACCTTGGGCAAGTCACTTAACCCCAATTGCCCTCCAAAAAAAAAAAAAAAGAAATAAAAAAGAAAATCCTAGCAGACACTGTGCAATAGTTTTGGGGGAAAGTGAGAAGTTCTTGTTTAGGCAGACATTAGATTCTTTTGAATTACAGATGTTTTTTTAATACAACGTGGAATTATGAATTTCTATTATTTAGCAATTCATATTTATCATTATATTAAATAACTTAGCTGAGATCAAGAGACTTCTGTTTAGGTTCTCCCTCCTCTCTGATGGAAGTTTCTGTGGCACTATCCATCATTATAACAGGAGGTTTGTTTCAAACTTGAAGTCTTATTTTTCAGAAGCTTTAAAGTAGATGATTTTTTTCTAACAATGGATAACAACTCAGTATTCCTTCATGAAAATGATCCTATGGACTTTTATGTACTTTTAGCTCCTATTTCTTTTTTTTTTTTTTTAAGCAATTGGGGTTAAGTAACTTGCTCAAGGTTACACAGCTTGTCATTATATATGTGTGGGTGCTCATTTTCTGAGCCCGGATTCGATCCCGGGTCATCCCAACTCCAAGGCCGGTGCTTTTATTCACTGCGCCACCTAGCTGCCCCAAAAGAGAGACTATTCTTTTAAAAAAAAAATTTTTTTTTGAGGGCAATTGGGGTTAAGTAACTTGCCCAAGGTCACACAGCTAGGGTTTTTTTGTTTGTTTGTTTGTTTGTGTGTGCGTTGGGTCTGAGGCCAGATCCGAATTCAGGTCCTTCTGACTCCGGGGCCTATGTTCTACTCACTGCGCCACCTAGCCGCCCCCTCCTATTTCTTACAAAAATATGAGAAAGCTAGCAGATGCTCTTGGATAAAATGTTTATATGTGAGATGTGACATTCCTCTGGACTAGGGTGGTGGCAGAGGCAAGGGAGAGTTATGATAGTAAGGGGGAAAATGTCTTTTTCTGGTTGAAAGATATAGCCAGCATTATTTACCAAATACCAAGTTAGCTTTTTAAAAATTTTGCCTTGGAGCTGCTGGCCAAAGTGTCTTCTTAAACAGAGGCAGAATGCACCAACTCCTTTATGTCTACAAAATGCAAAAACTTAGAAATTGCCCCAGACCAGTAATGATCAAGAAATCCAGAGGCAAATTGCATTGACTTCTTCTACCCTCAAACTACAACAAAAGTCAGAAATTCATGGGCCATACTAAAGAAAATTGCTAGTAAAGCCAGTCCTAGCATAGGCAAACAAGCTAGCAGCCTTGTGGTGCAAACAGACTGGCCAGACACTTGTTGGCTCTAAGGTTGTATTTGAAGTAGCAAGAACTGAGAGCCTTCCATGATTAGAAACCCACAGCAGGGACCTCCGAAGCCATGTGGCGTGTTGTGTCAGTGCCCTGGGTGAAAGGGTGCCTGTGCTAAGATGCTGGAGAAGCAGAGTGTCAGACCCCCTGCCAGCATCAGCAAAGCACTCGAGAAACTCTGGAGTGCTGCCTGAGCCAGATTAAAATGTGATTGGGTAAATAAAAAGACAGTGCACCAAAGACTTCATCAGTGAGGAAGGAGATATGTGTTTATATTAGCACCTGCCGTGCTCTAGGTACTGTACTAAGCACTCTACAGATCTATCGTTTGATCCTCATAACAGACCTATATGATGAGGTAAGATTTTACAGTTGTGGAAACTGAAGCCAACAGCAGTTGAGCACCTTCCCCAGGGTCACACAGAGGATGTGAACTCCAGATCTTTCTGCCCACACTGTTCTGTTATGCTACCTAGAAGAAATCAAACAAGGAGGTAAAAAAAATAATAAATAAAAGCCCTGTAGATAGCATTAGAAAGAGAATAAATACCTTAAAATTGAAAGGAGTAAATAAACCTACCCAAGTTACAGTCTCCTTAAAAATTAGAATTTACCAAAGAGAAATTAATGACTTCATGAGAGCACAAAACAAAGAACAGAATTTAAAGCTTGAATCTGTTGTTACAAACACCTGACTTAGGAAACAGGTGAAGAAGATATAACTTAAAAGTTGTGGGGCTTACTGAAACCCATGATAAAAAAAAAATCAAAGCATGGAGCAAATCATGTCAAGAATCATGAAATCATACCTGAAAACTCTGTTAAATTCTAATTCTAATCTCTAATTAAATCTGTTTGATCCAAAGATCAAAGTAGAGATAGAATCTACTAGTCACTTCTTAAGGGAAACTCCAAAAAGGAAAACCCCAGAAATATCATATTCCAAATCTAGAGTTAATCTAGACTTTTCAGGTCAAAGAAAAGAAATACAGCATGCGTCCAGAAAGGCACCATTCAAGTACCAAGAAACCACAGTCTGGATCACCTAAGACCTGGCAGCTTCTACCCTAGATGAGAGGAGATAATGGTTTCAAAAGCAAAAATTACAGCCGAGGATAGCTTACCTCGCAAAGCTGAGTAAAATCGCACAGAAGGAAAATGGAGCTTTAATCAAAGAAAACTTTCAAATATATCTGATGAAAAGATCAGAACTGAGTAAGAACTTTGAAATACAAACACAAGAGAAACCTCAACAGGCAAAATTTTTGATCATTTGGAAGGGGCTCTATAATAATGCAGTGTTAGCATCCTAATTGGGGAGGGGTGAGAAGAAATATGTCTCTTCAGAATTTGAAGGCCTTCAAAGGGAGAGTTAAAGAAGTGAAAGTGGACCCAGAGTCTGGATTGATTATATCCCGTAGATTTTATGAAAAGAAAGAGAAGGTAAAAGAAATTCACTGATATTTAAAGGAGGAAGAATTGAGTAGAACTTGCTGTTTCTCATAATGGAGAGGAAGGCATATTAAGTATAGACAAAAATAAAAGAAGGGGTAGGATAAGAGAGGGTATCAGACGAACCTCATGCTTAGATAAAATAGAGGCAGGTTGAACACACACAAATAGTTTGGATTAGAAGTGCAGCATGCCTGATAGTGAAACCAGTGGGGATGGGAGGAGATAGTTCTACATAGGGGAAGATAATACCAGTGAGAGAGTAGTCAAACGTGAGGTATACTCACTACTCATCCCAAAGTGGAACAAGAAGTGGGATGTAAGGAAAGGAAGAGAAAAGAACGGCACCTTGGGAGTGCCCATCATTTGAGGGATGGCTGAAGAAATTGTGATAGATGAATGTAATGGAATATCATTACATTAAAAGAAATTATTTCAGGGAATCCTGAGAAGTTTTGATTAAGAGCTGTACTCATTCGGCCTCTAGAGAGCAGACTCTGTTCTCTTCCCTTTTTTGAAAATTGGGACATAACCATTTGTACTTTTTCCCTATTATAATAATCTCCTCTGCATGATCTTGCAGAGTTCACTGATAATGAGTAGTTAGACAATCATACTTTACTGTTCTATAAATACTCTAGCATATAATTTTTCAGGACTCAATGATTTGAACTCCTCAACTGATTTGTTCTTTTGACCTAACTCTTGCAGCTAATGGCCCTTCCATTCACCCAAACTCGAATGTTTGAACCTTGGTGTTAAAATGTTCCCTTTTTTCCTCCACATATTTAATTGGTTATAAATTCCTGCTGACTGTACCTGTGCAGTATCTTTAAAATCATTCCTGTAAACAGAGCAACCATTTTACCATGAGGTGAAGATGGGAGTTGTCCATATTTCATACTAGCCTCAGGTAGCTGGTATCTTTACAAGCTAAAATGAACTTTTAAGGGCAGCTAGGAGCGCCAGCCCTGGAGTCAGGAGACCTTGAGTTCAAATCCAGCCTCAGACACTTAACACAAAAATTAGCCATGTGACCTGGGGCAAGTCACTTAACCCCAATTGCCCTAATTCCCCCCCTCCAAAAAAATCCCCCCAAAAAAAACAAACAAAAAAAGTGAACTTTTAAAATAACCTCATTATCACACCTCTAATAATCAGAGTTGAGGGTCCCTACCTTCTAGAGGCCATGTTTTTGATAAATCATGTTACTCCAAGAAGAGGGGAGGCCTTATAGTCAGTAAATTTTTAGATCCAGCCTTTGGAAAGGCTCACCTGTTAAGGATGAACCACTCTTAGAAATAGTTCCAATTAACCCATTCTAGCTGTTCTTCCAGTAATTATGTGGAGTTACATGAGATTTGAGGTTTCTGCCCCTAAGAGGACTCTATTCCAATCAAAGATATGGTTCAGTCCTTCGTTAAATTGAAGTTGTTTCCCATGGGATGGTTCAGACAACTCCTTCCAAGAAAGGTTTGGGGACCAACAGTTGTGATTTTTGGAAAGGGTTTTTATTTTTAATGATATAGAGGTGAAATTGTCTTGCATGGTGAATGAGTATTCACCTGGAAGAAAGGGGATCTTTTAGTTGCCTTGGTATTCTTGAGATTCCAGCTGATGGTGATAACAAGAATAAGAATTACAGTCATGATAATAGCTAACATATTTAAGGTTTGCAAAATGTTTTGTACATATAAATTCACTTGATCTTAACAACCTTATTGAGTTAGGTACTTTCCCATTTTACAGATGAGGAAACTGAGACACCAAGATTGAGTGACTTATCCAAGGTCACTTCACTGTTAACTATCTGAGGCAAGATTTGAACTCAGGTCTTCCTGACTCCATCTCAGGCTCTATTCATTGTGTCACCTTGTTGGTGAGAGACAGCATCTTAAACCCCTACAAAAGAAAGAGGTACCTCCTCAGTAAAGGCTTCTAAATTGGCCAAAATTTGGTGCCATCACTGTGACGGAGTTCCTAGGGAGAATGAGGTTTTGGCTGGTAGGTAGGGAATTCTCAGAGAGTGTTGGTATCAACTAAAGCCCCAGGATAGGTTACATATAAGAAGCCTGTGACACCCTTGCTACAGATGACCTGCAGTTGTATTGGCAATATTGTTACCTCTGCTGTATAGACCTGATGTTCCTGGTGACATTCCTGTCCATCACTGTGGTTTTTATATCAGGAAGCATACTGTAAATTGCCACTTCTATCTCATGGATTTAAAGGATATTTGGTTTTTTTTTAAGTTCATCCTCTAGTACTGTTCAAGAGCCCAGAATTCTTTTATCACTATTTTAGTGATGGGAATTCCCCTAGAAAGTGAATGCTACTACCCTTGACCAGTACAGAATTGGCTAGGGGCCAGAGAGTAGTGCTAACTGGGCTCAAAAAGCAGGGTCCAGAAGCGGTTGGTGGCACAGTGAAAATAGAGCATTGGCCCTGGAGTCAGAAGGGTCTGAGTTCAAATCCAGCCTCAGACACTTCACACACACACACACACACACACACACACACACACACACACACACACACACATTAGCCATGTGACCTTGGGCAAGTTACTTAACCCTAATTGCCCTGCCTTCCCCCTCCAAAAAGCAAAAATAAAATAAAAAGAAATGAGATGTTTTCTTAAAAAGGGGGGAAAGGGGTCAAGGAGCAAGCACATACTGGACCAAGGGAGGAGAATGAAGCCTTGTGATCTGATCTAACCTTGCCTAGGCTAAGTTAGCTATGTTTTATAATCTGATTGGATTCCTCCCCTCTGAGGTGAAGATAAGGCTGGCACACTAGGTTGAGGAGTAGAGGGAAGATAAATCTCTTTTCACTCAAGGAAGAGACTAAAAGGAAGGTCTTCCAGCTAGACAGGAAAAGGATGGGACAGCCTATACCCCCTGATTGGATTTTGATAGGTCTGTTAGTTGGGTTGCTAAGTACTCTTTTAGTTAGGTACTTCCACACAGAAGAATTATGGGGAGAAAAAAACTATGGTTTTTATGGTTGTTAATGGGGCAAATGGAGAGAGGTTTTTAGCCATGGATAGACACTCTCTTTGGGTAGCAAAGGTATTGAAAGATCTAGATTCTCTTACCCCTGACTATAAATGGGGAAGAGGGATGGACCGAGTACATGTAAATCCATTCGTCTGCCAGGACCACAGTCACAAAGTTTCAGAGTTGGAAGGGACTTCAGTGTTTTATCTGGTCTAATCCATATACTCCAAAAGAATCCTACTATGATATAATTGAGAAGTAGTCTTTGCTTATAGACCTATAAGGTCTATATATATAAGGCAACCCTAAATGTGCTTCTTTCCAGCTTTCATCCATTGCTCTTGGTTTTGCCCTCTGAAGTCAAATAAAACAAATCTAATCCTTTCCTACATGACAGACTAACAGATATTTTTAAGGCAGTTACTTCCCTTATGAACCTTTTATCCTTCAGGCTAAGCATCCTTAAATCCTTTAACTTATCATCACATGTCATATTCTCAGGAAGCTATCTTGGTTGCCCTCTCTGGGTACTCTCCCACTTGTCACTGCCCTTTCCATACTATGAGGCCCAGATCTGAACATGATATTCCAGATGTAGGTTGACCAGGGTAGAATACAGTAGCACTATCATCTTCCTATTCTTGGAGGCAAAAATAGAGAGAGCTTCTTGCCTGACAGGGTCCTACCTTGCAGATGGTTGGTGGCACATTCTGGTGAAGTGAGGTAGGTAGGGGAAGGCCTTTATAATTTGGATTCTGCCATCGGATACATTCAAGAAAATGAGTGGTGGAGGGCAGCTAGGTGGCACAGTGAAGAGAGTACCAACCCTGGAGTCAGGAGGACCTGAGTTCAAATCCGGCCTCAGACACTTAACACAAAAACTAGCCCTGTGACCTTGGGCAAGTCACTTAACTCCAATTGCCCTCCCAAAAGAAAAAAAGAAAAGAAAAGAAAATGAGTGGTGATAGATGGCCTTTATCTCAGTAGTTTTTCACACCTAGACTCTTAAGGTGGTGGATATTAGGGCAGGCTCAGTATGATAGCATATCAAAATACAACAAACATTTATTAAGTGCCAGATTGAGTGCTAAACATTAGTGAAACAAAAACGGTAAAATGAAATTTGCTCTCAAGGAATTTATATTTTCACTGGGGAAAATGATATGGAATTCTGTATCCAAGATAATTCAGGTCAACAAACACTTCTGAAATGCTTGCTATGTGCCAGGCACTGTGTTGAGTACTGGGAATACAAATACAGAGAGACAGACAGTCCCTGCTCTTGAGGAGTTTATGTTTTAATGGGAACAGACAACACATAAAAATGCATTTGTGGAAAGGGCCTGTAGGATAGGAGGAGGGATGAAAGTACCCTGCATCAACACCATGAAGAGAGTCTGAAAGATTTAGGAGCTCAGGTTGGAGCAAAGTCAAGAATGACTGAACTGGGCATCATGCTTTAAAGTAGAGGATTATGGGAGGAACCAGCCAATCAAAGGGAGAGGCCACAGGGCAGAAGATACTTCCATTTTGTGAACTCAGGACTGGAGTGAGCGTCCAGGGTGAAGAGGCTTCTGGGACAGATAAGTAAGATCACTTTATTTGGTAAGTATAAAAAAATAAGGAGAAAGCTCACCTGCCATATCCCTGTGTCTCAAATTTGTTCAAATTTGACCTCAGGCAGTTAACAAAGCTTACTAGCTGTGTGACCTTGGGCAAGTCACCTAACTCCAATGCCCTGCCTTAACCCAAAAAGAAAAAAAAAGAATTGGAAAGGCTTATGAGAAGATGCAGGGTAAAGTAAGCATAACAACTTATATTTATTTAATAACTGCAAGATTACATAATTCTCATCATTGACCACTTTGTAGTTGTCTTTTTTTTTTCTTTTTTGGAGGGGGGGGTGTGTAGAGCAATTGGAGTTAAGTGACTTGCCCAAGGTCACATGGCTAGTTTTGTGTTAAGTGTCTGAGGTCGGATTTGAATTCAGGTCCTCCTGACTCCAGGGCTGGTGCTGTATTCAATGCACCACCTAGCCGCCCATTGTCCTTCATTCTTGAGGAGGAACAAAATGACATCATTAAGTTAGCATCAAGTTACAGTGTGTCTGATTGGTTAATCAAACCAATATGAACTCAGAATGCTCTACCACAGGTCAGGCACAAATAGTCCCATGTGAACATTTGGGGTAGAGTCTATAAATTTGTGTATCTTACGTTTCTTTTAAACTACTTAAGTTCTGGTTGCTCATAGAGCACAGCGCCTTCTCCAGTGAGGGCATGCCAAGCTGAGTGGTCCTGTGCCAGTGTCTCCCATGACACACAATCAATTCTGAAGTTCCTAAGAGAGACCAAACACCATGTGAGCTAGTGCTTGCTATGTGTGAGTTCTCCATAAAATAATCTTAGGCAAGCATTCATTTTGCTTTCAAACATGGCCAGCCCTTGGAGTTACACTTTCTGCAGTAGAGTTCGAATGCGTGATATTTTAGTTCAAAAAAGGATCTCAGTGTCTGGTGTCTTATCCTGACAGATGATATTCAGGATTTTCCTAAGACAATTCAAATGGGAGCAATTCAGTTTCCAGATGTGGTGCTGGTATACCGTCTGGGTTTTACAGGCATGCAATAATGAAGTCAGCACAATGGCTCTGTAGACCTTCAGTTTGGTAGGCAGTCTAATATGTCTTCTCTCCCATACTTTTTTTCAGAGCCTCCCAAACACTGGCAATGCATGCATCAACCTCATCATCCATGTGTATATCCCTAGAAAGCATACTGCCAAAGTAAAGGAACTTACCCACTGATACAGTCAGTAGCGAGGACTTATTGAAAATTATGTCAAAATTTGGTTGTCCAGAGAATTTCGTCAGTGTTCTACGTCAGTTTCATGATGACATGCTTACCTGGGTTCTGGACAGTAGAAAATGCTCCCATGCTTTCCCAGTCACCAGTGGGGTGAAACAAGGCTGTGTGCTTGCCCTCATGCTTTTAGCATGATGTTTTTAGCCATGTTGTCAAACACCTTCAATGAAGACACAAGGCATCAAGGTCAGCAACCACACTGATGGTAAATTCTTCAACTTGAAAAGGAGGAAATGTTGGTGCATGATTTTTTGTTTGCAGATGTTTGTGTACTCAATGCAGCCTCTTAAGCTGAGATGCAGCAAAGTATGGGTCCATTCTCTTATCGCTTGTGCTAATTTTGGCCTAACTTTGGCATATGTTTCCCTTTGAGGTATGTGTTCAAATGAATGTGCTGTGCTCTGTGAGTGCCTTTTGACCCTAAAACTCTGATTTTGTGACATCTATTAAGGCATACCAAGGTAGATGATGAATTGAGGTTTTTTACAAAGAAGACATTGTGGAACAGCTCTCAAGGGAAACAGGATAGGTAAAATAAAAATTTTGCCATACTGCTATCAAGGACCAGTTGAGACTAGATAACCGGCCACAAATTGGCCTATGGTGTGACTTCTCCATTGCTCTTCAGCTCCTTGGTAATAGGCAATAAGAACATGAACATTTGAGGAAAGAAGGATCAAATGTAGAGTCAGAGATTGGTCGGGCCTGAATGTTATGTAGTACAAAGTAGCAGAGGGATTAAGGTTATATGACAAAACATCTTTGAACTGGATTTCTCCAGGGTTAACTGTTGATAGCAAAGAGAGACCAAAGTAGGGGTGACGGACTGAGAGAACTTGAAAGGGATGGTAGCCTTAGAGGTTTTGGTGAGGATGGAGAATAACCAAGTGAGAGAGATATAGAAGGATAGGAAACTAATTATCTTTACAGGAGAGAGGGAAGAAAGGAATACACATTTGTTTTTATATGCCAGGAACTGTGCTAAGTACTTTACATCTATTTCATTTAATCCTGACAACAACCCTGGGAGTTAAATGGTGCTATCCTTATTTCACAGATGTGACAATTGAGGCAGGAGTATTTAAATTATTTATAGATGAGCTTTCACAATAAGATGACTGGGTACAAGGAGATTTAACATCATTGAGGTAAACATTTATAATGTCTGAGTCACAGGGTTGGGGAACCTGCAACCTCTAGGCTAAGACATGGTGGGAATCCACATACAAAAACAAAAAATGTCCCCACCTTCAAGGAGTATAAGTCTACTGTTGAGAAATAAGGTGTGTGCAGATGAAAACAGTTCATAGATCATAGTATCTGGAGAGCAGAAATCCTAGACCTGGGAGGGACCAAAGAAACCATCTATCCCATATCTCCCCTTCCTTGTTGGTAAAAATGGGCTAGAGGTGAGAACAACTGCTAGGAAAGGTACAGCAATCAGACTTGTGATTTCATTGGTATAGGGAATTTCCTAATAAAGAAACTGTTTTGTTACTGTTGTTGAGTTGTTTCAGTTGTGTCCACCTCTTCTTGATCCCATTTAGGGTTTTCTTGCTAAGATACAAGAGTGGTATGACATTTCCTTCTGCAGCTCATTTTACACATGAGGAACTGAGGCAAACAGGGTTAAGTGATTTATCCAGAATCATGTAGCTAGGACGTATCTGAGGTTGGATTTGAACTCACGAAGATGTGTCCTCTTGATTTCAAGCCCAGTGCTCTATCCACTGTGCCACCTAGCTGCTCTCAATGAAATTTTGTTACTATACTGTAATTTATTCTTTAATTGTGGAATAGGTTTTTTTCTTTCAATTTTACATGATCATAAATAGAGCAATTATGAATTTTTTTGTAGATAGGTGCTTTTTTCTTTATGAAGCATTTGGTCCAGAGTAATAGCAATGGAATCACAAAATGTGAGAGTTGGTAGAGATTTCAGTGGTTATCTAGTCTTATTTATATATATGAAAGGAATCCTCACTATAGCATCCCTGATAAGTGGTCATCCAAGCCTCTACTCTAAGGATCTGGAGCCAACCATTTATTGACACAGCCCATTCCACTTTTGGACAGCCCTGATATTTAGGAAATGTTTCCTTAGATAAAATCTGAATTTGTACCTCTGTACCTTTCACTTACTACACCTACTACTGTAGCCCCTGGAAGTCAGACAGAACAAATCTAATCCTATATATGACAGCCCTTCAGATTCAGTATAGGTAAGTATATTGTGGCCCTTCTCTCTGCCTCTTTCTGTCTTCCCTTCCTCAGGATTAACATCCCTAGTTCCTTCCACTGAACCTCATATGACATGGGCTTAAGACCCATCACTGTCCTGATGTCCCATCTTGGGGAACTCTTAACTTATCAACTGTTCTTAGAATTTACTCAGCACTCCACATGAGATCTTCAGGATGCCTTTCCTGTTCTCCTCAGGTACTAGTGCCTTCTCTAAGGTGAAACTTCCATCTAATATATATCTTGGGTCATGTTTATTTATGTATATTGTGTCTTTTATATTAGAATGTAAATTTTTTCTCTTTACATGTTCCTCAGCACTTTTGTGCAGTGCCTAGAACATAGTAAATATTTAGTGAATGTTTGTTGATTGATTAATATTGATCTGATTTGTTTAACTATAACCAGTATCATTTTTAGCTGATAATATATAGTATTTGCTGTGCTCAGTACCTTTTGACTTTCTTTTTGAAGAAAATATTCCTGATACATTGATGGGAGGCTTCCATAGATCTTTAACTTCACTTCCTACCTTGGAACCATATTTTTAAGCCATTTTTTGCTGTCTTCCTCTGTGCTCAATTTTGCATTGAAGTCATTCAGTATAAAAGTATATTCTTCAGTTTCTCTGACTCTTCCTTCTCTGTAGATATTGGCATAAGCTACAATTATTTTCTAGTAGTCTACTTTCAGATATTCATCATGAGTTTTGTCATGTAAGATGAACACATGTCCCATGAAATTATGTTTCTTGGATACTTAATAAAACTATAGGGGGAATGACAGGGTTGTTATGTGTCAATTCCTCCAACTATTTGTCTACTTGTTGACTAGATAGGAATGTACACTTTTAGAGTAACCAAAACTAAGTTAAAGTCTTTGAATTCTTGGCCTTTTCCCTGTACTACCATTCTGCCACTGTCATTGAATATGTGGAAATGTTTCTCACAAGCTTAAGATTCATTTTGTATTTTTATTTGTTTGATTAACCAGTTTCAGGTATTCACAGCCAAAGAATTCATCCCCAAATGACTGGTCTAATAGCAGTGGACTTCCTTCTACATAACTAGCTAGCTAGAGTAGGCGTTCAGAAAGGGGCATCATCAGCTTAGGGCATGTCCTTTTTGTCTTTTCCAGCATTTTTAAAGTTGGCAGAGCCTGCACCCTGCTGGTAAAAATCTTAGAGATCCTGGTTTAAACTCCATGCTACCATGTATGAGGTATCGAAGGAGAACTTTATTGAGAAAAATCCACACTGTAGTCTAAAGTGTAGAAAAATATATTACTGTAGCGATACCTTATTTTCATACTCAAAAAAAGATAGATTATTACATTTTCTGGCATGTGTCCCTATAGAGTGAATATATGGTTCACTCAAACAGTGACGGGGAAATTCCACCAAATTTTGTGTTTCAGAATTTGCAAATTACAGGCTATTAGTAATAATTTTAAGTATTTTTGATTTGTTGGAGCAAGATTATTTATTTAGCAGTTAATCCTTTATTTTATTGATAAATATATTTTATATTAAGGCAGCAAAAGATTTTATGTCATTGACTTTCTACTTATTTTTGAAACTTAGGTTTATTTACTTAAAAATTAAGTTCCGCAAGCTGGGAATCTGTGTAGTAGCCATAGAATGTTGATTTTTTTTTGGCCAGATGAGGGCACTTTATCTTTACATTTAAATCTATCATCAGCCTAAAATATCTACTAACTTTATTTTTCATCTGTTTCCTGTGGGCAGGAATGGAGAAAAACAGCTTTGTTATTTAAAAAAAAAACTGTGTTGTGTTATAGAATCTCATAGAATGAACCCAAAATAGAGGGGGAAATCTTAAATACATGTTTTTTAAGTACCTAAGTTAACATTGACAAAATGCCTTTTGAGTACAGTGAATTTTGTGGGAATATATAGATGCTTTGTGCTGTGAATGAGACAGACATATTTGTTGTTAGTTTTCAGTAAATGAAATCCAATTATTGCATTTATCCAACTTAAGATGCAAAGAAATTGTAATTCATTTTGGGCGTTATTACCAGACCTATCATTTTGCTTATTTGAGTATGAAGTTTTCTTAGCCCGAAAATCAAAGTCAAACCAAGTAAATAAGCATTTATGAACCCCTACATTGTGCTAATCAGACACACAGGTCTCCTCTTGGAATGTTCCATTTGGCTGTTCCTGTTCCCCAACATCTATCTCCCAAGGACATCATAATTAGAATAGAATTTGTCTTTTAGTGGTGGAGACATTTTTAAAAAAAAAATTAATTGTTTTTCTTTTGAAGGGATAACAAAATGGGTTAGAATACAGCTACCACAGGCTAATAAATAGAAAAGTGGGAGTTGCTTAACTTTGTGTCTAATTTGCAGCAATATGCAAGAAAGTCGACAGCTTCAAGAGTATTATCACCCTTCTTTTACAATTCTTTATGAGATAGTGTAAGTGTTATAATTCCTTTCTTATATGCAAGAAAACTGATGTATATTAAATGACTTGCCTATTTTCACATAGCTAGTTTAAGTGTTGAAACTGGGATTCTGACTCCGTCTACTGATTCTAATGCTAACACTTTTCTTACAACATGACACTGCCTCCCACATTAAAGTAGTTACTCAGTGACCTATTAAAGATCTATTAGGGGCAGCTAGATTGCGCAGTGAATAGAGCATTGGCTCTGGAGTCAGGAGGACCTGAGTTCAAATTCTGCGGCCTCAGACACTTGACACAGTTAACTAGCCATGTGACTTTGGGCAAGTCACTTAACCCCAATTGCCCTCCAAAAAAAAAAATAAGAAAAAGAAAAAAAAGATCTATTAAAAATATTAAGAGTCCTCTCCATAATATGCACCTAAAGTAGTCAATTCAACATTTTTCTGAAAAATTTCCAGTTAGGGGTATAACTCCTAGGGCAGCCAATTCTGCTTTTTTTTTTTTTTTTTTTTTTTAAAGCAATTGGGGTTAAGTAACTTGCCCAAGGTTACACGGCTAGGTTTTTGTTTGTGTGGATTAAGTGTCTGAGGCCGGCTCCGAACTCAGGTCCTTCTGATTCCAGGGCCGGCGCTCTATTCACTGCGCCACCTAGCCGCCCCCAATTCTGCTTTTAAACAGTTCTAATTATTGGAGCTCTTTCACTTATATCAAGCCTTAATTTGCTTCTTTGTAATATCCATGCATTTCTTCTATATTTTAACAGAAATAAAGGAAGAATTGGGGAAAGCTGACTTTGCATAGTGTTTTAATGTTTGCAAAGCATTTTTCACAATTATTTTATCTGGAGGTAATTGACGTCAGTGTAAATATGTCCCAACCATTTATCTGAGCACTAGGCCCATATATATTCCAGTTATACTATATATCTTCACCTGAATTCCAAAATTGACTAATCCCAACACTGAATTCTTTAATTCTCCCCTTCCCCCAACATCCTCTCTTGCCCATTTTCTCTCCAGTGGTCTTTTCCTATTTTTGGCAGATGAATCATGCCTGCTTTATGTAGACTGGATGGTTCTTTAAAGGGGCAGGAAGGCCTTCCCAGTAGCCTGAGGCATGAAAGACCCAATTTAGGGGGAGCTGGTATAGAAGTTCAGCTGAGTGGGAAAACCTTCCTGACTTAAGTGGTTAGTTGCTGTGGTAACATGGAGGTAGAGGGGAGTAGTATTTTATCTGAGCCGGTATATTTTTAAACTTCAGAACTTATATTCTTTTAATCTCTTGTTATCAGTGAAGTTATTTTTATTGCATTTTATAGTCCACAGCATTTCATTTTGTTCTAATTCCAACCCTGAATCCTTGGACTGGCCTGGGTTAGGATTGACCTAGAATAGTTCTCATCTATCTTGGCCTCTGCAGCATTTGGCACTGCTGAAATCTCTCCTTCCCCTGCCCCCCTTTCGAGTATTGTCTCCATCCTGGGTTTTCCTGACCTAATTCTAACCCTATTCTGCCATGCTTGATTACCTGCCTGACTGATCATTCTCAGTTTTCTTTGCTAGCATCATTTATATCCTGCTCTCTAGGCATAGTTATATTCCAGGACATTGTCCTGAACCCTTTTCTCAATCTATGACATCACTAAATCCCATGGATTCAATTATCTCTATGAAGATAACTCCCCAGTCTACATATCCAGTCTTTAACTTAAAGCCCTTCAAAGTTCTGCTCACATATCTCTAACTGCATGTCCCAAGGGCATTGAATTAAACCAGTCCAGAATCTCATTATCTTTACCTCTAAACCCACCCTTTTCCTCACTTGGTCTACAGCACCTGGTTTTACTATATGAGTCATCTCTTAATCTTCCCTCATTCATCCCCTGTATCTTCTACCTGCTCACCTCTCACATGCATCTCTTTCAGACTCCTGTTACCTCCTGGACTGTTGTTGTAGTTTCTTTATTAGTCTCCTTGTTTCCAGCATTTCTCCACTACAATCTAGCTTATGCACAGTTGCAAAATGACATTCTTTTTTTGTTCATTTTTGAAAAGTAAGTTTATATTGATATTTTCTGCTTTTTACATCACCATAGTATCCCTTGTGTCATTCTTTCTCCTCATTCCAGAGAACAGTCTCATGAAAAATAGTTCTTTTTAAAGAGAAAAAAAGTTAGCACAACTGATTGATACGTTGAAAAAAAATCAGTAAACATATGCAGTGTGTAAAACCTGTGGACCTCTCAACTCCATGCAGGGTAAGTTGGGAAAAGGGTAATATCTTCACATATATTCTCACTTGAGTACTGTTTAATCTTTAATTTTGTTACATTCATTTTTTTTTGTTTCTTTGTCCTTCCATATATATTGTTATAGTTACTGTGTATGTTGTTTTCTTGGCTCTGTTTATTTCACTCTGAATCAATTCCTATAGATCTTTCCATGTGTCTCTGTATTTATTACACACCATTTCTTCCAGTGCAGTAATATTTCATTATATTCATGTACCACAATTTGTTTAAATATTCTCCAATTGATGAGCACATACTATTTCCATTCTTAGCTATTCCAAAAATTGTTGTTTTAAATATATTAAGATAGATGGGAACTTTATTTATTAATGGCTTCCTTGAGTAATCCCTTTCTTGAGAGTTCAGTGGGTCACTTTCTTTGCCTAATTCCAAATTGGTTATATCATTTTACAGTTCCACCAACAGTGTGTTAGTGTGCCTATCTTTCCACAGCCCCTTTGTCCTTTTTTGCTCATTTTTGCCAGTTTTCAGGGTATGAGGTTATTTTGTTTTGCACTTCTCTTATTAGTAATTTGGAATATTTTTTCACTTGGTTGTGAATTTATTCACAATATAATTGATTATATTATTATATAATTAAGGAATGGCTTTTAGTATTACATATATTTATTAATTTTTATATATCTTGCATACCTTATCAGAGAAATTTGATACAAAGATTCCGCTTCCCTTTTTATCTTAGATAAATTCATGTTGTATATGCAGAAGCTTTTCAGTTTCAAGTAATCAGAATTCTTTTTTATCTTTTGTAATTGTCTCTATCTCTTGTTTGGTTAAGAATACATTTTCTAGGGGCGGCTAGGTGGCGCAGTGAGTGGAGCGCCGGCCCTGGAGTCAGAAGGACCTGAGTTCGGATCCGGCCTCAGACACTTAACCCACACAAACAAAAACCTAGCCGTGTGACCTTGGGCAAGTTACTTAACCCCAATTGCTTAAAAAAAAAAGAATACATTTTCTACCCATAGCTATAAGAAGTATATGATGTATTTCTCTTTAAAATTTTTATAATATGATCTTTAACATTAAGGTCACATCCATTTAGAGTATGGACTAATTTCTGCCAGACTATTTTGTAGCTTTCCTAGCAGTTTTAAAAAATTATGCAGTTTTTCTGTATGTAATTTATTTTCATCTTTATCAAATACTAAATTATTGAGTTAAATTGTTTCTGAACCTCCCTTGCTTAGTCAGTTCCATTGATCTGTCTCTCTGTTCTTTGAGCAATACCAAATGGTTTTTATGACTACTACTTTATAATATTAGTTTGAGATCTGGAAGTACTGTTCTCCTTTTGTCCTTACTATGTTTCAAAATTTACTTTGGCATTCTAGATCTTTTCTTTTTTCCAAATGAATTTTATCCTCATTTTATCACATTTTATAATGTGTCCTCTTGGTAATTTGATTGGTGTAGCATTAAGAGTATAAATTAACTTTGGTTATATTGTCATTTTTATTATATTGGCACAGCCTAGCTATGAGCACCGAATAGTCATTTAAATTGTTCTTTTTCTTTTTTAAGAAGTGCTTTGTAATTGAATCTATATGAGTCTTGTGAATTGGGAGGTTGGTCCCCAGATATTTTATGCATTTTGTTATTTGGAATGGATTTCTCTTTTATTGCTTATTGTGTTTTCTTATTCTATAGAAATGCTTTTGATTTGAGGATTTATTTTGTAGCCTGCAATTGACTTCTGGATGATCAAAACTGAGCCTAGCTGGATGCTGTCCTCTTTCCCTCAGACTTACTGAAGTGCTGCCCTGTCATACACTCCTCACCCCTCTCACACACTTACATGCATCCTGTCCACATACATACTGTCCCAGTGACCTGTCCCACTCTGTTCCTTAGTTCACTGACCCAGCACTGGTAGTTCAGAGGTTTACAGAACCAGTTCTTCTGGGTTGCAGCCCCTGGCAGGCTTTTACTCCTTAAGTACTGTAACTAAGCTGGCTATCAAGACCCAAGCAAACTTTTGCAACCTGGAGCTAGCGTCTTCATGGAACCAGAAAGAGGGGGAAAGAACCAGGGTGTGATGGGAGTTTGCTATAAGTTTGTTTTCAGTAATAGTCAGGTTGCTTTTTTTAAAATTTTTTTTGGATTCTAGATGTCCTATTTCAGTGATAAGATTTCAGGCCAAGGTGGAAGATTAAATGGGAGAAGTGGAAGTTAATGATTATAGATAAAATTTCCAAGGACTCTAAGTAAGAAATTAGGGAAGATAGGGGGCGGCTAGGTGGCGCAGTGAGTAGAGCATCGGCCCTGGAGTCAGAAGGACCTGAGTTTGGATCCAGCCTCAGACACTTAATGCACACACAAGTAAAAACCTAGTCGTGCGGCCTTGGGCAAGTTACTTAACCCCAATTGCCCTCCAAAAAAAAAAAATTAGCTTGCCAGAAATAGGGAAGATATTTAAGATGATAGACTGAAGGGGATGGTAGGTCCAGTGAGAAGAGAGAACACACTGCAAATGTCCCTTTACTCAATAAAATCAGAGGCAAGGTCCTTAGCAGAGCCAATCAACGGTAGAATGCTTCAGGATAGAAATTTTGGAATAACCTCTCTAGGGTATGTTATTGAAGTCAAGGAAGAGTAAAAGGGAGTTTTTGCTTCAGTGGGGGACCAGTTGAGATTAGATAAGTTGTTGCAATCGGGCCTTTAACCTTGCCACACAAGCAAAACTGATTTCTTTTAATGGTCTCTTAATTGCCAAATCTGATCATTTTTCCTCCTCTCTCTTGACCTGTGCCACATTTCTCACCGTTGACCAATCTTAACTTCCTGAATACTTTTCCTCTCTTGGTTTCATGATGTTACTTGATACTGCCGTGATAAACTGGTTATTTTTCTACTGGCCACTCCCTCCCAGTTTTCTTTGCTAGGTTCATCCATATCATATCACTCCCCCTAACTCTAGGACTATATATTACCTAGGTGCTCTCTCCTTCCTCTTTTCTTCTCCCTCTATAATCTTTTGGTAACCTTATGAGCTCTCATGGGTTTAAGTATCATCTCTTTGTAGATCACAAACATGCACATGCACACATACTTGCCTAAACAAAAAAATTAAAAACACACGTATGTTTTATTTCCCTAAAGTGCAGATCTGACTACGTGACTTCCCTATACAGTCAGTTCCAGAGGCTTCGTTCTACCTCTACGATAAAATGTCACCCCCCTCTTGCTTTTTAAAGCCTTATTTTTCTAGCCTCATTGGGCATGATTCTCTTCCCACCTACAGACTGTCATACCCTGCCTCCATACTTTGCAGACCTGCCAAAATGTGCTCGCTCTCTCTCTCTCTCTCTCTCTCTCTCTCTCTCTCTCTCTCTCTCTCTCTCTCTTTCTCTCTCTCTCTCCCCCTCTCTGTCTCTCTGTTTATTGCCTGCCTCTATCTCTCTTTCTCTCCGTCACCATCTCCCTTCTTCCTGGCCATCCCACATTCCAGTAATGTACTCCTTCTTTGCCTTCCCCACTTTCCCCTACCCCCACTCACCTTCTCATAGAGTCTTCTTTAGGATTCACCACAGAAACCATATTCTGACCCCCATCTGCCATCACTAACTGCTAGAGATCTCCATCTGAAACTACTTACTATATTTGTATTTATTCACTTTATACTTATACTGTATATATTTATATGTATGCTTTTGTTACCTCCTCTAGAATGGAAGCTCCTTCCTAAAAAGGATTGTTTCATTCATTTTACTTATATCTCCAGTACATAATGCAATGCCTAACATATAGTAAGCACTTAATAAATGCTTTTTGATTGGCTAATGCCACAAATTTGTAGTGGACTCATTTGGTTATATGACTTATTCTGCTCTGTTGGACAGTACTTGAATAAGGGCACTAGTACAAGGTGGGAGTCGTCCAGGGTTGAACTTTGTCAGTGCTTGAGCAGAAATAAGGTAAGGAAATAAAGGGTTCTGGAGTACAGGATAACAGAGTTGACGTGGTTAACTACAGGGTTGAAATGGGGAAGTGAGGAAAATGAAGTGAGAGTAGGAGTCAGAGCCTAAGAAATACAGGAATGAGTTTAGCAGGGGGAAGGCATAGGAAAAGATTGGCTGCTGTTAAGTACAACCAAATAAGAATGTTTCGGGGATCTTGAACATGCAAGTAGAACATCTGTGGGTGATGGCAGGATTAAGGGTGTTCTTGATGTTTGTGGGTAAAGTAGAATGGAGAATATAAATTATGGGAGTTGAGAACTAGAGTGTTTTGAGTTCTCCATAATCTTAGTTCCTTTCCTATGAGATTATTTCTAGTTTACCGTGTATGTATCTTGTTTTCACAGTTGTTTGATGTCTCCCCCATAAGACTGTGAGCTCCTTGAGAGCAGCGGGTGTTTTTTATCTTTTGTATCCCCCAAATCCTACAGCTTAGTGCAGTGCCTAGCACATAGCAGCCAGTAAATGCTTGTTGGCCTGTTTGTTTCTGATTTGAGGCTTGTAGATTTACCATAATGTGAGTGCAAGAGTTGTAGTTGCAGAGGAAGACTGTAGGGGCAAGTACTGAACTCCTTTAGAAAGGAGAAAGATGATTTAAGGTCCATTTTGATAGAGTAAATCTCAAAGACAGGTTGCTGAGAAAAGGCAGCAAAGAGAGAATCTCAAAGTGATAGTGAGCAAAGACAAAGATTTCCACTGCCTTCCAGGACCAGTTTGTTGGAGGCGTGAGATATAAACACAGTGCTGGAGAAGAGTGTCTTTGAAGATCCAAGCAGCACAGAATGGAGAGGTCCAGAATGAAGGGAGAAGTTTGCTGATTGCAGGATGGGAATTACAGAGGGTAAAATGAAAAAGAGTGAGACATGAGAATGATCTGATTGCATAGAGTGTAAGAGGGGGTTTCTTTTCAGCTTAGTTGGTAATTCAGTGTCACAGGGATTGGGAATGATGAATGGGTGGACTGCAAAATCAAGGTTAAACTGTACTGAGTAGTAGTGTGTGTTTATATTTGTGCATTTTATTCTGTGAGTTTCTAAATGAAATATCATAAAATCAAAGGCTACCACAAAAATACTTAGAAGTATTTTCATCAATTTTTTGAGTTAGAGGGGATTTTAGAGGTTATTTGCCCACCTCCTTCTTTTTCTCAATGAAAAACAGTCTTTGAGTAAATAATGTTTCTGAATTTAGTTGTATATTGATATACAACATAGTATATTTAGTTTTTTTCTTTTTCAAGAGGTAAAGACATTAAAATGTAAAGCATTGTTTATGTGGGACTTTTTTTTGGGAGGGGTTAAGTTTCCAGCTCATTAAAATTATTGCCTAATCATGATGATATATTTGAAGAAATATTGAAGCCTAAAGATTTTCAATAAAATTATGAATAAGTTTCCAGCCACACCATGCTAAATGAACCACAAAAATCATGAAGCAAAAAAATCAATATTTGGTGGCCCAGTTTTGTTTAATGCAGCAAATTATTTTAGATTGGATTTACAGCTCTTTCAGTTTTCTTGGAAATAGGCCATCACATGCTGAGATGAAGTACCAGGCTTTTTAAATTAGATACTGAGCATGCTCATATCAAGTATTCTGTGTCCTCTGAGTATAACTGAGCAGGAAGAGAGCATAACAGTCTCCTTTGCCATCGTTGTACCACAGTTTGCAATTTGTCTGGCAAACTGGGACTAACATAAAGAGTTATCTTGACTTGGAATACTGGATTTTTAGCAGAAGACTATATTTGGTAAGTTAATTAATTCCTCCCCACCCCCATTGTAATGTTTTAAGGATAATTATCAGATATTTATAGAAGGGTTGTGCCTTTCCTTTTTCTCCCACTTTTTATTTTGTACCAAGCTGAAAGTTTACATTGTCTCCAATTGCAGGAAACAGGCAGAAGGGAGAGTATTTTAGCCATCTAAAATTCCCTCTTCTAACAAATATTTTCAGCACATTTGTAATTCAGTGAGCACAGAAATGTTAAAATATTCCTTAGTTTACTATAGAAATTGTATTTTCTTACTTTAAGTGCAGTTAGGATTATTTGCCAGTTACATTTGATGATTAGTCAAAATCTGCAACACTTTCTCTTCTTGTATTTTAAAGAAGGCACAATTTTAAGGTAATTTTTCTGTTTGGTTTTCAGAAAGCCAATATTATACTAAATTACCTTTTCTTAACATAAGGTGACTCTACAGTTGGTTAATAGCAATAATATTTGAAAGATAAATTTTGTGTTCATTTGCATAAAAAGTTTTAAACAGTGCTACCTTAAAAGTGTAGATTTTAAATCTTTATAAAGTCCTCATGTTTGGATATGATATCAAATTAGATAATATGAGTGTGCTTTACAGATTATAAAGTGCTTTATAAAATGTAAAGCATTCTTCTGATTTATATAAATTTTATTTTCTTTAGTACTAAGTATCATACAAACCTGAAACACAAAAATTTCAAGTTCTCTTTTTCTCAGAGTTGTCAGTAGAAGTCAAATGCTATCAATTATTTCCAATAAAAAAATCTATTTATTTCTTTAGTGTTCCTTATCCAAAATGTTTTTATTGGAACAGTTACAGGTACCCTCAGTTTTCTCACTTCTTAAAAGTGGATGGGCAGGGCTGGCATTCCTATGATAGATTAAAAAAACAAATTTTAAGTGGACAAATGATTTTTATGTTGCGCGTTGATTGAAATACATTTTTGTTATAGATAAATTTGGTATCTTAAACCCTCAGCATTTTGCTTAAGTGAATTTTTCAGTCTAATTTAAACAACCTATTTTTAATAATTTAAAAGTTCTAAGGGAAAGTATTAAACCATTTATTTACTTGGAAAAAGCACATTTATTAGTACATGTAAAGTCAGGCTTGCAGTAATGTAAGCAATTTGAAGCATAAATGGTATTTTGTAAGGGAGAGATCCCATAGATACTGAGGTGGCAGGATATGCTACATATTAGTTGTCTTCAAATGCTAGGCTTTCAAAGACCTCCTGAAATAACTTAAAAAGAAAAACTATTTCACTTTTGCATGCCCAAGATTGGTATATAGAAGTAAAATGAGTGTACATATGTAAGTACACTTAATATAGTTCTGAAAGGGGGAGGTGTTAGCAGAAATGGCGACCAGGTGATGAGATTCATGTAATCTATTCCCATCTCTTCACACTGAATGTGATAAATGATCTGCCAGCATTTTGGAGCAATACTTTAATAAGGTATTATGAAGTTGATTTAAGTTTTAAGTCATTAGATTATTTCATTTTATGCAGTGAAGAATTATAAAGACTAAAGTACAATATACTTCGAATCTCTGAACTGTCTTGTCTATCTAGCTATCTGGACTGACATTCTTTGTGGGTTCCAATAGTTTGATCAGTCAACTACTGTATTTCAGGCACATATACTGTGTCTGAGGGATAGCAAATAGACCAGTTTGGCCAGAGTATGTTAAGTATATATGTAAAGTGGATGCCTGCATAATAAATGTTAAAGTTAGGCCAGAGCTAAGTTGTGAATGCCTTCAAATCAAAGTTGAAATCCATCCTCTTCACTTAGCCAACACTGTGAAATGCTGAGGATACAAAGGCCCAGAGTCCCTGTGCTCACAGAACTTGTTTTCTTCTGGGGGGATAGCATGTACCTATTCAAGTTTATACAAAAATAAATACAAGGCAGTTTAGAGAGGGTAGTAGCAGAAACATCTGTCAGTGGGGAAAGCCTTTGTGTAGAAGTTGAGTCTTGAAGGGATTGCCAGAGAGATTGACTGTAATATGTGAAAAATAGTGCAAAAGTCAGTTTGGATAGACTGTAGTTTGGGGCCAGCCTGATTTACTTTTTTTTACCATGGTTTCTGATAAATCTTCCTCAGGAATGCTAGAGGGCCTTCTGGTAGATTTCCTGGATTTGAGTCAATGTCAGTGGAGCATACAGGTGATCTTTGGTTATTTAAAACTCAGCACATTACTGGCCCATTTTCTTCATACAGTGTCCTTTACACCACTTATGTTGGTTGATAGTTCACTATGCATTTCTTCATTGACCTTTGAGTCACTCTTAACTTTTTAAAAATGTTGTTTATTCCTCTTTTGTTAATTCTCCCTATGATCAGTTTTGCTTAAGTAAGCTACATTAATGCAGTCCTCTTCCCACTGGTCCTTTACTCCCTCAAACAAAAAATAATGTCAACTTTTCCCCTATTTTACATATTTTCTTTAAGTTGTTAATTTTTTTCTTTTATTTATCTAGTTATTGTTTCCTCTCAATTAAGTCAAACTTCTCTTTTCCTATCCTACCATCTATCTACTTTTGTTAATTTAGGGTTGGGTTTTTTTTTTCCCTTTGAACCTTTTTCTAAGAAGAATTTTTTTCATTAATTTTCTTTCCTTGTTCTCCTGAAGTTTTATTCTCTGATTTGTGGTCTGTTTTCTTCTAGTATTCCTCATAGAATTAAAACTTCTGAAGTAACGGATTTTAGCACCTTTATAAATTTTGCCCTATTGTTCTTTGTTTTTTTCTTGTTGTGCCTCACTAAGAATTATCAATTCATGAGGTAGGTAATGCAGATAGAGGAAGTGCCCCACAGTAGAAATTATCCTTTTTCCCAAATTAATGCAGTTTGTTTCTGCCTCATGCCCTTCCCATGATTATTCTCTGTCCCACTGGCCATGTTACCCTATGTCCATGCAAGCTGGCCCTAAGAGCTTTCATTTCCCTTTTCCTAGGGGGAATCCATTGGAGACCCAATACTCAGAGAAGGGGGTCCTCTGATGAGCCAATATACAGAACTGATAAAATGGAAGACAGTTGCAGATATTTGGTAATTTTTCCTCCTTTTTTATTAAACCTAAATGACTGCCATATATAATTTATATTTATAATATAGTTATCTTAATTATTATTCAGAGTCTGATTATTCAAAACCAAAGGTGTCTGTTTACCTTTTATTTTTAGGTGTGTGTGTGAGGGGAAGTGGTGGAAGAAGAAATTATAACTCATGGTTAAGATGTGGTTTGAGGATTTTCTGTAAATTTATTTGTTGTGTCTGTTTCCTTAGTAACTTAGTTCATCAAGATTTTGTGGCATGGTAACAACTCTTTGAACAATTTGGTTTTCTATTTCATTAAAAATTTGAAGTGATTTTATATTTTTCTATATATATATGTATATATATGTATATATATATATATATATATAGCATTTAGTAGGTTAACCTATTCTAGAGATGAACAGTAGTAGCATTCATAGTTTCAATATATATCTGCTAATAAATGCTGATTTCCATTTGATTTCAGGCACACTTTTTTCCTTTTCTTTCTTTCTTTTTTTTTTTTTTTTGGTTTTTGATTATGGGGTTGTGGGGGGGTGGAGTTAATGTTTATTTTTAATTTTTGCTTACTAGTGAAAGTCCTAACTTTCTGGGATCCTTAAAAATTCCACATCAGCTAAAACTTGTTTGTTAGTCTGATTTTTTTCTTTTTTAGGGCATAAAAGTTTACTTGGAGTTAAAATAAATGAAGACTCAGTAAAGTCCAAGCTTATGGTGGAAAATAACAAGTTTCATTTTCTTCTATTCCACTCCTGTGTCATTTTGATTTATAACAGGATCAGACTTCATGCCTCCAGGTTAGGAACTTCTGGTCTTGGGGATCCTATTTTGAATCAAAGACAATTCAGTTCTTATAGTGAATTCTTGCATCTTTTATAAGCCCTAATAAATGTGAATTAGTACAATTTTTATCTCTTCCAAAGACAGTAGACTTTTCCAAACAAAACAGATTGCACCTTGGAACAACAACTTCAAATACTTTTTCTACATGGCTACTTGATCTGCTTTTCTGACCACACATTTCCTCGATATTTCTGTGTCTGTCTGTGGTTGTGTGCATCTGTGCACGTGTACACACACACACACACACACACACACACACACACACTACTTGGGCAGGTACAGAACACTATTAGACTTTTTTTTTTTAAGATTTTAAAAATATTTTATTGATCACTTTTTCATATTATTTATTTCCTAATTTGCCTCTTCCCAACCCAACCAGAATGAGGCTTTCCTTTTAACAAAAAAGAAAAGAAGAGTTAAAATCAATTACAATGCCAGCTATATCCACTAACATCTGCAAAATTCCACCCTCACATTCACTCACCTCTAATGAAAGGAAGAAAGTAAATTTTCCTCTCCTTTTTATTCAGAATTGTTTGGTCATTATAATCAGTTTCATTTTATTATTTTTTTTCTTATTGTAGTCATTGCACAAGTTGTTTTCATTACATTTAATTCTGCCTTGATAATATTTTTTAGGCTACTTTATTGTTGGAAATATACTGCAGCCAACTTAAACCCACTGTGTTTCTCTCTGTTGTCCTTTTGTTCGCCTGTAATTTGGTTTCTCTGTGAGATCATGGTGTTTTATAACTCACAGCCATATGGAATATTAATAATGAAGAGGTGGGAATTTTCTGAAGTACTGTGACATTTCCTAAATGTAGTCCAGTCTGGATGAGGATGATGACTGTTACTACTCTTCAGTTCTCTTCCCCTTTTATTGTTAATCCTTAGGGTCTGTCTTAGATATATGGAAAGTTGGACTAACTCAAGTACAGTCTTACTCTGGCTAATGGTCATTCTTTATCTCTAAGTTTTTTTTTCCTCTCTGTAATGCTAAACTAATCTTATCTGAATGCTCATGGATCTCATTGAAGGAAGCTATTCAGAAGCGTGATGCAGTCAGCCCTGTCCTATTCCAAAGAGGAGAATCTGGGTAATCTCACCATCTACAGAAAATCTTCCTTTTGGAATTTTTGCTGAACCTCCTACCTTGTCATACAGAACACTTTTATTAAAGATATATCCCCATGTTTTATGCCTTTCTTGGTATTGATTATAAAAAGGATTGAACAGAATTATCACATCTGTCAAGGAATTTTTCTTCACCTTAATATGTACATGAAAGCTGCTGTTGTTGTTAGCCCTTTATTCTCAAGGAGCACCGTGACATGAGGGAAGGTGATGTCATGACTTGCAAGTGAATTGGATTTAAGTGAGTCAGGGCTGTTCAGAGTCACCAGCCTCACTCTCTCCTCTGGAGCCATCTGGATCCAGCTGCAAGATAATAGATCAAGATGACTGGCATGTCCCAGCATACAGTGGGAGATGGGAGACCTTGACCCTTTTAAGCTAAGGACTTTCCCAGGGCTCAGTTTTACATGAAAGCTACCCTTTTGGAGATGACTCTTTAAGGCTGTGTTATGGTCTACTGAGTCACATTTTTTGTGTGTGACAAAAAGCAAATGTAGAAGTTTATTACAGTCTGTACATTTTCCAGTCAGTTATATGATTTGCTATAGAAAATAGTCTGTAGAAACCTGCCTGTTTTCTCCTCTTTTTTTCTTTCTCTTTCCCCCCTTCCTTCTTCCTTTTCTCCCTTTTTTCTTTACTTCCATCCTTCCTTCCCCTTGATTTTGTCATACGTTTTGTGTTTTTTGTACAATTTTGTTTTTAGCAATAAGATAGCTAAATATTAGTACTCAGTAGCATAAATTATGAGAATAACTATAGCTATAGGAAATCTGGATGATCTGTTACATTTTGCTTCTAGTTATTGTGATTGTTCTTAGTTGGGTCTCAGATCAAACTTTCTACAAGCTAGTTTTCCCATCCGTTTTTTTTTTCTTCTATTTTTGATGTAATGCAGCCATCTTACTCCATAATATTTTGCACCTTTGCTTATACTCTAAACTGATGTTGGTTTTGACTGTCCTTTCTTCTTGACCAGGATCTCAGCTGTTTGCTTGATAAAGTGGTTTCTTGGTTTTTTTGTAGTGATGTTTTACCAGCTAAATTTCTCTAAGCAGTAATTACAGTTAGAGTAAGTATCATTACTTTTATCCATTTCCCAATTTTGGATGATATTGATTGCATATAATGTTAGATTTTCATTTTTGTCCTTCTAATTTGGTATTGATTTCAACATGTGTTCTCTGACCACTCACTGGTCAGACTATATACGAGTAATAGTCAGGATCTAACAAATGTTGACAGACGAAAGCATTGAATTGGATCTAGTAAGATGAAATTCAGTATTGATGGATGTAAAGTCTTACCTTTAGATATAAGAAATAATCATAAATTCAAGGTGGAGAAGCACAATTAAGATGAAGAATAAAAAAGAATCATTGGATTTGGCAGTTAGGAAATCATTGGGTAAGAGTAATTTCATTTAGTGAGGAGGATGAAAATTTATTTATTTTTAGTTTTCAACATTTGCTTCCATAAGATTTTGAGTTCCAAATTTTCTCCACATCTGACCCTACCCCCACCCCAAGAAGGTGCGTAATTTGATATAGGCTCTCTATGTACATTCGTATTGAGCCTGTTTTCACATTAGTCATGTTGTAAAGAAGAACTAGAACCAAAAGGAGAAATGATGAGAAAGAAGGGAAAAAAAGACCAAGCAAATAATATGCTTCAATCTTCATTCAGACTCCATAGTTCTTTTTCTGGATATGGACATTTTCCATCATGAATCTTTTGGAATTGTCTTAGATGCTTGCTTTTCTGAGAAGAGATAAGTCTATCAAAGTTAGTCATCACACAGTGTAACTGTTACTGTGTACAATGTTCTCCTGCTTCTGCTCATTTAACTCAGCATCAGTTCATTCAAGTCTTTTCAGGTTTCTCTGAAGTCTGCCTGCTCACCATTTCTTATAGCATAAGTATAGCACAAAATCACAAAATCTGAGAGTTGGGAAGGGAGTTGAAGCCATTGAGTTAAACATATACTAAAGATAGAGAGTTTTATCTTAATTTAATCAATTTGGAAGACTTGAAATATGTTGGTTAAAATGAGAATGTCCACCCCTCACATCATGCCTCTGAGGGAAGCTTTTTCAGAGTTCGGTTTAATTCTAGGAGAAAGTCAGAAAATTATCAATTATAAATTTACATTTTTTTTCAAGGCTTTTCATAGCCAGGCCTGTGGTCTAAATACTGAGAAGCTTTCTTTTCTAAAGGGAAAAGTGGGGGATAGATTTGTGGCATTTTTCCAGTTACCTTTACAAGACAAGATTCTCTACCTTTCTTAGCAATCACAGGTACCCTAGAATTAATTTAAACATTCTTTTATGCTAGAGTTGGGGAAGGGGTGGAGGAGAGCACTCCAACAAGTTGCTTGTTAACTTGCTTTCCCCTTACATGATGGGTTGCTGATTCATCAACATAAACACCTTAATCAGGATCAAGATGAAATTATAGGCAATAAACATTTGTGGTATAAATATACAAAATCCAAATAGTCTTTAGTTTCAACCAATCTGAAACTCAGAATATTTTTAACCACTTCTAATTAACATGTCCACAAGACCACCAAATTGCTATTAAAATATCAGATCATATTTATTTTCTGTTGCTTTTGGCATGAAAATTCAGGAAGGCCTCCTTGTTTTCAAAAGAAATTGCTGACAGGTACTCTTTCAGACAGAGCATGAAACCAATAGGACCTCTGACTTACAGTCTCTCGTGCTTCTTTACCTGATCCAGTTTAACTCTTAATGTACCAGTATACACACATTTAAATATTAGATGATGATTTTTCAGAGCCTGGAGAGTTCCGTGTGTCCCAAGCAAATGTTTCTCCCAAGGATTATAGTGAGTGATAGTAAAAGAAGAAATCATTAGCTACTTCCCTAATTCTTTGGCAGCAATCCCTGGTTGGGTGGCAGAGGAAGATTTCAGAGAGGAGTACTGTAGTGGAGGGTGCCTGGCCCTAAAGTTGTAGTTCCTAATACAGTAGCAGTTGAAAATAGTCTCATAAAGAACAGAAAAACGCCCCCCCCGACACACACACACACACACACACACACACACACACACACACACCCCTTTTGTAGCAGGAACATACAGATCATGAGCAAAAAGAAAATTCGCTTATTCAAAGAGCTATTAGCATGAAGGAGCCAAATAATATCACTAATAACTAAATAACATACACTAATACTCTATCAGTTCTGCTCCAGCATGACAAGGTGCTACTGTAGTGCCATACTACTACTACTACTACTACTACTACTACTACTACTGCTACTGCTACTACCACTAGGTGGTGCAGGGCACCGGTCCTGGAGTCAGGAGGACCTGAGTTCAAATTCGGCCTCAGACACTTAACACACTAACTAGCCATGGGACCTTGGGCAAGTCATTTAACACCAATTGCCATGCCCTCTCCCTTCCAAAAAGAAAAAAAAAAGAAAGAAAGAAACTGTAGTTTGTTGAGTGGCATGGTTAGACCTGTGCTTTTGGAAAATCACTTTTGTAGCCATATGGATTGGAGTAAGGAGAGATTTGAAAGAGGGAGACCAAATAAGAAGGTATAACAGTAGTTGAGGCAAGAGATGAACAGGGCCTGAACTGCAGTGATGATTGTTTTTACAAAGAGGAAGGGATGGGTACAGGTGATGTTATAGAGAAAGAAACCCAAGATACAGCAACTTACTAGATGTGTAGGAATGAGTAAGAGTGAGTAGTTGAGGGTGGCATTAACATTGAGATTGGGAAACTTGGTGACTAGAAGAAATAGTGACTGAGCTATTCTCTTTAAAGAAGGACCCTAGCACTGAAGGTGGTGATGGTGCCTAGAACCATTCTGGAGAAATTTAATTATTCACTTAAAAATTTCAATTATTGAGTTTTTCAATTAGGGTAACAAATCGCCTTGTCTTGGTAGATATCTTTACTTTTCTCCAACATATGTAAATAAAACCTTCTGTTTGAAATATACTCTGTTCACTTTCGTATTCAGAATCACTAAATTTGACAAAATAAATTTAAATTGTTGACTATAACTGTTATTTTTTAACTTTTGTTTCAATTCATAAAATTAGCATCAGTATACAGGTTCTAATTACATTTCAACAGATGTTTAAATTTTTATAAGCACACTTCACAAATATAGTTCTTTTTGCAAGATATTCACTCAAGCTGGTTTGTGTCAGATTTTAATTTATCTCTGTATGTTAAGGTAATTAAAAGTTTTTCTTTGCAAATTTGTAATAATTGTCTGAAGCATTTTGTAGTATATTAAATAAAATTCTTACTTTGAAATGGTGAATGTCAAATTCATGATGCTAAATGACATTCATCTGTACAATTAAATATTCACTAAATTTTTTCCTGGAAAATACCTCCTTAACTTGACATAATAAAATGTTAGTGTATGACATCATTCTGGTGTTAGATTCCTGGATGGGAAAAACAACCTCCTCAGCAAGGATGCATTTTCTTGGTCTTCAGGCACTACTCAGTGAGCATTAACTTCAAAGACAAAGCAGTTGTCTGTGTCATTTATTTCATTTATTTATTGGTTGTGCTCAGTACTTAGACATGTGATTTTTGTCAATACTGGCAAGTTATTATGCCTATTATTCTTATTTTAATGGGACAGCTAATAGCTAAAGGTATAGTAGTGGGGGGTTTTTCCCCTCCAAGTTGGAAATTCTTGTTAATTGTATGCAGTATAAACAGACATTTATTTACTGTGCTGTAAGAACATTTTATTATAGAAAATGAAGGCCTGAGTGACTTTTCCTCATTTTCAATAGAGCATCTTTAAATATTGATATAAATTGATGTTGTTCATCCTTCATTTTCAAAGAGGACAATCACGGTGTTGGGGCAGAATACTACTGGATGATGGGTGATGTCTTGATTTGTTCATGACCTGGATTTAAGTGAGGCAGAGTTATGCAGACTGACTCTCTTTTCCAGTGTCGTTGACCTAGCATGATATCTCTCATTTCCTGTTCAAAAGCAACTCTGGACTGTGCAGGTGGTAGTTCCTGGAGTGGCAGAATTGTTTCATCTTTCTTCCTTTCAAACTATAGTTTCTAGCCCAGTGAACACATGGTAGGTGCCTAATACATGTTTGTTGGTTGATTGATTTTCAGGGTTTAACATAATATCTAAAGAGACTAAGTATTTATAGATCCTTCAGTTTTCTAGAGTACTTAGAATGTTTGGAATGTGGGTTGAAATTTTCTGTTAAAGAATAAATATCTAACTCAATTCAGTGAGCAGTTAACTATTGTGTATCAAATACTGAATGAAAACGTACCTTGCCCTCAAGGAGCCTACATTTTACTAGCTTGGGAACCAGTTTTATAAATAAATTCTTCACATAGTTGGATGAATATTCAGTATCATACTTGAGAAATAGACATTGAGCTATATTCCTATGTATATCATTGCTTGTGGCATGGTAACTTTTCTTTTGCTTTGTTATAAATATAGAACTAGGATTTCAAATTCAATTTACTTGACTTGGTTACTGTAGCTACAGATTCACATATTTTGCTTCAGTTGCAGATTTTTAGCTGTACTCTAAGATTCTACCCAAAGCTAGGAAATTTAAATAAATGAAGGGTTTATTAATGGTTATATTCCCACTTAAATTGAAGTCCATTTAAAAGTATTCCAGCAGTTTAAAACTAGATTTTAAAGTTGCTTGTTAAACATTTTTAATGAATTGATGAATTGGCATATTTATGTGTATACACATATACACATATATTTATATAATTTGTATATGATCTAACTAAAAATGTTTTTTGAAATTCAAATAAGAAAGGTGTCTTATCTTTTTTTAAACAAAATAATGCCTTAAAATTGGCAGATAAAGGACAGGAAATAGGTTATATTACATAAAGATGTTCTCACTCTTGAAGGAATGTATCAGATTTGAAAATATAACTATGAATTTTAATGAAGAGGTATGCTTTGAATAGACTCTTTCTCTGTCCTATGTTGTACTGGAAAGGACATTGTGTTACTTTACTTGAGCAGAAGAAGAATATTCATTCTCTTTAAAACTGAATTTTAAAATTAACATCCTTTTACCTCATGTTAGAAAATGCCATCCACATCCAGAGGAAAAAGCTGTGAAGTCTGAATGCAGAGCAAAGCAGAGTATTTTCTTTTTTTGTTGTTTTGTTTGTTTTTTTTCTTCCTCATAGTTCCTCCCATACATTCTAATTTTTTTTTTTTGCTTTTTGGAGGGCAATTGGGGTTAAGTAACTTGCCCAAGGTCCTAGGTTTTTTTTTGTTTGTGTGTGTTGTGTCTGAGGCCGGATCCGAACTCAGGGCCGGCAATCTACTTACTGTGCCACCTAGCCGCTCCCCATTCTAATTTT
The DNA here is from genome assembly GCA_011680675.1 of Gymnobelideus leadbeateri. Taxonomy (NCBI): domain Eukaryota; kingdom Metazoa; phylum Chordata; class Mammalia; order Diprotodontia; family Petauridae; genus Gymnobelideus; species Gymnobelideus leadbeateri. The sequence goes on from WOXC01003287.1 coordinate 449,412, forward strand.
TCTGTACCACATGACTAATGTGAAAATATGTTTAATAAAAACGCATGTGTAGAGCCTATATAGTTTGCATGTTCTGTTGGGGAAGAGAAGTGGAGGGAAGGGGAGAAAATTTAAAACTTATGAAAGTTAATATTAAAAACTAAAAATAAATAAATTTTTAAAATTTAGCATCCTTTAAAGATTATTGTTCCTCCACTTTGTAATACCCATAATTTACATCAAAACTCTTTTCAAGTGCCACTTCCTATAGGAAATTCATTCTGTTATTCCCATTTGCTAATTTACTTTCCCATAGAAATTACTTTGTACTATATATTTCGAGTTTAATTTTCTTATTTTTTTAATTTAAATTTATTTATTTACTTCTAGTTTACAACATTCAGTTCCATAATCCCTTGAGTTTCAAATTATCTCCCCTTTTCTCTCCTCCCCCTTGTTCCCCGTGGCAGCATGTAATCAGATATAGGTTCTACAAATACCTTCACATTGAACATTAGTCATGTTGTAAAGAAGGATTATAACCAATGGGATGAACAATGAAAAGAAGGGACAAGACAAGACAAAACACAAAAGAGAGATCAAATAGTTTGCTTCAATCTGCATTTAGATTCTGTGGTTCTTTCTCTGGATGTGGTTATATCCCTTTCCATCATGAGTCTTTTGGAGTAAGGGTCTGCACTTTTTTTTTTTTATAGCCCTTTGGGAATAGCTCCAGATTGCTCTCCAGAATGGTTGGATCAGTTCACAACTCCATCAACAATGCATTGGTGTTCAGATTTTTCCACATCCTCTCCAGCATTTATCATTTTCCTGTTTTGTCATTTTAGCCAATCTGACTGGTGAGATGTACCTCAGAGTTGTTTTGATTTGCATTTTTCTAATCAGTAGTGATTTAGAGCATTTTTCATATGCTTATAGATATCTTTAATTTCTTCCTCTCAAAACTGTTCATATCCTTTGACCACTTATCAGTTGGGGAATGACTTGTATTCTTATAGTTTCGACTCAGTTCTCTGTATATTTTAGAAATGAGGCCTTTATCAGAAACACTGGATATAAAAATTCCTTCCCAGTTTTTCACTTCCCTCCTAATCTTGGTTACATTGACTTTATATGTACAAAAACTTTTCAATTTAATGTAATCAAAGTTATCCATTTTGCATTTCATAATGCTCTCTAACTCTTGTTTGGTCATAAAATCTTCCCTTCTCCATAAATCTGAATAAATATTCCTTGCTCTCCCAGATTGCTTACAGTATCTATCAGCATTTATACCTAGATTGTCCACCCATTTAGACTTGATTTTGTTATACAGTAAAAGATAATTGATCTATACCCAGTTTCTTCCATACTATTTTCCAGTTTTTCCAGCAGTTTTTGTCAAATAGTGAGTTCTTATCCCAGAAGCTGGGGTCTTTGGGTTTATCAGTAGATTACAGATTAAAATCTGGTATGGCTAGGCCACCTTCCTTAGCATTTCTTTTCATTAGTTCCCTTGATATTCTGGCCGTTTTGTTCTTCCAGATTAATTTTGTTACTATTTTTTCTAGTAGAGTTTAATTTTTTAAGTAAATTGGTTTTGCCCCAATAGAATGTGAACTCCTTGAGGGCAGGGACTGTTTGGTCTTTGTTGTTGCATCTCCAATTCATTGCATAGTACCTGGCTCCTAGTAGACACTTAATAAATGCTTTTTTGAATGAATTGGTGTATCTGCCTGGGTTCAAATTTACCTTTAGACACTTACTAACAGTGTGACCCTGTTTGCTTCGGTTTCCTCATCAGTAAAATGAGCTGAAGAAGGAAATGGCAAACTACTCCAGTATTTCTTCCAAGAAAGCCGCAAATGAGGGTCAGGAAGAGTGGGACATGACTAAAAAAAGCAACTGATCATCATCACATCCTGAAGTAAGGAAAAGTTGAGTCTAAATTTGACCTCAGGGACTGACTAGCTGTGTGACCCTGGACAAGTCACATAAACATCTGTTTGCCTCCATTTTCTCAGCTTTAAAGAGGGTATAATAATGGCATCTACCTCTCAGGGTTGTTGTGAAGATCAAATGAGATGATATTTGTAAAGTACCAGTTCTATAGCAGGTGCTTTATAAATGTTGATTATAAATATTTATGTATATATGTATATAATTATTATTATAAATATAAACATAATAATGTTTATTATAAAATTTATAATTTAAAGCAGGTGCTTTATAAATGTTTATTGTAAATGTTTCTTCTATTCTTCTTCCATTCCCCAGTGCAGCCTAACATCATATTTGTTTTGAGGGATGCCACATTGCACTGTTGAGTCATTTGTACCAAGTTGTTGTTTTCCAGTCTGCTACCAAACCACTCCTGTCTGATCTTATACTTGGGAAGTTGTGTTTATTGTTTTGTTTTGTTTAATGTCACCCAGTGTTATAAATTATTATGACCTTTTTGTTTGTTTGTTTGTTTGTTTTGAGGGCAATTGGGGTTAAGTAACTTGCCCAAGGTCACACAGCTAGGTTTTTATTTGTGTGTGCGAGTTAAGTGTCTGAGGCTGGATCCGAACTCAGGTCCTTCTGACTCCAGGGCCAGCACTCTACTCACTGCGCCACCTAGCCGCCCCATTATTATGACCTTTTTGGATCCTGATTTTGTCATCTTGTATGCTAACTGTCCCTCTTAGCTTCCCATCATCTATGGATAAGCATGCCTCTGATAAAATTATTTAAAATGTCAGGGCAACCAGAGATCCCTTTGATACTACACCAAAGGCCTCATTCCAATGAGAAATTTCGAACAAATTATCTCAAAGGTGCCTTCCAGTTGCAAAATGTTATTAATCTGATAGAAGTATTCATTCATAGTTTGAAAATTGTATAGTGTTCAACATAATTGGAAAAAAAGGACACTGAATATATCCCTTCTTCGTGTTATCAAACAGTGGGGATTATTCTCAGCACATTCATTGCCTTCAGGGAAATGTCCTTGGAAAAATCTTTTGGCTAAGACATGGAATAAAGCTTCTTTGTAATTCTCTCGTGACCCAAAAATACTGTTCTTCTGAATCTTGAAATGTTTGCCAGAAGTCTTTTCAGGTACAAATTTAATCCTTTATTATAGAAACTGTAACTTTTTATTTCTACTAGATGTAGAACATGTAACTTTATTTTACATTTTTAAGTCAATAAAAGCATGTATTGTGCGCATTTTTGTAGTGATAATGTCATAACACATTTAGTTATGTGGTGTGATTAGTTCAATGAAAATTAATAATATGATCCTTTTTTCTAGCCCATGTATCTTTGTTACCTACAGACCAAGTTAAATTTAAATACAAGCAGACACTCAGAATATTTTATTTTAAATCCTATACTGTTTTTGGTAATGGGGGGATCTAAAACCCAAAAATTAATATTAGAAACCTTTTCCTATAATTTTATTTAAATCTGCTGCCTGAAGATTTGCATAAAATACTTGAGTATGGAGTTTTTGCTAATAATAATAGTGATTAAACCATGAATTTGGAGTAGAAGAACTTAAGTAAATAAATATAGTCTTCATAAAGTTAGTGACTAACAAAGAATGTGGTCTGTGGTTATAGATATTTCATAATAAATAGCATACATAAGAATCTTTTTATCTTCATAACCATGTATTATCCACCATCTCAAATAAAGTCAGTAGTTAGTACCACATTTTCAAAAATACTTTCCAAGAAAGATAATAATGTATCCCTACCGAAGCAGCCTCTATGAAAATTGAGTCATTGGAGAAGAATGAGAATATTTCTCTATAGCTGCTCATTTTAGCATGTTAAAAATTTTTTGTTGTTGTTGAGAACGTAATTGAAGAATTTATTCCAGGCCAATTTTCTTAGCATTCCGTCACATATTTTCAGGTAGTGCTTTATATTTTTTGTAATACTGTGAAAAGATTCTTTCTTATATAATTTACTCCCACCAGTGATACCACCTTTTTTAGTGATATCTTTAGTTTTATAACACATTTATGTCCAAATATATCCCTCCTCCATCTCTTCTAAAGAAGGCTATTCCTTGTAACAAAGAATAAAAATAGATGGAGGAAAATATAGTTAACTAACCAACCCATCAACAGACCCATTATTAAACAAATACCTAGGGTCAAATACAAAATCCTGTTTGTCTTTAATTACTTGGCCATTTACTATCTTTCCAGTTTTCTTATACCTTACTTTCCACACATAATATGGGATCCTGTGATACTGGCCCTTTCTGCTCTTCCTCATTCTGTGCTTTCACTGATTGTCCTCCCTTCCTGGAACTTTCTTCCTCATCTCTGCCTCCTGGCTTCCTTAAGTTCCCAGCTATAGTGCCACATTCTGCAAGAAGCCTTTCCCAGTTCTTCTTAATCATCGTGTCTTCCTTCTGTTGATTATTTCCAGTTTACCCTGTATATATCTTATTATACATAGTTGTTTCCATCCTGTTTCCCCTTGTAGACTGAGCTCCTTGAAAGTAGGGACTGTATGTGTTTATTTGTATCCCCAGTGCTTAGGGCAGTGTCTACCACATATTAAATTCTTCTGGACTAACAGCAGTTTAGCTCTTCCCAAGTTTGTTGTTCATTTGTGTCCGACTCTTTGTAACAACATTTGCGTTTTCTTGACTAAGATAGTAGAGTAATTAGCCATTTCTTTCTACAACTCATTTGACAGTTAAGAAACTAAGGTAAACAAGGTTAAGTGACTTGGCCAGGGTCACACAGCTAGTAAGTTGTCTGAAGTCATATTTGAACTCAGGCAAAGGAATCTTCCTGACTCCAGGTCCAACACACTATCCAGTGCACCAACTAACTACCTTATGTTATTTTTTTCCTTCAGTTTTATTTTATTAAATTTGTTTATCTACTTTTAGTTTATAACATTCAGTTTCACAATCCCTTGATTTCCAGATTTTCTCTCCTTTCTTTCCCCCTGCCCACCCCCACCCCCACCCCCCGAAGCATGAAATCCAAATAGGCTCTACAAATACCTTCGCATTAAGCATTAGGTTGTAAAAAAGAATTAAAACCAACGAAGTGAACAATGCTAAAGAAGGAACGAAACAAAACTAAACAAAAAAGAGAGAGCAAATAGTCCGCTTCCATCTGCATTCCAACTCAGTAGTTCTTTTCTTTGGATGTGGATATCCTTTCCATCATGAGTCTTTTGGAGTTGTCTTATAACCTTGCATTGCTCAGAGGAGCCCAGTCTATCAAAGTTAGTCGTCACACATATGATGTGTCTGTAATTGTGTACAAAGTTCTCCTCCCCTCACTCAACATCAGCTCATATAAGTCTCTCCAGGTTATTATGAAGTCTTATCTGTTCCTCATTTCTTATCGCACAATAGTATTCCAATACATTCATATACCACAACTTGTTTAGCCATTCCCCAATTGATGGGCATCTCCTTGATTTACAATTCGTTGCCACCATAAATAGAGCTGCTATAAATATTTTTGTGCGAACAGGTTTTCCTCCCACTTGTATGATTTCTTTAGGATACAGCCCTAGAAGTGGTATTGCTGGGCCAAAGGGTCTGTACTTTTTTATAGCCCTTTGGGCATAGTTCCAGATTGCTCTCCAGAGTGGTTGGATCAATTCACAACACCACCAACAATGCATTAGTGTTCAGATTTTTCCACATCCTCTCCAGCATTTATCATTTTCCTGTTTTGTCATTTTAGCCAATCTGACTGGTGAGATGTGGTACCTCAGAGTTGTTTTGATTTGCATTTTTCTAATCAGTAGTGATTTAGAGCATTTTTTCATATGCTTATAGATATCTTTAATTTCTTCCGGGGTGGCTAGGTGGCACAGTGAGTAAGAGCACCGGCCTTGGAGTTGGGATGACCCGGGATCGAAACCAGCCTCAGAAAATGAGCACCCACACATAAATAATGACTAGCCGTGTAACCTTAAGCAAGTTACTTAACCCCAATTGCTTTGAAAAAAATAAAATAAAATAAAAATAATTTCTTCCTCTGAAAATTGCCTGCTCATATCCTTTGACCACTTATCAATTGGGAAATGACTTGTATTCTTATAGATTTGACTCAATTCTCTGTATATTTTAGAAATGAGGCCTTTATCAGAGACACTACCTTATATTATTAATGGCATCCTCTTTTTTTCCTTTCTTATTTTGTGGAAGAGTATGTCCAAACAATTTATGGGGTCTATTTTTTCTCTTGCCCATGAAATTAATCACTTTTGAATACTGTAAAGGAGATTCTTCGTCAAGTACAGGTTGGAATAGATGGCCTCTGGTGTCCTTTCCAGTCCTCTTATTTTGTCATTCTGATTCTTACTGATTGTACATCTATACTTTTGCTTCCTGCTCAACACATAATCATCACTTTAGTTTAGACCTTTATTACCTCTTACTAGGGCTACCGCAATTTTCTCCTAAATGTTTTACCTACCTCAGATTTCTCTCTCTCTCCCTCTCTAATCCTTCTTCTACATAGTTGCCAGAGTAGTTTTCTGAATGATGGGGCTTGACCCTCTCACTCCCCTACTTAATAAACTACAGTGGCTCATTTTAGAATCAAATATTACTTCATGTCTTTATCTCATCCTTTTTAATGTCTTACTGTGTCTAAGTTTTATATTCTGCATATTTATTAGGTCAGTAGAGCTAATGTGTATAATTTTTAGATAAGTTAAGTATACACATTGGAGGTATATGCTCTAAAATATCTTATTCATAGGTATATACAACCAAAAATTTGGAGACTGCTGGAATGTAGGACAGAATACAGTCCACTTTTGAGTTTAACAATTTCTAAAATCTGATTTCCCTCTGTCTTTCTAGGTAACTAGATTTGTAACTAGTTCCCCTTCGTGAACTTTACATCCTAACACCACTGAATTGTTAACCAAACTCTGTACTCAATGTATTTGCATGGCTTTCTCAGAACTCTTGTCTTCCTTCCAGGTTAAAATAATGTATTATCTTTTTGAAACCTTACCTGATAATTACAGTTGCTGGTGTTCACTTCCCAATCAATTTTATTTAAATAACTATTTTTTGGGGGGAGGGGGGGCCTCTGCAGCCCCCGGAGCCTCCCGGAGCGCCAGCACGTTTATTGTGGGGGTTGGGGGTTCACAGGTTCTTCAGCCACTGGAGGGACGGCCCCTGAGCATCCTGGGGGTGTCCGGGCACGTCGGGCATGTTGCCGTCATCTCGTAGGGGAACTGGGTAGTTGTATGGCGTCGCACGGTTGATCATGCCGGCGTACTTGGTGTAGGGACTCGGGGGCCACGAGCAGCGTGCCCGCCATGTTGGCCGCTTTCTCTTAAATAACTATTTTATAAATTATTTTAAAAGCAAATGTCATTTCCAGTATTCCGCATTGTAATGTGGAATTCCTTTTTACAAAAGAAGTTTCATTTAGCAAAACAAACCAACACAGTGGTGACATCTAAAGGTGTTTGCCCAATAGCTCATCTATCAGAATCACCATCAGTAAGCCTTTAATTGTGTTTACTATCTGCCAGGCACTGTGTTGAGTTCTGGCAGTATAAAGAAAGGCCCAAACACTTGCCCATGCCCTTAAGAAATTCATATTTTAATGGGGAGAGTCAACATGCAAACAACTGTGTGCCCACAAGATGTCTTTGCACCTTTCTATCTGCCAAGAGGAATCACATCTCACCAGCCATTCGCTGAAGTAATGCTCAGTCACCTCATCAATCAGAATTCTATTGTCTTTCAGTGCTTTCATTTTCATAATTGTAATCATGTAAATTGTTTTCTTGGTTCATCCAGACTTTTATCAGCTCATTCACATGTTCCCAAATTGTTTAGCATGGTGCAAAAATATTCTGTTATGTTCAGACATCATGTTTTGTGAAACCTTTCCTCAATTTACCTGCTTTCCAGAATGATTATACCGATCCACAGTTCCATGAAAGTCTGGTAGTCTTACCTGTCTTTTTTCTTTTTTTATTGTGAACTTAACAATCATTAGCAAATCTTATGTAAAAAATTTTAAAAGATGATTATATATGAAAATGTGTTGTGTTACATATGGTTTATTTTTAAGAAGTATGTTAAAGTTACAAAATTTATGTCCTTTTCTAAATTTAATTTTTTCTTGTGTATTTTTGTTTCATTGATGGTTTTTTAAACTTTTTTTTGCATCTTGATAACTATTAATTCCACCTCCAGGAAATAGCTCTCTTGAGGTTTAGGGGTGCTGGAACCCCAAAATGGCAATGTAGGTCCTGCCCAAATGAATTCTACCCAAGCCTTATTTCAGCCAAGAAAAAAAAAAACCCATATTGGCCAGACTCTTAAGAGACCTCGGAATCTGAGCATTTGTATTACTAACGCAAGGGGACCAGATTGAAACTGGGAACCTTCATGGAGGTCAAGATGGATTTTATATACAGAAAGACTATGGGAGGGATTTGGGGTTGGCCAAGTAGTCTGGGGTGATGGAGGTCTGAAGATTCTAGGGAGGATTTTGATGGGAGTGATCAGTAGTCTGGGGTGACTAGAGGTCAAGGTGGAGAACCAAGATAGGATTAAAGGTGGGAAGTAGCTAAAGGCAGTCTGGAGGTTACAGGCCATGGAGAGCTAGTCTAGGGTTAAGGGTAACAGAATTGAGAGTTTAAGGTAGGAGTGTTCCAGAACCCATAGACAATTGGGACCCAAATTCTTTTGGGGAAAGGGGTAAAGGTCTCAGTTTGGGCCCAATTGGGCCCATATCCCATCAGCTCTACCTTGTAATAAATAAGTGTAGACCAGTAAAGCCAATCAAAACATTGATCATATCTGAAAACGTCTCATTTTGCCGCTCTAGTGCATTACTCCTCTCAAGAGATAGAAACATGATTCATTTATTGGTCACTGTTTTGATTGATTTTGTTAACCTAAAATAAAGACAACTGCCAAAAGAGCAAAAACTAGGGTCTTTTAACCTTTGCAATTGGGGGCCACCATGCAGCAAGAAATACTGTATTGCCCTAGAGGGGCAGGATTAAAAACACCTCAATATAGATTGAGTCTCATGGGAAGCACAGCCTGAAGAAGCTTTTACAAAAGTATATGAGTTGTTTCATGTAACAACTGAAAGTCCACAGACAAGGCAGGAGGGTGGGGTGACATCTGGTTAGAACAGCAGGCTTGGGCTCCAGGAGCAGCTATGGGAAGATGGTTTGGACCAGCTCCAATCTTGGGATCAGTTGGGATCAAAGTCAGATATAACCCTTCTGATGTCTGCATTTGACATTCTTTTTTTTTTTTAAGCTGAATAGCCCTCAAGCAATTCATAGCTCTAGGATCAGGCCAACTCTGCAGCTGCATTCAACAATTTCTTTCAAAATTATCTTTTGCAGTATTGTGGTATTCATGTAATTTGTTCTCCTGGTTCAACTTTTATTTCATTTTATATAAGTTTTTATAAATTTATCTGAATCTATCATATTTGTCATTTGTTACAACATAATAACATTCCATTTTATTTTCACAGCACACTTTATTCAACAGTTCCCCACATTTCAAGATCCTCACTAGCAAAAGTGCTGCTACAAATGTTACTATGTACCAGTGTCCTTTCCTTCTGTCTTTGTTCTACTTCAGAGTATATGCCATTTAGTGGTTTGCCAGTATTCATTTTCTCTTATTATTATTAAGTGACTCTGAACCTTTTAAAAATGAGGTTGTTGATAGCTTCCTATTCGTGTCTTACTTATCTTACTACATTGCCTCTACTGTAGACCATTTTCATCTTTTGTAGTCTTTGTTAGTTTTTCTGGCTATGAATTGAAACCTCAGAGCTATTTTGATTTTCATTTCTTTTCTTAAAAGTGATATGGGACAGTCTTTCATATAACATAAAAGTTTGTAAACAGTTCATATCTTTTGAAGATTGAACCATTGACCTTCACATGTATAAAACTGAACACATGCTCAGGTTTTTCCAACTATGCCTTCTAAATGTTCAATTACCTTTTTTCCAATTATAAAAATTCTATTTAGGTTGATTTGCATTATTTTTTAAAACTAAGGCATAGATATTTTGGTAAAAAAAAAAAAGGTGGAAGAACAGGTTCCAGTTGTGGACAAAATTTCAAAAGATAAAATTCTCTTTTTCTCATGTGCTTCTTATAGTCATAATGAACGGAAGGTGACCTGCAAGCATCCTGTTACAGGACAGCCATCACAGGACAACTGTATTTTTGTCGTAAATGAACAGTAAGTACAAGAATTTATCATGAAGTGCATATTTCTTAATTCATCACTTCCTTTAAGATTATAATTATTAACTTAGAGAATGAAGCTTTTATTTACATTCAAAGCAAGATTCTACTAGTAAATTTGCCATCCTGAATATTTGTACTCAGGTGAAACTGCCAAACACTAATGACTTTGTTTGATTTCTTTGGAATAGCACAAGGACCTTCAAAGATTTTATCATGAAGGCTGAAATTTTATAAATTATTTTAACTAATAAAAGGGGTAAGTCTTTGGTTTGTTGTTCTAACATTTAATTGATAACCTTTAGTTCAACAAACATTTATTAATAGCTAACTATGGGGGCGGCTAGGTGGCGCAGTGAGTAAGAGCGCCGGCCTTGGAGTTGGGATGACCCGAGATCAAATCCGGCCTCAGAAAAATGAGCACCCACACATAAATAATGACTAGCCGTGTAACCTTGAGCAATTTACTTAACCCCAATTGCTTTAAAAAAAATAAATAAATAAAATAGCTAACTATGCTAACACTGTGGTACATGAAGGATCTAAAAAGATTGAGACACAATGTCTTAGGTAAGGAAGAAAAGGATTGCTTCTAGACAGTCATCTAGACTAAGATGGTAGCAGTGGGATTGAAAAGATTTTGAAAGATTTTTTTTATCTCAAAATCTATAGAATTGTCTTTTCATCTATTTTTAAATTTCCTCCTAGGTAGGTTCAAACGTGTGATATCTCTTGGCATAGCAGTTGGCTTATTTGTAATGAAGACATTTTGACCCAAAATGATTTATGTGCATGAGAGTTTTTTTAACATGCAAAACATTTCCTTGCGGGGTGGCTAGGTGGCGCAGTGAGGAGAGCGTCGGCCCTGGAATCAGAAGGACCTGAGTTCGGATCTGGCCTCAGACACAACGCACACACAAACAAAAAACCTAGCCGTGTGACCTTGGACAAGTTACTTAACCCCAGTTGTCCTCCAAAAAGAAAAAAGCAAAAAAAAATTTTCCTTGAAATGATATTTGATTTACCCATGTTCTGCTTAAGAAATTCTTTTAAGCCTTTGGTGTTTTAATGGATTACCAAAGGCAATGTAATTGTCCACAATCAAAAAAAGAAATTGTTTTTGGTCAGACCAAATTGTGGTTCACTTGGCATGTCTCTGCAATAGATGTATTTTGTCCTTCAGATTTTCTCCCAGTCCACTTTGATATCTGAAGGGAGGCAAGTATTAACTGTTTGGTTTTTATTCCCTGCCACACTTAGTACCGGGCCTTGCAAATGTTCTATGAATATTTGTTCAATTAAGAGTAATCTTTAGTGTGGGGAGTTATAGCATATTCAGCAAAAGTGACTTGTTCAGATAATTAAAATATATCCCTTTAAATACCAAAACTTTTGCCTTCTTCCCTTCTCTCCAACTTTTATTGATGCCTTTTTTGAATAATCCTGCCATTTGCCTATGCTCTGCAATAAGAACCATCCGTTATGATAAAGAAGTACAATAAGTCAAGCAAACCAACACACTAACCCTGTCTGATAAAGTGTGCTCTGACTAGCTCTCTGCCAAAATAAAGGAAGTATATTTCATCATCATTCATCTAGAATCAAGACTGGTCATTTCATTGATTTGAGATCTGTCATTTAGTATTGTTTTCTTTTACATTATTGTGGTAATTGTGTAATTTGATTTCTTGGTTCTGCTTACTTTCTCTGTCTTTGACCTTCTTGTATCATCTGCCTAGTAGTGGCATTCCTGTCTATTAATATTTTGATGGAAATCTGTTGGAAATTAATTGTTCACTTTGCCTTAAATAGCATTTTCAGCTATTGTGAGAAACTGTGGCTGTGTGTTGCTATAAATTTGAGAGAAAGTTATATGGGAATAAATTGTGAAAGGAAAGTATAACTAAAAAGAGTAGAAGATAGGGGAGGGTATCACAAAGAGAGAAAAATGAAGATATTGTTTCTTTAGTGCCCCAGTTTTGTCTGTTCCCTTTTTTTGCACAAAACTGGTTTGTGTCAAAATTTTATTAACATTATACTTTTCTTACTTCTCAGTTTCATCAGCACTATGTTTGTAGCCACGAAGCCTGTATTCTAGCTTTGATCTCTGTGGCTTCATGGACAAGTACATTAAAAAGATCTGCTTTAGTCCCAGCCCAACCTCAGCTTCTCTGATTTCATAATTTTTTGTCCTCTACCCCCAAAAGCCTAGTAGTAGCAGTAACCTTGAAAAGTTTTGATAAGAAATATTAAATTAATTTGATTTTAAATGAATGTGTGTGTCAGCAAAGTTTTTAAAACACATTGCTGGGGGTTTAAAAATGGATTGGTGAGGGTTTAAAAAGTGTTTTTACGTTGGGGCAAAACAAAACAAAATTGCTTTAATGAAAGAGACAGCACCATGTAGGAAATGAAAAGCAAACTTTAAAATCATGAAGACCTGGGTTCAGATCCCAAATCACAGACAAGTTCTATAACCATTAGCAAGTATGGTTATTTCTCAGCATCCAAGAAACACTCTAAGATAAAAAGTTGCACAGAAGGTGCTAACCTAAATTGATAGAGGGGATTGGCTATGCTAAGGAAATCATGTTTTTCCTCCTTATTCTTATGAAATTGATTTTGTTCATGTAAAAAGTTTTAAATGTGGGGCGGCTAAGTGGTGCAGTGAATAGAGCACCAGCCCTGGAATCAGGAGGTAGTTTTTTTTTTCAAATGTTTTATGCTCTCAGGTTTATCAGACATCTGAGTTATTGAATTTGGTTGTTTGTAATCCTTGCTTATCTAATTTTTTTCCTGATCTAATCTATTCTTCTATTTTTAACTTGTTAAATTAAAAAAAAACTAAATAGCTTTTTAAATGAAGACTATTATTTGCTGTAATTAATTCAGTAAGGTACTTAGATTTTGTAAAAGCATTTGGTAGAGTTTCTTTAGACATTATTGTGGAGATGAGCATGGTGTTTTAAGAGCTGGATCCAAACAATAGTTGTTAATGGTTTGAGGACCACTTGCAAGGAATTCTTTGTTGCCATGCCCCTGAAATGTGTGCCTGACTGTTGTAGTTTAACAATTTAGAAAGAAATATTTGAGTTGAAGAATTAATAGGCATTTGGGAAGTGCCTCAACAAACTTATATAGAAACAGGAGCCATCAATCCATCCTTAAGGCTCCCTGTGGATCATTAAGTATTTACTTAATTTTCATATGTAATGTTATCTATATTATATCTTTATTTGTTTTGCTAAATGTATTCCAATTACATTTTAATCAGGTTTGGGTAGCACTCAGGAATGTTGCTGGCCACTATGTGTTTGATACCTCTGCCTCAGAGGACTTTAGTATAGTAAAGAAGGCCAGAGAATAAATTGGAGACATCTTGAGGAGAAATAACTGTAACCAAAGAAGGGGAAAGGAATCCAATTGAAAGACCCTAGTTTGGGGCGGCTAGGTTGGGCAGTGAGTAGAGAGCATTGGCCCTGGAGTCAGAAGGACCTGAGTTTGGATCTGGCCTCAGACACTTAACACACACAAACAAAAACCTAGCCGTGTGACCTTGGGCAAGTTACTTAATCCCAATTGCCCTCCAAAAAGCAAAAAAAGAAAAGAAAGACCCTAATTAGAAGAGTAAAAGGGAAAAGACTGAAAAGAGGAAAAAGGACCAAAGGAGAACACAAAGGTAGTTGGTAAGACAAGTTAGAAAAACAGATAAGGTAAGAGATGATTAGTAAGAGGAAGGAAAGGAAATTTGGAATATTTGTCAAGGTGCTGAATAGGTTCTAAAGCAAGGATTCCTAACTGGGAGACCACTAATCTCCATGGGGTTTGTGAATAGATTTCAAGGGGTACGTAAATTTGAAACTTTAATATTTTGATGATAATGTTTCAATATGGTAAATTTTGCTTATAATCCTATGTGCTTTATACATTTAAAAAAACTCTGAGAAGGGATCTAAGGGCTTTACCAGGCTACCAAAGTGGTCTGTGACACAAGAAAGGTTTATAAAGAATCTCTAAGTAAAGGCTGTTGATGTTAACTGATTAATGAACAGGCATTTATGTGCTAGATGCTACATGAAACAGTCCCTGCTTTTTAGGAGCTTGTGTACTGTCAGGGTGGATAAACACGTATTCACCCAAATAAATGCAAGGTAATTGTATACAAGGCAGCCCTAACAGCTAGGGATCTGGAAAGACCTCAGGTAGGAATGTTGTTTATTATATCACTAAAGGTATTCTCAGGAACCATATTAATCATATTTAGTAACTTTGAAGGAAACTAGGGATTCTAAGAGGTAGAGGTGAGAAAGGAGTACAATCCATGCATGTGAGACAGCCAGTGTAAAGACATGGAGATGAAAGATGGAATATTGTGTGAGGAGCAGGGGCTGTACCAGTTTATCTGAGATACAGAAAGAATGTAATGAATAAACCTGCCTGGAAACGTAGGTTGGAGGCAGGTCATGGAGGGTTTTTGATGCTAAGCAGAAAAATTTGTATTTTATCCTAAAAGTAATAGGGAGCCACTGGAGTTGAATAGGGAGTGATATTGTCAAACCTGTTCTTCAGGAGTGTCACTTTGTCATATGTATAGGAGATAGATTGTAACAGTAAGGCAAGGAAACCTATTAGGAGGCTATTAAGTTAGTCTAAATGAGATAATGAGAGCCTGAACTAGGATAGTGGCCACATGAGAGGAGAGAATGGGATGAGGGAAAGAGTTCTATAAGTAGACTTAACAAAATTTAACAACTAGTTAGATATATAGAATCAGAAAGAGTAAAAGATAACTGAGTTGCCAACTTGTGTGACTGATGGCCCCTTTGAAAGAAATAGGGAAACTTGGGAAAGGGATGGATTTTGGGGGAAGCTGGACTGAGTTCTGTGTTGGTCATTTTGAGTTTGAAATGGAAGGAAGGAAGAGGAAAAAGCATTTATTTAGCACCTACTATCCCTGGCACCATGCTAGTCATTTGACAAATAATATCTCATTGGATCCTTATGACAACTTTAAAAAAAGGTGGGTGTTATCCCCATTTTGCAGTTGAGAAAACTGAGCCACAGGGATTAGATGACTTGCCAGGGTCTCACCAACCTGATGATACTGGTAGAGAGGTGAGCTATTTCCCTGGGATATTTACCCAAGACACAATTAGATCTTGTCAAGACAGACTACTGCAACCAAATCTGATGGTTCATGTGGGCACAAATTCCACTTCTAGAAGAATCAAACAGAAAATTGAAGATCCCAACACTTGTAACAGTTAAAAGAGATTCTGAAAAGAAAAGCAAATTTTGGAAATGACCACCTAGTTAAGATATTTGAGAAGGTTGGCTTAAAATATAGACAATACAAGTACCTGGCCTGGGATAGAATGCACCTACCAAAAAATAGTAAGAGTGTATTTGCCTAGAGCTGTACAAACCTAATCAAAAGAAGTTAACAGGAGCAAAATCCAAGAAAGAAATCAGTAATAAATTCCATGACTTCATATTTTGTTATACAAATTCACAAAGTATGGCTAACAGACAAGACAAATTAAAGATCATAATGCAGAACATAATAACACTTGACACCATTGAAACTTGGATAGGATGATACCAATGACTGAAAAAAGGTTCTGGAATGGCATAATTTATTCCAAAGAAATAGGATAGGTTAATATTTGTATTAAAAGATACTAATGTAAACATTCCCAAAAGCCAAAGTGGGTTGGGACATGACATCAATGGACACCATTTAGATTAACAGAAAGAAACAATATTGACATCAGACTGCAAAAGAAAATTAGCATAGAAGCATGATATAGTTGGAGCATTTTCTTTGCCAAAAGCAAAACATCTAACAATTTTTAAATTTACCTTAATGATGTTTCTTCCATTAAAGAAAATGGAGAAATCAACAAGCAGAAGTTTTGTTCTATATCTGATTCTCACCAACAGGTTGTTTGGGTGAAAATGATGGGAACCTTCAAGGGGAAGTGAGTACTCCCCCTTAAGAATTGTCACAGAAGAGAATTAAATAAGTAATTAAGCAAGACTTAGGCCCTTAATTTAGAAGGAGCATATTTCCAAAACTTATGAATAAATCGGTGCATTTCCATAAAATAAACTGTTTCAGGGGAAGTTGACTTTGTAAGAATGGGAAGTTCTCAAAGAATAAAATTCTAAAAGCACACATTGAAATTTATTTCTGAAGATTGGTATTAATACACAGGATATATTCACTAATCTAACTTTTATTTTCAAGACAGATGGAAAAGGCAGAGTTACCAGGAGGGTGGTGAAGGCTGTTAATAAAATATACCCAGAAATTGTTGAGATGTAAAAACAAAGACAGCAGTAACATTTCATTTTTAAAAAAACAAACAACAACAATAAAAAAAAAAAACATGTCCAGAAGATGGAAGCAAGGGCAGATAACAAAACCTATGATGTGGCATGATCTTCCATGATGAGGCATGCTGAGTCTCATAACAAGCTGAGGCTGAAGCTAAGGACAAGGGAAAAAGGTTTTTGTTTTCTTTTGAGATGTTTTTGAGGGAAAAGGAAGGCCAAAGAAGGGATCCTTTCTCAGAAGGATAACTGATAGGAGACAAGACAAGCTGCTTAGTTCTGATTTTGTTTCTGCTTTTCCCTGTGAAGAAGAATGATGTCTGGACTGGGACCAGGACAGAACAGAAATGGCCAACAGGGAGTAGATACAACAAATAGAGATATTAAGAAAAGTTCAAAACCTCTGTCCAACAAGAACATGCCCATAGGTTAAAGAACTTACTGGTAACCTTGCTGTGTCAGTCTGACCTTGGAAAGACAGTAAAGAACAGGAGAGGTACCACAGCTCTGGAAAAAGAGACAACTTCCCAGTTTTCAAAAGGGAAGCAAATCAAGAAGGTGGACTATAAGCCAGTGAGCTTGACCTGGGTATTTGGAAATATCTAAAATATAGTAACAGGATAGTGATAGTGAACATCTTGAAAACAGTGTCAGATAGATGCACAAAAAGGTCACATGAAACCAACTTTATTTACTGATGGGGTTGATTTAGTTTATGTTCTTTTAAAAATTGTTTTTATTATTCGAGTTTTTTATTTCTTTTTGACAGGATTTTGTTTACCAAGGTACTTTATAAAATTATTTTTTAAAGTTGCTTGTAGGTTTTTTTTAATTTTTAAATTTTATTTAATTTATTTTTAAAATTATTTTTATTGATTGATGTGTTTTGTTTTTGCATGTTATTTCCCAGTGTCACTCTTACCATCCTCACTTTCATTGCATTGAATCTTCCCTAGAGACATACATAAAGAAGTAAATAAACCAAACTGACTGAAAAGATTATGTCATATCTCATATGGTACTGTATGTAACATTCTCCTATATCATACCCTTCTTCCCAGAGGAGGAAAACATTGCACTGTTCTCCAGGACTGCTGTTTTCATTTGTATTTATGCACACACATCGTTTCCAGGTTGATTACTTCACTCTGCATCACTTCTTAAAAGTCTTTGTTTTATCTGACTTCCCTATGTAATTTTTTCTGGCTCAGTAATATTTATCATTTCTTACAGTGCAGTACATCCCTGTGCTACAGTTTCTTTCATCTATGTGCTAATCAGTCCATGCCCATTTTGTTTCCCACTTTTGTGATGTGTGTAGTATTGTTTTTTACTACATCAAAAAGAACTATTTATACTCCTTTAAGGCTTATTCTTAGGAAAATTTAAATAAGAGCACTTGCTAAATATTCTCATGCTAATTCTTGTGGAAAAGATATAGAGCTGTAGGCTAGTTGATTGTTCTGTTAGATTAATTCAAGATTAGTTAAATATCAAGAACCTTTGGGGCATCTAGGTGTTGCAGTAAGAGTGCCAGCCCTGGAGTCAGAGGACCCGGGATGGGTTCAGGCCTCAGATACTTAACACCCACACAAAAATAACTGGCCATGTAACCTGGGGCAAGTTACTTAACCCCAATTGCTTTAAAAAAAAAGAGAGATATCAAGACCCAAAGAGTAGTAATTAATGGTTTGGTATAAGCTTAGAAGGTCTCCACGGCGATATCCCAGTGCATTATTAGCCCTGTGCCTTTAAAAATCTTTTTATTAATCATCTGCATCTAACATGGTTCTCAAATGTTCAAACTCCTTGTTTGATGGAGTCAGGATCTACAAAGATCTTGACAAACCATAGAATTAGGGCAAATATAATGAGATAAAATTTAATAGATATAAATGTCTTACATTGAGTTTAGAAAACTAATTTCACTAATAGAAGCTGAAGGAAGTAAGTGATCTCAAGCTGAACTAAGTGAAGCATAATGTCCAGCCCTGGGAGGGTCCTGCTGTGCTCTCCCCTATTCAGTTTCAGGTGCTGCTGCATTTTAGGGAAAAAAACTGAAACATTGATAAGATGGAGAGTCACCAGAGAAGGACCCAGAATAGAAAAATGCTTTGTAATCATTTTCAATGAAGATTAGTTGAAGAAGCTCTTACCATTTATCCTGGGGAATAGAAGACTTAGGGATGGAGGTGGCTATGTATCTTGTTAATTATACTAGGCTTATCCCCTACAGGAGGGAGGGATTAGGATTCTGTTCTGTTTGGGCCCAGAGGAAAAATTAGAAATGATATATATAAGTAAAATTACAAAGAAACAAATTTAGGCGTGATGTAACTTTCTAAGTTAAAAACTATGGAAAAGTAGACATGACTGTCTTGGGAAGCAGTGATATCCTCTTCACTGGAAGACTTCAAATAAATGCTGAATGTTTTTTCTGGGTGTGTTGTAAATTTTTCTTTAGGGTTTAATCAGGTGGCCACTGCTATCACTACTCTAGGATTCTGTAATATGTGCATGGAATGTTAAATCTTTTTAGCTCCTTAAAGCTCCATAAAGTATGGTGAAAAAAATGAACTGAATTGCCTTTTTTCCCTTTATTTCATAGTTACCTTTAGCACTTTAATTGGTTCTATTTTATACATTCATTTTCTAACCTTGCATCTTTTGCTCTAATTCCCTAATTCTTATCTTACTCTTTTCATTCCCTACCCACAGTTTCTCTTGCTTTCATTGTTCAGCAGGGCAACTGTCTTATTATTTATAACACTCTTGCCCATCACACACTTTTAAACTTTACTAAAAAGAAGTTGTCCATGAAGGAAGTTGATTCTATTCCAAATCTCAGCTGCTGCCTCTCGGCAGCTTTACTTAAGTAAAGCAGTACTAGTATGGAATGGGTGCTTAATTTGGTATTTGTTGTTTATTTTGAGATCTATATTCTGGCTAATGTAAAATTTTGTTAAAATTTTATCAGACTTCTTTTTTTTCCAGTCACAGGATTGTTAACTAATTTTAGGTTGAAGATTGACTTTAAGTATGAATTTGTGCCAGTTACATGTCCCAGTTACATGAAAATATGTATAATGCTTCATTTGTTCAGGTTTTTTTGTTTGTTTTATTTTGTTTTTTAGGAATGAAGTAAACCATATAAATGAGTTTTCTGTGTACCTGAAACTTACTCTTCAGCTTGATGTAATGGAAAGAACATTGAGTTAGAGTTAATGGACTAACTCTGTTCACTTCCTGGCTCTGTCAGTTACCACCTGTGTAATCTTGGGCAAATTCCTTAACTTCCCTAGACTTAAATTTCTTAGATATGTAAAGTGAAGATGTTGGACTATATGATGGTTCAAATCCTTCTCAACTCAGATTTAGCGTTCTTATAAGTGACTCCAAATTTGTTTCATTGGTCAGCATTTTAAACATCTGTGATCATTACTTATTATGATGATCACTTCATGGACTGTGTAGTGTGCAGAGTCCCACGATGTCCTTTTTTTTTTTTTTTAAAAAAAGCTAGGTGACACAGTGAATAGAGCTGTAGCCCTGGAATCAGGAGGATCTGTGTTCAAATCTAGCCTCAGACACTTAATGCTTTACCAACCGTGTGACCTTGGGCAAGTCACTTAACCCCAATTGTCCCGCCTTCCCCCCTCAAAAAAAAAAAAGAAAAATTTTATTTTATTTTGTAGAGTTTTGTTTATTTTCTTATGTCAGAATTTTAGAATTTCTGAGTTGAAAGGGACAGAAGGGCCCATCTAATCCAAATGCCAGATTGAGTCTGATGACATAGAACAAGAATCCTTCCGATAGCATACCCAAAAAGTGGTCATCAGCCTTTCATTAAAGGCTTTCAATGACAGGACCAAGATAATCCAGTTCACTTTGGGGTAACTCTAATTGTTAGGAAGTTTTTCCTTAGATCAAGCCTAAATTTGCACTTCCTCAGATTTTACCTATAGCTTCTATCTGTACCCTGTGGGAGCCAAACAGAACAAGTCTGCCCTCTCTTTTACGGGATAGCCCCTCAAATGCTTGGAGACAGCTTTCATGTCCACTTTTCCCCCAACTTTTTTTCTTCTCAGACAAACCTCTGTTATATTTTCATATAACATGAAGTTTAAATTAACTCAACATCCTCAATGTCCTCCTGGTTTTCTTTAGTTTTTCAGTGTACTTCCTAAAATGTGGCATTCAAATCTCAACACATTTCACCAAATGTAGCCTGACCAGAGCAAAGTACAATGGGTCTCTCATCTCCCTACTCCCTGACAGTTTGCCCTTTTTAATGCAGCATAAGATTGCATTGGCTTTCTTAGGTGCCATCGCACTCTGTTGACTCATTGAGCATGCAGTCTACCTAAATCCATTGTTTAGCTATGTACTCCCCATCTTCTACTTGGTAAATTGATTTTCTGGTACTGAGTATGAGACTTTTAATGTATCCCAAATTACCCTGTACATTTAGCTCACTTAGGTAGTTTTAAGCTTGACCATCTTTCACTTTGTTAGCTATCCATCCCCTTGGTGTCATCTCAAAATTTGATGGAAATATGATCTGAGCATTTATTTAAATCATAGATGAAAATGTTGAACAGCATAAGGTCAAGCACAAGTATCTGGAGCATCTCTCTGAGTTGTCATCAAATTATTAATGACTATTCTTTGTATCCCATGAATCAACTTGTTAAAAATCCCTCAAATTATGCTGTAGGCTAGCCATTTCTCTCTGGCTTTTCCACAAGAATATTATGAAACATTTTACCAAATGCAAGGCTAAATTTTGGGTAAATCATATTAGGTAAAAATTAGGTAAATTAAACTGTCAGTTTACTCAGCATCACAACAAAGAAAGTAAAATAGTCTTAGCATGACCTATTTTTATTGAAATTATGATGACTCTTAATGGTCTTTTTCGAGATATTACATATTCAGGAACTTTAAAAAAAAATATGTAATCTATCATTTTGCCAGCAGTCAAAATCAAGTTCACAGGCCTCTAATTTGCAGGCTCTTCTCTTTCCTTTTTTTTTTTTTTTTTTAAACTTGGACTTGCTTCCTTCTCTAATCCTGTGACAGCTTGCTCATTATATGTGATCTTCCAGGAATCACTGACAGGGGTTTATCAATCTCATCTTCAGATTCTTTTACTGTCCAGGGATGTAGCTCATTTGACTTCTGCTGTCACTGTGCCTGTTACTGACAGTAACTTAGATCTACTTCTAATTTGCTGCTCCTAATATGCTGTGGGCTGGCAAACCGAATAGCTAAACTTGTCACAACTGTGTCTATAATCAGAGTAAACATTTTCTGAGTGAGTTTCTGAGGAACTTTCCTTTGAGTAAAGTGAACAAACTTTAGTACAGAGAAATTGAGAAAATTGTTTTCTCAGTAGAGGGGGCTTTTCCCTTTGTTTCCTGCTTCTCAGTTTTTCCAGATAAGTGAAGGTTATGGTAAAATTAAGGCTTTTCATGGTATTATATTTAAATGTATAAAATAATTTACAAAGTTACACATGTCAATAGACTATATATTTTGTGTGTAGCATTTCAGGCTGATTTCAACTTAAAATATTATTGTTGTTCATGAAGTTTTTGCTTCCTAATATATGCTCTCTGTATTCCTTATGATCAGTTCACTATAATTAAACCAGATCCTCTGCTCTAGAAGCATTCAGTTGAGACTGAAAAATGCCTCTGCATTAAGGGGAAAGTACAGGCACAGTGGTCATGCAGTTTAGAGCCAGCAGACAAAGTATGTCTTGGATCAATAATCTTTTGTTACAGCATCTAAAATGAAAAATGTTATGTAGAAGGCTGTTTCTCTTTAACAGCATGGAAAGATTGTGGGCCTGAGAAATAAGAAGCAGATTACAGAAAAGGAGAACTGGAAAGGGGGAAAACAGAACAGAGAGAAGGGAAAGGAGACTGTGGTTACTTAGTAAGAGACCTCAGAGCAGAAAGCCATCTTCTTGTGAACTGATACAGTGTTATTTTTCAGAGAAGTTGTATTCAGCTTTCATTAGTTTAAATTATATCTAATAATTGTCTTTGAGTCTCAGATGTCTCACATTGCTTACTTATTGAGAGAAGTGGTACAGCCAAGTTTCAATTTACAAATGCTCTTGGGGTTAGAGGGTACACTATGTTCAAATCAAGAATTAAATCAAGCCTTGATAGAATGTGACTCCAAGTATATGGTCATTAAGTAAATAAAAAGTGCATTAATTTAGGTGGGGATTATTAAATCTTATGAGCACAACAACCAAGAGCCTCAAAAGTTTGAAAAAGCAGACCACATTGCCACAACTAGGAAATTTTTATTAACAAGTTATTTCCATACACAGCAAGTTCTAGTACTTTGACATATTGTATTTTCAGGACCACCACAGCTATGACTTCGGAAGAAAAGAAGGAACGACCCATAAGCATGATAAATGAAGCTGCTAACTATAATTTGACTTCAGATTATGCAGTGCATCCAGTGAGCCCAGTGGGAAGAGTAAGTTATCCTTTCTGTTAATTATTCGTTAGCAAAGCTCATTATTGGTTATCAGTGTACTTTCCTATAAGTAAAAATACTGTATTAAGAATAATTAGAATTCAAACTTAAGTAGTGTCTATGAACACTTGAAGACAACAAGAAGCTGAAGTATAATGGAGGATTATAATTTGATACCATGATTTGAATTTGTTTTTATAATGTCCTATAGTATGAATTTTTACGTGAATTTGTATATATATGAATCTGTTTAAAGGCTTGCTATTATAGTTTCTGTTAAAAGCTAGGAATTAATTTGTATTTACTGTAAAGAAATGAAATTAGTTCCAGATTTTTAAAATAGATAAATTAGAGACTAACCATATTTCCATAGGGTTTGGTGTTTTTTGTTTGCTTTTTGACAAACCCATAATCTGTATCACAGAATTCTTATTGCTGAATGAGAGAAGGGTGCTATTATACTTGTTTAAGAGTAGTGTAATTTATTCCAACATCATTATAGTTTAGTTAAATGAGTACATAAAGCTGCTATCTTTAGTGATTCTTTTAAATAAAACAATGATCAGTAGCAGAAATTTATGTAATTCATCATTTTCAGCATGGTCTAATGGAAAGAGTACTGAAGTAAAAGTCAAGAAATGTGGTCTTTAATCCCAGTTCTGCCACTGACTAGCAGTGTGACCCTGGGACAGTCAAATTCTGTTTCTACCCTGTTAAATGAGGAGTTTGACTAAATGACTTCTAAGGTTCCTTCCACCCTTCCAAATACTTATGTGTAAAAAACAATATTTATTGTGTGGATATCCTACCCATCAAAAGATAGGAATTGTTTCAAGTTTTTAGTAGGTAAAAAATTGTTTCAATGGTGCTTCTGTGCATCTTTAATCCCACTTATGTGGGTACTCCCTCCTCTGCATCTAATGACAGCTGTCTTACCTTCTTGTCTTGTGTGACTGCTCCATATCTTCCCATAATTTCTTTATAAGAGGTCCGCCTAGTGTGCTAAAAGTTGTCTCGTAATTTTCTTGACATTGTTTGGTCTATAACACAGGGCCTTTTGATCAGTTTATGCCTCAGTCTCTCTAAATGACCTTCCCACTTCCTTTTCTAATCATGAATCTCTCAAATGATGTTCTTTATTTGGCTTCTAACCAGTTCTTTGTTGGTAATAAATTGCCAGTGCCCCACACCCACGCTCTGCCTCTGTTGCCCTTTGAATGACCTTCGATCATCATTCTTCAGAGACTATGGAATTGCAAGAACGGAATCCATACAGCTGCATGAGTAGAGCATTGATTTTGAAAACATGAGCCCCTTGTTTCAGGAAGATGTTCGAGATTACTAATAGCACTATACATTTACCCAAGTGCAGTCCAACTCACTTTCCTCTTCCAATTCAGTTCTGGGGCAAGTTCATTGTGTCTCCAAAATGCCTGTCCAAGATATATATACTAATAGACCAACTCTCTAAATTGTCATCTATCTGTATAGCATAGCCTGGAAAAGAGATACTTTTCCATCCACTGTTGTTTAGGTTGAAATCTGTTGAGTGGTTATGGATCTCATCCAGGAGACTGAAAAGTTGGAAGACTTGATACAATCAGCACAGTCCTCCAGAGCAGTGATGTCAAAATCAAATAGAAAGGGATTCCTTTGGGCCATGTATTGGCTTAGATGATCACAATTTTATATAATCTGTGTTGCATCATATTTTTATTTATTTTGTCAAATATTTCCCAATTACGTATTAATCTGATTAGGGTCTCCCTGAGAAGTTTTGGGGCCTGGAGTTTGACATCTCTGTTCTAGAAAAAAGCTTTGATATAAGAAACATACCTTTGGCAAACATACATCTCCCTGTTGTATACCTTGAATGATTTCAGTAATTAGAGGATCATCAGTTAACTCTGTTGTTACATCATTCAGGGAGCCTAATCTGATATTGACATAACATGGGAGGAGAACTTGCAAAGGAACATTTTGCTCTACCAAATCAAATGTTCTTTCTTTGATATATGCCAAACATGCACAGTAGCAGCTGGTATTCTCAGACACTTCTCAGTCAGTTGTGTTCTGGAGAATAAGTGAATATACAAAAGAACTATGATATCATCATCATAGAGAACTCCCTTCACCAAAATAAAGTAATTTATTGATATATTAGAAGATAATTGCCCAGTTAGAGAACTGATAGGTGTCAAAATATAGGATTCAAATCCAAGTCTAACTGATTGCAAACCCAATTTTCTGTGTACAGTGCCTTACTATATTCTTCTGTAGAATATTGTTTGCAAATGCCTTTCTGTAGCCTTCGCATATCTTTTTCAGTGATGTCTTTAATATATTTACAGGTTATCCTCATAAAATTATTTACAAAGATGGAAAAGTAGGCATGGGTTTATAGTCAATATTTTTTCAATTGCCTTTTTTTTTAAACAAATGCTTTATTAACTTCTGTTTTATCATTTCCGCCAGATTTTGAGTTACAATTTTTCCTCCCGTTTTTCCTACTCGCCCTCCCAGAATAGCAGTCCCACAAGATACTGCTTCCTCCGATCTGCTCTCTCCCATATCTTCTCCCATACCCCCTTCGACTTTTCCATTAGAGGAAGGTGAATCTCTGTGCCCCAATACCTGCACATCTTATCTCCCCATTACAAGCAAAAGAGTATTAATGATAGTATTTATATATATTTGAAGCATTTAATGTTAAGACCTCGAATTTCAGAACCATTCCCTTCCTCCCTTGTCACCCATTCCCTCTGGGAAGATAAGTAATTCAGTATATGTTGTACATGTCTAGCTATGCAAAACTTTACCATAGTAGATATATTTTACAAGGCTGCTTATAATTCCCTCCCACCCATCCCAGCCCCCACCTGGTCCATTCCCTACTTGATCCTGTCCCTCTTCTGTAGTGGGTACTTCCAACCTCCCCTCCGCCCAATAAAAATATGTACTTTTTGCCCTCTCTCCCAACATACCCTTTTTCCTTTTATACTTGATCTATTCCAACTATTCTTCCCATTTTTGTGGGAATTTATTGTCATTTCTACTCTTTTTTGCAGCATGTGGGGTCTTGTGATGTTCATCTGTGTCATTGGTGGGGAATATTATAGAAATCTTGACACATTTTTTCTTGTTTTTGTCTGGGGGAGAGGGTCAACAGAGGAAACAATTCCCTCAGTCCCTCACAAACAAGTAATATCTAACTTGACAAAGCTATAGCACTAGGACCAGTACATTTTCATAGAAAGGTCACTAATACCACATTAATTATATAGTCAGTGTTAGCTATTGAGCTTGTTTGAGAATTTTAGCAAATGATTGAGGTTTGTTAGCTGGATGGCTCCTATAACATCTTCAAGCTTCTTGATAATATTTTTTCCTGAAAAGACAGACAAGGATCAATATTAATATGGCTTACAGAGTGTCAGACACAATTTCTAATGCTTTTTAGATCATGAAATGAAACTCATTGATCCAAAATATCTATAAACTATTTCTTATAGGCAGTTGATTATATCAGAAACTTATACCCAGTTAGAAGGGAAGCATTCCTTTGGTGTTCACTCTACGTTGACTAGGATGAGGATTGTTGTTTCCAGATCTAGAGTGACCCTAGTCATAATTAGAGAAGACAAAAAGCAGCATGCATCAAGAATAATAATGTTGCAGCTGTGTTGAAGTTAAAACAATGTTACAAGGGAAGGGCAATGATTTAGCTAAAGCAAGTGCTGACTTCAATTAAGTGTTGAATAAAATCATGGGATGTTAATAAACTTGCTGCTGAAAAAGTTGTTAATTGAAATGTTATCAAGAGAAAACGGAAAGACAACAGTAAGTTTTCAAATGGAACGGGTGGGTCAAGAGGCTAAAGCAGAACTTCAAGGAGGAAGAGGAAGAGAAAGAAAATGAACTTGAAATGGGATGTTTTTAGGAGATAACTTTGCATGCCCATTTCAGTTTAAAAAGCTTATATTGTCTTTAGTGAGGGGATAAAATAGTACTTCCTGGACAGAGAGAGAGAGAGTGAATGAGTGAGTTTTGGGAATGTTAGGAAAGAGGTGAAGGAAGAATTCATGGAAAAAGTGTAATGGGTTTTTTAATGTGGAAGCTAACATTATCTTGATGAATAAAATAGCTTTGCTAACTTGTTAGTTTATTGGTAGTTGTCAGTATTAATATAGAAATAAACTAGTGTTAGAGTTTAATATTGTCAAATGGCGTTATGTAATATCCTTAACTAGATTTTTAAGCAGCACTAAATACTAGATATCTTGGGGTTAAAGTTCACTTTTTCTACCAAAGTTGAGAAGATTAGATGACTTTAAAGAAGGGGGCAGCTAGGTGGTGCAGTGAATAGAGCACCAGCCCTGGAGTCAGGAGGACCTGAGTTCAAATTCTGTCTCAAACACTTACCACAAAAACTAGCTCAACAAAACAAAACCTTGGGCAAGTCATTTAACCCCAATTGCCCTCCAAAAAAAGATGACTTTAAAGATCTCTTCAGCCCTGTTTTGATTATTATAAGGTCTTCAAAATTTTCTAGTTGTAACACTATCTAATTATGATGATTTTGAATTTTTATGGTATTTTTGTATGAAAGGTATTTTCATTGATACGGAGCCAAGAGCATAGTCATCCACTTTTCCTTGCAGCTTTGTTTGATACTATATATTTCTTCTTTATATCCACATTTGTTTTAACTGGAGTTAGAAAAATATCTTGTAGTTAAAATATAACCTGGCTCTGCCATTATTTCAGTACTTAAATGGGTCTGTGACTTGTGGTATAGGTGCTCCCTCCAGTGGTTTAGCTGAGTTCCACAGGAGGAGAAGACATGATTGAGTGTTACCTTCTTACCCTACCATAAATGCTTCACAGGGGTTACCCCCAGCTTAATTGGGACATTTCTTAAAATTACATTATATCAGTAGCATGTGGACTATCCATCATTGATCATTTGCTCTTGCTTCATGACCAAGTCATCTCCTTTTTCAGGGTTCATTTCTCTGATAACATCCTTTGTACTGTTTTTCCTATTCATTCTTTGTTAGAAATATGTCCCAGTGTATTCAAATATACCATGCATTTCCCCATTATCCTTTTGTTGACCTGAAACTTTGATTCTTTGAAGGCTGTAGTCTTCTATTCTTGATAGCCATATAGAACCATTGAAGAATGTTGGTGTTTTTAAAAACTTAGCCTTTCACTCTTCCTCTACCCTTCTTTCTTTACAAAGATGGATGACTATGAATGTAGAACACTGCATATAATGTTTGAGTGTTTTGTTGAGCCTGTTTTTGTTGCTTAACTGTTTTTTTTTCCTTTGTTCTTTATCACAGGGTATGGCTCTTTGGAGTGGGGTGGGGAATATATTGGAAAAATAGAAAATGTAAAAACTAAATATATCAATAGAAACAAATTAAATATTTTTTCCATGCGGGTGTGAAGCTTGAAGTTATTAAAATCTCTGTTCAGGTTCCTAAATCAAATCCAGTTCACTTACTTTTTACTGTTAAAATCTAGTCCCCCATCATTGTTTATCCATAGTAGGAGTGAACATATTGTCATTTCCATAGTTTCTTCTGCTCCTACCACTCAGCAAACTCTCCTGCTCTAAGATTCACTCTATCTCTCTACATCACCAGCCCTAGAACTTTGTTGCAATCAATCCCTATCCCTCAGATTAGTTTCCCTAATTTTTCATTGAGTTCAGTCTTCTCTACTCTTTTTATTTGGAAGTTTAACTATATACATTTCAGTTCCTTCAAACATTCTGGTCTCCTATTTGATGCCTTCCTATCTATGGTATCTTCCATCTGTTCTGTTCATATCTTGTTTGTAACCTATAGAGAAGAAATGGCATAGTGAATAGAGCCAGGATGATCTTGGTTCAAGTCTTCTTTGGCACATGCTGGCATTGTATGTGATCTTGGATCATTTTTCTGAGGGTCTCCAAACCTTCTAAGATAGTCATTTGGAAAGAAGATTCTCATCTTCATTGACTCAATTTCCTTTGCCAGGTCACCGTCCACTATTATGTGAGTGTGCCCCAAGGCTCAGTCCTGAGCCTCTTTCCATCTCTGTGTGCTCAGTACCGGCTCTCAGATTCAGTTATCATTTTTGTGCAGATGATTCCAAGATCTGTAGCCATCATCTCTCTCCTGAGGAGTAGAATGCCAGTCCTGCTTTGCCAACTGCCAGCTAAACATTGTCAAGGCAGTTGTGGCGAAAGACAACTGGATGACTCGATGAATAGAATGCTGGAGCTGGAGTCAGGAAGTTGAAGTCCAGCCTCAGTCACTTGCTAGCTATGCAGACCCTGGGCAAGTTAGTTACCCTTTCTGCCTGCCTCAGTTTCCCTCATCTGTAAATCTCACACATAATAGCAATTCAATTTACTGAACATTTATTAAGTAATGCTTTGTGCCAGGCACTCTGCTAAGAACTGCGGGTACAAATGGAAAGAAAAAGATAGTCCCTGCCCTCAAGAAGCTCACAGTCTAATGGGTTAAAACAATACACCAAAGACAGTTAAAAAGAAGTTGGGAGACAAGGGTTACTTTGTGCAGGGCACATGGTGAAGAAGTCCAAAATGAATCTAGCCAGGTGGGAAAATGAGGAAATATCTGCCTGTTTCCCTTCATCCACCCTACCACCAACTTCCCAAGGTTGTTGGGAAGACAAAATGAGATGTTTGTAAAGCGCTTTGCAAATTACACTTCATGCAGACTCCTCAGGCATCCAGGTTGCATATGCAGTTATGTTCAGTATCTGGTCAGTCCTACCCCACAACCTCACATGCATGTCCCCCTTCCTAACTCTTGCAAGCCTCCACTGCCTTTAACCCAGGCCATCATCTCATCTCACTTAGGCAATTATAAAAACCTCCTAAGTGGTCTCTTTAATATTAGTCTCTCATTCTCTCAACTCCATCTTCCACATAGCTGTCAAAATCACTTTCCTAAAAGCCCAGGTCTGACCATGACACTCCCCTCTGTCATATTTTAATTGGCTTTTCCTCAGCTTGGCATTTGAAGCCCTTCACAACCTGTCTTCAGCCTACCCTTCCACACTCATTTCATCTCCTTTTGCACACACTGTTCTGTTTCCCTTCTGAGCCTTTACGCATGTGTTCTTTCAAGCCAAATGTCAAATTCAGCTGTCAGCCCTGCTCGGGGTTATTAGTACTCTCACCTTCCTCAGATTTTCTGTTACTTACTTCTGTACATATTCTACCCCTCAACAAGTTGTTAATTGCTTAAGGACAGGAACTTTTTTTGCTTTTGTCTTTGTATCTTCCTCATTTAGTATGTAGGTGCTCAGTAAATGCTTGTAGAATTTATAGAAAAGCCCTTTGACATTGGTACTGTTTTTATTTCTATTTTAGAAATGAGAATGAGGGGGGCAGCTAGGTGGTGCAATGAATAGAGCACTGGTCCTGGAGTCAGGAGGACCTGAGTTCAAATATGGCAAGTCACTTAAACCCAACTGCCCTGCCTTCCCCCCCCTCCAAAAAGAAAAAAAAAATGAGAATGAGGTTGAGAGAAATTAAATTACTTGTCCAAGAGGACTCACACAAACTCTTAAATGCCAGAATCCAGAATTCAAACCCAAATCATTTAGCTCCATATCCACACAACCCCAGCCTCCCTGCTCATATTACAACAGACTACTCCTGTGGAACAGTTAGATGACACAGTGAATAGAGTGCTGGGTCTGGAGTCAGGAAGACTCATCTTCCTGAGCTCAAATCTGGCCTCAGACATTTCTTACCTATGTGACCCTGGGCAAGTCACTTTGCCCTGTTTGCCTTAGTTTTTTTATCTTATCTTTTTAGTTTCCTTATCTTTAAAATGAACTGGAGAAGGAAATGGCAAATCAGTCTGCCAAGGAAACCCCAAATGAGGTCACAAAGAGATATGATTACAAAAAAAGGACTGAAAAACAGAAGCTCCTCATGGGCGGTCCATCCACTTACATACCATAAATCTCAACAATATCCATTCTTTATGTGCTTTTTTTTTTTTCTATGTGGAAAGTGAGGGTGAACTCTTTGGAGTATTTATAGCTCTCGTTTAGGTATTCCTACAATATTTGTGCTATCCACAAATAGGACTATCTCAAGGATCTCACCATCCATTAAGAACTCTTTTCCCATTGTGATTCTTAACCTGAAGTTCTAGGACAGTGGCAAATTGCTTTGAGGAGCAAATCACCGCCTTGATATTTTTAAAAAGATGTTAGAGTATTCTCTATTAAGTCTTTCAAAAATCTTGTAAATTCTTAATATTCTTATTGGCATCACCTATTAGGAGACCTTCTAAGACATCATTTTACTCTACCCTAGGGGTAGGGAACCTGCTCCACCCAGTCAAAAATTTTTGTGTGTTTTTTTTTTCATAGTCAACAAACAGTAATCAGTGTGATCTCTCACTCTTTCTGCCTTTCAGTTAAGTTGGTTTAATGTTGTAGCTGGTATAGAAAAGCCATTTGAAAAAGCCTTTCCTTTTTCTTGCCTTCAGTAAAGATGGCTTATAAGCATGCACAAATTTTTCTAATTAAATTTTATAGATATTGGAAAGTACATAGACTAGTAATTACTCATATTTTCTCAGTAAGCTTTCTTTGATAATACTGAGATTTTTAAAAAATTATTCACTATATTTACCATTCCCAGATTTCCTGAGAATCCTTCAGCAATCTCAAAGACTGTGTCACCTCTAAAATAAACCGACTTGGTGTATACTCAGTCTAATCAAGCTGGAAAATTTAGTTTTAGAGTCAGTATATCTCAGTTAAGGTCTTGTTTCTGTCATTTACATGTATGACACACATGTAGTCTTCTGGGTCTCACTTCCCTCATATATAAATCAGGGTTGGATTACAGGACATTTAAGATTCTTTGCCACTAAAATATCTATAATCCTGTCATGCTTCCTCAAAAAGGACTGTATGTTAAGGACCAAATGTGGTTGTTCCTCTATCTTTCATGGTAAAAAAGTGGTTTTAAAAATCTTGACAGATTGTTTCCCGTCTTCATCTGTTGTCATCCCATTTCTTAAATGGATTCAGAACTATTTAGCATAATTAGGTGTCTCACCAAGCTTTCCATATACTTCTTTTTCTTCTCCACCCTTTTTAGCTGTTTAAGGAGAAGATGCTATTGATAATCTCCCAACATCTTTCTCCAGGAGATTTGACCGCCAAGTTCTATTCTTCACTAGTATGACCCTTGGCAATCTTACCTCTCCACTGAGCAAGTAGAGCAAATATTTGCTGATTATAGTGGTTTCTAGCCTCTTTCAGTCTCCTCTTTGAGGTAACTGAACCACCTTAGGAAATGGTGACCTCTTTTATCAGTATCCCTTCTTTGCCTTTCTCTTGTTTAAATAGATTTTGTTCAAGTTCTTTATTTGCATGCCCTTTCTTCATGTTTTTATTCTTTAATTAGTTAGCATTGATTTTGCTCTTTACTCTGGCAAGTCAATGGTATGATTGTACACAGACAGCCAATTCAGAAATGACTCCTACATTAGTAACTAGTCATTTCTTGCCTTTTAAAACATACTCGGTTTCATTTTTTTTAATATTTGGTGAAGTTTCTAAAAATGTTTGTGATAGGGGTGGCTAGGTGGCTCAGTGAATAGAGCACTGGCCCTGGATTCAGGAGGACCAGAGTTCAAATCCCCCCTCAGACACTTAACACACACACACACACACACACACACACACACGCACGCATGCGCGCGCGCGCCATGTGACCTTGGGCAAGTTACTTAACCCCAATTGCCCTCCCAAAAATTTTTTTTGTGATATTTGGTGTTCACCATACCCAACATCTTTGAAATTTCTTCTTAAAGTATTCATCACATATATATGAGTGTCACATCTTTGTAGTATTCAGACCTTGTTCCTAAGCTAAATTGTCAGTATTTTGAAGTTCCTTATAGCTAAAGTATATGTGATTTAACTAGAGTTAAAGTTCTATGAATTGTCAAAAATTTTAATGACTTATTAAAAACAGGGAAAAGTCTTTGTAGACAACAAAATCTTCATTATAATTCTTTAAAATAAATAAGGGATTAAAATGTTCTCATATGGAGCTGAAGATACAATTTCACATTTACAAATGAAGAATTTTATCTGATTTGCCCAGATCATATTGGTGGTAGATGGCAGAGCCAGAATTCTTGTCCGAGACTTTTCAGTACATATCGTGTGCTCTTTCTGTTTACTACTCTACCTTTCTGACCAGTGAGATCTTTTATTCTCATAAGTGTCATTTTCCCAAGATTTTAAAATATTTTGTAAAATTTTTTTCTAGTTCCCTAATATATCTATTTAAATTCATTGAGCATTTAGAGGGTCTATAACATGCAAAGCCCTGTGCTAGGCACTAAGATAGCTATAAAATAAATGAAAATTTCTCATAATCATAGAATAATGTTTTGATCACATGTATAGCCATTTCATGTTCTAACTTTTCATTCCATTTAGTCTTCACGGTCTTCAAAAAAAGTCCATAATTTTGGAAAGAGATCAAACTCAATTAAAAGGAATCCCAATGCACCTGTTGTCAGACGAGGTTGGCTGTACAAACAGGTACCTTTTAATTTTTTATACAATTATTAGGTGAAATATTGAATCTAAAGGGTATAAAATGGAAATTGAAGTTTACAGAGGTGATCTTTCCATGATTTCTGATTCTCAGGTCTATTGGGGAAACAGTGGAAATGATCATAGAATTTTCATGATTTAAAATAGATTTTACTTTGAGGCTTTTTATGGAAGAGAACAAAAGATGAAAAGTAATCTGCTTTGGAAAATATAAGGATAAATATGTCAGAATTATCTAGTTAGAATAGAAATTTCATTCAGAAATTTTAGGCTTATTCACAAGAAAAATATTCTAAGATTTCATTCTCTCTTGCTTCACATACTTGAGCATGTATATAGTGTCACTTAAGCTTTAAGAAAACTAGTTGTTGAAATACTTAAGATTAGTAATCTTATTTGAGTAGGTACTCCCCCTACATATTTGTACCCAACTCCAACATTTAGTGATATCATTTTGGTCCTTTTCAAGAACAAAGGACAACAGTCAGTCAACTCCCCCTACAAGTGTAAAGTACACAGAAATTAGTTTTAGGTACTCAAAGTATTTTTTAACTTTGATAAAAAATTATTCCAGTAAATGGAGCACCAACCCTAGAGTCAGGAGGACCTGAGTTCAAATGTGGCCTCAGACACTTGACATACTTACTAGTCGTGTGACTTTGGGCAAGTCACTTAACCCCAATTGCCCTCCAAAAAGCAAAAAAAGAAAAAAAATTCCAAAATATATTGTTTTGTTTTATTTTGGTTTTACTTTACTTCCTTCTTAAAATGGAGTAAACTGCATAATATGAACCTTATAGTTAGGAAATAGTGGCACAGTAATGACACTTCATGGTATGTTTTAAGTATATTGAAAATATTCCTGTTTTCTTCTAATTCCTCAAATTATTGTGCTTTTTAAGTTCTTTGTCAGCATTTTGGGTTTTTTTAGTCACCTGCCAACCATTTTTTTATCAGTATACTTGGAGAGATAGTGGCATGAAGAATTGACCTTGAAGTCAGAAAGTTAAGGTTTCATCTCCGATACATGCTTCAGTATAACTCTTAGTTCTCTTGAATGCCAAATCAAGACTCTCAGTTGCAAAGGTGGCCACTTGCATTGATCCCCAGTGGGAACTTCCAGTGAAATAACAGCTCCTGAAACACATACCACACTCAAATGTATACTCTCTCTCTCTCTTTCTCTCTCTCTCTCTCTCTGTCTCTCTCTCTCTGCCATACCAAGACACTAATAATTTGCCACTTACCTATTTTGGCCTAGAAAATTAGATAATCAAGCTTGTCATAATAGTGTCTAAGTAAAAAGTAATTAAAGTATATGAACCTTCACATATAGAAGCACTAATCTCTGTTTTAACTGGTCGGATTTTTAAAGGTTCATTTGTGGTTTTCAGCACTACAGAAGGTAGCTAAGTTTGATAGATGAGTAAGATCTTATTATCTGCATATGTATACATTTTTCTACGTATCTTTTAGACAACCCAGATAATAGGAAATGTATCCTGTTTACCCTTTATTTTGTAGTACGAGTAGTTTTTCAAACAACAATTTAAGGTAACTGTTATAACTATAGCGCTAAATGACAGTTCAGAGCCTGTTTATTAGGTGACTTGACAATGTTTAATTTGCCCAAGATAGTTTATAACATCTTTTTTTTTCTTTTGAGGGGTTCTTTTCCCCTTCACAAACACACCTCTCCCTATCCCAAATACCCCCTTTGACCCAAATATCCAATTATTGCTTTAATTTCAAATTGTTTTGAAATGGTAGTTATAACAAGGCTATATATTAAAAATGGCTATATATTTAAATGCATTTAAAATTTGTTGTTTCTTTTTGAAGAATAAGTTCTCAAGGGTCGATGTATATTTTTTTCTCTTTGATTTTGCCATTTATAGTATGTAGGCTTTGTTTATGGCTTTTTTAAAGGAAGTGCATAATTTTGTGTAAGGCTGATACATTTTTATGAACTAAATTATTCAGGGAAGAAATGTCTTGCCAGCTGATAAACCTGTTTTTCAAAGTGAGCAAAAATTGATCAGAAAGTATATTTTTCAAAAACAATGTTGATAGAATTTATGTGTAATCTGTCACTTCAGGATACTATTCACTAGCATTTTAAATTCCATTATCTATAGGAATAATTTAAATAGACATATCATTTCTGTTGCATATTAGCATATTTATTATTTCTAGTTTGCCAGAAGATACACATTGCTTATTTATTATCCTCATGCCAGCCAATAGTCATATGCCCAAAAGAATGTATTCTAAATTGCTTAAAAATATAAAATCACTCTTTATATGATAGTTGCTGCAGAGTTCAGTAGAATTGGGGAAAATTTATCTTTAAGTTTATGTGTCTGAGCATTATTATAAATGTATCAGATGTCTTAAATTGTTGGAAATGAAAATTATTCTGAAAACATGCTGATTTGATGCAGGATAGCACTGGTATGAAGCTGTGGAAGAAACGCTGGTTTGTGCTTTCTGACTTGTGCCTCTTCTATTATAGAGGTGAGTATGCAGAAGTCCAGAGTCTCTTGTGTCCTAGTTGCAACTGTGTAATTGTTTAATAAATCTTATCGAGAGGCCTGCATTGTGTAGAGTCTCAGCTGTGTGACCTTGCACAATTCATTTCACCTTCACTGCCCCTGATTCTTGTTCTATAAATTGATAGTATTTGAACAGCATTGAAGTTCACTTGCTTAATTCTAAATTTCTTTGACTCTAAAGAAATGTTAAAAGGAAAAAATATTTTTAATAGCAACATTTGCTATTTTTCCTACTAATTCATAGTTCAAAGTCATAGAATTTTGGACTTGGATGGGACCTTAGAGACCTTAGAGAGCATAAAAGAACAGGAATCCATTTTGCAGCATTCCTTACAATAATGATCCCAGAATTTACACAGTATCTGGTACACAGTTAGTACTTACTAAATGCTTTTTGATTGATTCGTTCATTTATTCATTAACCAGGCCATGACTTGAAGACCTCAAATGAGGGAAAGTCCATTGTATGTTAAACAAGGGGATTGGATGTTAGGATTATGATGCCAGTTCTGAGACAACCCATTCTGCTTTTGGATAGTCCTAAATTTTAGGAAATGTTCCTTAAAGACAAGTCACCTGAAAGTCATTAAATAAGTCTAAATTGGTCTCTTTTCAACTTCTGCCTGTGCATCTAGTTGCACCTCCTGGGGCCATGCAGAACAAGTGTAATCTCTTCCACTTGAGACCCCTTGAAGACTGCTCCCGTAGTCCCCCCTTGTCTTCTCTTCTCCAATCTACAGTCCCTAGTGCCTTCCACTGATAGTCCTGTGATCACACGTTTACATCCTTCACCATACTGTTTGGGCTCCTGAATATTCTCTACCTCTTATCAGTGTGCCTTGTAAAATGTGGCAGTCCCAGTTTAACCTGGTACTCAACAAATATTTATTAAGTGCATGCTATGTACCAGAACTATACGAGGAAAATAAACAACAAAACCAGTCCTGCCCTCAAGGATTTTACCTTCTGCCGAGGGAAAACAGAAGCAACAGCACACATCATCATTGCTAACATAATACCTACTTCCTGTGTGCTAAGCCCTTTAAAAATATTATCTCATTTGAACCTTACAACAACCTTGCAAAGCAGATGCTTTTATTATCCCTGTTTTACAGAGGAGGAAACAGAGGCTTAGAAAGGTCAGATAATTTGCCTAGGGCCCACACAGCTAGTAAGTGTCTGAGGCAGGGTTTGGATTCAGGAAGATCTAATCTCAGGTCTTCCTGGATCTTGTCCCA
Organism: Gymnobelideus leadbeateri; assembly: GCA_011680675.1. Classification (NCBI taxonomy): domain Eukaryota; kingdom Metazoa; phylum Chordata; class Mammalia; order Diprotodontia; family Petauridae; genus Gymnobelideus; species Gymnobelideus leadbeateri. The sequence continues at coordinate 486,891 of WOXC01003287.1, forward strand.
GCCTTCTTCTATTTATTCTGCTGCCTAGCTGCCTCCTGTACATATATAAACATATACGAACTAAATAAATGGTAATTTGGGGATTAAAGCACTAATAGCTGTGAGGGGGTTAGGAAAGGTTTTGTGTACAAAATTAATCTTGAAGGAAGGGAATTCTAAAAGTCAGAGGAGAGTCATGAGTGTATTCGAGGTATTGAAGACAGCCAGTGAGAAAGCATAGAAGGAGATGGAAAATTATGTTTTTGTTTTCTCTCCTTCGTCTTTTTTTTTTTTTTTTGTCTTTTTGGAGCGGGGGAAGGCAGGGCAATTGGGGTTAAGTGACTTGCCCAAGGTCACACAGCTAGTAAGTGTTAAGTGTCTGAGGCCGAATGTGAACTCAGATCCTCCTGGCTCCAGGGCTGGTGCTCTATTCACTGCACCACCTAGCTGCCCCTGTCCTTCAATTTCAAAGAGTATACTGACATCACAGATGATGTCTTGGTGCATGTGATTTGTATTTAAATGAGGCAGTTGTACAAGGTGGGCAGCTTCACTTTCTCTTCCTGAATCTTCAAAATCCAGTGGATAAACATAAGTCAAGATGACTAGCGATGGCCTGGAATGCAATGGGTGACCTTGGCGTCTTTGATGCCTGACCAAGCTCTAAGCGCTCCATAATACCTACTTCAGGCACTTTTATGGGCATTGGAGCAAATTGTTCTCGTCAGCCTGTTTCCTCCTCAGTCACTAATTGGTTTGAGGCCTATTAGCTACCTTCAACCTTGTTTAACCCATCTGCCAAGACAGTTTATTGGGGTGTGGCCTATTGCATTTGCTACATATAGCTTCTTGGAGCATAAGTACAAGTTAGGTGAATCAGGTAGATGCTAAATTTAAATGTTCACGAGCATTCCTTAAAAGGGCTTGGTAAGTCCTTACACCAGAGGTGCTCTTCCTCTCTGAACACCCTGTACACCCCAAGTTATGTATAAGGAATAAGAAAATTAGTTTAGCTGAATTTTAGAATGTGGAAAGGGAGAAATGTATAATAAGACTAGAAATGTAGATTATGAAGGACTTTAACTTTCAGAAGAAGTTTATGTATATTTTATCCTAGACGCAATCGGGAACCACTGGAATTTATCAAGTAAAGGAGTCAAATGGTTAAATTGAGCTTAAGAAAAATAAATTTGGCACTTGTGTGTAGGATACATTAGAAAGGAAATGGAGAGAATGAGGAAGGAAGATCAATTAGGTGATGCCAGTAATGCAAGCAGGAGGTAATGGGGGCCTGAACTGAGATGGTATATGTGGCTGATATTAAAGAGTTGAACATTAATGGGGTTGTGGAGGTAAAAATGACAAAATCTGACACCTGACTAAATATGTAAAGACAAATAAAGAGTCAAGGATAGTAGAGATTGGAAGGTCAGCCAGGGGGAGGGGGAGTCAGAAGAAGGGTAACTCTGAAAGAAAAGATGAAAATTTCTCTTTTGATCTATTTGGATTGTGTTTGAGGTGTCTATGAGACACCCAGTGTGAAATATCTAATATATCATTGATGATGTAAGATGAACTCATATCAGAGAATGGCCTGAATGTATAGATCTGAGAATCATTTGTATAGAGATGCTAAAAACCCATGGATTTTGATGAGATCACCAAGTGAGAATATATAGAGAAAATAAGGACCTGGACAGTAATCTGAGGTATACCCACTGTGACACAAGGTGTAATATATACAGATGATAAACTAGGAAAAGACACTGAGGAGTGGTCAGACAGCCGTGAGGAGAACCTGGAAAATAATGTCATGAAAACACTGAAAGATGATACAGAAGGAGAAGGTCGTTAACAGTGTCTCATGCCACAGAGGTCAAGGAAGATGAGAACTGAAAAAAGACCAGACTCATTTTGACTGACCAAGTAGTGCTGCTAAAGCTCTCTAATCCTGGACGTTAATTAATTAGTTGATTGATTGATTGATTGATTAAACCTAATGTAGGCTAAGATTGAAATTTTTATATATCATATGATTTTTGCTGTTATCGTATTAATTTTAGCAGCCCTAAAACCTCCAGAACTTTTTCATACAAATTGCTATCTAGTCATGCTTCCCCCAGCTTGTCCTCATGAAATTGATCTTTTGAACCAAATGACAAGATTTTACATTGATCCTTTATCAGTTTTGTCTTAATACATTTTCAAGGCTATCATCTAGTTTATTAGTTTTTTCTCCTAGTTTTATGTCAGTAAAATGTGTTGTTATCTGAAGTATTTGTTTAATACCAGATCAGAAACTGCATTTAGACTATGTTAATTATCCAGAAAAGCAAAAATATTATTTGTTTCTAAATGTCCCAATTTAATTAATCCCATTTTCCTAATCTGATTTCACTAATCCCAAATGTATAAAGGAATCTAATTTGATACTGTTTTGGTGAAGTCAGAGCCACTTGATGGCTTCATATAAAAGGTACATAGTAAGCAGCCCTTTTGGTAGTTCCCATATTCCCTAGGATGAGATCCAAAACCACTTTGTTCAAAATTCTACTCTTTAGTAAATACTTTATAGTGAGATTCCAATGTATTGGAGTTTGGTTTTTTGTCTTACTTTGTTTTGTTTTTAATTTGAATCAAATATACTGGCAGATGTGGTGGGTTTTATATACCTATGTTCATAAACATGAAGACAAAATATGAAATGATAGTATTCAAGTGGCTTATTTAGAATTATACTTTAGAAGTCAAACTAAAGTCAGTGTTATGAAGTACATAAATCCAGCCCTCAAGGTATGCAGAAGAGTGCCTAAAGACTAAACTATTAATACTCTAGGGGAGAAAATGAAAATTTCCCTCATTTGTAATACAAAATGGAGGCAGTGTCACAATGGGAAAAAACGTTCATTGGTTCTAGATTCAGAGAACATGGGTTCAGATATCTCCTTTGATTCTTAATACCTTTCTGACCCTGAGCAAGTCAGCTAAACTCTATTGGCTTTAATTTCCTTATTAGTTTACTTGAGGAGATTTGAATTTTAGAGGGTGTTTAGCCTGTTAGCTCTTGATCTATGAGACTATAATCCTAAAATTGTTAGTCATAAATATAACCTTTCTTTTTTCCACTTGGAGGCTGTTTTTAAAACCAGGAGTCCTCCTTGAAAACATGAAAATGCCAATATATAATTCATTATTTTTAGAGAGATAATGCACAGTATGATAGACTTTCAGAATTGGTTATCAATTTTGGACAGTGGGAGTTGTTTTATAGTAAAATCAATATGCTGTGAGGTAAAGTTGATGAAACCTTCTGTTTTGAAAACTGTAGCAAATTTCAGTGAACAGTCTTAGCAGAAATATTCATTTTTCCACCTTATAATTTGTATTTATCATAAAATTATAATTATTGATAATGCATTCTTCCACAAGTTATACAAAACCTAAGTCTGAATTACCTGGATGTCTCAAAGAGCAGTTTCTCATAGAAATGTTGGCTCATTCCAGTTTTTCTTGTTTCAGTCTTCTTGCATAGGGTTAGCACTGATTCAGAATTCAAAATGTTATAATTTGTAGCTCTCCAGCTTATTTATTTGATAAATTTCTCTAATCCAAATTCTGATTTAAATTCTAATTTAAAACATGACAAGAATAAGGACGTATATTTTTTTAACTATGATTTTTAGTCCTTTAAAATAAAACAAATTTTTAGATTAAATTTTTAAAAATTTTGCCTAATCCTGTTTGCTACAACTATAACAAAAAGATTCTGCTGATTCTATTTTTCTGTTTGTTTCTTACGAGCACTTTTGCTGTCTTAGGAGAAGCTTATTAAAGTGTGGTTAAAGGGGCGGCTAGGTGTCGCAGTGAGTAGAGTGTCGGCCCTGGAGTCAGAAGGACCTGAGTTTGGATCCGGCCTCAGACACCTAATGCACACACAAACAAAAAAAAAACTAGCCGTGTGGCCTTGGGCAAGTTGCTTAACCCCAATTGCCCTCCAAAAAAGAAAAAAGAATAAAAAGTGTGGTTAAAAATAAAGATGACAACAGGAGAAGCTATAATGAGTAAAAAGTTCACTCAAAGAAAAAAAATTAAAATGAAGTCAGATTGTTTGATGCTCCGTGCTTTGAGCCATTCCTGCTTGATCAGGGTCCTGTGGCTAGGATTGTTGTGAGAATAAAATGATCCAATGTTCGTAGGTGTGTAACCCTGGGTAGGTGCCCCAGTTCCTTCATCTGTGGGATGGAGATGATTATGCACCTGTCTCCTAGAATTGATATAGGGATCAAGATGAGATAATTATACAGTGCCTAACACAGTGCCCGGCACATAGGTAAGCACTGTATAAACGTTAGATAGTGCTGTTGTTGTTAACATATGCAAAGCAATTTGCGAACCTTGAGTTGTTCTTGTTCAGGCATTTTTCAGTCATGCCCAACTCTTCATGACCCCGTTTGAGGTTTTCTTGGCAAAGATACTGGAGTGGTTTTTGCCATTTCCTTCTCCAGCTCATTTTACAGAAAAGGATTCTGAGGCAGACAGGGTTAATTGATTTGCCCAGGGGCACACAGCTAGGATGGTGGGTCTGAGGCTAGATTTTTCACTCAAGAAGATGACCCCAGGCCCAGCACTCTGTGCCACCTACCTGCCCCAATTACAAACCTTGAAGTCCTATATAAATTCTAGCTATTTTTATTCTTATCACTGTTATGTAAAAATATTGTGCTTTATTTTAAAATTTTGCTTCAAAAAAATTATTTATGTCTTTTGTTTTTAATGTTATGCTTTTCCTGTCAATTCTCCCACCCACCCCCACCCTTTGAGCCCTTCCTTATTAGAAATAAAAGGTTAAGTCAAATCAATCTACACAAGTAAGCATGTTATACATCCCACACAACACTCCATACACCTGATCTCCTGCAGAGAAAAGAGAAGTGTTCCATCATTTCAACTCCTGATCTAGATCGTTAATAACAATCAGTTAGGTTTCTTTCAGTGCTTTTTAGAAAACTAAATACTTCTACTAAATGACGTACATTTTTGTATATTTGTGTATTTTACATAGAGCGTGTTGGAAGATGCTTTGTCTTGGCTCTTTTTGTCAACTAAGAGAAACTAGTTTTCATTGAGTTTTAACTTTTTTCTAATATTCTTTGGAAATTTTAGTTGCCAGGACAATAGAAAGTAAATAACATTTAGACAAGCCTTTTGTGGTTTTCTGTGTCAAATTCCTTAATGTAATATTCATATTTGCTAACTTGCATTTCCTGAACGTGCCTATACTGAAAAGCTTAAAATTTAACCAACATGTGTAGATCCCAAATGATAGCAAAATTAATTGGTTTTTTCCATGTTCATAATTATTTTCTGTTTGCCTTAGAATCTTGCTCCTTATTTCCTAAGACAGCATTGTTTCATAGTGAGACATAAAATAGGAATCGATCATAATGTAGGAAAGAGTAATAGAATATCATTGTTGAAAGTGTATTCATAAATACACATATATATTCTGTATGTAATAATGAGTTCAGCAATCTAATATCTTGTTTTCCTAAGTTTCTGTGACAAGAGAAATATGTTCAAACATCTTAATGATGACCCATATTCTATCCCTCCTTGACATGGTTACACTTGAATTTTATGTTAACTCTCCTAGGACTCACATCAAGAATACAAACATTGGGGTGGGTAGGTGGCGCAGTGAGTAGAGCGTTGGCCCTGGAGCCAGAAGGACCTGAGTTCAGATCCGGCCTCAGACACTTAACGCACACACAAACAAAAACCTAGCCCTGTGACCTTGGGCAAGTTACTTAACCCCAATTGCCCTCCAAAAGGCAAAAAAAAAAAAAAAAGAATACAAACATATGCCATTTAAATCATTAGTTCATTCATGATGTTAAGCTAAACAGCATTTCTCAAGGGTCAGAGAAGAGTGTGAGGGTACTTCCCCCAGGCCTGACAACTCCATTTTTGTTTTGGATTATTGTTGGTCTGGCTTTGGGTGTGGGGGTTTCTTTGGGAGCAGGGGAATATTAGACTTCTTTTGGGTGGGGAGATCATAGTCAAGATGGTGGAACCTGGAGAGAGCATTGAAGCACCTAGCAGCCCCTGGCAGTTATGCACTGATCAAGGAGAGGATGTGAGATTCCCCATAAGAGAATAGCATTTGGGACAAGGAAATCATCTGTGATGAGGCATCATTTTGCTGCTCTATATCATACAGCTTCATAGAATATTATCCCTGACTCTGCCGAGTTCTCTGACTTCAATCTGCTCCTTTGGACTTTGTTTATTTGTTTTTCTCCATTGGCTGTTATACCCATGAATTTGAAGCACTACCTCTGGTTTACTTTCTCAGGTCATAGCTTTGCAACTTCTGGCCACCAGAGAGTTCTTGCATATTCCCTGATGATTTCTTTCAATCATCAGCAGTATCACCCCTCCGTACTCAGTAGAAATTTGAAATTCCCCCTTATTCAGAAGACAGGCAGGCAGGAAGAAAGCTAGCTATCATCCAGAAAGGTGTTAAAAGTTTTATGTGACATTAGTTTAAAATTTACTTATGACAGACTGCCGTTAGTATAATGCTCTGATTTTTTTTTAACCAGGCATTTAATTTTTTTGGTTCCAGCTGAGGAAACTCTCTGTCAGTGCAATTTGGTACCTTTTCTGCAACTTAACAGTCTTAAAGAGCTGCCTGAAGCACTGACAGGTTAAACAACCTTGTGACTCCATGACTGACTCTCATTGTAATGTTTTAATGGTGTAATTACAAAACGATGTTATGTTGTTTTGAGACAGGGTTATGTTGGACCAGGCCCATATTTTCATTTATATTGAACGTTTATTGAGCATTTCATATGCTCAGTATGTTCAAGGCAGTGTGTTTGGGTACTATGGTAAATGTAATCAATCATCAAGGTTTTATTAAGATCTTATTATATGCTGAACACGGTGCTATAGACACTGGGAATTCAAAGAGTAAAATAAAATAGTCCCTATCTAACCAGAGGAGGCAACATGTATGTATTTAGGCATATGCAGAATGCATACAAGGTGATGGATCTGGAAAAGTTTCATGTGGAAGGTGGAATTTGAGCTTTGCCTTCAAGGAAACTAGGGCTTCTGGAGAGGAGGAAGTACATTCCTGGCATGGGGGACAGCTAGGCAGAGATGAGACACGGAATGACTTTGTGACTGAAATTGTCTAGAGATAGAAGTGGAGTATCCTGTGTGAAGAATAGTAAGACCAGTTTTGCTGGAAAATAGTGTAGGCAGAGGGGAGGGATGTGTAACTATTCTAAAAAGGAAGGCTGGATCAAGCAAAAGGCTTTAAATATCAAGAGTTTATTGAGTAGGGGAAATACTTGGTGTTACTTGAGCTTTAGGAAAATCATTTTGTGGACATACTTAGGAGGGCAGAGTGAGAGAACATAACATCCCAACTGTCTTACTACTCTAGTAGGGATTTTTTTTTTTATGTCTATTCTGTGATTAATGCTTTTGTTAGCCTTTTTGCTGTTGTTCAATTGTGTCCAACTCTTCAGAAACTAGTAGGGATTTTTAAAAAGAGTTCCAGACTAAGTAATGATCAGGAACTTCAAGGAGAAACACAGTAGGTGCATTTCTCCTGCCCAAATCTGTACAGGGATAGCCAGAAGATTGTAGAAACTAAGGAAGAAGTTCAGCTAGAAAAACCTAGCCTGTGAGCATGGCACATGGGAGCCTTCAAGCACGTACACCAATAGCAAGCTAGGGAAATTTGGATTTTGCAGCTGGATACCTGGGGCAGGAGAATGAGACTGTGAATGCCTGAAATTTACAGCTTGTCATTCGGGTCTGGACTCAGAATAGGGTGGCAATATCTAGCCATGCCCTGAATCAGAACACTACTGGTACACCTCACTGGTTTAAGCCACCCTTAGGGTCCTTGAAAAATAGAACACTCGATATCAGGAGGAAACAATCAATCAATAATCAGTAAATATCAGTAAATAACACCTTCTGTGTGCCAGAAATTATGCTAAGTGGTGAAAGAATCCCAGATGATACAGTTCAGGACTGAATGAAATAATACAGTTTCTTCTGAAAATCCTTATTAGCTTAGACAAGCTGCCTTTCCTAATTCCTCTTAATTCTAGTCTTCCCTTTGTTTATTATCTTCATTTTATCCTGTCTATAGCTTGTTTGTAGAGTTTTCATCTTTTCTAACCCATCACCCTGTGCTTGTTGAGATCAGGGACTGTCTTTTACCTTTCTTTGTAATTCCAGAGTTTAGCACTGTACATAGAATGTAGGAGACATTTAATAAATGTTTATTGACTCACTGGCAATGTCCCAAATCAAGAAATAATGCTGGGAAAACACCAGTGATAAGTAAATATTATAAATATTAGTATAAGGAGCCACAGATGCCCCAGGCAAAACCCAGGAGACAGTAACTGCACATCCTATCTATAAGCAAAGCCTGAAAGAAATTTGCAAATGTGTGTCACTAACTCTAATGGGATCCCTGGAAGAACTGAAACAAGAGTTTAAAAGTTATCATATGAACAAAATTAGAACTCAAAAGCAAGAGTTCTTAATCTGAGGTCCTTGGATTTTAAAAACAAAAATATTTCCATGACTGATTTCTTTTATAACCTTATGTATTTTTATTATGTATAAGCTTTTAAAAAACATTCACCTGACTGCTAACGGTTCCATTCCATACACAAAAAAGTTGTAGAATCCTTTCTTAACCCCTAGAGAAAACATTTTGGAAGGAAAATAAACAACTTAGTTCAGGAGGTACAAAACCTTATTCAAGTAACAGACTCTCTCAAAATCTGATTGGACCAAACTGAAATCAGCAATTCCACAAGACAATAAGAAATACTAGAACAAAATTGAAAGACTGAAAACCCAAAAGAAACTATAAAATACCAGCTGTCAAAACAACTGACGTGGAAAACAAGGTCAAAGAGGAATAATCTAAGAGTCATTAAACTGCCTGAAAACTACTACTCCTCTCCATAAATGCCAGATACTGTCTTTCAAGAAATCCCGAATGGAAATTTCCCACATTCCTTAGAACCATAGGACAATGTGAAAATAGAATCCGCTAGTCATTTCCTGAAAGAAACTCCAACATGAATATTCTCAGGAATATCCTTATAGCCAGAATTCATAGCTTTCAGGTCAGAGAAAAGGTGCTGTAAGCAGCTAGAAAGAAAATTCAAATATTATGGAGTCACAATCAGGATCCTGGGGCGGGGAGGGAGGAGTACACACTTCAGATTGCCATGGAGAGAGACTAGAGTCTGAGTGACTACTTTGGAGGCTGTTGCAAAGATTAATGAGACAAGTTCCTTGCCTAAATGAATAATAATTTGATAGACTGAGATATGGAAAGAGATTCAATTACCTAATCTAGCCTCTTTGTTTTACAGATGAAGGAACTGGGGCCCAGAGAATAAGTGACTTGCTCACTGTCACATAGCAAATTAGGACTCAAATTCAGGTGCTCTTACTCTTAAATCCAGTACTGTTTCCAGTAAACCATAGAGCCCCCCATATCTTAGAACTTCCATTAAGCTTTTAACCTTTTAGAAAAAAGAAGACATCTCTCCAAATACAATTAACATAGTGTTTGTATACAAATATCTTTTTTTCCATTTGTTAAACCATTTTGAGAAGATCTTTGCTATGGGGAAACTTTTCTAATTTTGATTAAATATATTTTAGATGAAAAAGAAGAAGGCATACTGGGAAGCATTCTCTTACCTAGTTTTCAAATAGCTATGCTTACCTCTGAAGACCACATTAATCGCAAACATGCTTTTAAGGTAAGGAATGTACTGCACATTTTTTTAGGCTCTATATTTGCATTTATATTAGAAGAATAAGCTTCTGAGATACGGTTTTTTTTGCTTGTTTTAGAAAATCTAGTTACTACAAATATGGATATTAACTACTAGATACTTGATAGTATTTAATTACGTTATTATAGGAAAATTTGGTTTTCAAAATAATGACTTAAGATTTTGGAAATGTTAACATCTTAATGTTGAAATATGTTCATTTAAAAGATTAACTTTTGGGGAGGCTAGGTGGCGCAGTGAGTAGAACACCGGCCCTGGAATCAGAAGGACCTAAGTTCAGATCTGGCCTCAGACACTTAATACACACCCAAAAAAAACTAGCCGTGTGACCTTAGGCAAGTCACTTAACCCCAATTGCCCTACAAAAAGCAAAAAAAAAAATTAACTTTCTTGTTTATTCTAAATTAAGAAATCACTAATGTTAAGTGTTTACTTAGCACTAGAATTAAGTTTAGAAATAATAGTAAAAAATTGTTTTCATATTAATGGTTTTAATATTGATTTCTTAAAGTTTTTTTGTATATTTTGTGTTTTCATGATAAGAACAATAATTTATGCTTCAAATTCTCTCCAATGTATTATTTGCTTATTTGGAATTATGAGCTGCTCTTAGCTATCTCAGAAGCCTTTGAGCTACATACTGCTGCATTTCAAAATGGTAAGTCAGAATTCAGTCTCAGTATCATGAACCTGTGTTGATTTTACTTTATTTTTCAAAAATCTAACTCAAATTTTACATGCGTTAATATAGAATATGTGTGGGGCAGCTAGTTGGCACAGTGAAAAGAGCACCAGCCCTGAAGTCAGGAGGACCTAAGTTCAAATATGACCTCAGACACTTAACACTTACTAGCTATGTGACCTTGGGTAAATCTCTTAGCCCCAGTTGCTTTGCCTTCCCCCCTCCAAAAAGTGGAAAAAAAAAAGATAGAGTATGTATTCACTAGTTTCATTCACAGCTATTTTGTTGCACACGAAGAGCTTTACCAGTTAATCTGATCACTGTAGAAAAGAAATAAAATAAGCCAATTCCCCAGATTGTTTTTTTTTTGTTTGACTTTCTGTAATTATAAAAGAATCAGATTAGCTGATCAATCTTCCTTCACCAAATCCTAAGTCTAAAGATGAAGTAAATCCTATAGATATAGATATGCACACATGTACATACACATACATACATATATATACACACATATATATCTTATATATCTCCTTAATTATTTATATTTCTCACCATTGTTTCACTTAGATCTTAATCTTTTTGTATCGTGGACACCTTTGGAGATCTGGCAAAGCCTATGGACCCCCATACTTGTTGCCTACATTCCTAATTGAAGGAAATAGTAAAGTTAGAAGATAGTGAAAATCAAGATGCATTTCTTTTTTCCAATCAAGTTCACTGACCCCTTGAAATAAAACCCCTCCAACTTAAAATAACTTGTGCTAAGCAGAACTGTTCACGACTGAGGGAAATTACTTAAGGAAGGGAAGAATGTTAGGAAACATTGATCTTAATTTACTTTGCCACTGATTGCTGAATAACCTAGGATGAGTCATTATTCTTTGGTAAATAGAGGTGAGGTCCTCAACTAGCAATAAAAATTGCTAAGGCTGGACTCAGATTAGAACCCACGTACTTACTTTCTGCCCCCTTTTAACCTCTCAGCTTAATTCTGTATTGAAAATATTAGAGAAGCAAGGTGGAGAAATAATAGAAGTAGATGCATTATCTTAAGAGTAACAAAAATTAAATTTCCCCCTAAAATAAAACTTTGTGTTGCTAAAAGACATTTTAAATTAAAAATAATAATAATAATGAAAGGGAACTAGATGGAGGAGCAACTTTTAACTTTTTCCCCCATTTTTCTTTTACCAGATCCTCATTTTTTTTATTTTATATGACCTTGTCATCTCCAACTAGGCCGCCCATCCAAACATGCGGACCTATTATTTCTGCACTGATACAGGGAAGGAAATGGAGTTGTGGATGAAAGCCATGCTAGATGCTGCACTTGTACAGACTGAACCTGTCAAAAGGTAAAAGCACACAGGAGAAATAGCAGATTCCCAGTCATCACGAGTTTTCTTCCATTCATTTGAATCCATGTCCCTATAATTGTTTTTGCTTCTGTGTGCATGTGTATCTATGTGCAAGTGCTTGATGGCTTTATCTTTATCATAGAAAATCCATGTCCATAGTTGATAACATTTAGTAGATTTTCTGAATTCTTAGTGCCAGCCTAAAATTCTTGAGAACTCCTGATCTCTTCTCTCATCTTTCCTATTCACTCATTTTCACCTGTCAATATACCAGAGATGAGTCCAGACTCCTAATGTTCGAACTTCAATGTTTTTTCTTCTTACAGAATTACCTTTAATTTCAGGTAAGTAAATTTTTAGTTGTTACCAATAAAATTCTACCCAGATGTTTTCCATCAAGATAATTTATTTTAATTCTCTAATCCCAAAAAAGGAATTGGTTTTACTGAATTTAATTATATGTAGGGTAAGTTACCTTACTTAATTTTTGCTGATGGTTTTAATATCAAGTGTTTTTATGATAAATACAAGTAATACTTATCTGGAAATTTTTCATAAAATAATTTCATGAATTTTTAATGATTTTTCCCTCATATTTTGATTTCTTTCTTTTTGTTATGAAACAATTTCACAAGCCACCACATATACACAAGAATATCACACTATTTAAAAAGTACTTCCTGTCTTACTGTTTTAAAACTTGAAATTATAATTGACTTTAGTATACAGTTGAGAACTAATAGAAGGAAAATCTGTTTCTTAAATTCCGTAAATTAAATAAAATTCCATATAAAAATATTATATCAGCCAACAAATAATTTGAAGGAAACCCATGATGTGTGTAAATATTTATTGAGTAGTCAACAAATAAACACTTATTGAATATTGCTTTACACAACAAATGTATTAAGTATAAAGTAATTTAGCCATCATTTATTAATTCCCTACTACTTGTAGAAGGCACCAGGCTAGATGCTAGCAGTACAAAGGTGAAAAACAACCTTCCTGTCTTTACATCTATATTACAATGTTGGAGGTGGTAGTTAAATCATATACATAAAAAGTATAATATAATATAGAGTGTGATAAGGGAAAGAGGTGTTCTACAGAGATTGAGAAATGTGTGAGGGGCAGCTAGGTGGTGTGGTGAATAGAACACTGGCCCTGGAGTCAGGAGGACCTGAGTTAAAATCTGGCCTCAGACACTTGACCCTTAACTAGCTGTGTGACCTTGGGCAAGTCACTTAATGCCAATTGCCTTGTCTTCACCCCTCTAAAAAAATGTGTGATGAAGGAGAGGAACATGGAGGAATATATGGCAGGCATGATGCTCATCTTCTGAAAATGGGAAAGGGCAACAGTATGATTTCAAGAAATAGCTAAGAATCTAGTCTGGCTAGCACTTAAACAGCAAGAAGGAAAACAATTAAAACAAGATCAAAAGGCATCCTATAATTACCTTGTGGACAGCCTTATTTACCAGGTTGAAAAGTTTACATTTTACTGTATAAGTAGTGATAAGTTTCTGAAAGTTTTTTTAGCAGAGGGATAATATGGTTTGGCCTAAGGATTAGGGAAATAAATCTTGTCATCTTATGCAGGTTAGCTAAATTAGAGCTTACATTTTAATATTATTTTTTGTTTGTTTTAGTATCTTTGTTTCACTCAGTTTTTAAAGATAACTTAGTTTATGTAACTTTTGTGATTTTTATATTATTTCCATAATAAAGATTCATAATATTACATAGTGCATGGAAATAGGGCAGATATTTAAATATTTAAGTAGACTAGAAGACAGATACAAGACATCTGACTTCTAACACACAATTTTAAAGAAGCATAGCGTCTTAAGAAAATAATATTTAGGGGCGGCTAGGTGGCGCAGTGAGTAGAGCGCTGGCCCTGGAATCAGAAGGACCTGAGTTCAGATCCAGCCTCAGACACTTAACACACACACACACACACACACACACACACACACACACACACACACACACACACACACACACACACACACACCTAGCCGTGTAACCTTAGACAAGTTACTTAACCCCAATTGCCCTCCAAAAAGCAAAAAAGAAAAAGAAAAGAATATTTAAGAAAGTTTGTTTGCCAGTATAAATGCTACCCTGAATTTTTGTAATATTGCACTTCTAATTTGTTTATAAAAATGCTATTCTCTGCCACAGCACCATGTAAATACCCTGACATTAAAGAAGCCTATACTCTTCCCACTAAGTATATTGGAATTTAAAAAGCCATATGGCATAAATTAAACACTTAAATTTAGAGGAAAAGATATACTTAGTATCTAATAGAAGAAAACTGTGGTTTAAGTAGTAATTTGCTATACTTAGCATCTGCTAAAAGAAGAAAACTTTAGCATAAAGTAGATATAAGTAATAATTAATTAATTATAAATAGATAATTAATCATTCTAAGTAATTGTCAAGAATATGAATCAAAGAAAAAACATGGAATATAAGTTATCTGAGTAATTTTTTAAAACCATGAAATAGCACTAGACAATAAATAGATGATTATTCTGTTTGGGCAGTAGGGGTTTGGGGTGGGAACTTGCACAATCTCCATTAGTAAACTGAACCATTTTTCTAGAATGTTACTTTTCCAGAAACTGCCAAATAAAACATAAAACCCCTTTGCCACATGTTAATGTTATTCCCTTTGTTTTATCTTCTTTGGAAATTAAAAATTCTATAAACTGTCCCATTATTTTGTTTCATCTTTTTTCACTAGTCTCAGTAACTTTTTTCTTAACCATTTTTGTTGATACATTTCTCATTCAGATTTTCTACATATGTCTGAAATTGGGTATAATCCTCTAAAAGTCTTGCTAGTTATTGTAAGAAAAGCATTCCTCTGTTTTTCACCAATATCCCAATATATTATGCTTATATTTTAATATCACTGCATTTATGCAAATTTGTTATTCACCGTGATTCTCCTCTCTTTCCCTTTCTATGGACACTCTCCACCAGCAGCATTTACAACCATATATCTGTCAATCTGGTGTATTAGTAAAATATTCTTGCTCTTTTTTTTCCTAGAGTGTATCTCAGGAAAAAAAAATCATGATGATAATTTATGTTTATATAGCACTCGAGGGTTTGTTAAGTGTTTCACATAAATTATCATTTGAACTTCAGATCAACAATAATCCTAGTTGTTATTGTATCTGTTTTGACTAAATCGCCTATAATTTTTTTTTGTTTCAGAGTGGATAAGATCACGTCTGAAAAGGCACCAACTAGAGAAGTCAATAATATTTCCAACCATAGGGTGCTCATTAAGCCAGAGACACAGAGCAGCCAGAAAAAGAAAGAAGTAAGAAAAAATGAAGAAAAAAGGGCCTTAGAAGCTGAAAAATATGGATTTCAGAAGGATGGTCAAGATAGACCTTTAACAAAAATTAACAGTGTAAAATTGAATTCTCTGCCTTCAGAGTATGAGAGTTTAACAAGCAACACAAATCAGCCTGGACGCTACAGGCCAGCTCAGACCAATGGTTCAGAAACTAAAGCAATCAATGTTAGCCTTGCAGACCTTAGAAGTGGAAGTCATCATAATACTGTGCCAGTTCATATCGAGTCTGATCGAGTTATACAGAGAACCAATTCAATGTTGCAGCTGGAGCAGTGGATTAAGATCCAGAAGGGGAAGGGTCATGAGGAAGAGACCAGGGGGTAAGTTTCTACTGCTGTGTTTTTATGACCCCTCCATTTAGTCAGATAGTTTTGATCATGGCAAGATTCTCTACTAAAATCTATATATTCTTAAAATTATATACACAACTATACCAATCTGAGTTCTTATCTCCCCATGATCTACTATACTAGTCTTCTCTCCCTTCTTTCAGGCTCTGTTTTCTATAATACATTCTCCACACAACTGTATTCCTAAATCACAGGTCTGACGTTATCACTCTCCTTTTCAAGACATTTTGGTGGTTCCAACTGCAGGATAAAATACAGGCTCATCTATTTCTTACTTAAAACCCTTTATAACCTAGCACCAACCTGCCTTTCTAGGCTTACTCTACATTACTTACTCTCACACAACTTAACCTTCTCAGCAAACTCTCCTAACTGCTATTTTCCGGACGTGATGGCATCTTCCTTCTCACTTTTGCACGAGTTGATCCCCCTATGCAAAGTTGTCTCTCCTCACCTTTGTCTTCAACATTAATCCCCTTCTGAACTTCACATGGTAGTGGTAGCCTCTCTAGTTCAGGCCTTTATAACCTTGCACCCTGACTATTATCGTAGCCTAACTGGTACAGGAGAGATTTGTGCAGTAGTTTTCAGTTGTGTCTGACTCTTTGTGACCCCATTTGGGGTCTTCTTGGTAAAGATACTGAAGTGGTTTGCCATTTCCTTTTCCAACTCATCTTATGGACAAGGAAACTAAAGCAGACAGAGTTAAGTGCCTTGTTCAGAGTCACACAGCTAATAAAGTGTGTGAGGCCAGATCTGAACTCAGGAAGATGAGTCTTGGGGGCAGCTAGGTGGTACAGTGAATAGAGCTCCAGCCCTGCAGTCAGGAGGACCTGAGTTTAAATCCAGCCTCAGACACTTAACACAAAAACTAGCTGTGTGACCTTGGGCAAGTCACTTAAACCCAATTGCCCTCCAAAAAGAAGATGATGATGAGTCTTCCTGACTCCAGGCCCAGCACTCTAGTCTAGAACCAGACAAACCAAGATATCTTTCCACACAACTGCCAAAGTGATATTCTTAAAGCGCAAGCCTATCACTCCTTAATTCAAGTAACATGGTGACTACTTCTTGCTTCTTTGCAAACTCCTACTTGGAATTTAAAACCCTTCACAGTCTTGCTAATGCCTGTGTTTAATGGGTTTAATGAAAGGGTTTAATGCTAAACCCTTACTCATTTCATTTACTCCCTCTCATTCATTCTAGGTGCCAGGCAGACTGGCTTGCTTGGTGTTCCCAGCATATAATATTCTATCTCCCACTTACATGCTTTTGCAGCACAAGTTGACCCCCATAACTGGAAAGCTCTTCCTTCTGCCCGCTGACTCTTGGAATCTCTACCTCGCTTCAAGGCTCAACTCAGACGGCACCTTCTATACAACATCCCCCTTCAGTTGTTAGTGCTTTCTTCTCTCCCACCAGCATTCCTTTGTATCTGTTTTGTGCATGTTTTCTATTCATTTATCTGTGTATTGTGCTTGTTGTTCTGATAAATGATTATTGAATTGGCTCATAGATTCAGATTCAAAAAACTTTGGAAGTTTCGTTCAGTCTCTTCATTTTACCAATGAGAAAATTAAGTCACAGAGAGGTTAAATGAATTTCCTAGTGACATAGCTAGTAAAGGTCTGAGGTAGGATTTCAGTTCAGATCTTACTGACTCCCAAGTCCAGCATTCTGTCATATTATGCCTGTTATACCATGCCTGTTATACCATGTATAGATTTGTGAGAGACTTGAAATGCTAGTCTGAGGAGTTTGTATTTTAGCCTTCCCACAGTAGGAAGTCACTGAAGTTATTTGCTCAAAGCAAAATACCATGGTCAGACCTTCATTTGAGGAAGGCTATTTGTTTTTGTTTTTTTATTTTTTCCTCTTTATTAATTTGTTTACTTTTCATTTACAAGATTCATTTCCACAATTCCTTGAGTTTCAAATTTTCTCCCCTACCTCCCCTCCCCCACCATGGCAGCATACAATTAAGTATAGTATCTGCAAATACTTTCACATTAGACATTGATCAGATTATAAAGAAGGATTGTTACCAGATGGAATGAACAAGGGGAAAGAGGAAACGAAACAAAACCAAACAAGAAAAAGAAAAAGAGCAGGTAGTTTCCTTCAATCTAGGTTCAAACTAAGTTCTTTTTCTGGATGTAGACATCTCTCTCCATCATGAGTCTTTTGGGGTTGACTTATAACCCTGCATTGCTGAGAAGAGTCCAGTCTATCAAAGTTGGTCATCACACATACGTTGTGTCTGTGATTGTGTACAAATTTCTCCTGGCTCTACTCTTCTCACTCAGCATCAGTTCGTATAAGCCTTTCCAGGTAAATATGAAGTCCTTCTGCTCCTCATTTCTTATAGCACAATAGTATTCCATTACATTCATATACCACAACTTGTTGATGGGCACCCCCTTAATTTCCAATTCTTTGCCACCACAAAAAGAGCTGCTATAAATATTTTTGTACATATGGGTCTTCCTCCCACTTCTATGATCTCTTTGGGGTATAACCATAGAAGTGGTATTGCTGGATCAAAGGGTATGAAATTATTTATAGTCCTTTGGGCATAATTCCAGATTGCTCTCCAGAATGGTTGGATCAGTTCACAACACCACCAGTTGTGCATTAGTGTTCCAATTTGTCCACGTCCTCTCCAGCATTTGTCATTGTAGGAAGGCTATTTTTACACCTTTGTGGAGTATAAATTGACAAGACAGAGACAGGAAGTAGGAAAACCAATTAGGATGCCATTGAAATAGCCCAGGTGACTAGTGATGAGGACCTGAAGAAAGGGACACTTTTTGATTGAGCACAGACCTCCTCTTTATGCATTTGGTTTAGTCCAGTTGCTTTTCCTATCTTTGTTTTACTCAATACTATTTCCATGTTCTCTCTAATTATATCCAGTACTATAATATTTGGGACCAAAAGTTCTGGTTCCACTATCTTTGGTGGTATGAAGAGTTGGTTATAATAATCTCTGGAGAGATTGACCTTTTGGGGGGGTTTTAGGGGGAGGTATATTTTGTCCTGTTTCACTTGTCATCCTTATATATGCTTGGAATGGCTTTATTTACGTATGTCTCTCCAGGCTTTCCTTTTGTAACAATACTACCAAGTTGCTTTCCAGTTTGGGGTGGATTAATTTGCAGTTCTACCACCAATCTGTCTTTCAGCATTCAGCAATATGTCTTTCAGCATGCTTGTCTTTCAACATTCAATATTTATATATTTTGTCATCTTTCCCAATTTGCTGAGGAGAAACCACAAATTTGTTTTAATTTGTATTTTTTCTTATTCTTAATGATTTGATACATGTTTTCATGTGGTTATTTGTACTGTGCAGTTCTTGTTTTGAAAACATTTCATTCATGTCCTTTGACCATTTTTCTGTTTGAGAGTGACTCTTGATCACATACATATTTGTCAATTCTCTGTATATTTTGCATGTCAGGTTTTTTTTATAAATGTTTTATCTAAATATTTTCCCATCTATAGTTTCTCTTCTAATTCTGTTTTATTTTGTAATTCATTAATCTGTGTAAAAACTTTAAAATTTTGTATAGTCAAAATGCCCTTTTTTTTTTATGATTTCTTATATCTCTATTTGGTTAAGAGGTTTTCTTCCTAGCCATAGCATTGAAATTACCTTATCTTATTCTCTTCTCACTGTTTTTTTTTTTCTTCTTTTTTTTAATATAAAGTTTGCCTATTATTTGGAGCATATAGTGGTTTATGGTATATGTTACTGATACTGATACAAATCTAGTTTCTGCCAAACTACTTTGTAGTTTTCCCACCAGTTCTTGGCAAAAAGGGAATGTTTCTCCATATATGTTCTTGGGTTTGTTTAGTACTGGGCTGTTTTTTTTTTCAGTTGTACCAGTTTCCCACTTATCTGGTCTTTTCTGTTGATATACTTTATTGTTTCTAGTCAGTGCTAAATAGTTTTCATGATTGCTGCTCTATAATGTAGTTTAACACTTAGTAATGCTACACTTCCATTTTTTGTACTTTTTCTTATTTCCTTGGTGAACTTTGTGTTCTTCCAAATGAATTTTGTTTCTTTTTTGTCTGTTTCTAAAAAATATCCCTTTAGTCATTTAATATACTAGTAGCATAGGTAGCATTGTCATTTTCTTTAATATTATCATGGTCTAACCATGAACAGTAATATCTTTAATCATATAATTGTTGTATCTGTAGAAATCTTGTGTTTGTCGGTAGGTTAATTCCTAGATATTTTACACATTTTTTGTTTTTAATATAAATAAGTGCTGTATTTTGTTATGGTTTTTTTTCTGTTGAAATTTGTTTTTGTTGTTTATATGACTGTTTATTGTTTTCCTTATGTTGAACCATCTTGGTAATGATACAGATCAACCTAGTTGTAGTGTATTATTTTCTAGATATCTTTAACCATGTTTTCCCCTCTGCTTCTTTTTGTCTCGAGGCAATATTGCTGATGATCTCCCACCATCCTCCTCTGTAAAATTTTACAAATACTGTTAAACCATTGTTGCCCTGGCTGCCAAATTTCTTCATTTGGCAAGTAAGTCAGGTGTTTTCTGACCAAAGCATATTAAAGGCTTTTTTTAGCTACCTTGTTATGGCAGTTGAATTTAATTGGTTGCATTTCAGTGCAGAATTGGTGTAATCTGTGTAGAGGTTCTTTCTTCTGTCCATTTCCCATTTTTCAGTATCAGTATAACTTAAATAGGTGAAGTTCGAGTTGTTTTATAATTATATGCCATATCCTTTTCATTTGTTTGCTTTTTGTAGTTTGTATTAGTTTTGTTCTTTGATCTAACAAGTTGATGATCTGACCATACGCCAGTGGCTGATTTAGGAATGAATCCTATATGGGTAACAAGTAGTTTCCTTAGAAAAATGTCTCTTTCCTAAGTTCTCAGTCCTTTTTACCAATTGCCTATTGGATATTTCTAACTAGATATAATATTTTGTTAACATTTTTCAGTCATGTTCAACTCCTTTTTGGGGTTTCCTAGGCAAAGATACAGGAGTGGTTTGCTGTTTCCTTCTCCAGCTCATTTTTTACAGATGAGGAACTGAGGCAAACAGTATTAAGTGACTTGCCCAAGATCGCACATCTCTCTGGGCCCTGAGACACACTGCTGTCTAAGGTCAAATGTGAACTCATCAAGGGGCGGCTAGGTGGTGCAGTGAGTAGAGCGCTGGCCCTGGAGTCAGAAGGACCTGAGTTCGGATCCGGCCTCAGACACTTAACCCACACAAACAAAAACCTAGCCGTGTGACCTTGGGCAAGTTACTTAACCCCAATTGCCCTCCAAAAAGCAAAAAAAAAAAAAAAAATTTGAACTCATCAAAAATGAGTCTTCCTGATTCCAAACCCAGTGCTCTATCCTGCACCACCTACCTGTCCCTATAGATACACTAAAGGCATCTCAAACAGAAGTCCAAAAGGAACTTATTATTTGTCCCTCAAAATCTATCTCCTTCCTAATTTTCCAGTTCTTAGTGCGGTCGTCATCATTCTTCTAGTTACAGAAGTTTATAATCTTAGTTGAAATAAATTTAGCAAACACTGTTATTCTTATAGTGTGCCAGACACTATATGAACACTGTGGATACAGAGCAAAAAAAGGGAAATATTCCCTGCCCTCAAAGAGTGTTACATTCTACTGGGGGAAAATTTCAGTTTGTTTAATGTTTTTGTTTTTCCTTTAATTTGGGGGTTAGTAGTGTTTTGGAACAGATTTCATTGTAATTTCAGTGATCCAGAGAATCCTTGGTAAGGAATTCCTTCTTTTAGTAGAAATCAGCCTCTCCTCTGTAATTTGCACTTAAAAGAATGATGGGGTAACTGAAAGGTTCAGTGATTAGCCTGTGTTAACACTGCCAGTTTTTCTTAAGGCAATTTTCTATCCATGATGCCACACTGCCCTCTGGGTCTGGGCAACAGTTACATGTATGCATAAAAGTAAGTACAAAATGTATTTGGATGTGAATCCATGATTTGTTTTAAAATATACCACTTTGATGATAATGGGGTCAAGTATTGTTTTAATGATTTAACAATTCATGTTTCCTTTTTTCAAAATTGTTTCTTCACATGCTTTGAACTTTTAACTATGGAATGAGAATTACCATGGTTACTTTTCAACTATTTTTATATATTTCATATGTCTAAACTATCCTTCATATATCCTGTAAATATTTTGCTTGATCTGTTAGTTTTTCTTTTAATAATACTATTTTTGTTGTATACTTCTTAAATTTTTCCATGAAGTTAATGCTGTTATATCTCTCTCATGGAATCTTGTATGATTTTAACATGTGGATATCAAAAACCTTCTTGGACAAAGACATTCAAAATGGAATGTTGCTTTAATAGAAGCCAGTGTTTTCTTTTAGTCAGCAAATAAGTGATAAACACAACTAACCATCTGTACTTTTCAATCAGTTGTGAGCCTAAAGATATGATTTGCTATCAAATAGTTAGGTTTGCAAAAGTTTGTCTTCTCCCTTCTCAATCTTTCATCATTGATAACAGTGCTACTGAAATATATATATATTCTCATGAAGATTTTGGAGCCCAGAAAAAAATTTATTATATGTGTTGATAAATATTTTCTCTATCACCTTTTCTTTGTTGTGTTACAGTAATTATTCAAATAGTTCTATGTAATCATTATATAAATAGCTCTTACTTCATTCTGCATTATTTTATGCTAATTTTTCTTATTTTCTTATAATTTTTCCCTTTTGTTATTTCATACAGTACAATATTTCATTATGTTAATATGCCAAAATTTGTTCAGTCACTTTCCAAATTGATAGACACTCAATTTGAATCTAGATTTTTGCTACAAAAGAAAGTACTGCTATAGATATTTTTGTACATATGGATTATTTTAATTTCTTTTCATCTTTTTGTCATCTATATTTAGGAATGGTATTGGGTCAAAGGGTATGCATAGTTTAATGACTTTGGGGGTATATGTTCAAATTACTCTCCAGTATGATTGTACCAAATCACTGCTCTACAAACATTGCATATAGATGATACATAATGGAGATTAGTATGTCTATTCTCCCACAGTCCTTCCAGTAATATCAGAGAAAGTTACTCCAAAGATTTTTTTGCCCCAGTTAACTATTTCCCCCCTAAATCTAACTGCCTTGCTTTTCTGGAAAACCTTTTCAATTTTATATAATCAGAATTGCCCATTTTATTGCTTGTGATCCTCTCTATCCTTTGTTTGGTCATCTCTTCTCCTTTCCACAACTGTGGTAGGTAGTTACTTCCCACTTCCTCTAATGGATTTGACTTTTTTTATCTCAGTCATATATTCATTTAGAGCTTATAGTGGTCATATAGTGTGAGTTCTTGATCTAAATCTACTTTCAGCCAGATTGTTTTTCAGCTTTCATCAGATAGACTGTGTTTCAGAAGTATGGACTCGGGCGGCTAGGTGGCGCAGTGAGTAGAGTGCGGGCCGTGGAGTCAGAAGGACCTGAGTTCGGATCCAGCCTCAGACACTTAACACACACAGACAAAAACCTAGCCGTGTGACCTCGGGCAAGTTACTTAACCCCAATTGCCCTCCAAAAAGCAAAAAAAAAAAGAAGAAGAAGTATGGACTCTTTGGATTTATTGAACACTATCCTACTGGGTTCATTTACTTTAGTATCTTGTGTTCTTGATCCCTCCCTCTGACTTACTTTTCTCATTTGTAACCAAAATCATATAGTTTTGATGATTGCTGCTATATAGTATGTAATTTAAGATCTGGTACTGATAGGCCACCCGCCTTCCTTCATTATTTTATTATCTTTCTTTCTAGTTCACAAAGTAATCCTAGTAGTTTTATTTCTTCTGTACATGTTTTTGCTAGGTTTGTTGATAATGTACAAAAAGACTGAATCTTAAAAAGCATATCCTGCTACTTTACCATGTTATTGTTTCTAGTAATTTTTTATTGAATTTCTAGGGAAGACTGAGAAAACCAGCATATTATCTACAAAAAGCAATAATTTTGTTTCTTCTTTGCCTAAACTCATTCTCTCAACTTCACTTATTTATATATTCTTGTAGTTGGCATTTCCAGAACTATACCACATAGTACTGCTATAGATATCAGACCCATGTTTTATACCAGATTTTATTGGGAAGACTTTAATTTTTCCATTACATCTGATTGTTACCCTTGGTTTTATTTTTTTTTAAACAAATGCTTTATTAACCTCTGTACTGCATCATTCACTTCCGTCAGATTTTGAGTTACAATCATTTTTCCCCCCTGTTTTTCCCCTACCCACCCTCCCAGAACAGCAGTCCCACAAGACATTGCTTCCTCCAATCTGCTCTCTCCCCTATCCTCTCCCACACCCCCTTCGACCTCTCCATTAGAGGAAGGTGAGTCTTTGTGTCCCAATGCCTGCACATCTTATCTCCCAATTATAAGCAAAAGAGTATTAATAATAGTATTTATATATATTTGAAACATTTATCTTAAGACCTCGAATTTCAGATCCATTTCCTTCCTCCCTTGTCACCCATTCCTTCTTGGGATATAAGTAATTCAGTATATGTTGTGCATGTCTAGCTATGCAAAACATTATCATAGTAGATATATTGTACAGGGCTGCTTATAATTCCCTCCCACTCATCCCACCCCCTACCTGGTCCATTCCCTACATGATCCTGTCCCTCTTCTATAGTGGGTACTTCTAACCTCCCCTCCCCCCAAGGATACCCCCCCCCCATCAATCATCCCTCCTCTCATCCCCCTTCCCCCTGTTCTGCAGCAGGTTGAGATATCCCATTTAGTATGTATGTCATTCTCTTCCTGAACCAAATTCAATGAGAATGTGGATTTGCCTTTTTTTCCCTTCCTATTCTCCCCCTCCCTTGCAACCACTTCCCCTTGCTTCTTCTACATGAGATAGTTTACCCTACCCTGTCTTTCCCCATCTCCTCTTGCCACTTTCCTCTCTCACCTCATATTTTCATCCCTTGAGTATTTTCCCTTCCCAACAAATTCAACCTATGCCCTCTATCCATATACACACACATTCACATATGTATTCATATGACCACACACCCTTCTTCCATTATTTTCATAGTGAGAAAGATATCATCACTCACAGTTATTGTTTTTCCATATAGGAATGTAAATAGTTCAACTTTGATAAGTTCCTTTTGATTTCTTTTCCCTGATTACCTTCTCAGGCATCTCTTGCTTCTTGTGTCTGGATGTCAAATTTTCTATTCAATTCTGGTTTTTTCCTCAAGAATGCTTGAAAGTCCTCTATTCCACTGAATGACCATATTTTCCCCTGAAACAAAATACTCAGTTTTGCTGGGTAGGTGACCCTTGGGTTCATTCCCAGTTCTTTTGCCCTCTGGAATATCATATTCCATGCCCTTCGATCCCTCAGTGTAGAAGCTGCCAGGTCCTGGGCTATTCTGATTGTGTTTCCACAATATTGAAATTGTTTCTTCCTGGCTGCTTATAGTATTTTCTCCTTGATCTGGGGATTCTGGAACCTGGCTAAATATTCCTGGGAGTTTTCTTTTTGGGATCTTTTTCAGGAGGTGATCAGTGGATTCTTTCAACCTCCACTCTGCCCTCTGGATCTAAAACATCAGGGCAGTTTTCCTTGAGAATTTCTTGAAGGGTAATTTCTAGGTTCTTTCTTTGATCATGGCTTTCAGGTAGTCCAATAATTTTTAAATTGTCTCTCCTGGATCTATTTTCCAGGTCAGTGGTTTTTCCCATGAGGTATTTCACTTTGCCTTCTAATCTTTCATTTGTTTGGATCTGCTTAACAGCATCTTGATTTCTCATAAAGTCATTAGCTTCCATTTGCTCCAGTCTAACTCTGAAGGAATGAATCTCCTCAGTGAACTTTTGAGATTCTTTTTCCATCTGGCAAATTCGACTTTTTAAGGCATTCTTCTCCTCATTGCCCTTTTGGGCCTCCTTTGCCATTTGAGTTAGTCTATTTTTTAAGGTGTTGTTTTCCTCAGTCAGGCTGTTGACCCTCATTTCATACTTTTCCTGCATCCTTCTCATTTCTCTTTCCAATTTTTCCTCCACTTCTCTTATTTGATTTTTAAAGTCCTTCTTAAGGTCCTCTATGGCCTGCAACCTGCTCATGTTTTCCCCTGGGGCTTTTGGAGCAGGACTTCTGACCTCACAGTCCTTTTCCCGCTCTATGCCCCCAAAATAGGAGTCTAGGGTTGCATTTTTCTGTTTCCTTTGCCTTGGCATGTTGCCACTTAATTGCTTGACTTTTGGGCTTGTTGCCACACTATGGCTTTAAGGCCAGATAGAGGAATTTTCGTCCCGAACATGTGGGGGGCAACTTCTGTTTCTGGCAAGCTGTAAACCCACCCACGACTTCCACCCTAGATCACAATCCAGATCCAGGGAGGTTAAAGCAAGAGCGATTACCCCCCCAAGACTGATCGCTGGATCTCCCTACAATTAATTGCAGGCCGGGAGCTGGTGCTGCCTCTGAAAACTACAAA
Organism: Gymnobelideus leadbeateri; assembly: GCA_011680675.1. Classification (NCBI taxonomy): domain Eukaryota; kingdom Metazoa; phylum Chordata; class Mammalia; order Diprotodontia; family Petauridae; genus Gymnobelideus; species Gymnobelideus leadbeateri. Next base: position 513,035 of record WOXC01003287.1, read on the forward strand.
ATGGCGTGCCTCCTCAGCGGCTTCTAGCCCCCAGGGGAGGGAGCTGACGCACTCCCCCAAATACAGGTCCCAAAGTCCATAGGACACTAACCTCTTACTTTGTCCTAGGCATGTCTATGTTGATAATTCTGGAGTCATCACGGCTGCTGGTGTTCTGGGTTTCCTCCAGCGGGCTGCTGGCCCTGCCGCCCTGGGGCTAAAACCTCGGCTCACGCGGACCTGGGCTCCGCCGGCTCCACTTCCTGCGCTCTGCGTGTTGTGCGCTGCCGGCTCCCAGACCGCTGCGCTGGTCCTTCCTGCAGGGCTGCTGGGCTGTCCTCAGCGGGAGGTTAGCTTCTCTGTGTCATTCTGTGGATGCTGGGGCTCCAGAAGTTGTTCAGAGTCCCCTTTTACATAGTTTGGGGGGAATCTGGGGGCAGAGTGGATTGGATGAGCTGTTTCTACTCCGCCATCTTGGCTCCGCCCCCCTTGGTTTTATTTTTAAATTGTATATATATTTTTTCAGTTAACAAGCATCTGCCCTCTCTCATTCTCTTTCCATAGGACAAAAAGAAAGAAAATGCCTGCTATAAATATGCATAGTCAAGTAAAACACATCCCCATGTTCATTATGACCAAAACTGTGTGTCTCACTCTATATATTGAGTCCATCACCTCTCTTTGAGAAAGTCATCATCAGTCCTCTGGAATCGTGATACATCTTTACAATGATCAGATTTCTTAAGGTTTTCAAGATTAGTTGTTTTTATGGTGTTATTATTTAAACTTTTTTCTCAGCAGTACAGTGATCTAGATAATTCCAAAGGACTTATGATGAAAAATGCTGTCCATCTCCAGAGAAAGAACTGTCTGAATGCAGAGCAAAGCACACTATTTTTCATTTTCTTAATTATTTTCATGAGATATTTTTTTTGCTCTCTTTTTTTCTTTCCCAACATGAGTAATATGGAAATACGTTTTGCATGCTTGCACATCAGATTGATTACCATTTTGGAAAGGGAGGGGAGGAAAGGAGAGAATTTGGAACTCAAGATTTTTGAAAATAAATGTAAAAATTTGTTTTTGCTTGTAATTGGGAAAAATATAATTCAAAACAAAAGTCATTTCCTAGCTCTCATTTCATTTAGCATCAGCTCAGTGTGAGTGCTCCCCCATCCTTTCCTTTTTATTTCAATTTCTGTTTACACCCCTTGATTATATAAATTCCCTCCATTCCTTCCTTTTCCCCCCCTAATTTTACCTTTTCTCCCTAATTTTCTCCTTTTAAGATCATCAAAATGTAACAAAAATCACTCCCAAGCTCTCTGTCTTATTTGATTTCTTCTTTGACCCCTGTTGACATCACAATTCTTAGGATGTGTTTGTATCACTCTATTGATACCTCATCATCTATATAGAATCTTTTTCTAGCTACTCACTTGTATCTTCCTTTTTTATGTTTCTCTTTACTCCTGTGTTTTTATTTCAAAGGTTCTATTGAATGCTGATTTTTTTTTTTCATCAAAATATTTGGAAGTTCTCTATTTCATTCAAAGTCCATTTGCTGGATGTTAGTTACTCTTGGTTTTAAGTCTCTATCATTTAATTTCTTGAATATCTCTCTTTGATCTATTTTCCAAGTTCATTTTTTATATGAGATAATACCTTTTTACTTAGTGAGATGCATTCTGTTTATTTCTATCTTTTGGTTTTGTTTTAATATTTCATGCCATCATTAACTCTGTTTGGTCTGTTCTGATTCTAAAAAAATGTTATTTGGGTTAGATTTTGTACCTCTTTCATAGTGCTATTCTCATTCCAAGCTCTCATTTCTTTTCCAGTTCATTTGTCTATCATTCTCATTTCATTTATATTACCATATTTTAACTCTTACATCATTCCTTTATAATTATAATTGATCTTATGGGCAAGCCATGTTTTTCTTTTTTGCTTTGCCTGTAGCTGTTATGAAGTAATTCTCCTCTTTTGGATTTGTGTCTTAGGCATTACTGCTGCTCAAGCTTTGTCTAATTTGCTTAGTTATCTTTCCAAGGATCAGATAAATTGTCATTGGTGGCCTAGCTGGGAGCTCTTTTGGACCTGAATCAGTGATCCTTTCACTGCCTGCTCTCCTAGGAGGAAGACTAAAGTTCAAGATCTGTTCTGGGAGCCATGGGATCTGAGTCCATCCAGGATCATTCTGGGCATCTCTACACATAGCTCAGAGCACTAGGCTTGGAGTTGGTGTTCCTGGCCCCTCCTAGAGGCAGACTTCTCGCTTTTTGTCGGGGCTTGAGCTGAGTCTTTGTTCAACTCTGGGTACCTTATGTTGTGGGCATAGTTCAGAGCTCTTAAGCTGAGTTTATGATTCCAGCCTACCCATGTTCTACACTTGGATCATGCACTGCAGTTTCTCCTTTGATTGCACATCCACTTCTCTGTCCATCATTCTTCTTAGATAATTGTAGGAGGACGTAGGCTACACTAGTTTGGCTGTTCTCCTTGCCCCTGGTTTTAGATAATGATATTTACCATATGAAGGAAAAGTGCATTTATTCTTATTCTTTTTAGAATTTTCACAGGTTTGTGAAAACACACAAACCTGTGACCTTTGTCTCTTAATACAGCTTAACATTGCATTAGCTCTCCTGGCTGCCATTCTTATGCTGGTAATCCATTTGGGGCTTATAGTCCATGAGAAAACCCAGACAAACTATTTTTAGCCCTGTTTCTCCCCATCTTATACTTTTGAAGATGATCTTTTTCACCTTATCTACGAAATCATATTTATCCATATTAACAGTTTCATCTTATTTGTTTTAACCCAATATTCTATCCTGTCAGGCTTTTATGCATCATAACTATCTTCCATTGTGTTAGATATTCCTTCCAGTTTTATATCATATGACCATTTAATAATACCATCTATGCCTTTATCCAGGTCAATGACAAAAATGCATAACTGCACAATTCCAAACATGGGCTCTCCCTGAGACCCTATACTAGAAACCTCCTTACAAGCTGACATTAAACCATTATTGAGTCCACCCTTCAGACAATTCTGAATCTAACTAATAGTTTAATCAGGTAGCCCATATATCCATCTTCTAAATAAGAAAAGCTTGAGATAGTTTATCAGTGCTTTGTTAAAATATAGGTAAATACCCAGAACATCCCTTTGATCTAACAATTTAGTAACCCTGTCAGAAAGAAAAGTTAGTAAGCGACTACTGTGTGCCACTACCATGCTAAGCTCCTTGATAATACAAAGAAAGATTCAAGGAGGGGGGGAAGACAACATTCAGACAACTATGTACAAACAAATGGGTAATCTCGGAAAAAATGTTAAGAGGGTTTGAGAAAGGCTTCTTGTCAAATGTAGGACTTTAGCTGGGTCTTGAAGTGGCCAATGGAGATGATAAGGTAAGAGAATTCAAGACATGGGAGAAAGCTAGGGAGAATGAAGATGGAGTATTTTGTAAGAGGAATAGCAAGGAAGCCAGTGTTACTGGATTACAGAGTAAATTGTGCGAACGTAGTATAATAAGACTGAAAAGGTGATGGGGGATCAATATATGGGGGGTAGGGGTAGGCAGTATATGGACTATGAAAGACTTGGAAGCCAAACAGAGGTTCTATATGTGATCCTGGAGGTGATAGGGAACTATGGGGAGTTATAGAATAGGAAGGCAGCGTGGTCAGACCTCTGCTTTGGGAAGATCACTTTGACAACTGAGTGGATAATGGAGGAGGAATTTTGAGGAAGAATGAAAAGTTTGGGAAAGCTGCTTAATGAATGGAATAGTGAGTCAGTCAAGAGAGATGTAAAAGGGTTACTTCCTATAGTGAAGTCCCCATTGAGATTAGATAACAAAAATGTGTAGTGGACCCACTCAGCTCCATTTTCTGATTCTCTCCAGCTTCATTCAGCAATATGTGAAAAGTGTAGATGATGGGAGTAATTGAGAGTTAAAGCAGAGAAGGACAAGATTAACAATAGGATACAGTGGCAAGAGATCCAAAAGAAAAGCACAGTATAGAACTGAACCGATTCACTGAGGTGTCAAAATGGGTAAGGCAGGAAAAGGTAGCTGGTGATGACCACATTTCCCAGGTGATCAAGAGGCTGGAAGTCACAATAACTAATAAGAACTGGATTTGGGATTGCAAAACAGAGGGAAAGGTGGAATGACAGCAGATTGTGATCTCATAGAGGACTTTGAGAGTTTGTGAATTTGGAAGTGATGCATTTGTGGGTGATGGCAGAATCAAGAGCATGACCGTTTCTGTGTGTCAGGATGAACGGCTCTTAGGAAGTGAGGAACTTGAGGGGCTATGAGGTAAGGGTATTTGAGAGAGTATCAATAAGCATGTTGAAGTCCTCTAAGAAGGACAGGAGTTGAGGAAGAAAGAAACACTGCACCAAGCACTGAACTGATTGAGAAAAGAAGAGTGTCCTGGAGGCTAGTAAACAGCAGCTACCAGAATTCTGATTGGGTGATAGGTGTGGATTGAGGGAAGCTAAAAGGAGAAGAGATTCTCAAGTGATAGTGGCAAAGAGTGAGTTTGTTAAGTGGAAAGGAGCAGTGCTGATCCCCTACCAGAGTCAGAGGGGAATGAATGAATGAAAGTGTTGGAAAGGGTGGCCAATGCAACAAGCATTCTGGAAAGCACAGCAGAAGGGGTGGGGAGCTTTAGAGTGGAACATTGGGGAGGTTAAATAGAGGGGAATGGGAATAAGGGAATGGGCAGTGAAGGGTGATGAACAACTTTGGAGCATTTTTGAGTTCAGAATCATTGGGATGGGAGGCTATAATTGGTTGGGAGTATATTAACTATTGATGAAGAGGATAAGGAATAATACTCATAGCTTCAGATGGCTCTATGCTAAAAAGAAATAGTGTGGGTAAAATAGCAAATACAATTAAAATTTTAATGTAACTTTGAAGAAAGCACCTCTGAAAAGATAGTCCTCTAGTCTTTTCCATCTGCACTGGTGCTCTGCCCTTCAGGTCCTTGGGCACTATCATATAACCTACTAGGACACTAACAACGAACCCTGGGCTTTGTCATCCATTCCACTGTTGAAACTTTGGGACTTAAGGACCTTTCAACATCTCCACTGCAGCTCAACTCTTCTATATGCAGTATCTCCTTAATTAGAGTGTGAGCTCCTTACTAGTAGGGACTGTCTCATTTTTTCTACTTGTATTCCCAGCACTTACCGCACAGTAATTGTTTAATAAATGTGTTTTCATTCATTCATAAGACAGAACCATAATGATAACTTTCTCGGGAACCATTTCATTGTTTTTGCTCCAGCACATTGAAACTCCTATCTGTCTCATGATATCTCTCTCTTTTCTGACTTGGAATTGCAAACATTTGTTTCTTTTTACAAGGTAACTCAAAGATCAATATAAAGTAGTGATTTATCTTTTTCAAAGACCATCATCCTATATGGGGGTACTTTGGAAAATGTTTGTTCTATCATTTTATCCTCAATTGTAGAATGATCTTTTATAATTTTTCTGGGTCTGATTTCTTTTAATGACCTTTTGATCTTGCACATTTTTTTTCCATAACTGTCAATTCCCATAGTCAGCAGTACTAACCAATCTCAAAAAGATATCTTTCCCAGAACTATGCTTAAGGCCAGCCAGTTGGGAGCTATCCCTCTTATATTTTCTTTTATTTTTGTTTACAAAGTATAATTTTACTTTGTAATAATAATTATTAATTATTATTAATTAATAAATAATGTTACTTTGCTATTTTACAAGACATAACATTTGCTTTTTTTTTTTTTTTTGGAGGGCAATTGGGGTTAAGTAACTTGCCCAAGGTTACACAGCTAGGTTTTTGTTTGTGTGTGCGTTAAGTGTCTGAGGCCGGATCCGAACTCAGGTCCTTCTGACTCCAGGGCCAACGCTCTATTCACTGCGCCACCTAGCTGCTCCATGAGACATAACATTTTCACAAGGGACTACAATCAATGATTAGCAACCCACAACAGTGATCCAAATTTTCTAAGTAACAATCACTGGACACACATGGATAAATCTGCTTAGAAAAAGTTCAAAAAATGTTAATCCTGGACTCAATGTATTTCCAGTGCCTTCCCCCATTCTGATGTAGTAAGAAATGCCATGCACTTTAATTTGCCAAAAAGCATCATTTGTATTCTGGTTACATGCTACTTCTTATGCCTAATAAAGAGGACATCAGAGCTACTAAGGCAGAAGTGTGAGTGAACTTTTATTGATAAAGGGAAACTGTCCCAACAAAACCCTTATATTTTCAGTTTTGTGAGGCTAGATCTCCCTAGCCTGTTGTCCCTATTACCCACAAATACTTATCTCAGACTAATTCAGTAGTCAGATAAAGAACCCTAGAATTACTGTCATGACTTCAGTGCATTTCTTAACAGTATTTCAATGTATATAGCTTATATTGACTGTAACACCTGCCATGTGCCAGGTATTGTCCAAAGCACTTTACAATTATTATTATCTCATTTGATCCTCACAATAACCCGAGGGAGGGTACTATTAATATTCCCATTTTACAGAGTATGAAACTGAGGCAAACAAAGTTTAAGTGACTTGCCCTGGGTCACACAGCTAATAAGTATCTGAAGTAGATTTGAACTGAGATCTTCCTGACTCCAGAATTGGGTATTCTATCCACTGCACTACTTAGCTGTCCCAGTAAGCAAGAGAAGCCTTTGGTATGATAGATAGCTAGCTCTGAAGCTAGGAAGACCTGGGTTCAAGTCTCTGACACATGAGCCTTATGACCTTGTCGTTTGACCAACCTCTTGGTCCTTTAACTACCTCTGTAAGACTCTTAAACTTCAAAGAAGTTTCCAACCTACATTCATTACTTGACAAGGAATTCTTTATGCCAGTGAAATCATAAGTCTAGCTGTCATCCCTAATTTAATAAGTACTCTACTTCCATTACTATGAATTTAATTTTTGGTCAGTGAAGAGAATGAAGCAAAGGGACCCTTGAAAAAAAGTGACAGTTGGCACCTGAGAAGTCATAATGGGCATGTAAGATGGGCACATGTATCCTGTATTGTAGCAGAGAAAAAGATAATCGTGAGCTAATATTCTAATCAAAGGTTCTTAACCTCTGTGGACAAATTTCAGGGGTGTTTTGCTTGACTATATACATCTATTATAAGAAATTAATTTTTCTTTTTTTCAGGGGTGGGAAGAAAAGGAAATAGATTTTGATGTTTTTTAAAAAAGAAACAAAAGAGAAAGCACTAAAAATGAGAAATGAGGTCGGGGCAACTAGGTGGCACAGTGAATAGAGCACTGGCTCTGGAGTCAGGAGGATGTGGGTTCAGATCTGGCCTCAGACACTCAACACAGAAACTAGCCGTGTGACCTTGGGCAAGTCACTTAACCCCAGTCGCCCTCCAAAAAAAAAATGAGAAATGAGGTCACTATGTTATTTTTCTTGCTTGACTATTTAACTTCATTATAAGAGACTTCTCACAAAGTAGGAGTATCCTTTAAGTGTTTGTATTATTAAAAAACCAAAACACATCCATAAGAGTTTTTTAAAATTTTGTTTGTAAGTTATACGTGAATTGAAGTTAAGTTATAGGATGTTTCTGAGTTAATTAAAATGAATTTTTAGTTGTAATTCATAATTTTTCTTTGACATATCAGTTTTATAGTCTTATACCTAGTAACAAAGTAGAAGTTATTGAAAAAATACACTCCAATTTATAGATTAGCTCTGTCATTCTTAAATTTAAATTTTTTTTCAGTGTGATATCTTACCAGACATTACCAAGAAATATGCCAAGCCACAGAGCCCATGTTGTTCCTCGCTATCCTGAAGGCTACCGAACTCTCCCAAGAAACAGCAAGACAAGACCCGAGAGCATATGTAGCATCACACCGTCAGCTCACGACAGGACAATGGGACCACCAACGGAAGAGAAACGGAGATCCATGAGAGACGACACAATGTGGCAGCTCTATGAATGGCAGCAGCGTCAGTTCTACAACAAGCAAAGTACTCTCACTAGACATGGCACTTTAAGCAGCCCTAAAACTATGATTAATATTTCCGACCAAACGATGCACTCTATTCCCACGTCACCTTCTCATGGCTCAATAGCTGCTTATCAGGGATATTCTCCTCAACGAACTTATAGATCAGAAGTCTCTTCACCGATACAGAGAGGAGATATAACAGTGGACCGCAGACACAGAACACATCACCCTAAGGTAAAATATTCACTAAGTATATATCTAATTCACTAACTTATATACACTAGGTTTGGTTTGCATAGGTAGTGCTCTATTGCTTTTGTTAAAGTTCAGGCATTAAAAGTTTAGGAGAAAAATTATTAAAGTTCCACAATCAATGACAAAACCCGGGGCAGAAATTCTCATCCTCTGGGATCACAAAGAAAGCGCTTTGGAGAATGAATATTTTACGTTCTTCTCTAAGTAATAATGTGTGAATCATTGGCCTTGCAGAAAATCTCCCCAGATGTCTTAGAGAGAATCTTTGTCAGCCCTAAATGCAACTGCATATTTCCACAGTTGCCCTCTCCAGGTTTACCCACTCGCTCCTCTCCCACTGAACTTTTTCTTTGGCCAGCACATCACTACATTAAACAGTGGGATATATATCTTCTTTCCTGTGAGTTCCATCTCAAAATAATAGTTTCCTCTTTGAAATAACAGCCCTCCGTATATTTGAACATAACTCTTATAACCTCTAAATCATCTTTTCTTCAGATTAAAAATCTCTACTAATTCAACTGTTCCTTATAAGATATCATTGTAGACATAATCACCTGGGCACACTCTAATTTGTGGATGAGGTCCTCTTAAAATTATGGCACCCAAAATTCAGCAAGAGGTGTTAGAAATATAAGATAAATTTGAAAATGGCTCCTGTCTCCAAGGAGTTTATAGTGATTAATCTCCAATTATTGATCACATTGAATGTTGTTGAAATAGATGAGTTTCACTACTATATGGTTTGAAAATGTTACTGCCAACATAAGTATTTACCTTTTTAAGTGGTCAGAGTTTGGTATTTTTGCTTTCAGTTGGTCTTTTAAGATCCGAGCTACAATAGAATTTCACTGTAGTAAATTTCATTATTTTCACATCACATTCTGTTGTGTTTTTATCAATAAATCTTTCTTTGATAAAGTTGATTAATTTTCTCTTGGGTTAAATCATGTTAAATAAGGTTAATCTGCTCTAAGTTTATACCATATCATAGATCTCCATGTTCCTTGCACTATTAAGCAGAACTTAACTATCTGGTGTTTCAGCAGCCTGTATGAGATGAATTAGTGGTTTCTGTCCAGTTCCCAGCAGACTAAATGTCTGCACCAAAAATCCCACCAAACCATAAACCTTATACTTAAATAAAACTGGTAGAATTAGCCTGTATTGAGCATCTGTGTTTTAAATTAGCAAAAGTTGGCTTCGTATCTGACTCCTTTCACCAGCACTATGGGTAATTTAGAATGTTTTTACAGTGTAACTCTACTTAACATTTTGAGTGACTGACCTTGACACCCTCTGCACCCTCATTACCCCCCAAAACCCTACACATACACAACTCAACACAGGGGTTATATTGTTCCTTTATTTCTCTAGCATGTTTTTGTACCTGATCGAAGGTCGATGCCAGCAGGCTTGACTTTACAGCCAGTTAATCCCCAAAGCCTCCAAGGCAAGACGGTGAGCTGAAATTTTTTGGCACATCATATTTTATATAAGGATGATATGTAACAGCAAAAGTGCAAATGGCATTAATTTTGCTTTATTATTTTTTTTTACTCATAAAGATGTATTGCAACAAAAATAGTTACTTCTTTTAGGGAAGAATTGTAAATTATTTTGAATAATGAATATTGTCATATATTGAATAATATTTTAAGTATGTGATTCTTGAGTACAAAACTATGATTAGGCTATTTATGTGTAAATATCTAGGTATATGGTCTTCAACAATCATGAACTTTAGCTCCATGCTGTTGATTTTTTTCACCTTTAAAGATATAAAGAAATGACAGATTCCATAAGCCAAAAATAGAAATCAACATTACTCCTTTGTTATGATATTTCACAGGTCTGCTTATATGAATTATGCTTGTATGTTTTGTATAGATTAAGTGTATTATGGAATTGCAAGGGCAGGGTTAATTCGGGGTTCGGGGTTCCACAGAGACTTGCAATTTCATCAACATAGCAAACTCCTAGTGAAGAAACTATCCACGTATATCAACCACTGCTCTTTCATTTGTAGTCTTAGAGTGAAGGTTGCCTTAGACTCAGAGATTAAGTGACTTGCCCCGGGCCACACACCTAATGTATGTTAGAAGTGGGGTTTGAAACCGGATCTTACTGACTCCGGGGCTTGCTGTCTATCCACTACACAACCGTGCTTCCCACAGAAATTAAATATGCTTCATGTCTATAATATATAAAGATGTTTATATAGGAAGGGCTACATATAAAAGCAAAATAAGTATTCCATTTTAATAATTTCATTTGTGTTATGTGCATTGTTACTGTGCAAGATTTAAACATGATGCACAAAATTTTAGCACAACACAGTGTATCATGTCTAAATTTTGGAATGGGGGATTTTTACAGAGATACATATAATTATTTCCATTTTGGATAATACGTATTATATGTGAAGGAATTTCAGTATAGTGGATAGAGTGTTAGCCTTAGATTTTTTTTTTTTTTTGCTTTTTGGAGGGCAATTGGGGTTAAGTAACTTGCCCAAGGTCACACAGCTAGGTTTTTGTTTGTGTGTGCGTTAAGTGTCTGAGTCCAGATCCGAACTCAGGTCCTTCTGACTCTGGGGCCGACGCTCTACTCACTGCGCCACCTAGCCGCCCCATTAGCCTTAGATTAAAGAGGCCACTAAGTGACTCAGAGGATAGAACACTAGGCTCAGAGGGAGACCCGACTTCATATTCAGCATCAGACACTTAGAAGCTGTGTTACCCTGAGCATCTTGCTTAGCCCCTGTCTGCCTCAGTTTCATCCTCTCTGAAATGGGAGTAATAATAGCACCTACCTCCCAGGAATGTTGTGAGGATAAAATAATATTTATTATTTTGTAACTCTATTTTTTGTTATTGTTATTTAATTCAAATCCTACCTCTGACACTTAGAAGCTTTGTGACCCTTGGCAAACCATTTAACCAATATATGACTCAGGTTACTCACGAGGACTTATTTATTTAGTGATAAACTGTTTGCTATCTGCTGGGCCACTTATAAGGAAAATCATGTTAATTAGCTTTGAAAGTAAAAAGTATCAAACACTGGCCCTGGAGTTCAGAGGACCTGAGTTCAAATGTGACCTCAGACTCTTACTAGTTGTGTGACCCCGAGCAAGTCAGTTAACCCTGATTGCCTCCCTGCAAAAAAAATTAGTAAAAAGTACCATGAAACATTTTGAAGTCCCTAAAAATGAATATCTGCATATGTATTATATGTTTATCATCATATTACCCATGGTTTTCCTTATTCACAACCCAAAATTCATCAGCTGTCCTAGATGACAAATAAATTATTTCATTTTTTAATCCACTATTTCTATTGCTACTATCTCTAGCTTGTAATGCTTTTCTTAAGGTACTGAATTTTAACATTTATTGTTTTGTATGCTAAGATAAAAGCATCTTATTTGTCAAAACTAATAGAATCATCCTTTTTTTTTTTTAAGTTGAATTTGGAGGGACCTTGATTATCTTGTTTAACTTCCTCAGTTTAAAGATAAGACAGCTAAGACCTAGAAAGTGGTCCTGACTTGCTTGGAAGTTCCATGTCTAGGTAGTAGTTATAATCAGGACTGAAACCCAATCTTTTGAGACTAAGGCCACCACACCACACTCACTGCCTTGATGAAAACCCCATTCTGTGGTTAGCCAAGTAAATATTACACAATTCTTCCTAAGCTAATTACATCTTGGGCAAACAACATATGTGTTCTTAACTCCTTTCACCAGTGCAAGGATCACTTTTGAAGGAAGGGCCATGAGGGGAAAAAAATCATGTTCGAGAGTAATAGAGGGACCCTTATAAATGACTGGTGTAAAAAATAGTATGTCAAATGCCCTGCCTTATCAAAAGCTTTATCTAAAGCTTTCCAGTGTTGCCTGAAAAATTCTTTATTGTTTGATTTGTCATCTTTCCTGCTCTAAATACTCTGTTAACAGACAACCTAATTTTGAATCCTGTTCCTAATATTTACTTCTTGTGTGAATTTATTTCTATGAGCCTTTCTAAATGCTCTTGAAAGACCCTACGTTTCTCAATCCTGTTTTTTTCTGATTTTTTGCTATATGATTTTCCTGTTCCTACCTTATCCATTTGTTGAAGTTAATGCTTCTTGCTCCCTCTGGTGGGCATTTGAGATAAAATTATTTATCCTCATTTGTTTTTCTAGTAAGAATTGCTTTTGGCATTGACTTGAATGTTATCATTTAATTAAATTTTGTATAGGACTGAACTTTTCATCAGAGTTTGTTTTTCATCTTCTTAGCTGAACAGAGTGTTCTTCATATGTCTAAGATGCTTCCCTTTACTTATTTTAAAATTATTTGCTGATTCCTTTCCTTTTTTTCTTTGTTTTACTATCAGAACTCATACCTTTCCTTCCTTATTTCCTTACTGGCAAGATTTTCATAACTTGTAGATTATCCTAAGAGATGAAAGATCATAACCGTCCTTGGGACATTATTTTAGGATTCTGTAGTTTAGATGTAATACATTGGCTCAGAAGAGTATACATTGTGTCCCAAAAGTCTTAGTGTATTTTAAAAGCATTTAAAGCTTAAAACTGTGTACTTGGCAAACTATTAAAGCTTAAAACGTCACTAAGACTTTGGGAACTCCCCCTTTGTATGTGAGGAACTTTGCCAAGCTTATCTTTGCTGGCATTTTTCCCACCAGAAGTTGTTCATTCTCAATGATATTCCGAATATCTGGAAATGATTGTCCTCAAAGAACTGTTTGTGGGGTAAAAAAATAAAAAGCAAATAAGTAAATAAGAAAAAAGGTAATGTTTGACATGGGCAATCAAAATAAGAACTTAAACAGAAATTTCTGCACTGCTGCTGGAAACCCATGTGTATTCTGCAAAATTTTTCACAATTTGTTTTTACTAGATACAAAAATTCCCTATGGTAAGAGAGAATATTCTTTGTCTGGTCTGCCTCACTTGTTTTGTTTTTTTTTATTAAATCACAGTATAACTTGAGAATCACTAAGTTATCATCATTATCCTAGCCACAATTGCCAAGTATTACACCTTCTTGCATTTCTCTGAAAGAAAAACAGTATGAGAATGATCCCTTGGGCGCTCCTGATAAACCGTTCCGTTTATGTATGTGTGAAGAGAAGATCGTACATTTTCCATTTATGCATATGATCACATAGACTCACACTGAACGCCTCTGCAAATGAAAGGCAATGTTTTCACTTTAAAGATTGTTAGAATACTAATTTTGGGAAATACAGTAAAAGAATTAATCAAGGACATTAAAAATGCAGCAAGGAAATAATTAGTAGGTCTAGTTGATTTTAATCAAATCAAAATCTTTCCCTCAAAGTGTTAAATCTCAGTTTTATGTTTCATTTGCCTTCTACTCTATAAAAGTTTTTTTGGTTTTTTTTCGGGGGGGGGTGCTTTTTGGAGGGCAATTGGGGTTAGGTAACTTGCCCAAGGTCACACGGCTAGGTTTTGTTTTTTTGTTTTTTTGGTTTTTTTTTTTGGTTTTTTTTTGGTTTGTGTGTGTTAAGTGTCTGAGGCCCGATCCGAACTCAGGTCCTTCTGACTCCAGGGCCAGCACTCTACTCACTGCGCCACCTAGCCGCCACCTATAAAATATTTTTAATCACTTTTTTTCTATTATCAGAAACTTTTTGACATCATTATTGTTCATAGGATCACAGACCTAGAACTTAAAGGGGTCTCTGAGTCATGGTTAGTCCAGCTCCCTCTTTTATACAAAGAAACTATAAAGCCTCAGGGCTTTTAAGTGACTTTCCCAAAGTCACACAGGCAGAAAGTGTCAGAGATAAGATTTGAACACATGGCCTTAAAACCAGTGTTCTTTCCACTGAACTAGACCTTGTCTTACCAGTAATCTTTAATACAGTGAACTAAGCCTTTTAAAAAATTTAGCTCAATGCTTAGCCCGTCCTTACTATAAGTCTTTGTAATTTTCATTGTATGCCTGTATCTTCTCTTTGCCTGTGCATGTATATATGTAATATTCAAATACCTTCTCTATTGCTTTGAGAAGAGAGCTTTTGTGGGTGAAATTTATGATACTGTTTTATAATAATATTTTATGTAACTTCAAAAATAATAACTATTTCTATTATTTCTATAAATATATATATACATTTAGTAAGACCTATATTATCTAGGTGCTATGACTGATATTTCAGCTTGTTGACCATCAAAGGAAATTTGCCAAAAAATCTTGGTATAAATAACTGTCATTTAAAACAATAATTAATGTCTTCCACTCTTTGGATTCTTAAATTACACTCCTTCAGCCAGAGGAGCTCACACTGCTGCTGATAAAGCTGAGACGGCAGCAAGCTGAACTGAGTAGTATCCGGGAAAATACATTAGCACAGCTCATGCAGCTCAAACTTGAGTCCCACTGTCCAAAGGTCAGCTATGAAGTAATTAACATGTGTCACCTGTCATCACTAATTTTGAATCACTTATTAATCACAGCTTCTACATTGCCATTGTTGTCAAGCATAAATGCTGCCATAATTAAACATATCATATCCTGCTATTAACCTTTTGAGCTCTGAGTCCACTTGATTTATTAATGCTATACCAAAACAAAAATACAATAAGATAAAAATCAGACTTTCTAAAGTGACATTTAATAATAGACTTGATAGATGGACTATTTTATATCCGTACCTAATTTTAAAAAGGAGAGGTACTATAGTGATCAGAAAGGAAGAAAAGTAGGAAGTAAAAAAATTCTTAAATAATAGTATCTTCTGCTATTTCATCTTTCTAAATCAGGGTGTAAATTATTTTCGATTAAAAGTAAATTATTATGTGGCTAAATTCTCAAAGGGTTCATAGCCTTTTCTTTTGATTTAAGAAAAGTCATGGAAATTTTTCATGGACATTATTGACTGTGTGTATGTTTAAGAAATAATGTATTTCAGAAAAAATTTATATTTACCAATTGAAACTTAAAACTCATAACTTATTAATTGGACTCATTTAACATTTTTCTTGTTCAATTTATGTTTATTTAGTAATTTGAAATTTTAATATTAGTAAATTCCATGTCACATCTTGCACATTATACAATATACATGGAAACCTGTATAAAAATGATGTGCTGCGGTTTTAATAAAAAAGTAAACTAGCCATTTTTCCTGTTTTCAAAAATTGACCTTTTTATGGTTCCTGTCCTGACCTTCTGTCCCTGTCCTTTTTCTGCTTGACTGGCATCTACTAGAATGAGATTCTTTCACATCATCTTCAAAAGAACACCCTATACTTGGATCATCAGGTGGGATTTCTGGAATTTTCTTGTTTATTAGTGCTTATGACATTTTGGAACATAGGGTATATTTTAGAAGTATTTTAGGATTTAAAATAGTTCTACTCAATACCATGAATTTAAATTTCCTACTGAAATAAAATAATATAGGAGACCCTCAGAATTTCAGGTGGCGTTTTTGGAAGGATCAGGTTCCCAAGGTCTTTTCCACTAATAGAATATTAGAATATTCCTTTAAAAAAAAAAAAGAATAAACATCCTAGAAGATAATTGCTTCTAAATGGAACTCATTGAAAGGAACCTCTAATGTGAAATATATATGGAATATTTTTGAGGACAGTGCCTTCTGTTATTTCCCCATCTCCAGTTTGGCCTATTTGAGAATGAGGTATGTAGAATCATCTTTGTTTAGGCACCCACTACCCCACTCCCCTTCTTCACCTTTTGTGTCAGCTCTTATTTTTTTTTTTTAAGCAATTGGGGTTAAGTAACTTGCTCAAGGTTACACGGCTAGTCATCATTTATGCGTGGGTGCTCATTTTCTGAGGCCAGATTTGATCTCGGGTCATCCCAACTCCGAGGCCGGCGCTCTTACTCACTGCGCCGCCTAGCTGCCCCTTTTAGGGCAATTGGGGTTAAGTAACTTGCCCAAGGTCACATGGCTAGGTTTTTGTTTTGTGTGGGTTAAGTGTCTGAGGCCAGATCCGAACTCAGGTCCTTCTGACTCCAGGGCCAGCGCTCTACTCACTGCGCCACCTATCCGCCCCTGTCAGCTCTTATTTAAACAAAACAAAGACAAAAGCAGAAAATAGAGATTGGCACAAGAAGGGTCTCCTATATAATTTATTGACAGTGCTCAAATTCATTATTAAGTACATTTAAATATTAAGAATATTAAACTATTTATGATATTTTGGTGCATTTTCAAACAAAATTTGTTTAAGCATAAACTTTCAGGGAATACATTTTTATTACAGGGTGAACTGAAGGTTGTGCATATTTTTAGTATCTTAAATTTCAAGATGCTTTATCAAAAGCAGTGGAGTATTTGCAAAAAGTAATACTGGAGAATATCATGCATTTAGTTACGTTGTTCCATTTAGAACAAAATAAGTTAATTAATTTAATATTTTGTGCCACAAGAAATGAAAAGAATATTTTATATCTATAATAGTTTTGTTTGTGGTGATTATTAAAATGCTAATTTTAATGGTTTTTTACCATGAAATCTTATGGGAAAACTGTTATTTACCAGGCAAATTGATTTAGGAAGTAGTATTTCTGACATTTGCTACTAAAAATTCTCAATTTGGGGACTGATGCTTTTTAAATTTATCTGTAATGTCAGCATTCTAAAAATGTATTATTAAGAATATTAACCAAGAAAAATGACCTAAAGGGGAAATAAAAACTTTCACTTAATATTCGACTTAGAGAAAAGACTTAAAGTTCAGAATAATTATATTTTAAAATAGCAACTAAATGTGGAAAAAACTAGAGGTAGTTTTTAAGACAGTAGTAGGGATGTATACTTAAATACATCTTGAGATAGGTTAAGTGGTAAAATAAACCTATATCTTTAATCTTTTTCTTCTTATTCTGTATTTTCACATTTAAAAATCTCTGACCAGGGCAAAATACATTAGGACTATCATATTCCTCATCCTGGGCATTGTGCCTCACTTGCCATAGCCAAAGATCATATTATAGTTTTGGGCTTACATATCAACTGATAATTCAATATGAATAATTGAATATGCAGATCATACTGCAATATTAATACTCCCTGATTTTTTTTCTCACATGGACTGCTGTCTGGCCAGTAATAGTATCTCTCCATGTTACACTTGTGAAGTTGATATTTTTATGACCATAACATACATTCATCTCTAAATTACATTGCATTATAATTCAGATCATAGGCTACCAAAATCACTGAAAATGTTAACTGTCTCTCAACTTTGTCAACCTGAAAATTTAATAGGCATGATATTTATGCATTCATCCAACTCATTGTTAAAATAAAAATGTTGCACAGAACTTAGGGTAGTTGCATAAGTGTTCCACTAGAGACAGACTACCCTTCAAGTTAGTTTCAAATGATAACAATTTCTTCCTTGGCGATCATCTTTAGTTATAGGACCCTGTGAACTCAGAATTTTGAAACATCTCCAGCACCCAGTCTAATCTCTTCCTTCATTTTGTATGAGAAAAACCTTGGCCAGAGGACATGAATTGATTTGCCCAAGGTCACACAACCAAATCTAGGATCCAAACTCCTCTGACTAAATTGCATTATCTTTCCTTCACTTGTTTTATGGATTCCTTTTTGTAGATCACATTAATTTCTGGATATATCCCTCCTCTCCTCAGTAAGACTCCCCTTTTAACAAAGATTTTGAAAGGAAAGAAAATTTTTTTGACAAATCTAACCTACACATTTTGTCTGACAGTATAGGAGGCATTCTGCCTTTATAGTTGTCCGCTTCTCCAGTGAAAGAAAGGAGGTACATTTTCTCAGTTCTTCCCTGGGTCCAAGCTTGGCCATTGTAATTAGATAGCAGTCACCTTTTTCCATTTACATTACTATAGTTAGTGCTTGTGGGCTTTTCTTCTCCCCACCTCCCACCCCCACACCTCCATATTCTGCTTACTTTGTATCACTTCGCTTAAGTCTTTCCACACTATTCTGCATTGTTAGTTTTTTTTTCCCTATTTCTTTGCTATCACAAAAAGTTCTTCTATTGCTTCGTTGATATGTAAAGGGGTTTTCTGTCTTTGTCTTCCTTGAATCCCATTCTCTTTACATTAAACCTTATAGCTAGCTTGGAGCTCCAGTCCTTGCTACCTGCTAGAAGTTTCTACCTGAAAGTATAATTGGCATCACAATTTAAGTATGTGTAAAACTGAGCACCGTCTTTCCTTTAAAAAAAAAATCTACCCTTTAATTTACCTGTTTGTAATAGTGGCATCACTCTCTTACCTGGCACCCAGATTTTACTCAACTCCCAATCCACATGAGTTTGTTCCTTTTAGTGTGCTCCTTGGAACTTCTGTTCTCGTTTCCAAATTTTCTTTCATGTTAAACCTCCTTTCATATACCTTCTGCATTCTGTCACTCCGAGACAAGACTTCATCCAAGGCACTGTGTTCCTGGCCATCCCTGCTTATACCACTTATACCTGCACCTATCCCTCCCTTGCCAACATGCTGGTATAACATGTGTAGGTATACTCCATCCTCCATGGTACCATTTTTATACTATGTGTTTGAATGAATAAATGAATGTTTGAATGAAAAAGCATTTATTATTTGGAAGGACAAAGTGACCTTTAAGGCAGATCAGGAAGTAATTAGTTGCTCTGCTTTTGACAGAGTTCCAGAAGAAACCTAGGTAATTGAAGTTCCCCCATCATTACAATATTATATCCCTTTGCCATACTTGTGATGTTTGCCATTCTCATCTATTTCCTCTTTCTGATTAGATGATCTGTAATATACTGCAATAATTTTTTTTTATCTTCTGTTTTTCCTTTTATCCTTTATGGAAAAACTCTCCATAATACTCCTTCCTTATGGTTCTTTTATTTCATTAAATGAGTATAGTTTCTTAGTAGACAGCACTCTTCTCCCATCTTCTCCCCCTCACCTTTTTCCATATCCTGTTTCTTTTGAATAAACGATTCCCATCCTAGACTCACTTTTTGATCATGGGTTTATTCTTAAGTAACAATGAAACCTATAAGGGTGATTTTGCCCCTTTGCATTAGTATCATCATGTTTGTGGCCTAAACTTTGAACATTTATATACTGACTCTTGAAGCCATGAGTTTTACTACTTGCTCCTCTATTGATTTTTGTCTTCTATAAATTTCTTGCTCTCTGAACTGCTATTCTTTCTTTGTCTACTCTGTAGTTTCTAATTTAGACAATATACCTGGGCAGTCTAATCCCTTCTACTATCCTTTTTGGTTTAAAGCTCTTTTGATTTGATTTATAAAACCATTGGTTAAATATGTCTTTAACAGCTTTTGCTAATATATTCCTTCTCTGGCCAAGAACCTTTCACTCCCATATTATAAACTGATCAAGAAATCCAAATCTTTTCTTACATACAACCTCCTTAGCTAGCCGTTCACCTCCCAAATTAGTTTTTCCCTTTTTCATCCCTTGCCTTTTTGAAGAAAACCCATGCCCGTGGGGTCTTCAGTTTCTTGACCAAGACATGACCATTAATAACACTTATTAGACTTCTTTCCAGAAGTGTCATTTATGCCCATATGATTCACCAGAAGAAAGTAGTTGTCATCTTTTTGATAAGTCTAGAGGGTTTTTGTGTTCTATCCTGAATGCCTACCCTAAAGTAGGGTGAGGATAAGCGGCAGGCCTCAAACCCATTGGTAAGGTAGGGAAATGTCTGCCACAAGCATGTGACGACTTCCCCCAGCAGATTGGGCAAATGAAAACAACTTGTTCCAACATCACTGAAGGTGACTGAATGAAGCAGGTGCTGTGGAGCACTTAGAGTTTGGTCAGACATCAGAGGCACCAAGGTCATCCATTGATTCCCAGTGTCATTTTTCAAATGTAGCCATGTTGTAAACTGATGTTTGCTGTTATTAAAAAGATTTTTAAAAAAAGTCATCCTGACTTTTTTTGTCTTCAGTGACTCTAGAAGAGAGAGAGAGAGAGTAAGTTGAAGACAGTGCATCTCTGCTTCACTTTAATCCAATTTAAATAGAAGTCACAATATCACCCATGATGTCCTTGGTCCTCCTTGAAAATGGACAAACAATTGGATGATCTCTCAATTAGTAGTTTTTGTGGTTTTGCTATATCATTCTTGAGAGAGCAAGCAGTTTCTTCCTTCTCTAGTTCTTGTCTATTTTTAAGACCCAGTTATACCAGTGTCTTTTTCCTTTAA
The DNA here is from genome assembly GCA_011680675.1 of Gymnobelideus leadbeateri. Lineage (NCBI taxonomy): Eukaryota > Metazoa > Chordata > Mammalia > Diprotodontia > Petauridae > Gymnobelideus > Gymnobelideus leadbeateri. The sequence goes on from WOXC01003287.1 coordinate 533,512, forward strand.
TTTCTTCTCTCTTTAACATTCTTCTATTATACCTTTCTCAAACTGAGAAGGATAGTATCTAGCGTGATTTCTTTTGCCTATCAGTTTGTTTTAGCTAAAGTTATTAATATCCTATTGGAAGTAGAATTAATTTTTTTTTTGGAGGGCAATTGGGGTTAAGTAACTTGCCCAAGGTCACATGGCTAGGTTTTTGTTTGTGTGTGCGTTAAGTGTAAGTAGAATTAATTTTTAAGGAAATTAGCATTGGAAAATTTATTTCCTTTTTTTTTTTTTTTAAGCAACTGGGGTTAAGTAACTTGCTCAAGGTTACACGGCTAGTCATTATTTGTGTGTGGGTGCTCATTATCTGAGGCCGGATTCGATCTCAGGTCATCCCAACTCCGAGGCCGGCGCTCTTACTCACTGTGCCACCTAGCCGTCCCTGAAAATTTATTTTCTAAGGAAAACTTAGTAGAAGAGTATTGCTGTTAATTGCATTTAAGAGAGACTTAAGTATTTGTGGTATAAGAATATCAATTTGATATGAAAATAAACTGATATCAATATTTTTTCAGTGTTTTTATTTCATTATATATTTCCTAATTAAATGTAAAAATTTCTTTGACATTCATTTTGTAAAATTTTGAGTTCCAAATTTTCTGCCCCACCCTTCTCCTTGAGAAAGCAAGCAATTTTCTTTTATTTTGTTTTGTTTTTGAGGGGGGAAGGGAAGACAATTGGAGTTGACTTGCCCAAGCACACAAGCAGCCAGTTTATTATACATGTGAAGTCATACAAAGCATATCTCTATGTTAGCTATGTTATGAAAGAAAACACAGATTAAAAAAAAGGAAAAATAAAGAAATATAAATAAAGAGAGTTTTTAAAAGTATGCCTCAATCTGCATTTAGAGTTCATCAGTTCTTTCTGGGAGTAGCTCGTATTTTTTGCCATGGGTCCTTAGATCTTTGTCTTGATCAGAGTAGCTGTCTTTCACAGTTGATCATCCTTAGAAAATTGATTTCTGTGTACAGTGTCCTTCTGGTTCTGCTCATTCACATTGAATTGATTTTTTTAATTCAAAGAGTTGATCCTGATCTTCACATTCTAGTTCACATAAGTCTTCCCAGGTTTTTCTGAAAGCATCCTGCTCATCATTTCTTATACTACAATTTGTTCAGCCATTCCCCAATTGATGAGCATCCCCTTGATTTATAGTTCTTTGCCATCACAAAAAGAGCTGCTATAAATATTTTTGTACAGATAGATCCTTTCCCCTTTTCTTTGAACTCTTTGGGATACAGACCTAGAAGTGGTATTGCTGGATCAAAACAAACAAATATCAATATTGAGGTTTATTTTTTTTAAGTTGGTTAAATGATTGTCACAACTGCTATAGAATTATTAGCATTCCTTTATGGCCTAGAAGGTAGGAAAGGAAAACTTGAATTTTTGTATCTAGAAAAGCCTTTTACCAGAAAATTCTTAACCTGTTTTATCGAGGAACCATGATTCTGTTGGTATGGTTCTTCCTTCCACCTGGAGATTAGTTAAATAGACTTTGAAGAGTTGGTGTTTTCAAAAACTTTATTTCCCTGTGTCCACCCTAGTGATGAATCTTTCCAATCTTAACAACCATGGTCCTCATTCAACAGAAATAGAGCATCTAGCATTCATTTCATTCAACTGGAAAGAGTTTCCTCCTTATCGAAACCACTAGAACTTGTACTTTGCTTGCATAAACCTTCCCCAAAAAAAGGTTACTTGCTTCAAAGCCACACTTGGAGCTTCCAGAGTAGTCATTTTTGTGGCAGGCACATTCATAAAGGAAGATAATGATAAAATTAAACACATATAAACATAATTATAACTTCCAATTATACCTATTTGTTATTTAATTAATTTTTTAATTCAAAGAGTTGATCCTGATCTTCACATTCTAGAAGCAAGCATATATATATAAAATATATGTAGAACCTATAGAACTAAAACGTGCTTGATCTAAACTTTAAAGCAGAATTTAGATTTGAGTTGACTTGATTTTTCTAATGTAATCTCAAAATTTGTAGGTTGTTATAATGCCACTTAAGGAAATTTTCCATCAGTATTTAAAATGATAGTAATTGATGGTTTGTATTCTGTTCAACAGAAATAAATTTTATTAACTTTAAGCATCGGTAAATATGTTAAACATAAGGCTGATAAAATTGTAGCATTTAAAGACTTGTACCTTAATATTTAATGCACATATTACAGATTTTAGTTTTAAAATTAAGTTAAATCAGTCATACAGCAACATATGTATGCACATATATTTATCCTTAAAATACATGTTTTACATGTTGTTTTCTTATAAAATACATATATTGTAAAATATATTGAATCAAAATAGATCAATAAAATAATGTATTACTCTAGACTATAAGGTATGCTGAGGAACATATATTTGTAATGAACTAAAAGCTGGCTTTTTACTGTCTTCCATTATAAATATTTGAAAGTTATTTTAATAGCATGATAATTGAATTATTTACAATTACTTATTTTTCCTTTTAAGTTCATAGGTGCTTTGATTTATTATAATTTATTATCCTTTGTACAATTTTTATGAAATGTAATTGCAATTGCCAAATTTACACTAGAAAATTATACAGCTCTACTTATAAAAAGATTATGTTATTAGAAATTTCCTGTCATTTGTTACTTAGTTAAAATGCTTTTTATCCTTATAATCTTTTAACACTTGGGTGTGACTTACTACACTGTTAGGAAGACATTCAAGTAGAGGCTATATTTACAGTGTCGTCTTTCAAATCTAGCCATGCTGTAAACTGATGTTTGCTGTATGCTCCTCCTGATTTGAAATAGATGAAAGAGAATGAACCTTTAATCTCCATGGTTCACACTATGATTGAGAACTCGGCGCTAAGACCCCAACTGTACCAGCAAGTAAGGTCTTGGATAGTGAATGATACTGCTTTATCATCTGCAAAACTCCCTCAGTGACAGTTTTGGTTGTTCCCCAGATTTACTCATAACATTAAATTTTTTTTTCTTATTTTATTTATTTATTTTTTGTTTGAGAAGCCACAAATCATCCATGCTTTATGAAATGCTGCAGGATTGTGAGCATGGCTTTGCTGAACGTTTTTGCTGTTGAATATGAAGTCTGTCTTTTTTCTAAAGTATTTTGTCTAACATATTTGACAAATTTTGTGTATTACAGGTCTGTAGTAAAATTGTAAAATTTCTAATGAACTTTCATTTGTCTCCATCAATGCAAAAGCATTTCAGAAGTAATTTTAAGAAGGGTTTTTCTCAATTTTGTTACAGATAGTTGATTTCTTAGTTTTAACCTGTTGCTTAATCATCAAAAAAAAAAAAAAAAGCCCGCAACCTGTTGGGTTTTGTCTTACCTAGTTTTTAATCTGGAAGATATTTTTTTTTTTTAATATCAAGAAGAAAATGTTATAGCATGGCAAAAATTTAAGGTAACTTTCTGGTGGGGGAAAACTGTTTGGGTTACTTTCTCATGTTCCTGTCATTCTCAGGTAATTCTCCAGATAGTTCTTTCCATTTACCATATTTTTTGCACACATAATATATGTGTGCATGTGTGTATATCTATGTATGTATCTCTTGGGAGTAGAAGACAGCCTTAGCAATATGGTTAATCACAGATCTACAAAAGAAGTGTTCTACCAATCTACACCCAAATATTGTTGTATTTCACATAATTTTTAAAGTAAGCTGATTTTTTTATTATATTAGAGTATTTCTGTTTATAATTCATTTAGAATGGCCTACTAAAAGAATAGTAAAAATAATAAGCTATTAAAATCTTTAGAAATAGAGGAAAATATTGACCAGCATTAAAAAATGAAAGTAATATTTTTAAAACATCATGTGATTTCTATAATTGAAATGCTAAATTTCAGATTTAGTGCAATATTATATATAGTTCACAATAAAAATTAAAGTGTTAAGTATTTAAACAGTCACACTATTTAAAACAAAGAAAATTTATTTATTCTTAGAAAGCCACCAGTTTAAAAAATCTTGTCATCTTGCACTACAAAAACATTAATATTGCTGCTTTTTTAGAAAAGCTTAGAGGTTTTTCTACTTCTGTGTGTTTTAAACATAGGAGTGGTTACTATTTCTGGGTGTGTAAAGAGGTGTGTTTCAGGGAGGGAGATATACGTGGGGGGTGGTATGTAAAAATTCATATTACAGGCCAGATATAGATTTGATAATGGAAAAAAATCATTTCTTCTGGATCAGTCTTCAAGTCATATACTCTATGAGATGTAAACTAAGATAATGTAATCTCTAATACTATACTTTGAATTTAGAAAGAATTATAAAGGAACATAAATTTATATAAATGGATAAAAGAATATTTTTTGAAGAAGAATAGGGAAAAGTTATTACCTACTTAGTATTGTAGGTACTTCAGAGACAAGATAAAATCTAAATGCTTGATGTCAATAGCCATACATACCCAATCTAATACAGTAGGCAAGAAATCAATCTTGATAAATTTTAACTCACAGACCAAAAAGAACTTGATGGTAACACTGGGGAGTTTTAAGAAATATAAATATCATGTTAAGATATGTTTCTCAAAGATTATGAATTTGTGGCACCTGAAATTTGACCTTCTTTGAGCTCCAATTTTTGCCTTTTTTTCCCATCCCTCACCTTGAAATCTACAAGAAAGCATATGTTTTAGTTTTTATTTGCATTTCTGAGACTAGCTTACAATCTTACTTATAGTAAGAATCCCGATGTTTTTTTGGCAGTGCCAGACCTGTGATTTCATTAGTTTAGAGATTGTTTGATATAGAACTACCTCCACCAATGAGGCATACAATTTGTATGTGTGAGTCTTACAGTGTTGTCTAGGTTGTCTAGGTTACTGAGAGATTAACTCACTTGCCTTTGGTCACACAGTCAGTATGTCAGAGTCAGGATTTGAGCCCTAGCATTCCTGGATCCAAAGCCAGTATTCTAGATCTACCACACCCATCTTCATCAGTATCCTGATGTCACCCAGAAATAAAAAAGAAATTTTTTTTTCCGTAATTCCATATCATACTTTCTTCCAAATCACATTTCCACAGCTACTTAGTTCCTGCTCCATCCAGAGATCCTTTTATGTTTGCATTCCTTTTGTTACAATAAGAGAACTCAGATTACACAGATCTAGCTTTGCAGGCAATAATTTTCCTAAATTAAATCAATTAGCTGATGGTCTGGTAAGGACCCGAAACAAAAGTGAAAGAATAAAAATAATATACAGAAAATATTCTGCCTTCATTGTGTAATTTTCTTATTATTTCAAGACTACATTTTTAGTGCCATGAATTAGTTTTATTCTTTTCTAACATAATGACTGTGAGGGTTTTTATGAAAAATAATGGTAAGTGTTCTATCCGACTTTAAAACAATAACATATAACTATATGTACACAGAAGTACTTTAAAGTTTTTTCCCAAAAAGTTTTCATTAAGCATGTTTTACTTCTGGCAATTTTATCAGATTTAGTAATCCAGAATTATGCCTAACAAATAGTTAAACATTTGATATTTAAAATACCCATCAAAAAACTAAAATAAAATACAATCAAGCTTTTAGACTAAATGTTGTTTTGTGCATGTTAGGGGAGTGCTTAAAACTATGTTCTTAAGTAGGGTAAAGTTATTTTACACTTAAATTTAAATATTTAGAACAGTTCAATTTAGACATTTCAGTAGGTTGGAGGCTATATTCATTTAACTTTTCAAAATAAGTTAAAGCTAAGATGATTTTTGTGTATGCTCATAAAAATTACTACATGATTTCATATAACCACACCTGCCTTTAAATTATCACAAAATGCATTTGCAGATAATATCTGTGTAATACCTTGAAATGAAACCCATCACTCTTTAAAAGTTATTTTTTGTAGTGTGTTTCAAAATATGTTACATATATACATGTGTATATATGTATGCACACGTGTGTATGTATGTGTGTGTATGTTTAACTTCCTTGAGTTTAAATAAAAGTAGTCTGATACTTCAGAGTATTAGTAAAATGCCAGTGTCAACTAATACTTGCTATGTCATATAGAGTGATATTAGTTGTAGTCTATGTTTATATAACATAAAATTACATTTCATCATCCTGTTTGATCCTCACAATTACTTTGTGGAGTAGGGACAATTTTTCAAGTGTGGAAACATATAATTAAGAAGCGGTGGAGCTGGTCTTCTAATTCCAAGTACTCTTTTCATTACATTACACTGTCTTTTATTATAGCATTGACATACCTGTGTGGTTCTACATATGTGTATGAAACTTGTTTTTGTTCCTTGTAGCAGAATTCAGTTGTACTTCATAGTCAAAACATAATTCCACTGAGATGGGTAATTCAAAAAGATAAATGAGATATTAAGACATCCCTTTTCTCATAGACATACACATTCTTTTGTGTAGTAACATACATACAAGTCGAAATCTTTAAAAAGTTCTATTTGATAAGAAGTCACATATAATTTTTTTAAACATCCTAGTGGCTATGAGAACTTGTTTGTGCAAAAATATTGTGAGAACCACTTAAAAGGAAGCTAAGAGAAAAATCTAAATGTGTAATTCCTTAAAACTAAGCTAATACAGCACTTGCACTATATAATATAAAATATGTAAAGGAATTTAGATTCTCTACCTTCTGAATCTTAAGGATTGGCAAAGGAGAGGAGTCAATTTTTTCTTTAAAACAACCAATTTTCTTTGCTCTATTTATGGCATATTTATTTACAAAATAGATATTAGATGCATTTTACACACAGAATTATACTAAAACATAATGAGACATTTTATGAGTACATTTACATAAAATGCATGTGTCTGTGTGTCAAAAATATATCTTTTTCAACACGAAGTCATTAAGACTTCTTGAAATCTTTTATTCTAGTTCTCTGCTATGATTATGCTTTTCTTATTTTGTGAGATAGTACATATGCCTAATAAATACAACTTTAAGAATACATTATCTTAAAGGTCACATGAAAATATTTAGTTATTGATTTTATATATCTTTTCCTTTTTGAAGCAATCCATACTTGATAAATGTCTGTTCAGTAAAATCAGAACTTGTCTTCCCATAAATTGTTACTGGTCATATAGATGATAAGTGTATTTTGACTGAACTACAGACTAAACATTTTCATTCTTATATTTTTAAAGCTGTTTTATGACAATAATATTCTTCCTTATAGCTGTCACAAGACGAGTATAGAGGTACATTGTACAAGTACAGATCTGAGGAGGTGGATATTGATGTAAGTATCAATGTGACATTTATCACTGATGTTTTTACCATACTTGTCTTGCCCCAGAGCATTTTATATAAGCACAAAAAGTAAATGCCTCCTCACTCCATCCCACCTCACTCCCCACTAAAAAAGCTGCTATTGATTGTTGGTAGGTGAGCTTTTTCACTATTCTCTGGCTTCAGTATTTACATTCTTGAGTTAGTTAACAGTGATGATGATTTACAGAGATTTGCTCTGTACTAAGAATAGAAAGCTATGTCCAATAACGTAATTTCAAGTTGGGGTTAGAAAAAAATGGAAATAACCCATTTTCCAGTCACCACTCTCCAAATTCCATCACCATTTCCCCTTGGGATTCCAGATTTAGACTGGTAATCCTCAACTCTAAGGTCCCTGAGTTGCTACCTTTTCTTTGCAATTCGTCTCATATGTGTTTATTCCATAACTTTGCTAGTCAAGCATACTTAGAATAACAGAATATTACAGCTGGAAGGTATCTTATTTTATAGATGAGTAAACTTGAACTGAGAGTCTTAGACAAGTTAAGTTGCCTAAGGTCATACAGATGCAGAATTGAGGCCATAACACAGGTCTCTTGACTCCCAGCCCAGTATATTTTCTATCTCAACTTATTTCTCTATTCAGTACATCTGCTTATATATATTTTGAATTATCAGATTCTTTTTGAGAGCTTTATTGGTATTTTCAGTAGTAAATGGCAGAGAAATTGATTTTTACCTTTGCACCTTTACTTCTTTATTCAGTAACTGTTTTTGATTGTAAGGAGTTAAGGACTTGGGATATTTCCCTTTATTTGTATTGTATCTGAGGTTTGGGTTCCAAGACATCAGATCAAATATATTTTGATACTTTAAATTTTTATCCAAGGCTTCAACTTTGATTTTCAAGTGACATAAAAATTTCATTTTGACAGATTTATTTCAACAAAGTTTAAAGTGGCTTCTAATAGTTTCCATGTGGTTAGAATGAAAAAAAAAATCACATGAAAAAATTAAAACTGTGTCCTAAATTATAATCTAAGGCTTAAACTAATAAAATATGTCTATTAATGTTTGAAATGGCTGCCTTCTGTAGATTTTACTTTTATGTTAAAAAATAATTCTGTGTTTGGATTTTTCCTAAGGATTTATGAGGAATTAATGTGAATCAGATTCAGGTAGTGTTTTATATTAAGGATTACATAAAATGTTTGGTCTTTTAAAATGTAAAATTTGAAATCAACCACATTTAAATGGGTAATTAAAGTGATGTGTGATTGTTTTAGTTTATTATATTTGTATTTGCATAATTAGATTTATCTTAATGGTAAACTATCAAAGTGTAATTTAAATAACCCAGTTATTGCTATAATTTTTGTTTAACTTTTTGTTTCTGTAGACTTTGGAGGAGGGTATGTGTGGGTAAGGGGTTGGGAACCTATGGCCTTGAGGTTACACATGGCCTTCAAAGTCCTTGGGTGCAACCTTTTGACTGAGTCCAAGTTTTACAGAACAAATCCTTTTATTAAGGGGATTTGTTCTGGAAGCTTGGATTCAGTCAAGAGGCTGCACTTGAGGACCTAGAAGTGACCTTGAGGCTGCAGGTTCCCCATCCCTGGATTAGAGGCAAAGCTATAACCCTGTTATTTCATCAGATTGGGCATGTGATTGGGCGTCTTTAAATCACAGTCTCATTATTGCCTGAAGGCACTGATAGTTTATAACTTGCCCAAAGGTGCACAACTCAGATGTGTAAGAAATAAGATTTGAACCTAGATTTTTCTGATATCAAGGTTGACTCCATTCACTGAACTGTACTGTGTCTTCTTTGCAGACAATTTTTTTTAGTCCAAACCACCATTTATATTTGGTGTAGGGAACTCACTGTGAGTAAACTTCTTCTCTCAAAGTAGATTTACAAATGTTTTGCAGCTTCTAGTCTAGAGTTGTCTGGGATACTGAGAGTTTAAGTGATTTGCCCAGAGTATATCAGAGGCAGACTTGAGATCCGGGCATTCTGACTGACACCTCTCTGTGCACCACTCTAAGCTGCCATGATATGTCTACAGAAATACTGATTTGAAAAATATCTTTTTAGTTAGTCTCCTTCCTGTGTTTTATTTTTATTTCAGACCACATTTATTTAAATCGTTTAATTAAAAATTAGATGATTATTTTAAATGTACATTGCCTGCTCTTAAAGGAAAAATGGAAAGTACTGCTAACTATGGAAATTTTCTTTTATTAACCTAGACCAAGCTAAGCAGATTATGTGAACAAGATAAAGTGGTACATGCATTGGAAGAGAAACTTCAGCAGCTCCACAAGGAGAAAGTAGGGCAATTATGTTTATTACCTAAAATTGATGTTATTTTATTTGATTATTATCAGGGCAGTGATAACTAAAGTAAAAAGAATATATTCAGTAATTCAGAAAATTAAACATAATTCTTTTTATTGTAATAGTACATGCTTGAGCAAGCTTTGCTATCAGCCAGCCAAGAAATAGAGATGAATGCAGATAATCCAGCAGCCATTCAGAATGTAGTTTTGCAGAGGGATGATTTACAGAATGGACTACTTAGCACGTGCCGAGAGCTGTCTCGAGCTACAGCGGTAAGTAGATTTTTTCTTCGTAAAAATCAATGAAGTTTCAATTCTTGTTGTTTTTTTACTTCTAATTGGAATATTCATTTTTAGTATAAGAAGCAAGTATTAAGTTGTATAACATTAATGTAAGCATTATCTTGGAACAATTAAGAATAAATTTTTAATCTTAAAATCAATTGCCTTACCAAAAGATAAGCACATAGATATTTTGTAGACTTAAAAAGTAAAAATCTTAAGAGGAATATATTATGCAGCACATTCCATGATGCAATTAAATATGTAGTAGAATTTGATTTGATTCCAATGACTAATTCCAGGTGAGACAAATATATTGAGCAGAATTTGCACATTAGTACTTAGAATTCTAAAGAAAAGTATTATCTAGGAGTTTCTAATAATAAAACTAGGTTTCTTGACTAAGCTCAGGTCCTGTAAGTGTAGTTACCTGTGACTGCCATATTCTTTGGAATTTAAGCAAGTTGGCTCAGACAACTCTTGGTGTTGTTTCCTGGGTATGTTTATCAGTTAATCTAATGGCCTTTTCTTAGACCTCTTTTTTTTTTGGTCTTTTTGAAGGGGAAAAGTAGGGCAATTGGGGTTAAGTGTCTTGCCCAAGGTTACACAACTAGTGTGTTAAGTGTCTGAGGCTGGATTTGAACTCGGGTCCTCCTGACTCCAGGGCCAGTGCTCTATTCACGGCGCCACCTAGCTGCCCCTAGGCCTCCTCCTTTTGACCCCAGTTGTATTCAGCACTCTTGACCAGCCTTTCCTCTCTGGGTTTTTCATGGCTTTGCTCTCTTGACTACCCTCCCACCTGTCTGGCTGCACTTGTCTTCAGTACATTTGGTTTTAAATAAAGAAGTGAGATGGTTAGGGCTTTGCCTTAGGAAGACCATTTTAATAGCTAAGTGGATTGTAGAAAGGAGAGATAGATAGATGGTGAAAAGACCAGTTAAGAAGCTACCACAAGTAGTCCAGACTAGTAGTGATGAGGGTGTGTAAAATAGTTAATTGAAGAAAAAATTATGTATGAGGTATGTTGTGGTGGTAAAATCATGAGGACTTACTTGCAAGTAGGTTAGATATATATATAAGAAAAAGAAAAAGTCAGAGATGACACCAGAGTTTTGAAACTGAGTAACTGAGAAAACTCAGTTTGAAACTGAGTGACTGAGTACCCTTAGCTGGAACAGGGAAGTTAAAACAAGGGCAGGTTTAGAGTTTGAAATGAAGTTGAATTTGAGATACTAATGAGACCTTCTGTAGGGTTGTGCCTGGCAAACAGCAGCTGGAGATGGAACTGGAATTTGGGGGGAGAGATTTAAACTTAGATATATAGATTTTTAGAAGTTGCATCAAACCATTTTAGTATTTGGGGGACCTAAGGAAAGTTCACAGGGAATCAGACTGACCAATAACGAATTAAGCAGTAGGTCTTTTCTTGTGGTATGTGTTCAGTTCATATAAGCAAAAAAAGCTTAAGGCCTCACTTAAACTGTCTGGGGCATGAAGGCATGAGTGAATAAAAATGAGGGAAGATGGGTTTAGGGTAAAGGATTTCACCACGTCTTAGGTGCAGGAGAGAGTATTTAACAGAGTATTAATCATGAGAGAAAAAAGGTCTCTTGAGTCTGATGAAGAAGGAAGGAATTCTCATCACCTCACTTAGGTCAGTAGCTGTAACATGTAAATGCTTGATCCTCCACAAAGGACAGCTCATTGTTCCATAGCTTTTCATAGAAATGGAGAACCAGTTCCAGTTTCCTCATCATTTCAGAAATTATAGGAAAGAGACCTACCAATATCCTTGTCACTAATAAGAAGATTTACACGAAAATGTGGCCTGCAGGGTATTTATACTGGGGTGTAGGAGTCGAAGACATGGGTAGCAGGTTTTGCTTTGTAGCCAATTGATTTATAATTGTTCGGTCCAGAATGTTTACACTGGTGGGCAAGCAGGATCAAAAACACAACGTGAAGGGGCAAAAGAGAGGATCTGTGTAGCAAGATGGTGAAGTAGATGGAACAAAGGCCTGGGTTCAAATCCAGCCGTAGGCAGGTATTAACTGTGTGACCTTGGACAAGTCACTTAACCTGTTTGCCCCTTAGTTTCCTCATCTGTAAAATGGGGTTGATAATGGGATCAAATGTGATTATACTTGTAAACTACTTAGCACAGCACATGGCACCTAGTTTGTTATCCATTCAGTCCCTCTACCCATCAGTAGTTTTTAGGCCAATACACCTGACTTCATTCTCCTCCCTTTCCAGTTTCAGTCCTGTAGTTTAACAAGCTCAAATAGATAGTGTCCTTAACTTTCCAAGCTCTTCATCTCCCTGTCCTGTTTACTGCTTCTCCTTTGCCAAACCCCAGCTCCAGATCATTCCCACCTTTGGTAGCCTCCTCTTAAAGAAGCTCAGGGAAGTCTCATAAACTACTGGGGACACCGTGTGTCCAGAAGATTGATTATGAAGCTTCCTTCCTTTTGGACAGAGGTGATGGACTAAAGATGCTCAGTGAGACTGAAATTTTCACATAACTGAAATCACAAGACAATCCTCCCCCCCCACCCCACCCCCAAAAAAACAACTTTAAAAAGGAAAAAAAAATCTACATTTCAGGAAATTACATTTTGGGAAACAGTGCAAAAATGTTCTCAAATATTGAAAATGAAATTGCAAGTTGATAGAATTCGCTGACATAAGGGATTTCCACTCTTAATTTATCCAATCACATTATTGTCAGACTTCCATACTAAGATGACGAAATTGTTTTTAAATACATAGGCAGGAAGACAGCCTAAATTTGAAAAAGAGATAGAAATTAATCGCATAATTACATAATATTTTTCTATAACTTTAAGAAATTACCAGAAAGGCTATAATGTGATATACTGAAAATTTGGAGAAAGAGAACTTCATCTTCCAAATCAGCTTTTAGTAAAGATAAATATCTTTTTCAGAAAAAAAGGAAGTTACTTGTCTTAGTTTGAAGAGTTTTAGAAGGGCAGAGTCAACTTTGAGACACTTTTAATTTGCAGGGTTAACAAAAGCACAGATATTATATATAGGAAATAACAAGGTAACCCAGATAATCTGGAGCCAAATTGAGAAGCTTTCGCTTTATCCTTGAGGCAACAGGGAGTCCTGGAGAATTTTGAGTAGGGGGTGAAATGGTCATACTTGTGCCTTAGGAATAATGTTTTTTTCTAGCTCCTCTGGGAAGATACCTTTCCAAGTTGCTCTGCTTTTCACCAGATTTTATCCACCATGCCATAGAAATCTCTTCACCCTGAAAGTTCCCTCTTAAGTACCTCTGCCGCAGAGGCCTTCTCCTTCCAATTGACTGGTTCCTCCTAGAACCTCCAATTAATGGTGAGGCCTGGACCAATCTTGGCTTCATTCCTTTCCAAACTGCAGTGCCCCTCCTTGGCACATTCTCCCTACCCCTCCTCTCCTTCCAGTTCCCTTTTGTTTGTCTCTGAGCATTAGAATGTAAGCTTCTCTGGGCTGGAGCTGTCTTTCTGCTTCCCTCTCCCCCTGTCCCCCACCCCACCTCCCCAAAGTTTAGCACCTTGCCTAGCACTTAGTGACTGATTAACAGAGGAGAGAGTCTGGAAGCAAGGAGATAAATAAAGAACCTATTGAAATAATTTGGGCATTAACTACAATAGAGGCTATGTACATAGAGCATATAGGAGATTAAGAAATGATATGACGGTAGAATGAACAAGATTTGACAATCAATCGGTATGTGTCAATAATGTCCTGAACAAAAAAAGGGAAATTGGGGAGAAAGGTGGATTTATGGGGGAAAATGATGAGTTTGAGTTTGAAATTATTGTGAGACATCCAGGTGCCCTATCCAACAGGCAGTGAGGTTAAAGGAGTGGGACTCAGGAACAAGATGAGAGCTAAACGTGCAGGTTTTGGAATCATCTTAATTGTGAATTTATTTTAATTCATTAAATCATCAAAGACAGTTCACTGTTGTGTCCTTTTTGCTTTCTTAAAAGCTGCCCTTGTAGGGGTGGCTAGGTGGCGCAGTGAGTAAGAGCGCCGGCCTCGGAGTTGGGATGACCCGAGATCGAAACCGGCCTCAGAAAATGAGCACCCAGGGGCGGTGAATATTCTCAATATGAGAAATTCTCTAAACTGGGAAAATGTAGATAAAGAAATGGCATGAGGGGCGGCTAGGTGTCGCAGTGAATAGAGCGCCGGCCCTGGAGTCAGAAGGACCTGAGTTCGGATCCGGCCTCAGACATTTAATCCACACAAACAAAAAACCTAGCCGTGTAACCTTGGGCAAGTTACTTAACCCCAATTGCCCCAAAGGGGCGGCTAGGTGGCGCAGTGAGTAAGAGCGCCGGCCTCGGAGTTTGGATGACCCGAGATCAGATCCGGCCTCAGAAAATGAGCACCCACGCATAAATAATGACTAGCCGTGTAACCTTGAGCAAGTTACTTAACCCCAATTGCTTCAAAAAAAAAAAAAAAGCTGCCCTTGTCTTCTACTCTGACTTCCCATTCATCTACTTTTCATCTCTTTTCCCATTATGCCTGTCACTTTATTGACACTTTTTAAGGAACAACAGAGCCTAGAGTGAGGAAGACTCATCTTCCTGAGTTTGAATCAGACTTCAGACTCTCACTAGTGGTGTTACCTTGGGCAGATCACTTAGTATTGCTTGCCTCAGCTGTTCATCTGTAAAATGAGCTGGAGAAAGAAATGGCAAACCAGTCCAGTATGTTTACCAAGAAAACCCCAGGAGAGTCAGATAGCTAAAATGACTGAAAAAATTTTGCCCAGTTAATACCATAATATTCTATGAGGTCTACAGAAGTTCAACAAATCTTCATACAACATCACAAGAAAATTCTGTTTTCCTTTTTAAGAAGATTAAAGTAATAAGTGCTGGTTCTCATGTTTTCAGGAACTAGAAAGAGCATGGCGAGAATATGACAAATTAGAATATGATGTAACAATTACGAGGAACCAGATGCAAGAACAATTGGATCGACTTGGTGAAGTTCAGGTACAAAGTTTTAATCTTCTCAGATTCTTTTCAAGCCTTGTGGTTGTCCTCTGATATCAGACAACTTCAGGTTGTTATATTGATAAGATAAATCCAAAATGAACTGCTTAAAAGTCAGGTCAGAATTGATTTCCTTTTGGCCACAGGCCGTTGTAAAACACACCCGTAACGGGGGCAGCATCAGTCCTCTATTTTATTGCTTTTCTATTTTTTAAAAAAACTTTGACATTGACAAAACTTCAAACAAGGTAAATTCATTGTTTTTTAGAATTGTTGAATCGGTGTAGGCAAGTACTTAGGACTGCAGAAAGACCTGAAGTATGACGGAACTGCGTGTCAGGACTCCCCCAAACCCAAGCTCTAAATTAACCACCCACTTGCCAGAATCTCTAAAGAAGTCACTCCACAAGGCTTATCTTCTGTTTAGTAAGCCTTTAATGTGTTTGTGGTCGAATTTTAAGTTTGGCCACGTATGTCCTTACTTGGTATGATTGGAGAGGCCTACTAAAAGAGCTGATGGGGACATTAACAAGTTTGAGGCATAGCTAGTAAATATTTGCCTTGCAAGTAACAGAAATCACATGTATCCTCCTTCTGAAGACTATTCCTGATTTCCTTCAACACCCCCACTCAACCACAACCACCACCATTTATTAGTTCTCATTCCTCTTGAAATGGATTTGTCTATGTTATATTATCTCTGGAACATAAGCTCCTTGTTTAGGGCAAGTACTATTTTGTTTTGACTTTTATTTTTTTATTTATTTGTTTGTTTGCTTTGTGGAGGGCAATTGGGGTTAAGTAACTCGCCCAAGGTCACATGGTTAGAGAGTGTGTGTGTGTGTGTGTGTGTGTGTGTGTGAAGCGTCTGAGGCCAGATCCAAACTCAGGCCCTCCTGACTCCAGGGCCAGCACTCTACTCACTGCACCCACCACCTAGCTGCCCCTCGTTTTGACTTTTTTTCCACAATGCTGGTCTTTTAAAATGTGTATTGAATTGTTGTATTTCCTGAGTTTGTTTTTCCTCTGTTAGATGCCTAATCATGTTTTAGAACTGAAAACATTAACCCTATACTATCATCCTTTTTGAAAAATTTAGTTTAATTTTGTTTTTTCTTTCTAGTAGAATTTGTTTCTTTGCTCTTTTTTAGCCCCTAGTGTGCCTCTCTCTCATCTTAAAAGATGGTATATAAATAATACTATGGATTATGTATCAGAGATCACTGAAATACTTGATCAATCTACATTATTTTTTTGTTTGTTTTTTGCTTTTTGGACGGGGAAAGGCAGGGCAATTGGGGTTAAGCAACTTGTCCAAGGTCACACAACTAGTAAGTGTTAGGTATCTGACGCTGGATTTGAACTAAATTTTAATATATGTTTAGTATTGCTTATTTTTTATTACCAGGTATTTATTAATATTTTAATTTCAAGTTTCTAGTATATGAATTAATGCATAATATTATTAATAGACGGAGTCAGCAGGCATTCAGCGTGCACAGATTCAGAAAGAACTTTGGAGAATTCAAGATGTCATGGAAGGTTTGAGTAAACATAAACAGCAGCGAGGCACCACAGAGGCTGGTAAAGAGACTTCTTTTTATCTTTCATTAGCTGACATTTGGCCACAGTTACATCTAAAATGAATGAAACGTGTAATTGCATTTCATTAACTTAGTTGGCAAGGCACTAGAAGCACAAATATGATTAAATGTAAGTAAATGGGTAGCATGACATTATTTTGTTTTTCCTCCAGATTCAAAAAGATTTTGTAACTAGTTTTAATAGCGATACATTATAATTTTTAAAAATTATTTTAATAGGTATCATAGGATCAAAGGCTTTTTCAGCAGTTAAGTACAAAAATGAGGTAAGATGTTTTCTGTTTTGATTTCTGAATGCAAATGGATATATTTCTAACCTTAAAGAATGAGTAAAAAGAAACCATATTTTCTATAGTTTTACAAAAATAATTTTAAGTAGTTTTAAAGTATGTTCCACTCAAGTTATTGTGTTAATCTTGAAGTTACAATGGGCATTACAAGAGTGATGTTAAAAGCTACATTGATGATTTCTTATTTGTAACAACTAATGAGTCCCCTTCTAACCCCCCAATCCTTAAACTGGAAAAATTGAATCTGGGTTGGTTCATGCATTTCAGAATTTGAAAGGTAGGAATTTTCTTTGTGGTCATAAAAATGTACTGAATTTCACTCTTGTGTGGTAAGCACTTATCTGTGTTTTAGGAGGTTTTGTAGAGCAAGATTTATGCATAACATTAAAAATTATAACTATAAAGAGATACTGTCAACATAATTACAATAGCTTCCAATTTTGATTCCAATAGGGGGGAAATGCTCAGTATCATTTCTTTCTAAATGTGAATACAACATTTTACAGAGTTTTAACCTAAAACTTTTTCCTGCTATTTTCCATACCTAAATAGCAGCACTTTAATGTGCAGTGATCCTTTGGATTTATAATAGAACTTTAAATGGAATGCAAATGCAAAAAGTGCCAATCTGGGTGCTCCAAAGCAAACTGAATACTGTTTCAAACTCAGTTTGACTTGGTGACTATAATGCTCTATTTGCTTTATTTCTTTACATGTGATTTTGACAGTGTCTCTTTCATTATCTAGAGTTGATGAGACATGGTATACATTTTTAAAGCTAAGCTGCTATTGAAAAGTTTGTTAGATACTCTTAACACATTATGCTCATCTAAATAAGGTGACTATTCTACAATCTTTAGGAAGAGGAAGTAGTCCCACCTCGTCCTCCACTTCCTTGGTCCTATGACTTTACAGAGCAGCCTCCCATAATCCCCCCTCTGCCCAGTGATAGCAGCTCCTTGCTCTGTTATAGCAGGGGCCCAGTACATCTGCCTGAAGAAAAGAAGATTTACCAAGTTCAAGGATATCCAAGAAATGGCTCTCACTGTGTAAGTGGCTAGAATTGCCACAGAATTATGCATCCCAAATATCGTCTTGATTTTCATAATCATTTTCTTTTGCCATCAAAGAATTGTTTTATATTGTAATCTCCTTTTGGGCAGTAGTTTTTATTGCTTTCCATGTTATCATTTTCACATGTTTACATTTTTGTTGTTTTTTTTCTTATGTGCTTAAATTTTTTTAATATAGAAAACTGTCATGTAATGTTATTTTATATAACAAGGAGAGACCAGATTTAAAATAGACTAATGTGAGACACAGGGATCATCATGTCTGCTAATTTTTTCTATCCTCAGATCAGAAAATAAAGGGTGGGAAGTAGTTAACTGCCAGGATAAGTAAGGTCAAGATTTGGATATTCAATACGTAAAACTAAGAATTGATAAGCAAGGGGAAAGGATCTGTGAAAGAAGGAATATAAACCAGTGAAGGACAAACCCTATCAAAGAAATTTTAGTTATATGGGAATTTGGAATTTAGAACTTTACTAGTATATATGGCATCTGACTACCTTCTAAAATGGATAAGATAATTTAATACAGTTCAGTCATTATTCTTACAATGTATATTATGCCAAACAGTCTGATGGTCATGCTGAAAAGAAAAATATTTATTTTAATTTCAAAACAAAAAACTTGGAAGATATAAATTTTAATCTTCCTTCGTATTTGTTTTCCTTCACTTACATGTGGACTTTCAAAAGTATTTTGTATAAAATAGTTCCTGTTTAAAAGTTCTGAGATGGGGAGGGATTAGCAACCTCATTTACCAAATTTAACTTGAGATTTCATAAAATAGCAACACAGAAAAATTTTTAGTTATTTTTAATCTACATTTTTTTCCTCACTTTAAAGGGTCCTGATTATAGACTTTACAAGAGTGAACCAGAATTAACAACTGTAGCAGAAGTTGATGAATCTAATGGAGAAGAAAAGTCTGAACCTGTTTCAGAGATAGATTCTGTAACTAAAGGTCAGCTTTTAACTTTTATATAGTACAAATGGAAGTTTCCTTATTAATCCTGGTATCACTTTTAAATTTTTGTCTTTCACAGTTTAAAGCTAAGAAATCTATAATCCTCAAAATTATAGCACAATATACTTAGTCACACTAGTTTTAGAAGTTACTTTTAAGTATTTTTCCATCCTCTTACATAAAACATCTACTCATATTTTTATTAGCATCTCCAGGTCTTGCAGTTCAACTCTGGAAACTTTTTTAAAAGACATGTCTAGAGAGGACAATGAAATAAACAAATGAGGAAATAAGGTGGCACATTTCAAATTCCCAAGTAATCTCTTTTTGAAATATTATAATGACTGCCTCTTTTTCTACCTTTTTCTCTAGAATTATGTCTTTTAATATTTCAGTAGTGGTGGTTTTTTTTTTCCCTACCATGTGGTAGATGTGTGGTTTTTAAATGAAAAAAAAAATGCTTGGAAAATAAGTCTAATATGAATATCTACTACCATCTCTATATAATAGGTAACTCCATTTTACAAATTAATAATTCTTTGTGAGAGAAGATTTTAGTTGAAAGTGTATTCTGCCCAGATATAAATAGTGTCTTAATCATCAGTCATACCACCCCACTACCCAGCCCCCCACAAAAGCATTGTTTCTTTCTCTGCATTGCATTATGCTGGTTGATCAGCAGACATGAATAAGAAGACATAGCTTCGGTCCTCTAGGAGTTTATAACACTGTTGCACACAAGACATCATTAAACTTTGTGTAGGGGCAGCTAGGTGGCACAGTGAATAGAGCACCAGCCCTGGAGTCAGGAGGATCCCAGTTCAAATCCTGCCTCAGACACTTGACACACTTACTAGCTGTGTGACCTTGGGCAAATCACTTAACCCCAATTGCCCTGCCTTCCCCCCTCCAAAAAAAAAACCCCAAAACTTTGTGTAAATAATGTAAATCATTTCCCATTAATGTAAAAGATAATTCCATTTAGTGAATGGAGCCTGAAGAAGAGGTTGTCATATTGATTTAATGAGGAGGAAATTCCTACTAATTAGGGAAGACATCAAAAACAAAAAAATTGCATATTTGTGCCCCATTCCAATGTTCTTGTTTCTGACTCCTATGCAGTCATAATACTTTATCCTGAGGTATATGTAATACCAAATACAACTCAGTCCATTTCCCAAGTTTAAAAATTATCTAATAAGTGACTATGTAAAGTTGATTTAATTCAAATACAGTGTGGTTTCCTTAACTTTAAAAAAAGAAAGAAAAAAAAGTTGTCTTCTTCTCATTTCCAATTCCATCTATTCACAACCAAATAGATGCCGGATCTGAGGATTTCTTTGTGAATTTCTTTGTGAATCTTTGTTTACATATAATTAACTTGCATGACAATTGATTGCTATGTTGTCAGCTATCTTTTTAAAATAATTACAAAAAACCAATGAAGGTACTGAATTAAGTACAAAATTTGAGGTGCTATGTAGCTTTCAGTGGGATTGGTTTTTGAATAAGCATAGTCACATTTAAAATTGCAAGATTTAACATAATTTAAATTCAACTATTGCTGTCTATTCAATAAGCATTCTCAGAATTAATGTACAGTTCTAAACTTAGCTATCTTATAGATTATTCTATACCTAACTTTGATACTCTGGTGTATTTCTGATTTCATTTTGATGTGGCTGATGCAGATAACAACCCATCCATCCATGACTACACATCCTCTGTGACTCTTGTCTCTGGATTCTTAAAAATACCAATATGCCAGAGAGATGCCTCTAGACTAATGGTGTAGTACTCAAATAGAAACAGATTCGTGACCTGAATTCAAATCTGACCTCAGACACTTCACACACTTACTAGCCATGTGACTTTCAGCAAGTCAACCCCAATTGCCCACCAAAACAAAAAAAAAAGAAACAGATTCGTGAAGACAGCATATTGGCTTATAAAATCTACAAATTAACATTATCTGTGTTGTACTATATTTTTTAAATTTAAATATTTCCCCATTACATTTTAATCTGGTTCACCACATTTGGAAATTTTGTTGCCCTAAGTTTTATACCTTCTGTTCTAGATCATTGGGGATTCTTAAACTGGGGTTCACAAACACACGTTTCAGTTCATGGTTTTGTTATTTTAATATTTTGGTAACTATAAATGATTTCCTTTGTAATACTTGGTATTTAATTTGTTATTTAAAAGCATATTCTGAGCAGAAGTTCCTAGTATTTACAAGAATGCTTAAAGAGGTCCATGACCAAAAAAGAAGGCAAAGAACCTCCTATTCTCGGTCTTTAGTGTGCTAGGAAATGCACAATATAAATTAATTCTAAATAATAGAATGTATGTTACATGTTTGTGCATCATGATTTCAAAATCATTTCACCCAAAAAACAGCAGTCAAAAGAAAATAATTTAGTAACAATGTGAGATTATTTTAGAGATTAGTTGTGAATTTCCATGAAGCAGTCTCCCAACCCTGCACTTATGGAAAGTACAAGAGTGTGCATTCTGTTTATCCAAGATTTAGATTGCAGAATTGACACTTACCCAAGTTTCTTGAGTTTGTAATGATTTAGTGAATGACTATCTAAAATGTATTTTAGTCCATAGTACTAATGGAAGTTTCCTTATTAATCCTGGTATCACTTATAAATTTTTTTCTTTCATAATAGATTTCATTTAAGTAACAGGCTACAGAGGACTCAGGATATCACTTAACTCCTCAAGATCTCAATTTCCTCATCTCTCCCAAATTCTGGACAGACTATGCTATCAAATTAGCTCTGTGACCTAAAGAAAGTCACAACCTCTTTGTGTTACAAATTTCATATAATTTCATAAACAATAAGTAGCATACTACTTAGTTTGCCTTAGAGAGTTTTCATGAGGATAAAAAAGGGCCAGTATTTCAGAAAGCACTTTTAAAAGTTTAATATGTATATATAAATATTAATTGATGCTATGATTGTTATGTAATTGATGTTCTTCGAAATAAAAAATAGTAATGAGAGCAGGTGCTAACCACTTTTTAAAAAATGCAGTAACTACCTTTAAATAAAAAATCCTAATTTAACCAATTTAATACAAAGAGAAAATAGGCATCAGATTTTTTTATGCCTCCCATTAATGTAACCACCTAATTTGTTTTTAATTTAACCATAAATTATATCACTATCATTGGCTAATGAAATAGTGTACTGCTACTGCATTTTTCTTGATTTTTTTGGGTCAGATTGAGCATTGACTATTTTAAAATGTAAAGAAATACTGGTATTATAAAGAAAAATGTCAACTTTTATGATAGTTGTATTGTAGGAATTGTTGCTGTTTGGTTTTTTTTTAGGTTCACATTTTCCTGTTGGAGTTGTACCTCCCAGAACCAAATCTCCAATGCCTGAGTCTTCAACAATAGCCTCTTACGTAACCTTAAGGAAAACTAAGAAGATGATTGATACAAGAACGGTATTTAAAAAACAATTAGTAAACAGATAGAATGTAATCTTTAGCTTTAAGTTTCTGTTTCTCTGGTTTCATGGAGAAATTCTTTCATATATAACCAAGATAAAGTAGCATATCATTCTTACTTTAAAAAAAATACCCAGAGGGGCGGCTAGGTGGCGCAGTGAGTAGAGCGTTGGCCCTGGAGTCAGAAGGACCTGAGTTCGGATGCGGCCTCAGACACTTAATGCACACACAAACAAAAAAAAACCTAGCCGTGTGACCTTGGGCAAGTTACTTAACCCCAATTGCCCACCAAAAAAAAAGAAAAGAAAAAAAATACCCATAGGTATTTCTGAATTTACAGCCAATCCATTATCCATTCAAGAGCATGTGAGCTTCTCAGTGTATCCTAGTATCTAACTGCTACCGTATACCCCAGCCTGCACCCTGAGACTTTTATGACTAATAAGCACTCCTCTAAGGTAAAACAGCTTTTTCCAATAGCCATTCTTAGAAGTGCACCCTAAACACTGACCATTCTAAAGGTCTGCAGAATGAATTTGTGGAAAGAAAATCCTGGAGACATAGGGCTTGCAGAACTAACAGATAATGCTGATGAGTCTGGAGAGGCTCACAATTTGATAATGCCAAAGGAAGCTTCTCAGGCCCCCCAGAGGCTCCAAAAATATCCATTTCAGGCCAGGATGGAAGCCTTTTCTTGGAACAAGCAGACTAATACTTGGCTATTGTTTTGTTATCTAAAAATGTACGTGATTGGGATGACTAGGTGGCACAGTGAATAGAGCACCTGCCCTGGAGTCAGGAGGACCTGAGTTCAAATTTGGCCTCAGACATTTAACACTTACTAGCTGTATTACCTTGGGCAAGTCACTTAACTCCAATTGCCCGGCCTTCCTCCCAAAAAAGTAAAAAAAAAAGTACATGATTATAAAAACTCTTTGTCTCAGTTTTTGGAGTTCTAATCAAGAATTGTTGCAAAACTATAAATTTGAATTATATCTGAAGGACCTGAGTTCAAATCCAGCCTCCTACACATAACACTAGCTGTGTGACCTTGGGCAAGTCACTTCCCCCCTCCAAAAAAAGCAAAACAAGAAACATATCTGAATTGTCTTTTTAAGATAGATTCTAATATTAATGATATGTTATGTATAATTGGTGAGAGATAAATAATCACGTTCAGATATATATAATGTAGATTTATGATGCAATTTCCTTTATTGAAATACATCTTTCCTTTATTTTCCTTTCCTTTCCTTTATTTAAATACATCTGTTTAACAGAAGCATTGTCATAAGAAGGAAGGTGGCTTACCCACTATCACAAAGCTAGCAGGTGTCTGAATCATTCTATATGTTATACCACAGTACCTCTGTAATATATAGGAAAATGATGCTGCAGGGGTAGGCTAGGTAGCCCAGTAAATAGAGCACTGGCCCTGGAGTCAGGACCTGAGTTCAAATGTGACCTCAGACACTTAACACTTACTAGCTGTGTGACCATGGGCAAGTCGCTTAACCCTAGTTGCTCTGCCTTCCCCCTTCCAAAAAGAAAGAAAAAGAAGAAGAAGCTACAGAAACACCAAGTTTCATAAAATAGTCAGTCAGTGCTTATTAAGTGCCTACTATGTGCTAAGAACTGCACTACATGCTCAGGATACAAAGTAAAACAAAAGATGGCCCTGTCCTCAAGGAGCTCCTTGGTCCAGTGGAGAAGACAGAATGCAAACAATATATAGGAACAAGCTCTGCGCAGTATAAATAGGAAATTATTAGCAGAATCAAGAGGGATTGGGAAAGACATAGAAGATGGAATTTACTTGGGTTTTGAAGGAAGTCAGGAGGTGGAGATTGTAGCAGCAAGCACTCCAGCATCCCCAGGGTAGCTGCCAGCACAGGTTCCTAGATCTGCTTTTCTAAAGGAAAGCAACTCATAATGGGTTAACAAGCTTGCTTTAATCAATCAAACATATCATTTACCTAGTTCAGGGGGAAAAGTCAGCACCCCAAACTTCAGAGCATACAGACAGGTTACAAGAAAACAGAAAAACATATCAAGCAGACAGGACTCCAACTGTCTTGACCACTACATCCATACCTAGTCGGTTACCCGAGAGGGAAGCATCAACATCTGGGTAAGTATCTCCTGAAAAACAAGCCTCCCACCACAGGCTCCAGGTGCACTTAAGCCTAGAGGCAGGAATGATCTTACACAATACAATCTTAGAAAGATAGCTACAACTTAAATTCACATTCCCATTACAGAGATGTGGAGGGATAGCATTCCAGGCATGGAGATCAACCAGAGAAAGTGCCTAGAACAGGGAGGAGGCCTGTGTCACTGAATTTAAGAGTATGTAGTGGGGAGTAAGGCATAAGAAAACAAGAAAGGCAGGGGAGCTTTGACTGCCAGACAGAACATTTTATATTTGCTCCTGGAGGCAATTGGGAGACGTTGGAGTTTATTGAGTGGGGGTGGGGGTGATATGATCAGACCTGCATTTTAGGGAAATCACGTCAGTGGCTGAATAGATGAACTGGAGTGGGGAGAGATTTGAGCAGGCAATCCTAGCAGCAGGCTGTTAACTGTGAAGTAGTTAAGAAGTAAAAGAGAAGAGAGCCCAGGACAGAATCCTGTGGGACACTGATAGTTAAAGGGCATGATACGGATGAGGACACAGCAAAAGAGACTGAAGAGAGGTTATATAGGTAGAAGCAGGACCAGGAGACCTAGAAAGAATATCAAGGAGAAGAGGGTAATCAATAGTATCAATGGCACTTACAAGTCAAGGAGGGCGGTGGCTAGGTGGCGCAGTGAATAGAGCACTGGCCCTGGAGTCAGACGGACCTAAGTTCAAATCCAGCCTCAGACACTTAACACAAAAACTAGCCATGTGACCTTGGGCAAGTCACTTAACCCCAATTGCCATACCTTCCCACCTCCAAAAAAAGCAAAAAAATTATTATGATAATAAATATATATATATATATAATAAAAGTTGCCTTCCTTTAAAAAAAAAAGTCAAGGAGGGTGAAGATTGAGAAAAGGTTGTTGAATTTGGCACCTGAGAGATCAGAACTAACTTTGAAAAGAGCAATTTTGGAGGAATCCAAAGATGGGAAGCCAAATTGTAAGGAGTTAAGAAAAGAGGGAGAGAGAAAATGGAAGCACCTATAAAATGCACAACACTCATCATTTTCCCATCCAAATAAATGACCATTTTTCAGCTTCTACAAAGTACCCCAGAAATATTTTCTTGCATATGAGTTCTTTGTAGCAGATTTAATTGGCATAATTAAAGATTCTTACAATGCACATAGTTCATCTCTTATATCTAGATATTTTATTAGTATAATACCCCTGTGAAACAGGTTGCTACAGGTAATATTATCCCCCCCCCCTTTTTTGGAAGGCAGTTGGGGTTAAGTAACTTGCCCAAGGTCACACGGCTAGTTTTTGTGTTAAGTGCCTGAGGCCGGATTTGAACTCAGGTCCTCGTGGGGTACCCTATTCACTGTGCCACCTAGCCACCCCTTATTATCCCCATTTTATAGATGACAAGCTTAGAGAGGTTTAAGAACTTACCCCGTGATCAAATATCTAGAAATACTAAAAGCAGAACTTCAACCTGTGTCTCTTCTAGCTTCAAATCTATCCTTATTTCCAACACACCATGCAGTTCTGCATTATCAGCTGCATTAATGGTGAAGCTGAAAATAGTGAGCTTTTAGGGAAGAGTGAAATGCTGTAGAAATTGAAATCAGTGGATTGTCTTGGAAGAGTTGACTTTCAATTCAAAGTTGACTTGATTTTTTTATATAAGCCAACATTATCTTAAAGTGCGTGGGGGGGGGGCAATTGGGGTTAAATGACTTGCCCAAGGTCACACAGCTAGTTTTTGTGTTAAGTGTCTGAGGCTGCATTTGAACTCAGGTCCTCCTGACAACAGGGCCGGTGCTCTATTCACTGCACCACCTAGCCACCCCTAAAGTGTATTTTATTACAAAAAGATGGTTCCTTTAAAAATCTAGATTAGCTCTTCTACAAAAGAGGTTTTCTTAACCTAATGTCCACAGAATCCCAAGGGCTTTGTGGGTAGATTTCATGGGGCTGTGAACTTGGATGGGGGAAAAAAATTACATCTTTATTTTCCCTAGCTTCTAGTTGAAACTTGTCCTTGGATTATGAATGTTAAACAACAAACATTCTGAGAAGGGGTGCCTGGGCTTCAAAATGGTGCCAGCATAGCCCATGATACAAAAAAGGTGAAAAACCAGTCTTCTAGAAGGAATACATTGTTTTCTTTCAATAATACCAGAAGAAAATTATGAAAAATAAAATTGAAAGTCTATATAATTCCCTCATTAAACTATATTATACATTATTGTGTTAAGTCACTTATCAAAATTTAAATGGTCGTGTTTCTCTAAAACAAAATTGGACTGATATGATTAAAGTAAGTAGGCATATTTCTCTAATGCCATTATTTTAAAAGTCTGGCATTGATTTGAAGATACATACTACTAGGCCCTTTTCTTTCTCTGTCTTTGTTCTATGTAAAACCAGTAGAATTAAGCATCTTTGCTGCAGAATTTGCCTTACGTTTTTTAATTATGACAGCATATAAAAGAATCAAGGGAGGAAATAAAGGATTAATGACAATTATATTAGATCTTCTAATAGAAATCATTAGTTGCTTTATTTTAGGCCTAACAAATGTGGCAACAACAGAATAATTAATCTCACTTTTTTACCAGTTTAAAGTATAATATGAGATTCAGAGACAGCTTTCCATTTGCAGTGCTTAAAGGGAAAATGAAGTTAAAAATGTTCCTGGGAAGACAATATATCCAAAGACTAAAAATAGCTTTATTCCCAGGCAGCAGCTGAAATTTGCATATTTTCATTTCAGTGCAAACTAAACTTATTTTTCTTTTCTTTTTTTTTTTTTTTTAAAGCAATTGGGGTTAAGTAACTTGCTCAGGGTTACACGGCTAGTCATTATTTATGTGTGGGTGCTCATTTTCTGAGGCCGGATTTGATCTCAGGTCATCCCAACTCCGAGGCCGGCGCTCTTACTCACTGCGCCACCTAGCCACCCCTTTTAGGGCAATTGGGGTTAAGTAACTTGCCCAAGGTTACACGGCGTTTTTGTTTGTGTGGATTAAGTGTCTGAGGCCGGCTCCGAACTCAGGTCCTTCTGACTCCAGGGCCGGCGCTCTACTCACTGCACCACCTAGCCACCCCTAAACTTATTTTTCGAAGAAATGCAGCCCTTGTTTTACAAATTGTTACCTCTCTTGTGCACTTGCTCCTGTACTAAGTTCTTTCACTTTACCTTTCTCCTTTTTGTGTCTACTTGAATATCATGAGAAGTGTTCATTTTGGGAAGTTTAAAAGGGACTGAAAAATATAAAACTATAGTTTGGAGGCCAGCTCAACTCAGCTGACATTTCCACCCATAAGCTGGGAGAGTAAAAGCATACTAACAGGAAGTCAGAAACCTCTCCTTGGTAATCCAGAACCTTACTTCTACTCTGATTTCTTTCGAATACTGTCTCTATAAATTTCTGTCAGGTTAAATGTCTCCTGTTGACACAGTCCTTAGAAAGTGTTTTTAAATATTAAAACTTTTTTTTAAATGTTCAGCATCTTTATAATTCTGTTCTGAAAAAGTCTAAATATGTTTTCGGTAATCATTTCTAAACTGGCTAGTATTGATCAGCCCCTTCTCTGCAATTTATGAGCTGCCTACAATACTGAAAAGTTTCACAGCCAGTATATGTTAGAAAGACCAGAAAGGCAATTATCTCTCTCCAATTTACAAGATAATCACTTTTTAAAATTGAATCGATTAAATTAAATTGAATGATTTTAAATCTAAAAATGAAAAATACCTCACTTATCATAATTATTATGTTTTTCACATCTGACAAGGAAAGTACAAATTGGTAGTTTATTGATCCCTGGAATTTTTGCTTAATACTAATTCTCTTTTCTCTTAAAATGTTTCCTCTATTTTGACAAATATTTCTATTCCCTTTTCACTACTGATTAAAAAACATTTTAGAGCATTTGTATCACTTATCTGTTTGTAACAAACGTTTGATGACATGCATTGATTTTAAATGTACTTGTATAAAAGATTTCTATACTTCACATCTGGGAAAGGCCTTTCTTCGGTTTCCATCTTTTCCCCCGGTCTTTCTGGCTTTTCTTAGTTTTTGCTGAAAAATATTTTGCTTAGTTTCTTAGGTTTTGCTGAGTTTTAAACAGTGATAGAGCTTTGCTTATTGCTAGCCCATTGTTATAGAAATTTGAAAACCACCTAGT
Organism: Gymnobelideus leadbeateri; assembly: GCA_011680675.1. NCBI lineage: Eukaryota > Metazoa > Chordata > Mammalia > Diprotodontia > Petauridae > Gymnobelideus > Gymnobelideus leadbeateri. Next base: position 562,193 of record WOXC01003287.1, read on the forward strand.
TAGATTTATTCCTGAGCCATTTCTGTTTTGCTTTTGCTTACCAGGCAGTGCTATAAATGACCCATGCATGGGAACAGAAAGAAGAGAGGAAATAATGGGTCACTTCTGCAGCCTGGGTTTATCAAGTTTGCTCTGTTTAGAAAGGAGAATTTTCCTCAGTGTCCTTGCTCACATATATTAATTACCATTTCAAAATAAAATAAAATTCTGCCTTTAAGATTAAAAACATTTTGGGCAGCTAGGTAGTACAGTGAATAGAGTACTGGCCCTGGAGTCAGGAAGACCTGAGTTCAAATCTGGCCTCTAACACTTAACACTTACTAGCTGTGTGACCTTAGGCAAGTCACTTAACCCCAACTGCCCTGCTTTCCCCCTCCTCCAAAAAGCCAAAAAAAAAAAAAAAAAGGTAACATTTGAGATTGTTATGTTTCATTTTTAATAGAAAAATGTAACTGATACTTTGCAGTATATTTTGTTTTAGCCATGCTTTTCAAAAACTGTTCTTGTCTCCTTTTTCTAATGTTTAAAAAAATTATTTCAAGGAAAGGCCTAGAAGTGCAGTGGAGCAGCTGTGTTTGGCTGAAAGTACTCGACCTCGTATGACTCTGGAAGAACAAATGGAAAGGATAAAAAGACGCCAACAAGCTTGCCTAAGGGAGAAGAAAAAAGGACTGACTCTCATTGGTGCTTCAGACCAGTCACCCCTGCAGAGTCCATCATTTTGCAGAGATAATCCATTCAGGGTAATCCAAGTAAATGAAAATTTTTGTTCATTATAGTATGATAAACAGTCCATTTCTATTGGACTAGTTCATTATAATGCCGTATTACATAATTTTAGTTATGTACCCCTCCTTCTATGGTTATGAGCTTCAGAAAGGGTTGGTGATCTGTCCATAGTCACATAGTTATAGTAACTGGTACAATAAAGACTCAAACCCAGTTCCTTTTTCTCCAAATTCACTGGGGGGTTTTTGCTCTATACCACGTGCTCTTTTATGAATGAATGCACTTTTTAAAAATCTCAGAAATTATGTATAAATGTATGATGTTGATGTTTTCCCCCTGTTCTCCCCTCTCTAAAATGCTGTGGGTTGTTCTGCATTCTTATTTATGTGCATCTAAGCTGTAGCAAGAGACAGTAAAAGGCTTCCCATTTCTAAATATTCTGCTTTCCTTCAGATACTTTTTGCCTTGTATTTATTGCCTTTATTGTCTTGTTAACCTTCTAATTTTACTGTGCTTCATATTTTCACTTTGGCCTTCTAGAGCACTACCATCTTTGTTCTCTACTTGTCAGTGTAAGCATAAGGATATAAACTAGTGAGCCTACAATCTCTAGCTCATATCAGATCTGTTTTGAGTGGAAAGTTTTCACATAATGTAGTTTCACCTGAATGTTACACAGTCACTCTGAATTACAACAGATTAGCTGGTTTCATCAGCTTAAAGTTATTCCCTTTCATCATAGTAATTAACCCCATTCTCTTGCTTATTAGCAGTAGATGTTACCAATGATTAATTATAAGTTAATGTAAACTTTAAAATATTAGCATTGATGCAAATAATTATTCTTATTTTTCCTGCTCTCAAGGATTAGAGTAGGAATTGAATAAGTGCTTAGTTCTGCCAGCCACCAAAGTGGCTAAGTTTAAAAACTAGAAACAAAAATAAATGATACATATAGCGTGTTCCTTTTATTTCCTCTGACTGGTTTTCATCAGATTCTCCTCTCATTTATTGTAGTCTCTGAGCAGGAGAGACAGCTCATTTCAGAATAAATAAACGTATGCCCTGTGAGCCAGGATGTGTCAATAAAATTTTAGATGTGCTTTGCAATGTGAATAGGCAGTGTGTAGATGTATTATCCCTTATAAATCTAAGTGTCCAATTTGTTGCACAGAATCAGAGGGATGATTTTATATCAAGTAATGTTAAGGAACCGGAGAACATCAGTAGAGAAGACAGTGTTGAAACTAACCTTGAAACTTCTGCAGAAGAGGTAGCTCAACTGACAGAAACTATCACCATAGACCCTCAGGAGGACGATTTCAGTAAAGAGGTACAAAGTTCATTTGAGTAGGGGTTCTTAGAAAGAGAAAATATCTGAGCACATACAGTGACGCTTTTAAAAACAAAATTTCAGTTTTATGAACCATTTAAAAAATGTATTATTTGCTAACTCTTCTATTTTATTTTCGCTTCATACCTTACCTTCTCTTAGCCTTTCTGGTTCTGTTCCTTTTTAATTTTTCTGCTGACAAAAGGTTTTTTTGGGTCATGCTTTCATTTTATTAATGAAGTAATTATTGATTTATAACAATATTGTTTTATAACCTGTGCTTAAAGATTGTGATATTAAAAATAGAACCATTTCACAGAGTTATTCAGAGTTGGAAGAGGCCTCACTCACTGGTCATCTAATCCAGGCAGCCGGGTGATATAGTAGTTAACATACTTTAGATTTTTTTAGCATCTGCCTGCCTCAGTTTCCTCAGTTGTAAAATGTAGATAATAATTGTATCCACCTTCCCAAGGTTATTGTGAAGAACAAGGGAGATACGATATGCAAAGTGCTTACAAGTGCCTGGCACGTAGCAGGTTCTTAACAAATGCTTGTCTCTTTCTTGTACTGATCAAGCAATCCCTTACTGCATGCTAGACAAGTGGTTATCCAGCTTTACTTGAAGTCCTCCCATGATGTCTCCCAGCAACTGTTCCACTTTTGGATAAGTCTCATTTATTAGGAAAATTTTCTTCACATCAGCCTAAATTTGCCTCTCTGTCACTTCTGCCCATATTTGTGCCCTATGGAACCAAAGAGAGCAGGATATTTTTCTATTCCATTTGACAGCTAACTTCAGTTATTTGAAGACCTGTCTTATCCTCCCCAGGTCTTTTCTTTTCCACACTAAATATTCTGTCTTGCTGTTCTTCCTGTGACATGAACTGGAGGCTCTTCACTTCCTGACTATTGTCCCCTAAAAGATCTCTTAAACTGTGGTGCCCCAAACTGAACATATGTGGTCTGACCAGGGCAAAGTACAGTGGGACCATTATTCCTGATGGTTTTCCCTCTCATCATCCAATCTTTAGTTTTTGTGGCTGGTACATCTCACCACATAAGAATCTAGAAATCCACTAAAACGCACAGGTCTTTTTCAGATACCTTCTATACATCCCCTTCCCCCATTTTATACTTGTGAAATTGACAGGTTTTTTTTTTTTAGTCATGTAAAGCTTTATATTTATCTCTATTTAATTTCATCCTAAGCCATTCTCTGCCCCCATCAACCATTCTCTCTCTCTCTCTCTCTCTCTCTCTCTCTCTCTCTCTCTCTCTCTCTCTCTAATGTTCATCTGCTTCTTAAACAATTGTTTCCTTCCTCTTGCTACTTAAAAGCATTTCTAAATCTCCCTTATCCTTAAAAAAAAAAACCTTCACTTAACACTATGCTTTCCTCAAAGTAATCTCTCCTTTTCTCAACCAAACTTCTAGAAAAAGCCATCTGCACTCACTTATTGTCCCCACCCCCACCTCATCTCACATCCCCTCCTACCTCCTAACCCCTTACAATCTGGCTTCTGTCCCCCAACACTCAGCTGAAATTTATTACTTATCTCTTTATTGCTAAGTCCAATTGTGCTAAATGCAGAGTTACCTTTGTGCAGTTTTTACTCTTCTCAGCCACTCTACAGCATTGGATGCCGGGGTACTCCTCCTTTTGGATGCTGCCTACCCTGGGATGCTTTATGACTTGTTTTTAACCAGATCTGTGTTCTCATTGGTCTAAGGAATTCCCACTACTGAAGGAGATTAGCATCTATTCTGCAAATTCTAGCTTTAGAGACTTGCCGGGGATCACATAGTTAGAGGCATAATAGGTGATATTTGAAGCCAGGTCTCCCTGACTTTGAGTGATGTTTTCTGTAAGGTCCAGGAGGGCCCCACTCACAGGAAGCAGGAGCTGGCCATTTGGGATCAGTCCTTCTCCTGTACTCTCTCGATGACCTCATCAGGCCCCATAGATTCAGCTGCCGTCCATCTGCAGATGGTTCATATATCACCATATTCAAGCTTCATCTTTCCTGTGCTCCAACCCCACATCACCTCCAGCTGCCTTATGGGATGCCTCCACCTGAGGGCGTCCCATATGCACCTCAGACACAACATGCCAGAAATAGAAATCGTTATTCCCTGAAATCACCCCTTTTTTGGTTCTCCTGTTTCTCTCAAGGTCACCAACATTCTTCTGGTCATTCAAGGTAACAGTATAAACTTGAGTTAGAGTTCATCTAAAGTGAAGGAGTCATCCCCAACTCCCATATCCAGTCAATTGCTAAGTCTCATTGATTTTGTCTCACTAACATCTCTGTGCATCTGTTTCTCCACTTGTACCACAACCATCCAGGCATGATCCTCATCACCTCCCACCTGAGCCATTGACTTCTCACTGGTTTCCTTGCATTTAGTCTCTCCCCTCCAAAATCTGTTCTCACAGCTGCTAAATTGATATTCCTAAAGCCTTGCCCTATTCATTCCTCAGTCAAGAAGCTTCTGTGGTTCCTCATTGCCTTTAAGATAAAGGATAAGCTTCTCTCTTTGGAATTAAAAGTCTTTGACTCCAGTATGTGTATCTTCCCAAACTGATGATATGTGTTATATGTGTGTTACTCCAACATACACACTCGTTAAGTTCCAGTCAGACTTTCCTATTCATACCCTGTACATAATATTTTGTTTCCTGTATCTATGCACAGGCTAAGCCAAATGTCTGGAATTGTCTCCTTCTTTATCTCTACCTCTTGGAAACTAGCTCCCTTCATAGCTTACTTCAAGGACCACCTCCTTAAAGATGTCTTTCCTGATGCCCCCCATCATTAATGTCCCCCAGTGAAAGGGAAAAAATACTGTGTATTTATATGTGACTATTGTCTGTCTATGTATCCTTCGTATTTTATCCCCCTTATAGCACTTATCCCCCTCTTAGCACTTAACACAGTGCCTTGAGTATACTTGGTGGTTAATAAATACTTGTTGATGGGGGCGGCTAGGTGGTACAGTGAGTAGAGCTCCGGCCCTGGAGTCAGAAGGACCTGAGTTCGGATCCGGCCTCAGACACTTAACGCACACAAACAAAAAAACCTAGCCGTGTGACCTTGGGCAAGTTACTTAACCCCAGTTGCCCTCCAAAAAGCAAAAAAATAAATAAAAATAAATAAATAAATAAATAAATGCTTGTTGATTGTTTCAAAGAAAACTTTTTAATGTGCAAGTAAAAAGCTAAACAAAAAAGGTTTTAAATAGAAGAAAATATAAGATCTACTATTAAGAACAACTCACCTGGAAAACCAATAAAGGAAAGATACATGAAGAACCACTGGTCTCCCTCAAAACTGTATTTCAGGAAATCAGAAATAAAAATTGCCTGTATTTAATATAAATAAAGGAAAAATGCAAATGGACTCCTGTGGTCACCTACTGAAAGAAAATCAAAATAAGATCTCTCAGGAATGTCAGCGAAATCCACAGCTTCTAAGTCAAAGAAAAATACTGAAAACAGCCAGAAAGATAGGATTCAAATACAAATGAGATTTCGCAGCAGCTATTCTAAGTAAGGGAAAATCTTGGAATACAATAAACTTTCCTCAATTGACTTAATTTTTTTCAGAATTTAAATGACCTCAAAAAAGAACATTTCATACACATAGTTGAGCATAAAAAGAGGGTTGTATATGAAACCATTGGTTTCTGTTTCATACCACTTGTTTCTATTAAAAATTATATAATATTCCTCATTTTATCTTCCCAAAAAGAGGGAAGAGAAAGAGGCAGGGATGAGAGGGAATTGACTATAAACCTTACTGCAAAAATATTTATGGCAGCTCTTTTGGGAACGATGACATAAATGGAACTCCATTAGGTGGGGGATGGCTGAACAAATTATGGCATATGAATGTAATGTAATACCATTGAACCATTAAAGATAAATAGAGTAGGAAAACTCATACAAATTGATGCAAAGTGAAGTAAGCAGAACCAAGAGAACAATTTATGCTATAACATCAATATTTTTAAAACGAATAATTCTGAAAGACTTTAAGAACCCTAATCAATGCAGTGATTAACAATCACTACAGAGGACTGATTGAATAAGAATTCTGCCCATCTTATGATGAACCAAAATGCAGAATGAGAGGCATGTTTTGGTTGTGGTCAACATAGGACTTTGTTTTGCTTATTTGATATAAAAATTCTATACTTTTTCTTTTCCATTTTTTTTTCAGGGGGTAGGGAGGCATGAGAATAAATGCTTGATAATTTTTTAATAGAATGTTCTTCTACTTAGGAGAAAAATCTTCTAAGCTTAAAGATTCCATATATAATAAGTCTTAACATTTAACCTCCCTTCTACAGCAAGATATCACTTTGACACACCATGAGGCAAGTCACAGCAGTCAAAATTAGTTACCAAATAATGAAAATTCTGAACCTTTTGAAATCTGCTCTCTCTTTGTGGCTTTCCTTCACTTCTCCATCACAAACTCCAAGGCAGAATAGGCTTATGGGAACCTTAAAGTTTCCATCGTTCCTACCCTAGAAATCAGTTTCTTCCTTCTGATTAAGATTTAGATCCAGAATAGAATATCTTCTTTTTTAGTCTTTCCACCTTTTGATAGATGAAGTGATAGTGGCAAACAAATTATATCCTTCATTAGATTGTAAGCTCCTTGAGAGCAAGGACTATCTTTTGCCTCTTTATATCCTCAGCATTTAGCACAATAGCTAGTACATGTTAGACACTTAATAAATGTTTACTGATTGATTTGGACAGAAACTTCTAATAGATGTCTAAAAAAATTCAACTTCCCCATCACTTAAGTATCATGTTTCTCTGCGATAATACTGCTTCTATTTCTACTTCCATTAATCTTCATTCAAATGCTGTCTACCATACTTCCCTCTTCTGGTTCTAGAATTTCCCTCTGCGAATATCTGGTCTTAATATATTCTGTTACTATGTCCTCATTTTACTGATAGCATTTCTGTTGAATAAGGGGGTCCCTTCCTGAGCTATATTGCAATTATGGGGCTAATCCTTTTGAGCCTCAGTAATGCCTGTGAGGTCAAATATGCCTCCTCCCTTCTGGTTCCCTAATTCACCTTATTTCTTAGCCATGTACAAATATACTTCTGAGGCCATGGCCACTGGCTTCTTTCTCGTGCATCATAATTCAATGTTGACTACTCTCTCTGTGGTATTTTCACTATTGTTCCATTCACCCAGGTTTGTAATCTGAATGCCATCCTTAACTTTTCCCTCTCTATTCTTCACATCCAGTTATTTGCAAAGTCTTGTCAATTCTGCATTCATAATAAATGAACTCACAGAATTACCATACTAGTTCATGGCCTTTTTTTTTTTTTGGAGGGTAATTGGGTTTAAGTGACTTGCCCAAGGTCACATGGCTAGTTTTTGTGTCAAGTGTCTGAGGTCCAATTTGAACTCTGGTCCTCCTGACTCCAGGTCTGGTGCTCTATTCACTGCGCCACCTAGCTGCCCAGGTTCATGGCCTTCTTCACTGCACTACTATCCTCTTCCCACTCTTAGAAGATTCTCCTAATTGGTTTCCCTACATCATTTTTGTCATCTCTTTAGTGAGTACTCCCCGAAGCTGCCAAACTGATACTGCCACATTGGTTCTGACCAGTCTTGACTCCAGCCTATTTTTCTAGGCTTATTACACATTACTTTCTTTTGTACTAAGCTTTAGCCAGCAGGTATTTGTACTTCTTCATACATACTGTCCATCTCTCTTCTCTCTGCTTTTAGAAGACTTCCAATTGCTAGCATCATCTTCTGTGCTAAGTGAACCTAGTGGAATCCTTGTGTTCTTCAAGGCTCCTGCTCTGCTTATCTGTTACTATTATCTTGATCCCCACACTCACACTCTCTCTCTCTCTCTCTCTCTCTCTCTCTCTCTCTCTCTCTCTCTCTCTCTCTCTCTCTCTCTCTGTTAATGCCTTCCCTCCAGAAATCACATTGTAGTCATTTTGTACTTGATTTACTTTGTTATCTGTGAGTGTCCCACTTAGTAGGATTTAAGCTCCTTAAAGGCACAGACTTTTATCTTTGAATCCTGAATGCATCACCAAGATTAGTATATAGTCAGCGTTTAATAAATGCTTACTAGATGAATGGATGTTGAATGGATAAACTGTCGAGTTTGGGCTCATTTGAATACCATCTGAGAAATAATGTTTTCTGTCTTACTTCACAGAATCAAATTCCTAGGGATTACAGAGCACTTCAGAAAGGCCTACAGGACTTAATATTTTTTAAAGATTTCTTCCATCATGTCACCTGATTAATGAAACTATGTAGTCTTAGCCTCTTTCAAAGCAACTCTGAAATTTAGGCATTTAGACTGAGAAATCTTTATAATAATATCCCTCCTGAATGCTGGATTGTAATTTACAATCTAATATATGTTTTAGAATGTTATTATTGAACCCAGAATCTTGGTACCCCATTATATAATTTATTGTTACAGAAAAGCTTACAGAAAGCATTGTATTTCACAGGGAAGATAATTTACTGTAGTCATAATTTTAATACTTTTTGTATATGTCTGTGCGTATATTTAAGAATGATTTGAAAGAGGACATTTAATTTTTGTTCTGTAGATAATGAAAACTGATAATGACTCATCCTGTGAAACACTATTGAAATCAGAGCCGAGAGAAGAGGATTCTGAAGAAATGACGGATAAGCAAAAGGATAGAGAAAAAATATCTGATGATATTTCATACAGGTAAAAAAATAAGTAACTGTAATTAGAAAAATTACTGATGCTAGAAACCATAGAAACTTAATTTACCCACATGAAAATAGCATTGCCTCAAGCCAGTTGTGTTAACACTTTCACTTATATTTCACAAAAGTGTTGTGGTGTTTATTGAGGTTTTTTTTGTTACAGTTTTAGTTAGGTTCTTAAAGGCCTCATTGCTTTTGGCAATTTTATTCCTATCTTGTTTACTGTTATTCAGAATAAACTAATGTATATTTACTTAATGTCCTTAAAAAAAGACATAGCATTCCCTTTCTTTCAAAACTTTGAAGTTTTGAAAAAAATACTTTAATGCCAAAAAATAAAAACGAAATTTATTTTTTAGCTTCATAATATCTCAGGAAAAATAATGAATATCTTAAGTTCAGTTTTTGTATGTAAGTTCTTTACATCTAGAACCACATTTTAAAATATCCCTCTATATTCACTAGCACCCAAATTGCAGCTCTAATCACAAATCATAAACCAGAAAGTAACTCAGAAGAAAAGGAAATGACCAGTGTTAATGAACAAGAAGGAAATGTCATTTCTTATGAATCAACTGCTGAGATTTCAAGAGGAAATCAAGCAATACCAGGTAAATATTATATGTGTTTTAATTCTTTCCTTCCTATTTCATATAATCTTTTTCTTTTTTCTTTTTGCTTTTTGGAGGGCAATTGGGATTAAGTAACTTGCCCAAGGTCACACGGCTAGGTTTTTTTTTGTTTGTGTGTGCATTAAGTGTCTGAGGCTGGATGCGAACTCAGGTCCTTCCGACTCCAGGACCAGCACTCTATTCACTGCGCCACCTAGCTGCCCCTCATATAATCTTTTTCATCATTTTTCTACTTTTGACCTTGATTAAAAACATTCCTTAATGAAAAAAAGTCACAATTCTCCTTATAAAATTGGTTCTCTTGGTAGGCATCATAAGAACATGGTTCTCTAGAGGTCATGAAAAATTAAGTAGTCAAAAATGAAGAGTGAATTCATTGGTCCTGACACTGTCGAACCCCATAAGTGCTTGCCTTGGTTTCCCAGAATTTAACATGGTAGTTAGGGTCAGTTAATCCCAAATAAGGAGAACTAGTAGAAATGAGAATTTCTTCCACACATTTAACAGAAAAAGAACAATTACATATCCTGCTATAGCAATATTTTTTCAAACTAAGTATTAATACCTCCCTTCTTCCAGAGAAAAGTAGCATATGGTTCCTCAGCTCCTTCCCCGTTATGGGGTATAAGTGAATTATTATCCTCAGTTTACAGATGAAGAAACTGGGGCTCAAACATAAAATGGTTTGCCCAAAGTCACACAGATAAGAAGTATTCAGGCCTAGACCTTAAGACCATATCTCCTTATAACCCTACCAATGTTCCTTATGCTACATCACAGAGGTCTGAGGGCTACATTTTTGCCGGTTACCTTATATTCACTGTCATTCTAAGATAGGATGTTTTGTACTGAAATGTTTTTTCTTGTTTGATCATAAAACAGACTTTTAAATTGAATTAATCATAACTTTGCTCTGACTGCAACTTATTTACAACAGTCAATTCACTTCCATTAACAGTGAGTCTAAAAAATTTTCACTTTTTTTTTTTTTAAGTAATTGGGGTTAAGTAACTTGCTCAAGGTTACAAGGCTAGGTTTTTGGTTTTTTTATGTGTGTTAAGTGTCAGGCTGGATCCGAACTCAGGTCCTTCTGACTCCAGGGCCAGCGCTCTACTCACTGCGCCACCTAGCTGCCCCAAAGTTTTTTTTTTTTTTTTAAAGCAATTGGGGTTAAGTAACTTGCTCAAGGTTACACGGCTAGTCATTATTTATGCGTGGGTGCTCATTTTCTGAGGCCGGATCTGATCTCGGGCCATCCCAACTCCGAGGCTGACGCTCTTACTCACTGAGCCACCTAGCTGCCCCTTTAGGGCAATTGGGGTTAAGTAACTTGCCCAAGGTTACACAGCTAGGTTTTGTTTGTATGGATTAAGTGTCGGAGGCCTGCTCCGAACTCAGGTCCTTCTGACTCCAGGGCTGGCGCTTTATTCACTGCGCCACCTAGCCACCCCTATAAAATTTTCACTTTTAATATAACTAGTTCCTGAAATTGTCCCTTAACATCACCCAACTCATGTTTCTATAGCATCTTAAGGTTTACAACACACTAACAACAACCTAACAGGAGCGAGGAGTGTTGAACTGGGCATCTAGAAGACTACATTTGAATCTTAAACAAATCACTTCACCTCTCTGAGTCCATTTCCTTGTCTATAAACAGGGAATAACTGCACCTACCTCCCAGAACAAATGATATGTATATGGATATAGATTGCTTTGCAAACCTTAAAATGCTAGGTAAAGATGAGCTTATAATGATAGCAGTTCACAAAGCACTTTACCTATATTATCAAAATGGATTGGTCACTCCTATAACTTATTTCCCATTTTTTAAATGAGGAAACCAGGGCCCTATGACTTGACATTCCTGCCAGAGGTCGTTCAGCTGATGACTGTCAGTGCCAAGACATAAATACAGGACCCTGATCGCAAGTCCTGGGTTGTTTTTCTGCTACACAACACTACATCTCTCAGGTGTATCAGCATGTGTAAAACATTGTAATATCGTTTAGAAAAAGTAAGGTATTTTTCCTCTTCTGTATTGTCTGTCCACACCAATCTAGAAAATTTTTTAAAGATAAGACAGATTGAGAACCTAATTAGGAGTGACTCATTTAGCTGTCAGAAGTCTGGAAAACTAAGATTCTGATGAAAGATTTTAGAGTCCTTTGCTCCAGAATTAGACAGTAGCAATAAAAAAATAAACACATCTGTTCATTTCTACTCAAAGCCATTCATTTGTACATTATCAAGAACCCACTATGTGTGAGGCACTGTGCTACAGTCACTATGAAAACTACAAAGCAGAAAAAGGCTTTGTGGTCCTTTATCCAGACTATATTTGTTACTATCTAAATAGAGTCCCAGGGATACTGTCCCACTCTATGTTAAAGGTTTTTATTTTCTCACATTTTCTTGGTGTGTTGTTTTCAGTGAAAAATCGGCCCCAGTCACCTGAGCCTTCAACATCACCAGTTCCATCAGCACAACCACAACTCACAGAAGGATCACATTTCATGTGTGTATAGTTACAGAGAAGTATGTTCTTTTTTCCCCCCATTTTGCTTGTGCTTCATAGGTAGTTGTCTGTTCATTTGTTATGTTGTTTTAATAGATTAGCCTGGACGGTATATGAGTGACTTAGAAAAGATGGGAGAGTGAATATTTCTAGCACATGGGTCAGTCAGATCTTATATTTCCACCTTTAGGGCTTCCAGTGATATTGGATAAACAGACATCCTGTGGTAGTAAAATCAGCATCAGGTGGGCATTAAGGCAAAGCCTTAGGGCTTCACCACTGTATACTCTGATATCATTTTGCTCAGTTGTCTATTCCAGGAATTATCCTTTTAGTATCTCAATTGCTGGTTGTTATTCTACCATGGTAGAATTTCTCATTCTGGTCCCTTCCAATTGACTTGCTTCACTATCCCCCCTGCTTTGGTCTCTCTAACCTGAACTGTTCTAATAGCTACCTATTAGTCTTTCTGCCTTCAGACACTCAGTTTGATTGATAAGACTGATAAGAGGGGGAAAGCATTTGTTTCCGTAGAGCAGGCTCTCTTCAGCATTTCCCATGCATATACTAACATCATAAAAGATTTCTTAAAAGAAGTTAACATGAGATAAATTTGTTTGACTTAAAGATTAATATTAAGCAAAACAAAAAACAGGGAGCTATATGCATTCTGTGTCCTTTTGATGCCATCATGTAAGAAGTCAGTGCAAAGTCTAAATTGGAAGAGTTCCTTCCAGCTACATAAGTAAGGCGCTAGATGTTTGCAGATGACATCAACAGGGCCCCTGAAATGAGATCCATAATAATAAAGTAATACTGTTACATAGCACTTACATGTTTTGGGGGGGATTGGGGTTTTGTTGTTTTTTTTTCCTTTTTAGAGGTGAGAAGGTAGGGCAGTTGGGGTTAAGTAGCACTTAGATGGTTTGCAAAGTATTTGATAAGTATTAACCCTTTTTGTGAGATAATACTTAGCTGATAAGTAAGGTAAAATAAGCTATCTCCCAAAATTAGATAAAACTTTAGAATGCAGTTTATATAAGTTTTATCTCACAACCACCCTGGGAGGCAAATACTATTATTATCTCCATCTGTGGTGGAAACTGAAGCAGACAAAGGTTAAGAGACTTGCCCAGGGGCACATAGCTGGTAAGAGTCTGAGGCAGATATTGAACTAGGATCTAACTGGATTAGGCCCAGCACTATCCACTTTGCCACTCAACTGCCATAATCACTCAAAAAGCTCAGCTTAACAAACAGTCCACACAGGGAAAGTACAGTGTATAAAGAATACATTTTTGGCTCATCTGCTCTAAAGTTCTATGGATTGGCCAGTTTGGCTGTCCAGTTTGGAGAGACATTGCAGGTGGGCAATAAACTGTATGTAGAATTAAACGGGAGAAGGTAAATGGACTGGATTGTACTGAGATGTTATTTACTGCTTTTAGTGATCCCATGATTCTCCCTGAAATAAAAGACCCCCTTTTTTTTTTAACATTTGTCTTCCAATCAATCTATATGGCTATAATAATGGAATACTACAGCCTCTAGGTAGCAGCTCAGTGGTGAGTGGATAGAGTGTTGAGACTGGACTCAGGAGACCTGAATTCAGATGTGGCTTCAGACATTTACTAGCTGTGGCCTTGGACAAGCCACTCAACCTCGTTTTGCCCCAGTTCCCTCAGCTTGTAAAATGGGGTCAGTCATAGCACTGACCTCCCGCAGTTGTTGTGAAGAGCAACTGAGGTAATATTTGTAAAGCATTTAGCACAGTACCTGACACTAAGCAATAATTACATAAGTGCTGGCTATTATTATTATTACCTCTGAAAAATTAAAAGTTGAGAATCTCCCAAAATGTAATGGAGAAGTGCTTAGAGGGCATGAATAGACTACAACACATTACTAGCCAGGCTTTATGTGAGAAAAGCAACATAAAGCTTGTCATCAGAAAGATGTATGATGGGGAAAAAAACAGCCAGCTAGTCTTGGCAAGAACAACCCAACATGCTCCATTGGTAAATACATAATGCTAAGGCAGCTCAGAAAAGTACCATGTACCACTGCCCAGTACCATGGGTGGACCCACCTATGAAGAATTTATAAGAGGAAGAAGTGGGTAAAAGTGTCCCACAGCTTGAGAAAGTGTGGATGAGTTGCAGTCTGTGTGAGGGAAAGTACCCTACATTCATGAAATCACACATCCACTAATGTAAAGGTCATTTCCTCCTATTAGACTGCAAGCTCTTAGGTATCTTTTAAAAAATCTAAAGTTGGTAACCATCAGTGTTTAACATAAATATGCACAAAAGATTTTTAAATTAAATGATAAATGCGGTTATTTTAGTTTGCGTGTGTGTGTGGACAAGATACTAAGAAAAATATATCTCTGGTTCTCAATTCCCCTGCACTTTCTCCATCGTGCATTTTTTCACCCTTTGTTGCTGTAAGTTTTTTTTATAAATGTTTAGTGTGCATATTGTAATGGATCTGCTTTCTCCACTCTATCTCCTCATACAAGTCTAATACTTCTTTGTGTTTGTCATAGTTGTTATTTCCTATGACATAATAGTTTACAGTTTATCCATCCCAGTTTTAATAACATATACTGCTATGGATATTTGGGTGCTGATGTCTTTTGTTTTCTTTTTAAAAGTTTTGTAATCTCTGACAGCACCCAGCACAGTGTCACGCACATAACAAATGCTTAATAAATGTCCATTGAATTCAACAGAATGAAATGCTTTTATGGTACAGCCAATGTAATGACATCAAAAGCCCTCAAAATTATTTTCCAAAATATTTATCAGAGGGGCCATAGCAGTTAGTCATGGATTACAGTGAAAATGGTGATGACAAAAGAGAAGAGTCACTTTTAGGAGAGGGTATGCAGCACCAAAAGTCAGAAGCTATTTGACTATTTGGCTGTTTGACCTTGAACAATTCATTTCACTCCTGAGCCTGTGTTTCCTTATATGCAAAATAAATTGTTAGACTAAATGCTCACTAATGTTCTTGGTGGGTGGTTTTTTGGGTGAGTGAATGGTTTTTATTGTAGTGTCATATGCAAATATTTTTAGGTTTCACTGAGGGGGAAGGTGAAGCTACCAAATCTTTTGGGAATTACCTACAAGAAAACTATTCTAAAACTGAAAAAAGGTTATAACCTTCTTCTAATTGCTGGCTTTTAACTTCCTTAGCTTTTAGGGCTGAAAATAATTTCCTGGAGATCAGCTTGTAATTAAACTGTAAATACTTAATTGACATTAAGTAATATGTTGGGATTTTGCTAACATGGGGGTTTGCAAATCATTAAATCATTAGTTGTTTTCTTTGTGTTATTTTTCTTGTTTTGTCTTCTTCAGAAAAGTTCAGAATAAGAAATTTCTCTTGCAATCTTCTTTTCAGTGTCCAGATACAGTAATGTTTGGTACCATGTTTAGGTATATGATATACCTAAGCAATATAAACACCTATATGTGCTGTGCTTTTGAATGCCTGTCAGTCAGCATTTATGAAGCATCACCACTAAGTAGCTCTAGGCCAGACTCTGGGGATACAAAGACTGAAATAACCTCTGCTCTCTAGAACTTAACATTTCTAAAGAGAGATTTTCAGTACCTGGACATATAGTTAATAGTTCAATTAGCATAACGAATTAAGCTATTAAGGCTTTGAACCAAACTGAGACTTTCTGGGACATAAATCCATATATGATATTATAGATAAAGAATGAATACAATGTAACAAGAATAAGTACATTGCAGTTTGGGGAGGCACTGGCCGTTGGCCATGTGGAGAAACTTCATGTAGAAGTTTGAGCTGAGTATTGAAGGGAAAAGGAGTGAGGTGAAAAAAGGGGCATAGGTGAAAAAGGATATGGCCAATGCAAAGGCACAGAGGAGATAGTGATGCTTGAAGAGAAGGCCATTTTGACCACATCAGACTATAGGAGGGGTCTGGTGTATAATGGAGCCAGATATGTTAGGCTAAGTTGCAAAAGTCTTTAAATGGCAAAGGAGTTCGAGTTAATATTCTGTACCAGAGGCAATATGGATTCTCTAGTGTTTATTGAGCAAAGGAGTGCTCAGATCTACACCGAAGGAAAATCACCTTAGAAAAAGAGAGTTAGAGGGGGAGGAGAACTCAGCAGGGAGGATTTTGTAGGCACACTACAGAAATTGTAGAGATAGAAATGGCAAGATTTAGGAATAATTGGATAAGTAAAGTGAGGGGAAATGAGGAGTCCAAGACAAGCCCAAGGTTATGAATCTGGAAGACTAAGAAAAGCATCCTACCTTCAGTAGAGAAGGGGACTTTGCTAGGAGGATCTCTTTGGGGGAAAATATCATGAGTTCTGTTTTTGACATGTTGAATCTGATCTGAGACATTCAGATTTCAGTTTGAAAGGTATAGTAGGCAATTGGTGAAGTAGGGTTAAAGGTCAGGAGAGACTAAACTTGGATATAACTGAGTCATTTGCATGAAGATGATAATTAAACTCATTGTGTTGAAGTCAGGGAGGGAGAGTATAGAAAATGAAGAAGAGTCTCCTAGACAGAGCCTTAGGGGCACCTAAGAGGATGAGATAGTGGTGGTGAGATAACTGTGGAGACTGATAAGGACTAGCTATGGAGGAGGAAATCCCGAAGAGAGCAGGGTCGCAAATCACCAGAGAAGGGAGTACCCAGGAAAAGAAAGGAGTCCATGGTACTCCTGCAGCACAGAAGTCAAAAGGGATGAGGCCTGAGAAAGAACCATTACTTAACACTTGTCAGTTAATTAAATGGTCATTGTTAAATTTAGAGTGAGCAGTTTCAAATTATGAGATTGGAAGCATAGGACTGAAGAGTGAGCGAGGAGAGGGGAAGTAGAGACAATGAATGTAGACTTTTTTTAGGACATGGTCCTAAAGACAGATACAGGAAGACAGCTTGAGGGGATGGTGTGCCCATGAGGGTTTGGGGTTTGTATTTGGTTTTGGTGTGGCTTGGGGGGGGGGGGGGCGGGAATCTTAAGTGTGAAAGAGACTGAAGCACTTATGTTTAAAAACAGGAAAGGAAACCAGTAGATAAAAAGAGGTTGGAGATTAGAGAGTAAGAATGGAGTGATTGAAGTTTTATCCTTGCTTCTACATAGACAGGTTTCAACTCTGCAGGCTTCTTACCAATACTTAATATTTGTTTTTATTCTTTTAAAAATAGAGGCAGCTAGGTGGGTGCAGTGAATAGAGCACCTTCCCTGGAGTCCAGAGTACTTGAGTTTAAATCTGGCCTCAGCCACTTAACAATTACTAGCTGTGTGACCTTGGGCAAGTCACTTAACCCCAATTGCCCTGCCCTCCCCCTTTAAAAAAAAAAAAAAAGCAAAATAAATAATCAAGTCTAGCTTAGGTTTCAGAATCCACAGCAGTTCAGTATTTTGCCAAATGGCTTTGTTCTCCATTTTCAGGCTACTCTTCTTGATCCAGAAATTGTTGTTTTACTCTTTTCTGTTGCTTGTAATTCTTACTTAATTTCCACTGGAAACAAATAAGTACCCCTCTTTTGTTATTTATATAGAGTTCTAGTAACACCTTGGAAAAATGTGCGGCTCTTCTGTTAACTTGTTAGCTACTCCTTTGCTAACCTCTGCTGCCCTCTTTATTGTTTAATTCAAATTAAATCAGGAAGTACATCTGTTGCCAAGGTCTCAGTAATGTTACTTAAGTCTTATTAATTTAGTCATTTCAGTGCAACTGACATGACAAATATGCATGAGACATGAAGAGGACAAATATTGCCAAACAAACTGAGAATAGCCACCTCAGTCTTAGTAGAGAGTATGGCCCTAAAAGACAATTATCATTATTGGTTAGTTTAGTCGAAGCAGCAAAAATTAAATGTGTACAAGCCCTAAACCTACTCACTAGTAGAGAAACTTGCAATAAATATATGGCGAGTTTTCATGTACTTTATACCCAGTTTGAGGACAAAGCCTTGTTATTCAGCTTTGTCACTCCAAGCCCACTTGGTTTGTTTTCAGTTTTCTTAAAATGTTTTGAAACAGTTATATTTAAAGGGACAGTGATACCACAAAATGATAATATATAATTTTAGTCTCTGTCTGCCCCAGGATGCCAGTGTCATCCTAATCTATGATATTTTAATGTATTTTCTTGCATACATATGTCATTTTCTAAATTCTTGGCTTTAGTAGCATTTAGGAAAATTTTGGTAAGGACACTTGTATAGTTACTTAAGGATATTGTTGCATATTTTAGTGGGACCCAGCAAATCTATTGGTTTTGTTTTCTTTTTCCATCAACAAGCATTTGTTACTTATTCCTTCATTGTCAGTAAGTTTGATTCTATTTATGATTTTAAATTTTTCTTAATGTATGTCTAGGAAGTACAATTAAAGTACAATTTGCTTATTTATGTCTATCAATCTCAGATTTCAGTCTAAGAAAGACGAACAAAATTTGGTTGTATGGGTGTTTTATTTCTTTCAAGTTAGCAGCATGCTTTCAGAGTTTCAAACTGACTTATTGGGGTCACACTGCACAGTTTATGTACCCTTCCAATAGGAGCTGTTTTCTCTTCATCTACAAGTCACCGATGTCCGTAGAAAATATCTCTATACCAGACCACTCCCAGCCTTGGGCAATCTAGACCAAAGGATCTATCTCCACCCAAGTTTGAATAAAACAACAATGGGCTTCCCCACCTTAGATTCCTTGCAGGCTTGGGTTGGTTTGACCTAGATGTGGAGGGTCAGTGCAATCTCTTTATCAGTAATGTCCTTCTGAAAATAAAAAGTGAACTTTAATTAAACTCTGGTCTTAAGAAGAATGAGTGGAGCTCTAAATCTCCCCACAATATTAGTTATTAATAATGTGTCTTAGTCGTTTAAAAGCCATGTGTTTAAAGCTATTCTCTATGTATTTCTAAGAAATGTGAAACATTAATTCTTTAACTTTTTAGGTGGTAAAATAATTTTCTTTTCTTCTTTTCTAGCTACAACAGCTTCTGTTGAAATAATTCATAGTTAAGGATATGGACCTATGGAAATGTCAGAAGAAATTTGTACAGTCTCTTAAATCTATGAAATTCATAGTTCAGATGCTTTTAGCCACAGAGCATCATTTTATCACTTCTGGAAATGTTTATTCCAAGATAGCTTTAATGGCCCATAGGTACACTCCACAATATCAAGGTTATCTATTATGACACCAGCTTGCTGCTATGATTTCAGTGCACATAAATAATGGTGCTTTTTAATGTGTAGCCTACAGCCATAGCTTAGTTGCTGTGTTCCAGATTTAAATGTTTCTTAATTCTAAGTTGATTTACATTTGGATTTTGGCTTTTTAGTACATGAAATTGGTTACTTTTACACATCTCTACTGAAGCTTATTTTCTCTTTAGCTACTATAAATGCATTGTTTCCCACTTGGTTTGTAAAATTCTTATATATATGTGTGTATTTAAAATGTGCCATTTTATTGCTAAGTGAAATGTCCTGTTTTTGCTGTAATTATTTCTCAGTCACTTTGCACTCAGTCACATTGCAGCGTCAGCAGTTACTGCCACACTGTTGTCAGCATATACACAAATGTTATGGCCTATTTTTCCTTAAAAACAAAATAAAGTGTAGGTATTTTGAGGTACTGGGCTTTTACTTCTTTGGAATAGGTGTGTACAGCAATAAGGTTTCCAATTCCAGTACTTAGTTTGTGTACAAATGTAATTATGTTCATTGTGTATATATTATACAATGAGCACATGCAATATAAGTATATAAAGTTACTATTGTTTAAATGCAAATGTTCATATCTCATTTCTTTTCTATCATGTTAAATAAATGTTGATGTTCTTAAATATCTGTGTTAGTGATTTTTTTTTCCCTCCATTTAAAACTGAAGAAAAAAGATAATAGCTTTGGTAAACTACCAAGGGGAATGTTGGGACTCTTAAAAAAAAAAAAACTTAGAGAAGTTTTATATTTTACTGATAAAGAAAAGGCTAAATAAAGTAAATATCAGCATACACAGCTATCAATGGCAGAAATCTGTTTTAGACAAATTCTCCTACCTCCCATATACTTTTGTTAAACTACATTGCTTTCTATTCATGTTTGAACAAAAATAAATTTTGTCAGTTTTTAAGAGAAAAAAATAATTCATTATGTCATTGAAGTGAGTTTATCTGAACATTTACACAATTTAACAAATTCCCAGGGAAATTTTCTGGGATACCCTATCTTCTCCCAGACCGTTTCTTATGAAGTCAGTGGTACTATTAAAGAATGTTATCTATTTTATTCTATGCCAGGGATTCTTAATCTGGAGTTCATGGACCTTGAAGAGGATATGGAAACATTTCAGAGCATCTGTGGACTTGAAAAAAATCCAACTGAAATTTAGCATTTCTTTGTAATTATGAATGTAGACTGCAAAAAAATACCCAGAAAAGAGTTCCATAGACTTCACTACACTACCAAAGGGATGCATGACTCAAAATGGTTGAGAACCCAGATCCTTTACTCTTTTATTCTCCAGTAATCAGTTTCACATTTTTCCTCCTATAAGCTTTCATTTGTACTTTACATTGTTTCCAAAATACAAGGAAACTTGAGCTTTTGGGATTTCTGCAAAAAAAATAAAAAGACATTTTACTAAAAAGACATTTGCCCCCACACAAGCCCAAGTCTTAGGACAGTTAAAGGCTAAAACTTTGGGGACATTATTGTTCCTCCTTTGTTCTCAAAGAGGACCAGTGACATCAAAATGTGATCTTGACTTTCTGGACTTAAGACTTTCTGAACTGGGTTGTAGAGAGGCAGAGCTGTGCCTCTGTCTCCTCCACAAAGTCCAGTGGCTAGACAAAAGTCAGGACTGGTGATGGCCAAGGATACAGTAGGTGACCTTGGCCTTTCTAACTTAAGGTCTTTCTTTTGTCTGAGGCCACCCCCATTCAATGACTAAGGGTACAGTAAGAGTTGAGACAAAAGATGGCCCAAGTTATCATCACAAAGATAACCGTCTGGGAGGGGAAGACTTCAGAGTTTCTGGCCTTTGCACTTAAGTCTTTCAAACCTAAACAATGAGCCCTTGATACTGGGGTTTGGGCTATTTTTAGCCAATCAATGAAACCCAGAGTGATTTAGGTTTTATGGTGTAGTCAAATAGCTGCATTTAAAACACAATCAGCTTTTTTAAAGCCTGTTTTTTCTGAGCTTTATTTTAAGAAATGAAAAATGCACAGGCCAAAATGTAAATTGGGGGACTTTGTACTTTGGGAGAGGATGTAATCTTTACAAACCAGTTTCAGCCTAATAATGATGTAAATGAAATATATTCAAAGAAAAAGTACTTGATAATTTTTTCTTTAGATAAAATCTGTAATTGTTATGGATCAGTTATGTTTTGGTTTCCTTAAACACAATCATTTAAAGATATTCCTTGGATATGTATGAGGCTACCTGACCCTTCAGATAGTGGAATGTGCATCCTTAATCTTACTTGTAAATTTTTCTTTTTCTTCCTTTTTATGTATTTAAGTAGCTATACTTGTCAAGGACATTTTTAGAAATGTATTTATTTACTTTTAGTATACAACATTCAGTTCCACCATCCCTTGAGTTCGAAATTTTCTCCCCTTCCCTCTTCTCCCCCCTCACTCCCCCCTCCCCCCACTGTAGCAGCATACAATCAGATATAGGTTCTACAAATACCTTCACATTAAACATTAGACAAGTTGTCAAGGAAAATTTTAATAAAGCTATAATCAGTTCTAGGTAATGTATCTTTTTTTAAGATTTATCAAAAATTCATTACTAGTTTTTCAGATAAAGGCCTCATTTCTCAAATATATAGGGAACCAAATCATCTATTTAAATAAAAATCATTCCCCAATTGATAAATGATCAGAGAATGTGAACAAGCACTTATCAGAAGCAGAAATCAGTTATCAATAGTCATGTGACAACATGCTCTAAATCATTGTAGATTAGAGAAATGCACATTAAAAAAACTGAGTTACTCCCTCACACCTCTCAGATTGACAGAAAAGGAAAATGACAAATGCTGGAGTGGTTGTGGGAAAATTGGGACACTAATTCTTTGTTGGTAAAGTTGTGAACTGGTCTAACCATTCTGGAGAACAATTTGGAACTATGCCTAAAGGACTATAAAACCCTATCTATCTTTGGACTCAGTGATATCACTACTAAGTCTGTATCCTGCAGAGATCAAAAGGAAAGGAAAATGTAGCAGCTCTTTCTGTGGTGGCAAAAATAATTGGACGTGGAGAGGATGCCCATCAGCTGAGGAATGGCTGACCAAGTAGCATATGATTGTGTTAAAATACTACTGTGCTATCAGAAATTATGAGGGGTATGGCTTCAGAAAAACGTGGGAAGCCTTAGATGAAGTGAGCAGAACTAGAACACTGTACATAGTAATAGCAATTCTGTAATGATGATCAACTATGACAGATTTATCTACTTTGATTAATAACAGTGATCAAAAAACAATTCTAAAGAACTAATGATGAAAAATGCTATGCATCTCCAGAGAGAACTGGTGGAATCTGAGTGCAAATTGAAGTCTAATTTTTTGCTTTTTTTTTTTTTGGCCACATGGCTAATATGGAAATGTTTTACATGATTTTGCATGTATACTTGATATATTGCTGGCTTTCTCAGTGGATGGAGAAGAGATTAAAGGGTCTGAGAATTTGGAACTCAAAATTTTTTTTAAAGTTTTAAAATGAATGCTAAAAATTGTTTTAAAAAGATAAGCAAGTTTGGAGAGACACCATGACATACTACATATAGGATGAACCAGCTGTTTTGTTAGGAAGATATGATTCAGATCTTGTCTGACAAATACTGACAACCCCTCTCTAGATATCTCAGGTGACTCTTAAGTTTATGTTATAATGTGATGATCTGCATTGCAGCCATAACTGTTTTTACCTACATATTTTTAAATTTGTAATCAAATAGCAAGGAGAATTATATCTTGCCATTTCTACTTCCTATATCCAAATTGGAGTCTAAAATGAGAAGGACAAAATGAAATTGTGAATTACTGGACGTACTTCAGTATGTCATTGTACACACTTCTGGTGAGTATTCTAACTGGAACTGTAATCTGAGGGCTGAAAAAAGTGCCCAACCTTGGGCATAGCCTTATGCCCACTGGAGCTGTGTCTGATGACACCTAGCAGCAGCCACAGGAATAATAAAGCAACGTTAAGCAACAGCCTTATCAGCTGAAGAAGGAATAATAAATATCCAACAGAAACTGCACATAATTCCCAAGTCTTAAAGAGACTATACATCAGTAATGACCATTGGGAGCAATGTGACATCACCAGAAGACAACTCAGCCCTGTAATGCCAATGGCACATACTTTCCCCCCACCATTCTTTTTATTTTATCTTAGTGCTTTTTTTTTGGAGGGGGGAAGGTAGGGCAATTTGGGGTTAAGTGATTTGCCCAAGGTCGCACGGCTAGTTTGTTTTGTGTGTGTGTGTGTGTTAAGTGTCTGAGACTGGGTTTGAACTGGGGTCCTCTAAACTCCAGGGCCGGTGCTCTATTCACTGCACCACCTAGCCACCCCTTTCCCCCACCATTCTAAACATGTATCCTGGTCCTATTTGTTCTCTTTGTGTGTATATTCTTTCCACTGATCATGTGTATGTTTGTGGGAAAATGTTTTCCAGGGGAAATAAGAAGCATAAGAGTGATGTTTTATTATTTTTCTTACTATGCTATTTCATTAAAAAGCCTTGCTTTGGGAAGGAGAAAAGGAATAAGCATTTATATAGTGCCTACTATGTGTCACACACTATGCTAAGCACTTTTACAAATATTATCTCAAACCCGCAAGGTAGGTGCTACCATTATTCCCATTTTGCAGTTAGAAAAACTTAGGGGAAACAGGTTAAAAGACTTGCTCAGGGTCACATAATAATATGAATCTGGATTAGAACTCAGGTCTTCCTGACTCCAGTTCCAGCACTATTCAGCTAATAGTGTAACACTGATAACTCCTAAAACTAAACTAATGAATGGGAGTTCCTGAGTTATGAGTTTTGAATAGATGTGGCCCTGATGAGTACCTTTAAACTTGGGCACCTTGTTTGGGTGACCTCTGGCTCCGGGGCAATGGGGTACATGAGGTTTCTTCCCATGGCATTAGCAGCATTCCAGCATTCACCTAGGACTAGAGAAGGAAATCGGAGAGATTTGGGGGTCTCCATGAATAAGGCAGAGTGAGAGGCACAGGGGTGGGATTCAAGGGTAGAGGACAATTTAAAGTTGAATGGATTCAATACAGGTTCAGGTTTACAAAGTAAAGAAATTAAAGCAAGAGCTGGGGGTGATGGACTCAGAAAACAGGGAGGAATGAAGGATATTGTGATAAAGACCAAGAATAGGTCTTATTGGAAGAGTGAATTAGTGGAAATGAGGACTGGAAAAAGTATGTTGTGGTCAGAAAGGAATCTCAGTCTTTAGGATCAAGGGGGTAAGACAGTATGCTGAGATCATGCATAAAATGATCCTGTTTTATGCAAAAATTCCAATGAAGACCATGGGAGTTGAGGTTGAGGAGCTGGGACACTAAAATATTTTAGGGGACAGTAACTAGCATATTAAAACCCCTAAATAGGAGGGCAGATCTTTTTGTGATGGCAAAGAATTGGAAATTGAGGGAATGCCCATCAGTTGGAGAATGACTGAACAAGTTGTGGAATATGAATATAATGCAAATGGAATACTATTGTACTATAAGAAATGATGAGCAGGCAAATTGCAGAAAAACCTGGAAAGACATGAACTGATGCTGAGTAAAGTCAGCAGAACTAGAACACTGTACACAGTAACGGCAACATTGTGCTATAATCAATTATGATAGACTTAGCTTTTCTCAGTGATACAGTGATCTAAGACAGTTCCAAAAGTCTCATGATGGAAAATGCTATCCATCTCCAGAACAAGAACTAATGTGAATCTGAATGCAGATCAAACCATATTATTTTCACTTTCTTTGGCTTTTTTCCCCTTTTGTTCTTTTTCTTTTTTTTCACAACATAACTAATGTGGAAATTTCTGTTCAACACGATTGCACATGTATAACCTCACATGTATAACCTATATCAGAATACTTGCTATCTTGGGAAGAGGAGTGAAGAGAGAGGGAGAAAAATTTGGATCCCCAAATCCAAGAATGTTGAAAGCTATCTTTGCATGTAATTGCATGTAATTGAATAAATACCGTTCTTTAAAAAAAAAAAAAAAAAGCAGCTAAATGGCACAGTGAATAGAGCACCAGCCCTGGAGTCAGGAGGACCTGAGTTCAAATCCACCCTCAGATACTTGACACACATACTAGCTGTGTGACCTTGGGCAAGTCACTTAACCCCAATTGCCTTGCCTTCCCCCCTCCAAAAAAAGAGGGCAGAATTTGGGGTAAAAAGGTAGATGGTGAGCCAAGAGTCAAACTCCTGAAGAAAGGAAGGAAAAAGGAACAGCTATTTGAATATGGCTAGAGTAGTAAACACTGGAGAAGCTGCTATGTGATGAATTGGAGGGAGGATCTGAAAAAGGCAATGAGGAAGCATGCCCGCTCCTCGCTCAGTGTGTCAGGTAGCACAGAAAAAGGTAAACCTAGTGATCCGAGAAGGTAGGGAGAGATTCTGTTTTGGGAGGAGCTGGAGATGCAAAACTGGTTTGTATGACGACTCCCAAGAAGGCAAAAGGAGAGGAAAGGACTGAAGGAGAAACTCATGAACACCAAGGTTTCACTTCAAAAGATGACAGAAAACAGGAATAGTGTTGGAGAAAGAGTGGAAAGATAAGCATCCTAATACATCCTTGGTAGCCGTGTACATTGATACAACCATTCCAGAAAGCAAATTGTAATTATGCAGATAAAGTGGCTAAAATGTCCATACCCTTTGAACCCAATGCCTCTACTGCCTATACCCTAAGAATGTCATTAACAAAAAGGAAAGTTCAAGATACACCAAAACATTTATAGCAACTTTCTTTTTTGGCAGCAGCAAAAACTTAAAAACAGAAACCTATCATAGGGGGAATGGTTAAATGAAATTGCGGTACATGAATGTAATGGTATACAGTCAAGCTGCAGAAAAAGTAACAAACATGATGAACACACAGGAGCATAAAAACTGTTGTAACATGAATTAAACAGCCAAGGAAACAAGGACTACAACAATGCAAATGCAAATAACCACAACCACAAAACAACAAAAATGTTGCAAAATCATTAAGAACAAGGATGACCCCAAAGAAGAGATATGAGAAGACACCTCCCCTCTGTTTTCCTGATTCTGTGCCTTTTCACTGGAATGCTTTCTCTCCTTAGTGAGGCCTCCCTGCTTCCCTGGCCTCCTCCAAGAGAGCTCAAATCTTTTTCTATAAAACGCCTTTCTTTCCAAGTCCCTCAACCCACCCCCATAATAGCTCCTTTCTCTGTGATTGCATACAGTAGACATGTAGGTACCCAGTTATGTGCATGTTGTCTCCCCAGTAGAAAGTGAGTTCCTTGAGAACAGGAACCATGTTTTTCCCCTTCTTTGCATCCTTGTTGCTTCACACAGTGACTCACACACTAAGTATTAACAAATGCTTCTTACCTAAAATCACAAAAAAACCAAAAGGGTCGATTATGGGAACGGAAGTCCAGGTCCATACATTTCTAGGCCTACTTTTCTGTTGTGCTTCTAGAAGCTCTAGGGCTCTGGGTAGGTTAAGCATTCCAGCCCTGGAGGTCTCTGGGAAAGCCCTTACATCTAGACAGACCAATTAAAGGCTTCAGCTACTGATTTGCACAATTTTTTGATAATCCTTTTTCCATTAACATTTCACCTTTCTCTGAGTTGTCTGGAGGCACTGTCAGAGCTTGCTAGTTCATAGCAGTTTATCTTTGAATATGTCTGCTGTTTTGTGAACAATCTATAGTCAGTGCAGGTACCATTCTAAGCAGTGGGGATACATTAAAAACAAAAACTGTTTCTGCTCTCAAAAAGCTTACAGCCTAATTGGGGAGACAGCTTGTAAATAACTCAATATATACATGATATATACAGGGTAATTTGAAAGGGAAAAGAACTAACCACTGAGGGTTCTGATAAAGGCCTCCTGCAGAAGGTGGGAACCTTAAAGAACAGGAGGGAAAACAAGAGGCAGAGGTGAGGGAGCAAGGGGTAAAGCTAGTGCAAAGGATGGAGAGACAGAGTGTTATATTTGATGAACTGAAATTGGACAGTCAGCTGAATCATAGAGGTCATAAAAGTGAAAATGGTGAGAAAACTGGAAAGGTGGCAAGGGATCAAGTTATGAAGAGTTATAAATGCCTTAAAGAGGCCTCCATTTGACCCTAGAAGTGATACAGAGTAACTAACTTGGGCTTATTAGCAGGGGCAAGAGAAAGGGGCAGTTGACATGAAAAGTTGTTTTTTTTTTTTTTAAATCATCCTAGCATTTATTTGAAGAGGGAGGAATTGGAGAGGGGAGAGATTTGAAGCAGGCAGAATGGTAATCAAAAGAGAAAGTTGTGGTGAATTGTATTGAGAATCAGTTACCATATAAAATAATTTTCTCCCCTCAGTGAAGGTCCAGTTCAACTGGCATTCTTGAGATTAGCCACAAAAAGAATGAAGGGGAGTGGAAGAAGCATTAAATAGGTGTCTACTATGTGCCAAGCACTTTTGCAAATATTATCTCGTTGCTCTGTGATGTAGGTGCTATTTTTTGAAAGTTGGGGAAACTGAGACAGGCAGAGTAAATGACTTACCAAGGATCACACAGCCAGTAAGCATCTCAGATCTTCCTGCCTCCTGGCCCAGCCAGCACTCTGCTCAGGTGCACTGCTAACTAGCTGCCTCCAGCTATGAGCTAGAGGGGAAGGATGGCATTCAGGAATGGTCTGATCCTTGGCTCTTCTCAGCAATGCAAAGTTCTAAGACAACTCCAAAAGGCTCATGATGGAAAATGCTATCCACATCCAGAGAAAGAATTCTTTGGAGCCTGAATACTGATGGAAGCATACTATTTGCTCTCTCTCCCTTTTTTTTTTTTTGTTTTTGTTTTGTTTTGTCTCTTCTATCTCCTGATTCATTCCGTTGGTTATAATTCTTCTTTACAACATGACTAATGTGCTAATGTTTAATATGAATGTATATGTAGAGCCTATATCAGATTGCATACCATCCGTCCTGGAAAGAGGAGGAACAGAGAGAAGACTTAAAACTCAAAAGTCTGTGGAACTGAATGTTCTGGACTAAAAATTAATTAATTAAAAAAAATAGAAAAGAATAGTCTGATCATGTGAGGGATTTTTAAGAATGGGAGAGATAAGGACTTGTTTGTAGGCTACTGGGAAGGAACCAGCTGATAGGGAGAAACTGAAGATGAAATAGATAGCTGAGAGGATTATGGGGGCAATTTGGGGAAAAGCTGGAAAGGGATGGGATCATCCATAAGCAAGAGGTCTCCTGAGTCTGCCAGGTGCAATAGTGATGGGGAGCTCTCACAATCCACCCCACGTGGAGCTGATTTAATTGGATCAGTTTCATCAAGATTGTGGATTGTTCTAGCTGTTCCAACTAGTAGAGTCTTCTGGGCCTTTAGGTACATTTCATACTGGGATTGTAATGTTGGTCTTACCCCAATTGTTGTCCAATTAAATCTTACTTCTCTTAGTTCTAAGTTATCTCATTTGTCCTCTTTGAAAACAAAGGGCAAACAACAATAATCCCAGATAGTTTCCTCCTTGAAGCAATTAAAGTTTTAATAAACAACTGGTTGTTGTTAAAGAGTAATTTTAAAACTCCTAAAAAGAATTTACAACTGTTCATCTTCTTTTCCAATTTTGGCTTCTGTAATATAATCTATCCCACTCAAATCACTAGTATGAGGCGGAACTATGGCTATTCTCTTACAAAATGCAAGGACACTATGGTTACCTACAATACCATCTAATATGCTAATCATCACAAGTGTTTTGTATGCTACCCTGTACAATCTCTTCTTAAAAAACAATTTGTGAGCTTTCTGCTCTGCTCATTCCTGTGTGCCACCATCTCCAGAGATGCCTCTCTACCCCATCACCTGCTTCCCTGTCCGAGGGCAATGTGAAGCCACCGAGATGCTCCTGGCTGACCAGGGCCAGGACTGGAAGGAGGACGTCATGACCATGGAAATGTGGCTGAAGCGGGACCTCGAGGCCAGCTGTCTCAATGGCCAGCTCCGCAAATTCACAGATGGAGACCTGACCTTGTACCAGAGCAATTCCATCCTGAGATACCTGGGGCATAAACGTGGGCTCTATGGGAAGGATGATAGAGAAGCATCTCTCTTGGATGTGGCCAGTGATGAAGTGGAGGACCTCAGGGTCAAGTACCTTCTCCTTATCTACCAGAGTTATGAGGAAGGCAAGGACCAGTATTATGTGAAGGACCTGTCTACCCGGCTAAAGTAGAACTAAAGAACTAAAGCTGAAGCAGAATTAGGGAGGCAAGGCCTTTATTATGGGGGACAAGATCTCTTTTATGGATTACAACCTGCTGGACTTGCTGTTGATTCACCAGACATTGGCCATAGGCTATGTGGGCACCTTCCTCTTACTGTCTGCCTATGTAGCTCTCCTCCAGGTCTAAGCTCAAGGCCTTCCTGGACTCACCCCAGCACACTAGCCTCCCCATCAATGGCAATAGTAAACAGTGAGGGCTTGGGCCTGACCCTTGCCTTGCAATAAAAGCTTTCAAAACAAAAATAAAAACAAACCACATTTGTGGTTATCAAGGTAGAGTGGTGAGTGTGAAAACTATGAGGGAAAGCACAAAACAATAAAGGCAGTTAGCCAATCCAAGGCCTAAGTAACAATGGACCTCACATTCAAAGAAACTGAGAGTTGAAAATGACCCAGTGACCATCTAGAGAAATTCAAATGAAAAGAATTCCCATTATAACATACACAACAAGTGGGTTTAGTTATAAAAGCTTACTACAGTCTTGCTGTATTGGAGATTATAGAAACTACCAAGAAGCACATTCTCCTTGCTCTGAGTGACAATCCTCTTTGGGCAGGGTCAGTAGTAACAGTCAGCCTGCCCTTCCTCTGCAAATTATATTGAAGCAAAACTTTTTTTTTTCCATTTGATACAGAATTGGTTAACTTCAGCATTGTACCTCAATTTCATGATGGCACACTCGCCCAGTTTCTAGATAATGGACAATGATCTGGTGTCTTTTCACTAATGAAGTGAAAAAAAGGCTGTGTGCTTTTTCCCATGCTTTTTAGCATGATGTTTTCAGTCATGTTGTCAAATGCTTTCAATGAGGATGAACACGGCATCAAGGTCAGCTACCTCACTGATGGTAAATTCTTCAACTTGAAAAGGCTACAAGCCAAGACCAAAGTGGAGGGAGTGTTGGTGAATGCTCTTCTGTTTGCAGATGATTGTACACTCAATGCAGCCTCTGAAGTTGAGATGCAATAAAGTATGGATCCATTCTCTGCTGCTTGTGCTAATTTTGGCCTAACAATTACCAAGAAAACTCAGGTGTTCCATCAGCCACCACCACACCATTCACACATGGAACCATCAGTTACAGCAAATGGAGTTACCTTGGTTGTACACTTTCCCAGCATGTATAATTTGATAATGAGGTTGATGCAAGCATTGTGAGATTTAGCTCAGAGTCTGGGAGGCTCCAAAGTAAAGTATGGGAGAGAAGAGGTATTAGACTGACAACTAGACTAAAGGTCTACAGAGCCATGGTGCAGACCTCATTGTTGTATGCCTGTGAAACCTGGATGGTCTACCTGCACCATGCCAGGAAACTGAATCACTTCCATTTGAATTTTCTTAGAAATATTCTGGGATCACTTGGCAGAATAAGATACTGAGGTCCTTTCTCGAACTAAACTGCCAAGCATTCAAACTCCACTGCAGAGAGTGTAACTCTGATGGGTGGGCCAAGTTGTTCAAATGCAAAGCATATGCTTGCCAAAAAGACTTTTATGGAGAACTCACACAGGGCAAACATTCACATGGTAGTCAGAAGGAGCAATACAAGGACACTCTCAAGGTCTCTCTTAAGAACTCTGGAATTGATAGTGTGACATGGGAGACACTGACACAGGACTGCTCAGCATGGCATACCCACATCAGAGAAGGTGCTGTGCTCTGTGAGAAAGGAAAATTGAAGCAGCTCAAAGGAAACACAGGATGCCCAAGTTGAGAGTATCCACCCCAAATGGACTATTTGTGGCAGACCTGTGATAGAACATTCTGAGCTAGTATTGTTCTGATCTGCAATAGTAGGACACATTGAAACTTGACTTTAGCATAGTGATATCATTTTAGTCCTCTTGGAGAAGGAAGGACACAACCAACCAACCTTCCAGGGACTTGAGGACAATTTCCCAGGGCTAAAAATAAGACCTATAGCAACCCTTTTGCACAGTCTTGAAAGATAAGCTGTTGGATCTTTACAAAGAAAACTACCAGACTCAAAGAATAGCCTACCAGTGGTTCATATCTCTAAGGGAACAATCACAATGATAATAAATGTATCATTTAAATACTATGTAGACACCAGATTTCACAATTTGATTAAATTTCAAAAATTCCTAGTCCTTATGAAAAGTGCAACTTAATTCTCCAAGATAGGATTTACAGGTCCTCTGCAGGACCATATTGACAATTTCAAAATCAAATTAGGTCTTGACATTCTCAGGGTATATACTTTAAATCCTTAGACAATCAAACAGAGGGAGAGCATTTTCTTTGACAAATATTTCTCTGATTCACAAACTAATCATAAAATTAAGATCAAAGGGGATCCAGTATCCTAATGTTACAGATGCACCACATATATAATTCCTAAATATGAATACTACTCTAAAATATCTTCCAAAACTACAGTGCAAGAAATTTATAATTAAAGCATTAACATAAAAGATTTTATGAACAAGTAAACATATATTTAATTAGATATATTTTGTACAACTAAAATATATTTTATAAATAAAGATGTATTGCCATCAAATTGGTACATTAAGTATATTGGTATATTAATGAGGACTTCAGGAAAGACTTCTTGAAGAAGGAGGGATTTTAGCTGAGAAATGAAGGAAGCCAGGAGGTGGAGATGAGGAAGGAGTGAATTCCAGGCATGAAAGATAGCCAATGAAAATGCACAGTCTAGGGGCGGCTAGGTGGCGCAGTTAATAGAGCGCCGGCCCTGGAATCAGAAGGACCTGAGTTCAGAGCCGGCCTCTGACACTTAATCCATACAAACAAAAACCTAGCCGTGTAACCTTGGGCAAGTTACTTAACCCCAATTGCCCTAAAGGGGCGGCTAGGTGGCGCAGTGAGTAAGAGCGCCGGCCTCGGAGTTGGGATGACCCGAGATCAGATCTGGCCTCAGAAAATGAGCACCCACGCATAAATAATGACTAGCCGTGTAACCTTGAGCAAGTTACTTAACCCCAATTGCTTTAAAAAAAACAAAAACAAACAACAAAAAAAAGAAAATGCACAGTCTGGGCAGAATGCCTTGTTCCAGGAACAGCAAGGAGGCTGTCCAGTGTCAATGGACTGCAAAATACCAGGGGGGAGTAAAGTGTAAGAAGAATGGAAAGACAGGAAGGAGTCAAGATACAAAGGGATTTAAAAGTCAAATAGGATTTTATATTTGATCCTGAGAGGAATGGGGAGTCACTGGAGTTTTTGAGTGTGGGAGAGAAGTGGAAGGACCTTACATGGTCAACCCTGGGTTTTAGGAAGACTAGACAGAATAGAATGGGAGAGAGACTTGAAGCAAAATGACCAACCAGAAGGCTATTGGAATAGTACAGTTATGAGGCACCTCAGGTTAGTGTCTGTCACATAATCTGTCAGTGGCTAAAAGTATATGAGAGTTTGAATGAAGGTAAACTTGACAACAAATTGGATATGTAAATCAAATGCAAGTCAAAAGTCTGGAATAACACTGATATGAGCCTAGGTGACAGAAAGGACAGTGGCACCCTCAATAGTAATGATAAAATTAGAAAGAGTAGAGGATTTGGGAGGAAAAATAATGAGATTTCACATTACCCAATAATATCCTCCACCATCTTCCCCTTTAGTCCAGCCTTTTATAAAGATATGGCCCTTCTTTTTGCCACCCTTGATCCTATTATCCTCAGTTTTCTGCTGATCACCCCCCACTACCATAACCTCCTTTTCTCATAACATTAATTTCTGCCTATTGGTCCTCTTCCTGATGCCTATAAATATGGTCAATTCTCCCCTATCCTTTGAAATTTAAAAAAAAATTTGTTATTGTGAAATTGACTAATATTAACAAATATGAATGTTTCCAGATGCAAATTGGAAGAGAAAGAGGATTGTATATGAAACAATGAGTTTCTAATATGTATATATATTCAATATATTTTGTATATGTATATGTATAATATGTATATATAGTCAATATATTTTATTTTTATTGATATTGATATTTATAGATATCTCATTTTTACATCAATTCAATTTCACCCTATATCCTTCTGTCTTCCCCTCCAGAGAGTTATCACTTTTAACAAAGAATATTTTTTTGCTTTTTTTTTTTTTTGGAGCAGGAAAGGCAGGGCAGTTGGAGTTAAGTGACTTGCCCAAGGTCACATGGCTAGTAAGCATTAGGTGTCTGAGGCCGGATTTGAACTCAGGTCCTACTGACTTCAGGCCTGATGCTCTATTCACTGTACCACCTAGCCACCCTTAACAAAGAATTTTTAAAAGAAAATAATATTCACCAAAACCAATCAACACATCAAAAAAAAATCTGACATAAGCAACGTTCTTTTTATTTACATTGTTGTGATAATTGTGTATATTGTCTTCCTGGTTCTATTTAGTTTTGTTTTCATTATTTTGTGTATGTCTTTCCATGCTTCTGTGTTTTCATCATGTTTATTGTTTCTTTCAGTCGAATAATATTCTGTTACATTCATGTACCACATTTGTTTAGCCATTTTCCAACTGACAGGCATCTTCTTGACTTCTATTTTTCTATTACCACAAAAAAGATGCAACATATTATTTTTTGCTTTTTTTTGTTTTTTTTTCCTTTTGTTCTGTTTCTTCTTTCATAATATGACTAATGTGGAAATATGTTTTTTTTTTTTTAATAAGCAATTGGGGTTAAGTAACTTGCTCAAGGTTACATAGCTAGTCATTATTTGTGTGTGGGTGCTCATTTTCTGAGGCCAGATTCGATCTCGGGTCATTCCAACTCCGAGGCCAGTGCTCTTACTCACTGTGCCACCTAGCCGCCCCATGGAAATATGTTTAACATAATTTTACATGTTAAAAAAATTGTTGCTTTGGGGCGGCTAGGTGGCACAGTGAGTAAGAGTGCCAGCCCCAGCATCAGGATGACCCAGGATCAGTCATAGCCTCAAAAAATGAGCACCCACGAATAAATAATGACTGGCCATGTAACCTTGAGCAAGTTATTTAACCCCAATTGCTTTAAACAAAAAAAATTGTTGCTATAAATATTCTGATATATATGGAACTCTCCTTTTTGACAGCAGCATGCTTAAGGTATAGGCCTAGCAGTGAAATCTCCAGATCAAAGGATAGGAACATTCAAGTCACTTTTTTTTTTTTTGCATAATTCCAAATTACTTTCCAGAATGGTTGTATCAATGTACAGTTGGACCAAAACTTCATCACTGCCCCTGCCTTTGTACAACCCCTTTCAACAATGACTATTCCTGGTTTTTGTCTTATCTTTGTCAGATTCTCTGTAGCATTTGACACTGCTGATAATCTACTCATCCTTAGAGACTCCTCTCTGCATTTAAAAGAAACTGCTATCTTATGATTTTCATCCTACCTGTATGACAGTTCCTTTTCATTTTCTTTTGCTGTATCTTTATATATATCTTTATATACTCACTGTGACTGTACCTCAAAGTTCTGTCATGAACCTTCTTCTCTTTTCTTTCTATAATCTCTCACTTGGTGATTTCATCATCTCCCATGGGTTCAATTATCATCTCTGTGAATATGACTCCCAGATCAAGCTATCCAGCTCTAGTCTCTTTCCTGAACTCTAGTCTTACATCATCATCTTTATACATTTTGAACTGTCCTGTAAGCATCTCAAAGTCAGTTATGTACAAAATAGAAGGTAGTATCTCCCCCTTCCCCTCAAGTCACCCCTCTTCTGAACTTTCTTGTTATTGGAAATCACCAAACTTTCAATCATATATGTTTACAACCTTGGTGTCATTCACATCTTCTCATTCCCAGTCACCAAATCATGTCATTTTTATCTCTACAACATCTCTTGTGTATGTCTCCTCCTCTATATTTACCACCTTAGCTCAGGCTCTCATCACCTCTCACTTAGATTATTGCAACAGCCTCCCTATCTCAAATTTCTCCTCAATCCAATCTATCCTCCACATAGTTGCCAAAGTGATTTTCATAAAAGTACATATCTGAACACATTGCTGTAATGATAATAGGAATTTGAAGATCTTCCTTGCCCCTTAATAGGATTAGGTGAATTTGAGGACCTTTACTGATTTGAAAATAAACTCTGCCCCCTAATAGGCTGAATGTGGTCATATGGAGCCTGTAGTGGGAAGAGTTTGCTAAAGGGTGGAGCAGAGCCCACAGGAGAAACTTGCTTTGAGGGAGGCTTGTTTTTCAGGAAGGCACAATTTTGTTACTTTGTAGTAAAGTGGGTCATGAGGGTTGTGATGTTCTCTGACCCTGGAGAAAGTTATATTTACTCTGATGTGAGGTTTTGCTTTGGGGCTCACTTTGGGAAGAGTTGTATGATTTGGCCAGAGGAGACTCTGGGCAGCGGTTGAGCCCCCCAGCTTTGAAAACCCAGATGTTGGTGCTTTTCCCTCTGGTGACTAACTAGGTATGGATGTAATGGTTAGACAGCTGGAAGCCCTGTCTGCTTAATTGTGTTATTTTCTGTTGTAACTTCTGTTTATATTCTCTGAAGTTCAGGGTGCTGACTTTTCCCCCTGAACTAGGTAAATGATATATGTTTGGTTAAAGTAGGATGGTTAACCCTTTTTGAGTACTTTCCTTTAGAAAAGCAGATGTAAGAACCTGTACTAGCAGCCATTCTGCCTATGCTAGGGTGTTTGTTGCTACAGTTGTTCTCCCCGTCTACTTAAATTTCAAAGGCTCCCTATTACTTCTAAAATGAAACTTGTAACCCTGCATTGACATAGAGACAAGATGTCCAAGCAGATGCTTTTCAAGTAGTCCATTTAATGGTATTTTAGAAATGGGATTGCTTGGAGGAGTTTTCTGAAGAGAAGGCAGAAAACAGGATTTGAGAGTATAGAGTTCATGAGTTCATGGTCTAAAATCTGCCTTTCATCCTAGGAATATGTGGGCAGACAAGATTTCTGAATGTTTTGCTTTCCAGACTGAAGCCAGCAGTCACTATTGCTTCTGCTGCCTGTTTTGTTGCATTAGTACAATGAAATAAGATATTTGCCACCTCCTTCCCCCAAATTCCCTTTTCTCTTTCCTCTAAATAAGTTCTATTAACTGAATATTGCTCCAAGTTTGACCTCTTCCTCTTTCCCACTAAGGGGACAGAGATTAAAAAAAAAAACCAAACCAAACCCGATACATGTTATAGCTAAGAGTAAGTGGTCCTGTGAGTTATTGTCCAATAAATGTTGTTCTTCGGTTGTTCAGTTGTGTCCAACTCTGCATGACCCCATTTGGGATTTTCTTGGCAAAGATACTAGAGCAGTTTGTCATTTTCTCCTCCAGTTCATTTTATAGATGATGAAACTGAGGAAAACAGCATTAAATGTCTTGCCCAGGATCATAACAGCTAGTGAGCATCTCAGGCTGAATTTGAACTTTGTCTTCTTGACTCTATGCCCAGTGTTCTATCCACTCAGCCACCTAGCCTGTATGTTCCCTTTTGCTCCTTTCTTAACAATGCCTATGGATTATTTCTCTTTACATAAAAGAAAATTGGTGATCCACTGATCCTGGTTGTATGATTAATACTGTAATGAACAGAGGTTTCTGGGAAGGACTTGAATTTCGATTGAAAAAGAGATGTGCTTGAGTGCTAAGCACAGAAAAGTTACCTAGTTAGTGACACCTACTGGAAGTCACATACTAAAGGCACATTAGGGTAGAGCTCCCAAACCAGCTCTAGCTGATAAACAGGAGAGATTTTAAGCAGAGAGATAGTCATTCAAAGTAAATTAAAATCCTGAGAGGTAAAAGACCAGGAAGGAGTATTCATTAATTGGCAACCTTACAAGGATAGTTTCCTATTCTTTGGCGTTACTACATGCAGCAGTATGTATTCTGGTATGCTTTGGCCGTTTGTCCCAAAACCAGGCAGGACACGTCCCCCTCAGGGCTCCAATGTACCACAAGGGGATTTTTGAATGACTTTTTCTCTACTGCCATCAACTCAAACGCCCCCAGATGTTTTCCCCCCATTTTTAGGTTCCTGTAATTACTTCTCCAATTCCATTCAACCACTCAACATTGGGTAGCTTTTACAAATATTTACTTCTAAGATGTAGACATTATTTACTTTTAAAAATAAAGTAGAAACACCTTCACCCCAAAACCTCAGAGAATAATATCACCTATAGCACAATAGTATCTAGGGAGAATAGGCTCAACCTAGCCTGCCAAGTATTGGTTCCAAGTTCATGTACAGAGGTGGTACCACTGCCGGATGAATCTTTTCCTCATTTACCACTGGATGTATTTATTGGTAAAGGTCACTCCCAAAGCTTA